>CM035768.1:35048660-35676994 GCA_020466155.1 Pachypeltis micranthus
GCATTTCGTTCTGTATAATTATTTCTGTAAATATCTGTTGAATGGATATATAAGCCATGCTAATTTAGAAAAAGAAGATTTGTCGAATATTAATGTATCGGTCTCACAAAAACGGCTCCTAGGATTTCGATGAAACTTACGGTCGACTCTCAACTAACTAGCACCTACGTTTTGCTCTCGATAAATGTGCCTGTAGATATTTTTATAGCGTCCGCACATTTTCATTTCACGTACGCATGTAAACCCGTTATCTTTGATTTGTTATTGTGAGTCATAAAATGGATTTTGGTACCAAAAACTTCCAGCAGCAGCTTTTTTTTGACGATATTGCTACAGTAAAAAAATACGCTGCAAATGGGAACACAAAGGAATGTTTTATAACTTGTCTTTCATTTTCTTCAGATCTTTAAATTTCCAAGGTTCCTCGGTCTGAAGGACGTCACTTGAGAAAATCTGGCAGGTCTGCGCTCGGGATTGAGAGCATCGTCTCAAATTTTATAACCGACCTGTGGCTCAACGTGAGAGACCGAAGTTTGGGCGATAGTTATCACAGTGATTGAAACACCAATTCTTTTGTTTTTCCCAAAAAATGCTCCAAGGATGTGCGGACTCTTCTGAATTTTGATTCGTCGAAAAATGACGACAGCAGCGCAATAAACAGTTTCGGCGAAATCGGTTTTAGTGCAGCTTCTTAACGTCCTTGGCTGTACGAAGTAGAAAAGAAAGTTATCCAATCGGCTGACATTGTTTTTTTCCAGTTCTCTTCACGTCTTAACGTTCCAAACCCTACTGAGCCCGAAGAAGACTATTTGGGATAATGGTCTGGGAATACGATTGAGCGACAATCACCTCAAACGTGATATCTAGCTCTCAGGTCACCATGGGACGCCAAAATATGAGTATGAGAAAAATCCGCGCAAAATTAACTGCAGTTATCATAGTGACGAGAACACCAAATATTTTTTTTTTTCTCAAAAACGGCTCAAACGATTTTAATTCAATTTTATACATGGGCAGCTCCTAATAAGACGACAATACCGTGAATTTCTCATTCGTGGGAAAATGACGAGAGCAGCACAATATATTACCGAACATTTATCAAGGAAAATGCAGTTTTTTCCTCATAAACTCCGCTCAAATGTTATTAGGATATCCAGAAAAATTGAAATTGTAGTTCAATCAACTGCCAATGCAATGATAGTTTGATAACCCTCGTAAGATATATATATATATATAAGGGCTGCTACAGAATTCCAGAATTTCCACCACTGCGCTTACCACCCATTTCTAAAAGTGTTTACCCGTTAACTCTGGAAAATTTATTATCCTTATCAATAAAATCGTGTCTACAGCATCGTCAATGTTCTGTCTTCCAATTGCTCAATAAAGGTCGGGGCTGGAGCGCGAGCAGCACAATAAATTCAGGAACTGTAAGTTCTGCCGCCGTAAAGTGATGTTTTGCCAAGGTCCAACGAACTGAGTGAAAAATAAGTTGAGTAAGTGGATTAACGTGGAGCTAAGGAAGGTAACTTAAGCGAATGAAAAATTGACTTCCTCAACAAAATTGGAACCCCAACGTGCGATTTATATGGTTAAACGTAAGGCTTGGTGCGGTTAACAACCAACTTCAACAATTCCGAAATTGAAATTAACGTAGCTTTTATTATTATTTTGGTTTCCTCAATACTTCCAGCTGTGTACACAGCGACCATTGTATCGGCAGCCTTAGCAATTACCTACTTATTGGTTTTCAAATGAAGGTCGTGGCATAAGTAGAAGTAGGGCAATAAATTCCGGAACTTTAGGCGCTACCAGTTTGCATGTGGAACGTTAAGATTGGAACTAGAGCTGGATGTACGCGAGGCTGAGGAAAGTGATCTGATGCGTCGCTCTAGATGTTTTCAAATGACGTTTTACGTTCACGTAACTTTTCTTCTCACTTCGTGCTGCCGAAGAGAGTGAGAAGGTGGACGAAGCTCTGCCGAACGTACGTTTTTCCATTACATTTCTATATATTGATTGAAATGGTTTCGTCGGAAGTTCGTGATTTGTTTTCCGTGCCACCGAAAGTGGGGATCACACACATTCCGATTTTTAATTCGATTCGGGAGGCGACTGACGGTTTTAAGTGGAGATCCGCAAGAGAGCAAATATTTACAGCGTCCGGCGAAACGCAGGCACGTACAACTTGCTCTCCTGAACGTACGAAATTTTGTGTTTACTTTTTACGAAAAGGAAATAACAATTTGTCAGCGGCGGAATTGAAACAGTGGCAAACTCGATTCTCCCTCTTCTCACGCTCACACACACTCTTTCTCTCTCCCACGAGCCTTCACGAGGCTTGATATGCCACAGCTGTATTTCATCACAGCGTGCACCAGTGTTTACAGTCTTACTTTATTTATTAATCTTCACCCTCGTCGCGCTATTGTATTCTTCGCTCAACTTCTGGCGTCGTTGAAGACGATCTAAAAACGCTGCAAATTATTACACAACGGTTTATTACTCTTTGGCACAGCTTGACGCAGTCTCACACTTCTGAGCCCCGTTCTTCTACTGTAGCATTGCCGGGAAAAATTGGGCAACGCACCTCCAATTTACTTCACAATTCAACACGGTGAGGAAGAAGTCGCTGAAATGATCCGCAACAGCAACATGCCCCCGCACGACGGCTAGAAGTCGTTTCTGTTCACTGACGGCTCTCAAACGGGAAACTTGGCGGAGTGCGTGGACAAGCTGAAGCTAATCCATACTGCAGAAGCCACCGCTATTTACTTTGATCTGGAGTATACGTGTGAAGCGTGCTGGGAAATTTTGTCTTTAACGTGTTCCAACCAATCCAATCCGGAATCAATCAATAGATTCCGTTTGGTATCTAGTTGTGCCCGCCTGTTTGGCAATCTGTTCGCTGTGGTATACTGATGGTTCGGTAATGGGAGGCAGAGCTCGACTGGGCATTGTGGGGCACAAGTGCAGACTTGCTAAGCCGCTGGGAGAGTACGCCACGATATTTCAAGCGGAAATCCTAGCTATAAAGATCTGCGCAGAAGAGATCCTGACCAAAGGACTTGAAGGCAAGCGGATCTACATATTCTCAGACAGCCAGGCCGCCTTAAAGGCTATTGCAGTCTATAGCTTCAGGTCTAGGCAGGCATAGGAGTGTCTTCAAGCGCTCAAGCAGCTTGGTGCCCGTAATAGGCTCTCCGGCTCATAGGGGGCATGAGGGCGCGAAAAGTCTCCTAAATCGTCTGGTGGCTCGATAGGAGACACAGGAAAGCAGCGCCCATTGGCATCACCAGCCACGACTAAGACAGGCGAAAAGGCTTGTTACGCCTTCCTGAGGGCGAAGGCGATGCTGACACTCTCTAGACAGGATCCTCACCGGACACTGCCCACTCAAGTATCACCTCAACAAGAAGGACATCTCAATGCAAGCTTTGCGGTGAGGAGGATGGGATGGCAGAGCACATCCCATGTGAATGCCCTGCCTTGGCAGTCAAACGCTTTGAATAATTTTCTCAGGGGTTCATTGAACTCCAAATCATAGCGGTGTCAGCAGCGAAGGACATACTTGGCTTCCTCACAATAGACCCATGCGTGGCCGCGGTGAATTGCCCCGTATGCCCTCGGAAGAAAAAAAAAACACGTTTGTTATGGGCAAAAAATGAACCAAAAACGAACATTTTGGCAGTTCTATTGCAATTACGTCATGTCTGGTATCGTGATCCAGGTATTTGTCGATGCTGACTCGAATAGGACTGCGTCCAGATGGGAAACAGTAAATATAGCGAGGCGAATTCTGCTACTTACAGGAACTCGCGGGGCGATAGCGAAAGTTATCGTTTCTCCCGGCGGCCTGCGCTGCTCTCGCGTCACTCCAACCACACGTCAGTTTCATTGTCCATCGGCATGAGGATGGAGGATGTTGTTGTCAGGTCGTGTTTCGTATCGTTTACAAGTATTTCTCGCTGCCGAATCTAACGGGATGGGTCTCGAAGGTGTGAGACTGCGCCAAGCTGTGCGAAAGAGTAATAAACCGTTGTGTAATAATTTGCAGCGTGTGTAGCTCGTCTTCAACGACGCCGGAAGTCGAGCGAAGAATACAGTCGCACGACGATGAATGGGGGGGGGGGGGGATCACTTTTTCGCTCGGTTCAATATCAAACAGCAACTCACGAAATGGATAGTCCTTTGAATTATAGGCCCGAGTGTATAGTTGTGTGTGGGTGGGAGTGGAGTGCGCTTTGCCGAACGATCGCAAACCCGTTTGAAGAACTACAGAAGTCTCGGGAGTTGACTCATTCGTTCACTCACTTTACTTGGAACATCTTGGTCGAGCGCCTTATCTCCTGAGTGTTGAAGTACTCCAGGGGATAATTAGTTGGCCAGAATGTTGTGAATTGCTATCTTATCGTCGATTTTCCTGAACCCGTTAGTTCTCTATTCACGCATCGTTCCCTCCCGCGATTGACTTAGTTGGGACCATCCCCCAAACCTTCCTTCCATTCGGTTTTGAAGGTTATTTCAAGGTTCCTCAATCTAATCAAAATAATTTAATCCTACTTCGATCGAATTGTTATCCCATTTGATGGATTGAAGGCTGTTCAAACGCTTCTTATTCTATTTGGAGGCTTCACAGTCTGCAACAAGGCTTTTTATTATTTCCTCCTACCCGAATCTTTCTACAATTGTACACCATCTCCGCTCGAAAGAGTCCCATATCTCAACTTCACTACTCAACGCCACCCGTTCGTAATATAAATTTCAAGTTTTAAATCCATAAGTCAATTTCGGACCGAAATTTCGTCAAATTTGTCGAGTTAACTAAACTTTTTTTGGCAGACTTGCCGTACAAATGCCCAATCTCGACTGATGAATCAAAGTTCCGCAGAGAGCAGAGAACTGATTTTTCTCCATACGTCGAGGAAACTTTCAGAAAAAGTAGTTAGTAACTAGTGGGACACTCGGCTCCCGGGCTATTGAGGAAGTAAGGGAGAACATCCTTGACTGGTAGATTGACGCCCCTGGCGGATGGTCAGCACGCGTATTAGAGTGCCCGCTATTTTGAGAAATGTGGAATTTTGATGACCTCCGCTCGAAATTCGGTTTAAATGTCAACAAAAAGACCCCTGAAATTATTTCAGATTTTTCGCGAAACAAAAACTCACGCCGGTAGCTCGATTTTGATTTTTGAAATACGCTTTTTTTGACCGATGTCCGACTTGCGAAAATAACTTTTACCAACATCTTCGTAAAATTGTGAATGTCGTGTACTTACATTATTAGGGTCGCTGAACTCGAATATGCACTCAAAATCGTGTCAAAAAATGACAATTTTTCAAAATTCATGGTAAAATTATGAAAATTCGTATGCTTTTGTTTTTTGAGTCACTTAACTCGAATTTGCCGCCAAAAAAGTTTTTACTTTCCTTGCTCTACGAAGTAGAAAGGAAAGTTATGTAATCGGCTGAAAAAAAAATTTTGAGTTCTCTTCAGATCTTTTCGTTTCAGACCCCCCTGAGTCCGAAAAACACTATTTGGGAAAATGGTCTGTGTGTGTGTGTGTGTGTCTGTGAACGATTTTTAGAGAAAACCATCATACCAAATCACCTCAAACTTCATATCTCGCCCGCAGGTCACCATGGGGCGCCGAAATAAGGGTTTGAACAAAATCCACTGAAATTTAACCATAGTTATCATAGTGATCAAAACACCAAATATTTTTTTTTCTCAAAAACGGCTCTAACGATTTTGATTAAACTGTTTATATTGATAGCTCTCAATAAGGAAATTATAGCATAAAATTCCCATTTGTGGGAAAATGACGAGAGCAGCACAATAAATTACCTAAACTTTCAACGAAATCGATTTTAGCGCGGTTTTTAGAGAAAACCACCGTACCAAATCAGCTGAAACTTGATGTCTAGCCTACAGGTTACCATGGGACGCAATAATGAGGGTATGGGCAAAATCCACCGAAAGTTAACTATAGTCATCATAGTGATCAAAACACCAAATTTTTTTCTTAAAAACGGCTCTAACGATTTTAATTACATTTTTTATATAAATAGCTCTCAATAAGTCAATGATACTATAAAATTCTCATTCGTGGGAAAATGACGAAAGCAGCACAATAAATTATCAAAATTTGCGACCAAAAGCGTTTTTCGCGCTGTTTTTTCCTTATAAACTCCGCTGGAATTCTTGTAGAATGTTTAAAAAAATTGGTATTGTAGTCCAATCCAATACCTAAAGGGTGAGTGTTGAAAAACGCTCATGAGATACATGGGGCTCACTCCAGAAACTCCTGAATTTCGACTACTGCCGTTTCGCTTACTACCAGTTCTAACAGTTATTTTCCAATAACTCTGCAAAAGTGATTCCTTTTTTTATTAAATCGTGTTTACAGCCTCATTAATTATCTGTGTACCAATTGCTCAATAATGGTCCTGCAATGAGTACGAGCAGCACAATAAATTCCGGAACTGTAAGCGCTACCGCTTTCTGCTGCCGTAAAGCGTTGTTTGAATTTGAAGTTCAAATTAACTGAGTGATAAATGAATTGATTGAATAGAATTAGCCATGTACAAAGTGAATTCGTAGAGCTAAGGAAAGTTGTGTGTTGCAACGCACCAGATATTTTGAAAAGTAATGGGCATACACTTGTAAAATAATAAGCCTTTTGTGACAAAGTGGTGAACGGTTATCCAACCAGATTTTGCATACAAAATGTTTAATACCAAGAAATGATGGGAATAAATTTATCGTAGAGCTCATATAACATGAATAGATAATAAAAGTAACTGCTCGTGATAATGTCTGAGGCGAAAGTTGGTACTTGGCACAAGTTTTCTTCGATCGAGGTTTGTGTGTGTGCTTCTACTTTGTCTAACAGGCCTCCGGAAGACGTTTTCTTAAGTACGGGATACTGCGATCCGAAGAGAATGATAACTGCGCGTTAATGATGAAGTTCACTGCATAGTGAGGAAATGGCAATGAATACCTAATGTACGCAGTTTTAACGTGCACGTGGCGGTACGCAGATAGTTAGAATTGGGAATGGATGAAAATGGCGCATGGAGCTGATGATGGCTGGTGTGATGACGTCACTCTCATGAAAATGAAATAAAATATAACGCTTCTCAATGTAATTAAATGGATATCATAAGTGGTATAGCTGCCTGAACACATAACAAACATAATTTGTATTCTTCATACAAACGATCACCTTACTCAAGAATCATAGGTTGAGTACAATTTGTTATACTTTTTCACGACCTGAAGAACATACTGCTTCTGTTCTTCGTTTGTACCTAATCTCTTGTTACATTCTGTTCAAACAGCAGAGAAATTCAGACTTCGCTGAGGAAACTGTTCGATTAGGGCGAGGACTTTGAGGGTCCTAGGGAACCTGGGATACGCTCATGATGTGGCTGTGCTCGTTCGGGGCGAAGTGCACAATGTGCTATCTGAACTAACGGAGGCGGCTCTACGGGTGGTGTGAAATAGTGTGTGCTACCTTCAAAAGGTGGTGTGCATTCAGCAGACTCGACTTTTGTGTTGAAATGACTGAATAGAAGAAGAGGCATACAGTCAATTTTTGTGCCAAATTTGAGGCACCATCTCTGTTCAAACGAGAAGAGAGCAGATGCGGTCATTTCATCAAATTTGTCTGTAAGTCGAGGTACCTAAAACATTTGTGGCAGACTCAGTTTTTACCATTTAGTTGAGTTAGTAACTTACAACCCTCGGCTCCTGGACTATTGAGGAAGTAAAGGACGCATCTATTGACACCCCAGTGGGCCACTTTTCATCGAGTCGAACTCGAGAAGCTGCGAGTTCGTAATTATGGTAACATTGGCGTGGTGGGAAGGGGGGGGGCTGGTTCGGGTTGCGGTAGGTCAGCCCTCTGACGAAATGTTTCTATTTTGTTCTGAAACTCCGATTGTGTAACGGGTCGCCGCTTTGTTTTTATTATTTGAGCAGAAAGAGAAAAATCGGGCTGCGCTCAGCTTTGCGCTGCGCCAAATAAGACGAAACGTTTGGGATTTGGAACGTGACGCAACTCAAAAGAACGGCCTGTGTTTGAACAAATCAGCAACTTTCCCTCTGCCCTCATTTTTTCCTTTTTTTTTGCTCTAAACAACGACGGTTTTCCGGAGAGAAAAACTTGTAATACCCCTCTATTGTAACCGAAGACGGCATTTTGATAGGAGTCAGATACGACAGGCTTTCCCGATCAAGTGGAACGGTGGCTGAGCGCGTGTGGTGCAGATCGCTCCGATGCGTCCTCCAGATGACTACAAATCATTTTCTAATGGTTTCCTAATTTTACGTATTTAAAAGCGAATTATAGAACGTTCTGCGAACGCAAATCGACGCGCCGAACGTTCTCAGAATACTCTGCATTTTACTTCTACCGTTCTCGAGTGTCAAAATACAGGTCTCTTTCTCACTCATCTCGTTCGTCAGCTTTTCTTCGCCTGTCCTAGACTTCACAGCTCTCCCTCTCTTTCCTCCAACAGTTACATAACGATAGTAGGTGAAGTTGATCAGTTGTGACTCATGTGGGCTTAGTTTGACTCGCCATTTTCGACACCAGTTCTCAATCAAATGTTCATGTTCTTGATGTTTCTTGAGCCCCGGCGCAGAAGTCCATCCGCAAAGTTACGTAATTTGAAAAAAATAAAAAATAAAATTTCAGTTTTCTTCAGATCATTAGGTTTCCAATGGTCCCCGAGATCGAAAAAACTAGATTTGGGTAAATGGTATGTGCGTCGGTGCACTAAGTCGGGTCCAATTCGACATTTAGCCTGCATTCGACAGGATGCCAAAGCAACGTTACTTATGGTTCTGGAATTTATTGAGCTCCTCCTACATATGCCACAACCATTACACAATGATCCCAGTGCATGAGTGATTAATAAGACTGTTTGGCGCCGGCTGAAGTAGTTTGGAGTTTGAGCTCGGGCCTTTCCCAGGTGCGTTCAATCCAACTATTTTGGAGCCTTTTTCATGTTAGCCGTGGCAATGTATGAACTGACTGTTCAGTCAGCTTCTCCTCTCGAAAAAGGGCTTTCATGTCAGCTGTGGGGAAGTCTGAGCTGCCCGTTCAGTCGGCTTTTTCTCCAAACGAAGGGATTAAGTTTGGATTAGCTTCCAAAGCAATTACGGATATTCCCTTTTTGGACTTTCCAAAATATCCTTCCCACCCCTCAATTTACCTCCTTCTCCAAGACCCAGAGAAGAAGAAGAAGAAGATATCAGGGCACTAGCCAAGGCCGAGGGAACAATGACCGAAGTCGTGGCCATTCAGGCCCATTTCCCATCTCCCCAGAGTTATTGGGAGTCGGCTTGGCTTCTTTAAAAGGGGTTTCGGTCTCTACCGGTCCCCTCCACAAATTCTAGGATGTTTTTCCACTCGGTTTCTCTCAAACTAGTACTATTTAATATTCTCTCCCCTAGTATATTGAGTCTGGTACCAAACCATAACGGGCATTCCCTAAGAAAGTGATCTACCGTTTCTATTTCTTGACACGGGCACCCAGCGTTGATGTTAGGATTGATCGTGTAGAGAGTCTTACCCCCCTGCGTAGAGCGCAGATAACATCCCAGTGATTCTTCGTAGTCTTACTTTGCTTAAGCTCAGTACCCAATTGGTTCCTTGCAGGTTATAACTAGTTATGCCCATAATTTTAGAATGTTGGTACCCTTCATGATTATTTATTTCGTCCCTGACGTTACTTCACATTTTCTCATTTACTTTCAGTTTCAGTTGTTGCATTGTGATAGGCGAGAACGGTTCAGGTCCACAAATGTGTCCCCTGGCTCCCGCCTTGGCAGGTTCATCCGCTCTCTCCTTCCCCACATGTCCCCATGTCTGGGTATCCATTTTAGCGTGATTGTGTTCCCTAGTTGATGGAGTTTCCCAACTTTGTACTTTGTTTCTTCTATGAGGTAGCTCCTGACTATTGGGTTGCCCAGTGTTTTTACCACGGATTGGTTGTCAGTATAGATAGCTATATTCGTATTCCTAATGTTCCTTGTTACAAGTGTGCTAATGGATGAGTTTATCGCGATGAGTTCATTTGGTACACTGAGGTGTTTGTTCCTAATGAAAGTGATCAACACCCTGAGCTCTTCCCAGATACGAGTACAATCGTCCATCAACTCTCGGGCTAGTCACAGCTCTAATCACTCTCCCTCCGCTCTAGTTTCCTGTACAACCAGTTCATGCGCATTCAGAGCCCCATTGTGTCCGCGCTTATTTACCCAACCTCATATCGCTATTCTGTCAAAGCTCAATACAGCCCTCACTCACGCTCACCGAGTTCCCTTTTATTATCAACTCCGTTCTTAAGCTCCCCCTCTCGTGCACCCTACAAAGACTGTCAAGTCTTATGTTTTTTGGGAAGGTTCGTGTTCACAGTTTTGGAATAATCGTGTACAAACAGTAAGAAATGGCGGTAACTGAAATGGGGTGGTTGGTGGAATTCCGTAATTTTTGGAGTGGCTGCTAATTATTTTATGAACTCATCGCACGGGTACTTTATTGTTCTGGTCATATTCTCGCGGATGAGAATTTTACGGTATAGTTATGTTAGTTGTAGCTGTTCGTTCAGAAAATTCAATAAAAATTGTTATAGCCGTTTTTTGAGAGAAAAAAATTGATGTGTTCAAAGCATCATTTTGACGTACCATATAAATTTGCAGGCTAAATATCATATTTGAGCCGATTTTTGTTCGGAAATTGTGTTTTTAGGAAGATCTAGACAAAACGAAACATTTTTACTTTCCTTGCTCTACGAAGTAGAAAGGAAAGTTATGTAATCGGCTGAAAAAAAAATTTTGAGTTCTCTTCAGATCTTTACGTTTCAAACCCCCCTGAGCCCGAAAAACACTATTTGGGAAAATGGTCTGTGTGTGTGTGTGTGTGTGTGTGTCTGTGAACGATTTTCAGAGAAAACCATCGTACCAAATCAGCTCAAACTTCATATCTCGCCCGCAGGTCACTATGGGACGCCAAAATAAGGGTTTGAACAAAATCCACCGAAAGTTAACTATAGTTATCATAGTGATCAAAACACCAAATTTTTTTTTCTCAAAAACGGCTCTAACGATTTTGATTAAACTGTTTATATTGATAGCTCTCAATAAGGCAATTATAGCATAAAATTCCCATTTGTGGGAAAATGACGAGAGCAGCACAATAAATTACCAAAACTTTCGACGAAATCGATTTAAGCGCGGTTTTTAGAAAAAACCACCGTACCAAATCAGCTGAAACTTGATGTCTAGCCTACAGGTTACCATGGGACGCAATAATGAGAGTATGGGCAAAATCCACCGAAAGTTAACTATAGTCATCATAGCGATCAAAACACCAAATTTTTTTCTCAAAAACGGCTCTAACGATTGAACAGAGATAAAAATCAAAATTTGTCGAAAATAACGGTTTTTCGAACATTTCCGTAAATTCCTGGGTAACTTCTTCACCAGATGTGATAAATCCTAATGGAGTGTCTTTTAGTCACCCATACCAACATTCCGTTCCGCATAATTATTTCTGTATATATATGTTGAACGGAGATATAAGCCAAGTTAACTCAGAAAAGGAGATTTGTCGAATATTAATTTATCGGTATTCCAATTTTCTCAAAAACGGCCCTAGCGATTTCGATCAAACTGATGGGGTACTCTCAACGTACATTTTGTTCTCCATAAATGTTCCTGTAAAAATGCGTTGAACGAAGATATAGCGCCCGCCTATGTAGGCGGTGTTCGAAATTACGGGGGTGGCGGAAAATTGTGTGATGTTACGCACCAGATATTTTCCTTATAAACTCCGCTGGAATTCTTGCAGAATGTTTAAAAAAATTGGTATTGTAGTCCAATTCAATACCTAAAGGGTGAGTGTTGAAAAACGCTCATGAGATACATGGGGCTCACTCCAGAAACTCCTGAATTTCGACTACGTCCGTTTCGCTTACTACCAGTTCTAACAGTTATTTTCCAATAACTCTGCAAAAGTGATTACTATCCTTTTTTTAAAATATCGTGTTTACAGCCTCATTACTCATCTGTGTACCAATTGCTCAATAATGGTCCTGCAATGAGTACGAGCAGCACAATAAATTCCAGAACTGTAAGCGCTACCGCTTTCTGCTGCCGTAAAGCGTTGTTTGAATTTGAAGTTCAAATTAACTGAGTGATAAATGAATTGATTGAATAGAATTAGCCATGTACAAAGTGAATTTACGTAGAGCTAAGGAAAGTTGTGTGTTGCAACGCACCAGATATTTATATCAGCCAATGACATGAATTTAATTTCTAGTTCGGACTGCTGAGGAATGTAATAAAAAATATCTGGTGCGTAGCAACACACAACTTTCCGCCACCCCTTTAAGTTCGAACACCAACAACATATGCGGGTGCTATATCTTCGTTCAACGCATTTCTACAGAAACATTTATTCAGAACTAAATGTAGGGACTCGTTAGTTGAAAGTACTCCGAAAGTTTGATCGAAATCGTTAGAGCCGTTTTGAGAAAATTGGAATTCAAATAAATCAATATTCGACAAATCTCCTTTTCTGAGTTAACTTGGCTTATATCTCCGTTCAACATATATATACAGAAATAATTATAGAGAATGAAATGTTGGTATGGGTGACTAAAGACACTCCATTAGAATTTATCACATCTGGTAAAGAAGTTACCCTGGAATTTACGGAAATGTTAGAAAAAACGTTATTTTCGACACATTTTGATTTTTATCTCTGTTCAATGGACCGTCACAGGAACATTTATTGAGAAGAATATGTAGGTATCAACTATTTGAAAACATCCTGTGAGTTTGGTGGAAATCGCTGAAGCCGTTTTGCCAAAAGCGTAAAAACCTATTTTTGCTTCAGGGCCCATACTCCGTTCACCGTATTTTCATGGAGATATGTATGGAGAAGAAAAGTTAGGTATTGATTAGAGAAGATAATTTGAAAGTTTAATCAAAATCGTTAGAGCCGTTTTCGAGAAAAATGCGAAAAACCCTAGTTTTGGTACATTTTCGTCCCCACCCCCTTCCCATCGGTCGAAATCGTCCATAACCTTATTTTGGTGTCTACAAAAAATAACGAACAAAACAAAAAAAGGACCAACTCAATCGGATCAGCCGTTCGCCCGCAAATCGAACTACAGACACACACACACAGACATACACACAGACATACACACAGACATACACACGGACCTCTCTCCGAAATTAGGTTTTTTAGAGTCAGTAGGGTCTGAAACGTAAAGATCTGAAGAAAACCCAACTTTTTTTTTTGGGCCGATTACTATACTTTCCTTCCCTTCGGGTAGCGGAAAGTAATAACACGATGCTGTGGAATAATTGTGTGATGCGTAGCGCCAGATTAAATTAATTGATACGGAAATTCGCGTGCGAGTACGCGGAGTTGAGGGTTAATGATTTACGACGAAACGGATCAACATAATTCAGGGGACGTCAACGCAATTCGAGCTGATTTCGCTGGAAGGGAGTAGCGCGAAACGTCTCGAAACACGTGAGAGGACGAGAAAGGCAGTTCGTGACGTCTTCCTCACGAAAATCACGAGCTCCCGCGATCATGTTTTTCTATGAGAAGGGATTCCGATTCGGAACGAAGAGCCGGCAAGTGGAGAAGGAAGAGAGTCTTGAGACTGTGAGTCTGGAGCACGAGGACCCTCGACTCCCTTTCTCCGCCGCCTGACTCCTCATTTGGCTGTTGTCGCAGAAATCAAATTCTGGAATGCGCGGAGGAAAGTAATCAACGCCCTTTTTTTAGATACGATACGATGCGCGTGTGTTCATTCGACGCACGACTGAGTGAAGGATTTATTTAACAACCCGGGAAACAATAAGACCTTGCGGCCCTCTCTTCCCTGTTCCCAGGATAATTGATAATACGACAATTATGGTTTCTGTTTGTCGTGGAAGTAACGAATAAAATAAATCCTCCAACCTTATAACATAACAAAACCTTCAACTGACACTGTTGCACTTCCACATCCACTTCAGTTTTGCAGTTACACTTTACAATTACATAAGTAATTCCTCATTGTTTGTCTTTGAACTTGCTACCTTTTTCAACCTACCATTCGTGTCTTTTTTAAACTTTTATCCCATTTCTTCTCTTCGTCACCAACAATACAACCCTGCACCATCATCCATCGAGTGAACCGTTCAACATCACCATCACCTATCTATTAATTTCACCTATTTTAGAACTTTTCGCGTTTGTGCCTTTTGATTTCCGTGCCTACTAGTGTTCTCTGTGGGTGTGATTGAATAATATCAAATATTCACACCAGAATCATCTTCCAACGAACACATATGAAGCCGACATCATCACAGGACATAGTGGATCAGAAGTTAACCTATTATTTTTCTATTCTTCAGAATTATCATTTTAATAAAGTAAGTACAGTTTGACCCCGAAGTCTTCAAAGACCCCGAATCGGTCGCGACAGTTTGATTTCCTCGTACTTTCTTATTAGCCTTCTATTCATCCACTTCTAATACTATTTTCATTTAAATTAAAATCAAAGCGCCCTCGGTGTTCTTAATATTCGTGAATTGCTATACAATGCGGTCCTGTGCCTTGGAGCCTGCATGAGTTCGCCTCGCGTACCATGTGGGTGACCTTCAACCAGCATAATAAACTGATTACGGAGGTATCTAGGGTTTCCCTACTTCAGAAACCTAAGTGACATAGTCGCAGAGGCGAGCTTGTCTCTTTCCCTCGAAGATGGCGTTACGTGCTGATCCATTTTAAGACGATAAACGAATCGTACTCGCTATTCATGTCACACAACGCCAGTATGGCGTAATCAAAGTTATACAGCACCAAACTTCATGAGAGAGACGAACGAAACATTTTCGGTTGCCTGAAAGTGCGCAGCGAATTTGATCGGATTCGTTCTTGCGGTATTTGGGAGGAATGTTCAGAGTCACTCATTTTATGTTTAAGAGTCACACACTAAAATCTGCCGCCGAGCCCAGAGAAAGAGTACCCAGTGTAAATAATAGATTGGATTAGGAGTTACGGTGATGGAAATAGCTGCGTGGGCGTGGTCTGGGGAAGTTCTATCTTTTGGATAGCAGGATGTACGAAATGAAAGATAAGTTTTGATATGGTAGCAGTGGAACACGCACATCGCTCAGCTGTCTCTCAGATTGTTTAAGCGGCATACTGGGAGTTCACCCATGCTCCAGCTATTATCTACCTTTGCTGTACTCTGTTCGGCCCGTTCTTGAATACGTGTCTGTAGTGTGGAGGCCCATTTTACCACTGTCCGCCCCGCATTTCTTCCTTCCCTCGCCAGAATGGTTGGGATTCCCCACGATCACGTTGACTACGACGTCCGCTGTTTCGCGTACCGCCTCCCTCGTCTCGCCGTGTGACACGGTGTTCTTCAAAGGTCTTTTCTCCGGTCGGATCAGCGCACCTGACCACTTGGCCATGCTGGACATGCGTGTTTTCCGCTGAGATCTGCCCCGTGAACTTTTCGTTGTTCCAACACCAGCTACATATGCGGGCGCTATATCTTCGTGCAACGCATTTCTACAGGAACATTTATGGCGAACAACATGTAGGGACAAGTTAGGTGAGAGTCATTCATAAGTTTGATCGAAATCGTCTGAGCCATTTTTGAGAAAATTGGGATACCGATAAATTAATATTCGAAAAAATCTCCTTTCCTGAGTTAACTTGGCTTAAATCTCCGTTCAACATACATATACAGAAATAATTACAAAGAACGAAATGTGGGTATGGGTGACGTAAAGACAATCTGTAATATTGATCACATCTAGTGAAGTAGTTACCCTGGAATTTACGGAAATGTTCGAAAAAACGTTATTTTTGAGACATTTTCATTTGTATCTCTGTTCAGTGGACGGTCAGAGGAACATTTATTGAGAACAATATGTAGGTATTAACTATTCAAAAACATCCTGAGAGTTTGGTGAAAATCGTTGAAGCCGTTTTGCCAAAAAGCGTAAAAAACCGTATTTTTGCTTCATAGGCCTATATCTCCGTTCACTGTATTTTCATGGAGATATGTATGCAGAAGAAAAGTTAGGTAATAATTAGTAGAAGATAGTTTGGCAGTTTAATCAAAATCGTTAGTGCCGTTCCCACCCCCCTTTCCGATCAACGGAAGACGCCCATAACCTTATTATGGCGTCTACAAAAAATAACGAACAAAACATAAAAAGAACCAGCTCAATCGGATCAGCTGTTCTCCCGTAAATCGAACTAGACACACACACACACGGACCACGCGCCGAAATAGGTTGTTTTGACTCAGTAGGCCTCAAAACTCAAAGATCTGAAGAAAACCCAAATTTTTTTTTTGACACGATTACTATAATTTCCTTTCGCTTTGAGTAGCGGAAAGTAAAAACACAATGAGTCTGTCGGTAGAGCGATGAAAATTGCTGAATGTACTGGAGGCGGAGGAAAGGTGAGTGATGCGTCGCACCAGACTCAAGGCTCATGTCAGTACGTAAAGAAAACTCGTTAGGGCCGAGGAATGTCTATCCGGGCGTTCCACAAGGTTCCTTTATAGGACCTCTCTTCTGTGTGCGTTGCGTTGTTGGGAAAGGAGTGGGAGTGAGGGTGGTGGTATTGGGCATCCGTTTTTATTGTAATATTTACCGACGTTCCAAATATTTTCCTGTCAGTCAAATCTTTGTTCAATTGCGCGTCCTCACAAAAGTCGCCGAGTACAATCCGTTGCGCGTTCATTTACATTTGAATGCCGTTATGTGCTCAGCTCTTAACTTTTTCCTTCGTCTCAAAAGGACGCCGTTTGGCTACACGTTATTGTTACAAATGTCAACGGCAAATCCGAATCGTCTTCGAGTTTTGGTACACGCTACGCTCATTGACGATGAGTTTCGTGTCAGTCCGTTAACGATAAACTAATCGATTTTAAGGAATTTTCGCGTGACATGTTGCGTTTTTTACTTTCCTTGGCTCTATAAAGTAGAAAGGAAAGTTATGTAATCGGCTGAAAAAAACATTACGAGTTTTCTTCAGATCTTTACGTTTCAGACCCTTCTGAGTCCGAAAAACACAATTTGGGAAAATGGTCTGTGTGTGTGTGTGTGTATGCGTATGTGAGTCTGTGAACGATTTTTAGAGAAAACCACCGTATCAAATCAGCTCCAACTTGATATATCGCCCGCAGGTTACTATGGGACGCCAAAATGAGGGTATTAGCAAAATCCACCGAAAGTTAACTATAGTTATCATAGTTATCATAGTGATGAAAACAAAATTTTTTTTCTCAAAAACGGTTCTAACGATTTTGATTAAAATGTTTTTTTATTGATAGCTCTCAATAAAGCAACTGTACCATAAAATTCCCATTTGTGGGAAAATGACGAGAGCAACACAATAAATTACGAAAGTTTTCGACGAAATCTATTTTAGCGCGGTTTTTCCTTATAAACTCCTCCGAAATGTTATAAATGTATTCAAACAAATTGGTGTGATAGTCCAATTCAATAACTATAGGGCGAGAGTTTAAAAACGCTTATAAAATATATGGGGGCCCCTCAAGAAATTCCGGAATTTCAACTACCACCATTTCGCCTACTACCAGTTCTAAAAGTTTTCACCCAATAACTGCGCAAAAGTGATTATTACCACCTTCAAAAAAATCGTGTTTACAGCCTCATTAATTCTCTGTGTACCAATTGGTCAATAATGGTCCGAGAATGAGTACGAGCAGCATAATAAATTTCGGAACTGTGAGCGCTCCCGTGTCCCTGCTGCTGTGAAGTGTTTTTAGACAAAGTTCAAATGAACTGAGTGATAAATGAATTGATTGAGTAGAATAAGCCTTGTAAACAGTGAATTGACGTAGAGCTAAGGAAAGTTGTGTGTTGCAACGTACCAGATATTTACTTACCTAACTGAATTAAGGCCTTCATCCCCTCCAGTCATCAATCCCTTACAATCCTTTCTCAAACGGCTCCATCCTAAATTGTATTACTTTCCTTGGCTCTACGAAGTAGGAAGGAAAGTTACATAATCGCCTGTTAACAATTTTTTCAGTTCCCTTCAGATCTTCAAGTTTCAGACCCTACTGAATCCGAAAAACGCCATTTGCGAAAATGCTCTGTGTGTGTGTGTAAACGCGATTGAGCGAAAATCAGCTCCAACTTGATATCTACCCCCCAGGTCACCGTGGGACGCCAAAGCGAGGGTATGAGGAAACTCAGCCCGAAACGAACTACAGTTATCATAGTGATCAAAACACCAACTTTCTTTTTTCTCAAATACGGCGCCGAAGATTTCTATCCAGTTTTATTTATGGACAGCTCCTAATGAGACGACAATACCGTAAAATTCCCATTCGCGGGAAAACGACGAGAGCAGCACAATAAATGACCAAACATTTCAACTACAATCGATTTTAGCGCAGTTGTTTATTAGAATCTTCAGATAAATTCAGGCGGTAATCCTGTCGACTACCTATACGTTGAGGCTTTGATAACACTCAGAAGATATATAGGAGATACTCCAGAAATTCTGGTATGTCAACCACTGCCGTTACATTTACCATCTTTTTCTAAAAGTGTTTACCCGATAACTCTGGAAAAGTGATTGTTGTTCTCATTAATTATCTGTGTACGAGTTGCTCGATAACGGTCAGGGCATGAGCACGAGCAGCACAATAGATTCGGGAACTGTACGTTTTACCGCTGTCCGTCACCGGGAAGTGGTGTTTTACCTAGTTCGAATGAACTGAGTGAAGAATACATGAAAATTTGTGAATTTATGTAGAGCTAAGGAAAGTTGTGCTGCTGCGCACCTGATTTTTTGTTTGTTTTGTTTTAAATCAATTTTATCACCACTATATGAAGGCAAAACATGTTGGTAACTGCTGTTCAATGATTATGTATTAGACGCGACACGAGCGGAAGTTGGTAATGATGTAATATAACACAAGTACGCGCGTGGAGTGTTAGTTGTAGTTCCCTTTTTATTTCCCCCTGTGTTTAGTACTACGTTAGTTTAATTGTGCAATTATCTAAAATACCCTCGTAAATAGGGCAAAATACTATCGGTTGATGTCTGCGTTCAAGAACTAACCTAATTTCTAGAGCAGCCGCTGAAATCTCAACATCATCTCCACTATGACGCGTTTCGCTTCATTTAACGTCAACTCTAGGCACAACCCATAGCGAGACGCGGTTTTGGTCAATTAATGCGAATTTCTTTACGAGTGAAATAAGAAAGCGCTACCTGTTGACCCATTTCACTCTCATTTTTGTACACCCCCCTTCAACCCTACCCCATCCTCCTCCTCAAATCTGTCCCATATTTTCCCGTCGTGCGGAATAAACTGTAGAGGGTCGACTGTGGGGAAGCCTTTAAAGGTCGCATCTCTTACCTTGAACAGTCGATCCATTCTAACAACTTGTCGGCGCTATGTTTCATAGTTCATCGCCGCCTTTCTCCAACATTGTCTTTTCTTTTCAAGGTTTACTCTTGAATTCGACTCTCTTCACTTAATTGGTACCTTTCACTCATTGATTGCTGGGGTTTGAACACTGATCTAAAGCTAGAGGTCAAATTACCCCTCTTGTTGTGGGGGGGGGGGCACATAGGAGGTAGGGTCTGCTATTAGCGGCCCCACGAATTTACTCCTGCGTATTGAAAACCAACCCGGAATCCCGGATCAGCCAGCTCCATCCTCTTCTGGCTGAGCAGTGCCCTGGCAAATTGAGCCATCCACCTCTAATTTTCCTCTGAATGCAGCATGGACCGGGTGGGCGCCCCTGGGGTGAGCGGAACAACTTCCACCGTGCACCTCTGGCATGAGAAGGTGGACTGGGAAGTTATTACTTATCCACCATTGCCCTGCAGTGTAAGTAAGCCCTAGGTTCTCCGTGTCCTGTTAGGAACTGAGTTAGGTAGAAATTCATCTCACCCTGGCGTCGCCCAAACCCTAGACCAAGTGCTGGAATAATTTGCAACCTCTTCATTGCTTATCTTGCAACCTCCCAAAGGTTACCTCCCATGCGCTTCTCTACTGGTGGCCAAACTCTGGTTGCACTTTGGATGAGTAAAGCTCCTTCCACTCGGCTGCGAGAAGGTGGATTGGGATAACACCTCCGTTGCACTGCTTCCATCCACTTCCTGTAGTAGGCAATGTTCAGCGTATCAACCAGCATCCGATTTGTGCTTGCTCACAGCACCATCAAGCGAGAAATACCCGTTGTTACTGTGGCAGCTTTGTCTGCCAGATGTTTAAACCAAACTACACCTTGGTATCCTCCGTTACCTCAAAAACTCGAACTGCCTCCCTTGTTTCCAGCCTTGTGGTCTCCATCTGAATGGGGAGGAGAGCCTCCATTCTTCAGGTCGTCACCAGGACTAGCTCTGTCTTTTGTAGGGCGAGGGATAGCCCATGAGGTCCCATTCAATGTCTGGTAGTGCTCATCCGTGCATGCTGAAAAGAGAGCTTCCCCCTCTTTGTGCCAAACTCTGTATAGACCTCTCGCCTCCGAAAAGAAACTAGCCATGTTATATGAATGAGCATTGGATAAGTGGCAAGCGAAATTGCAATCCTGGTCAAAGAGGCTCGTTTGGGTTTTTCCAACATTTGTGAATTTGGGTTGCAACCAGACCACGGGATGAGCCAGTTCCTTACAGGACATAGAAATTTCAATGAGCAGCTCCACTTCTTTACTCTTCATGTTTCTTCGTCCTGCACGTCTTGCACCTCCTTTGCAAAGGAAACAAGAAATCAAATGCTGCTCCGCTGTACTGTGCTGCTGCTACCTTCCAGGTTTGACTGCTACTAAACTATCGTATAACCTTTTCGCCCTGTTTACGACAAAAAGCGCAGTAACAGTCGATCTCTCCATTTAAAATTTGACCAGGGGCGAAACCACGTCAAGAACACCTCTTCTGAGTCATATCTCCGCGTGGTTACATCTGGAGACTGACTTTCTGACAACCTACCGCACAAGTCTGGGTTAGGTGGATGCTGAGGGCTGACTAAAGCATGTATGTATTTGGCATAGGATACAGTCATTAACCTTTCTATTCCCCAAACAAACTCAGTACGAGTAGCCTTTGAAGATCATCTTGACAGGAGATGCCCAAGGAGGTTGACTAGGTTTTGCAAGTTTGAGCTGGGTAGTTGGCGCCCCTCTAGGACCCCAGGCCCGTATTACATGCCACATTCTCTCCACAAGTCCACTCAAGTCCTCGGTGTCGGCCTGTAATTTTCCATGTTTTGACGTCTAAGAAGCTACGAGGCGCAAGGTGTGTCGGAGTAATTAATTATTTATTATCTTCGGCGACAATTTGTTGATAAGCCTATTCGGGTCGTTGAGTATTATAAATCCAAATCAAGGCGATTAGCGTAACGTGTTAGCGACCGGCTGAAGGCAGATATCGGCTCGTCCGTGCCTCGCCCATCTTTCAAACGGTGATCCGTTAATCCGTGCACTGAAACAGGCCAAAATACGATCGTTCCGTCGCTCAAAACATTTACTTTTCCGTGATTCTTCGTAATAAAAGCGATTCAAAATCGATCGATGAATCGTTTGAGCTCCCCAACTCAGTTTCAACATTACTTACCCCGACGAAGTAAGAAGAAACGTTATGCAGCCAATAGAGTGGGAGAGAGAATGGAGCGAGTTGAGATTGGCACCTCTGGCCGATAGTCTAGTTAGGAAATTAGAAGAAACAATAGGAAATAAGGAGATTGCCTTAGAGGCCTGGAGTTTGATTGCACAATAGTGATCGTGGCTTAAGTAGGAGCAGCACTATAAATTCCAGAACCATACATGCCTACCGCTGTCATGTAGGACGTTGTTATAATTGAATGAAAAACAGATTTGATTTGTTTCTAGAGACGTGAGAATGTTTAAATGCACGCGTGGCCGAGGAATGTTATGTGGTGCGTCGCACCAAATAGTTTTGACTTACTTTTAGTGCTGTTTCCCCTATCATTCCAAAACAGCAAGTTCGTGTAAATTGAGTGAAAAACATGTTGCTAGAGCGATGAAAATTGCGGGATATTCGTCGGGCTGAGGATAGTTGTATGAGGCGTCGCTTACAGGTGTGTCGAGAGGCTTCGTCAGTTTATTAGACAATTTAAACGTCAACCTCAGTTGGGCTGCGAGTCACAACCTCAGATGATCGTCTCGGATGGAAAACATTAGGTGCGTCGCATCACACAGCTTTCCTCAGACCCATGTGAATCCGCCGACAAACTATTATACACTCAGCTCACGAGAAGGACATGATGTTGCAACTGCAACGGCCCCAAATCGATTTGGTGGACTCACTGGGGAACGAAACTGGTAGCGCTGAACTGGTCATCTCCCATAATTTATTGAATAACCGTAAGCGTTCGCAATCCTATGTCTCCCCCACTAGCGCTTTAAATGGATCTTGTCAGCTAAGTGCAGTGGCTTGTGTATGATTTTTACCGGGCTAGTTATTGTGACGTCACAAACCAGCGATTCGATTTGTTATCGGAAGTACAACGAAGTAGCCACCCGCTGCACAAGGTTTTACGGTTTTTAAAAATATCCGATTTTCCAAAAACATTGAATGCTACGGATCATTTGACAGTGGCTGGGGCGCACGAGAGGTCGAGACTTAAAGATCGAAATAAAAGAAACTCGGTGAGCATGAGGACTGTATTATGTGCAATGAATTGAATAGAGTTTGTGTACAAAAGAGTGAAACACGGGGGTGACTCGTATTATGCGTGAACTGGCGCAGGAAACTGTATCGGAAGAAGAGGAGTAACACAGGGAGATGAGTGTCTTTCGCGAGAGTTCGTAAGTGAATGAATTTGGGCGGAGCTGTCCGTTGTGGAGAGGAATCTGAAATTGAGGAGAGGGAAAATCCACTTCTGGGAAATCCGCTGCCAATAACGGGGGAGGTGGAATTTGTGCCAGTACAAAGGTCTTTGAGGAAACAATGACTTTGCCGTTAAGGGCCAGGGAGCCACGTTAGAGCAGGTCAGACTGATTCGACTTGCGTCGAACAGTGGCTGTTTGACTCTGTTTAAGCAAAAAGGTGGCACTAAGAAGGTCGGTATTCTCAACCCAAATGGAGTTTTCGAGATGCTGAGTTTCTATCAATCGTTTTAACTTACTGCTCATGATATCACCTGACCCTGTCAATCAACTTCTTTCTTTCGATTTTCCGAGCCCAGCTGAACACAGTGACAAGTAGTTCAGAACCGATGTGGCACTTTCCCACGTACTGGCTTCCTCAATTTAGTACATCTCCCTTCTTACCCCTCACTTTGGCACCGTGTTTCAGTCTGCCCCAGAACGCAGTCACTCATTCGCCCATGCTCGAACGCCAGGTCGACTATACTGCTATGTAACTCATTCTCTTATCACCTTATCAGAAGGACTGTTCCTGAACACTCATAAGAGAGTTATTTCAGCGGAAAGTAGTAGATGTGGCAGTTTTTGTAGCTCAACACCCACAGAACCCAGGCCTGTGGGAGGTGTGGCAGGTTGTGAAGGTATCCATTCCATCTAGGATTACCTAATCTGATTTCCCGCATGATCTAACTGTTTACTTGAGTGGAAAGTTTCAAAGGGATCAAACTTCAGTCATAACTTTGTTCATAACGATGATAAACTTGCTTACTAGCAGTCAAAGCTGGACGGCATGGCTACTTTTCCGTCGGTCACTGTTGTAGTAACTACAGTGGAGCATTACGTGATGTCTTGTTTCCTCAGCACAGTGGAGCATTACGTGGTTTCTTGTTTCCTCCTCACTGGCGGCTCAAGACGTGCAGGATGGAGAGTCTTTGAGAGAAAAGAAGTAGAGCCTCGCATTGAAGTAGGAATTGGCCCATTCAATGGTCTGGACTTAACCCACTTTCTCCTAAGGTGAGGATTCTCGTTTCGCTTGCCATTCATCGAGCTCAGCAAGTTTTTTGTTCAGTGAAGTGGTCTAAACGATGTTCGGCTCACAGCAGGGGAAGCTCCCTTTTCACTCTCCACTTTTCCTAGTCAACGGGTAACTGGCCAGCGACCACATGGATTCCTTCAATGGCCGCTGTCTTGTAGGCGTTGGAGATCCACAGGAGTGCAGCTCTCTTGGATCGGGCTAGTACTTTCATATGAATGTGCATTTGGTACCCCGGACAATGGGGCAGTAGGCAATCACGCCCATGTAAATGGCCTTGTAGATGAGGATTGTGGCATGGTAACAAACACCCCAAGTGACCTTGCTAAGTGCTCGTAATGAGGCAAACCTTGCAAGGGTAGTGCTATTGAGAGATTGGAGGTGTTGGCTGACACGCCAGCTCTCGCATATACTTAACTTTTCAAGAGGAAGCCTGCCACCGACAGAACGTATTGACGGTTGGCTATTTAATTTCCCCTTTAAGAGGATGGGCTTTGTTTTTTTCCTCAGCCACCTGCAGCACCCCATTGCTTGTTACTCTGAACTCTCATTCTCTCTCGTGAGCTCAATGGTGCGTAAAACGAAAATCGAACTCCTCAAACACGATCGCAATATCTTCGTTTTCTATGAAAACTCTCTTAAAGTAGTCCGGAAAAATTAACGGAATGTTTCAGGTAATCGTTGACAACGATAAGCGGATAAGCATCTAGTTCTGAGTGGATCCACTCTCTTCCATGTCATGAGTGGAGAAGAGCATTTATCTTTAATCAGCGGTGGAGTTGTGTGTAAATACGTTCAGTGTTTAGTGTAGTTCTGAAAACAAATTAATAACCTAAAAGCTCGTGAGTCGTGGCATGAGGGGAAGGGATTGTGTGATTGCGGCGTCAACCATGGTTAAATGTTAATCCGCTCTAGGCAGTTTGTGATTTTACCGCTGGTCCAATGAACTAAATCATTCGCGAGGATATTGTGGAAACCCATTTCATTAAAAACAGAATAAACAATAAATTGTCTATATCTATATCTTCATGTTTGTTACTGATGATGACCTAACCGTCGAAATCGATTTAACAATTGTGCTCATTATTGCTGTGGAAATATAGACAATTTATTGTTTATTCTGTTTTTAACGCTGGTCCAACCTTTGTCCTCAACGGTTCTCTGAATAACACGAATCAACTTATCAACGGAAAGTTTTTGCGTAAAACCTTAATAGTTCGTATTTCGTGTTAAAAGAACAAATACCGAAGTAAACAGGAGTTATACAAAGGAGGGTGCTTGATGAAAACTGAAGCTGTTACAATACGTATTGGTTTATCGCTAAAGTCAAGGGCTTCCTGAAATTGGAAACCGCCGATGTTCGCGACCCTTTTATGTATTCCTAACCAACTGAAAGTCCTTGGTCGACCAATCCTTTGTTCAAAGGACCAACCTCCTTAGCTTTCCTATTGGAAATCTCCGATCGCCGATACACGATATTTTCCCGCTTTTGCTCAACGAACTTTCAGACCGTCTGCGGTCTCGCCGCCCCACGATTTCATTCGTTTGGACGAAAATAAATTCTAATTTAGCTATAGAAAAAGCTGATTGAGTTAAGGGCGGCGTACATGAGTCGTTTATTATAAAGGGGGACTGTTTGTGTCCTGCTATTATCGCCAGTTCGAAGTGCCCCTCCATGAACCCTTACAGTATTAATCGTGACAGTCCACGGAGGAATCGTTACGAAAAAATCGAGTTAACACTCTGCGAAGTGTACTTCTAACTGTGTTAAGTTCAAATATGCAATGAGTCGGTTGGGAACTAGACACATTTTTAGAAATGGCAGAACGGAACTAAGTTGAATTTTATTAAATCAGCAATAGAAGACGGTAGCTAAGGTGACTTGTAAACATTTGATTATAACTCGCTGATGGGGCACAATACTCTCCCGTTGAATTCCCTTGAAATAAAAAAAAAACATTTAGTGCAGTTTTTTGTTTGTTTAATACATGGCCTCATCATTGACATAGTTTTGAAGGTTAACTGGTTGACGGCCTAATCTATTTGATCGTCCATTCTTTGCAGTTGCTCCAGCCCCGAATGGAATGCTTCGATATCTGGATGCATATCCGTATATCCCGTCACGTTGGTTTTCCTTAATTGATTCGTGTGACGTTTTAATTGGTAGCCGTTTTCCAATTAGACTTCGTAGCGCAATCATCCTAATTTCCGTTCGATCTTCGCAAATTTCCAAGAACTTTTGTTATTGAAATAGCATCTTGCGATAACTCTGTCTCCAGTTCGAAATTGTCGAGTTCTAAGTAAATCGAATCATACTCGTTTGTGTGGTTCTGGTTTGTCAATTGCTTCTAGTCGAATTTTCTGGTGCTCGTGGACTCAAAATCGAAATGGGTGGAGGTCCGTATCATTCAAAATGCTCTTAGAACAGCATCGAATCGTTCCTTGACATTCCCTGAAGTCATTGTCTGGGGTTATTGCGACCGTTTTTCGAAGCGAGACGTTTTCAACATTTTGTCAAAATTATGGAATATTGCAGAAGTTTATAGCACCGGGCCAGCAACGAACGGATTCGCCGAGCGTTACATTCGGACCTTAAAATCGTATCGACTCAATTCGACACAAAATTCGAGAGATCTTGTTCAGATTAGAGCCACGCCTCTCCAAAACGGAAAGACGCCGGCAGAACTCTATTTGAATAGAAACATCCGTTGTCAACTGGACAGTAGAAACGAGTGACATTTGATTTACCCCCAACTCGAGAATTTCGGGACAGAGTTCTAGCACGATGGTGCCCAAAGAACAAAAACATGCGGGGAAATTGGCGAAATTATTCGTAAGTTCGGCAATTCGCACTTGAGCTCGAGAATGGGTATCTTCTGAAAAGGGATGCAAAACAGCTCATGAACACCAATTTGACTGCGGATATGTCGCAGCATGGCTCTAAGGCAACACACAACCATCAGCACCTTCAGCACTACCTCTAGCTACTACATCCACTCATCAAGACGGTAACGAGGATGATGATGCTCACGCCCTGACTCGTCGATCTCCAAGGTTGTGTCGTCCTACACTGGACTAGGTTCACTGATTCAATCATGATCATATACTTTCTCTTACATTCAATAACAAGTGTTCTTGTGATTCCGCAATACATCTGCAATTCACTGAACTTTTTCTCTTCAAATGTTAACTCTCAAATACTTCCGGGGGGTGACTGCTATGTATATATTAATCCAGTGATCGAATATCTAGTTTTGCATTAAACCTCCACGTTACAAGAAGTGATCAGCCGTTCAAGTCAGTAAAGTACTATGTTCGAACGTTTCAACACTTATTCTACATTGTTCACCAGAATAATAATAATTATAATAAACAACGCCACTAACTGCATAAGAACAAAAACGACTGATTACTCAAAAATGGTCGCGGAATAAGTAGGAGCAAGTTAACGAATTCCGGAACCTTGCGGGCTATCAATTTCTAAGTAGAACGTTCGTGGTTTGGTTATTTGCGAGTTGACACTTCGTCGGGCTGAAGGAAGTAAAACGTGAGATGATTTGGTGATTGTGGAACGGTTTACGTGTTGTACGAGGGAGTCTTCGATGGTACAGAGACGCTGCTTTCGTTAAAAACTGGGATTGAGTGAAAATAGAGGGATTTGTTTGATTGAACGTCCCTCAAAACTGAAAAAATAGCTTGAAAGAGGGGCGAGTCATTTTGAGGATCGCACCGAGTTGATAATTTTGTCCATAAACGTGTTCATTTTGTCCCGCCGTGCGTCGTGCTCGCGTTGGAAAAACTCTCTCTCTCTCTCTCTCGTATCTAAACTATAATTTCTAACTTTGAGGGGTAATTAGCCTTCATTTCAGCGAGGAGTGGAAGAAAGTAAAAGCCGACGGCTTCTTAATGGGCTCTGCGAAATAGCACGTTTGATGGGGGCTTTGTCGTTAGACGGCAGTAAAAATAAAAACGACTGGGCGATAAGGTCAGTCCCAGCAGGTACCCCAACTCTTGAATTTCTTCCAACCAACTGCTGTATATCTTATTTAGTTCAGTTATCTCCTCCTAGTCAGCTACAGTCCCGCCTGCTTTGTTATCCTGCGTCCGGGGCTCCCCGTGCCTTATCGGCTTCCTGGTTCCGCTCCCACCAGGGATGCTCTGAACCCGCCATGTTTCGGAACGGTTCGTCCAAACCGTCGAATTCTCGTGCGGCCCAGAGGAGCCGGAGCCAGACAGCCTTCCTGACGATCCGGCGCCCTCACCTTCGGTTTCAGGGTGCGCTGCTCGGAAGGGATTGAGAGTTGTTATTCGAAAATCGGCCAACGCTATTAGGACCGCGACGATCATTCGCCTACCTTTTACATTCCATTTGAACCAACCTCAGGCGTCTAGGGGACGACGTACCTTAACGACAACCCAACCCCATTTCCTCGACGTCGTTATCAGCTTCTTTCGTTTCACTCGACCTTGCTCTGAAGATGTTTGCTGTTATCTCACTATGGCCCCCTCATTTATGGGCCTCAGAGATGACAACGGCATCTCAACGCTTTTATTTCAAGCGAAAGCGTATCGCCCAGAAAAGGGCAAGTTAAACGTTTTGCAACTTGTCTCCCAGTAAGTGATGGTTTGAACTGTACGTCGATCGAATGGTTGAGAATGGCTCACAAATGTCTCACAGGCCCATGCCTAAGGAATGCCAGGTATTTCCTGCATGAGTCTTCTTTGACGGCCACCCTAGGAGAAGTAGTACCAAAGACCAGTAATCGCTCCCTCTCAAGTCTGTGGCACTGGGCCAGGACATGATAAGGAGTCTCTTCATCCGTGCCACACCACCTGCAACAAGGGGTCCTCTTGATGATCCCCACAATCTGCCTTAGGTTCTTCCTCCCCATCAACAGAAGTCTTTCTCGCGTTTGAAATGCCGCCTTCACTCCCGCAGCATTCTAGACTGTCTGATGCATTTTTTTGGCATACTAGTTCCACAGTGAGGAGGTGGCCGTACAGAGACAGTAGACGAATCGTGTCTGGCCAGATAGTTCCCCCCTCTCATTTCCAATGATCCCCGTATACCCAGGAATCCAATAATCCTTAACTCTATCTGCAGAGGAGTTACGCCGTATCCAGCACGACGGCGTGCCAGTTTTGACGTTGTGCAGTAGTTCATGATCTTACACGACGCTCGACTATCATTTATTATGTTGATAATTTTATTGCAGTAGCCTTTCTCATGCATTATGACGGCCCGGACGATGATGGCATAAATCTCTGCTTGAAAAACCGTCGGAGTGGGTCCCAGGGCAATGTGCATCCCACTCCTCCCTGAACCAGTGCCCTCCGGGGTTTTCGACATGTTGATACCATTAGGAGGTCGAAACCAACAACTTTCGTGGTTCCATAGGCTCATACACCACGCTGACCTCTGTGAAGGTTTCCAGATTCCTTATTATAGGTGCCCATCACCTGCGGCACCTTAGCTACTCCAAGCCTGGTGGGTCCATGCCTCTGCCTTGACAAATATATCCAGAGGAAGAGGGTCAAACATTTCCTCTACAGTACTGGCAGGCGTGGTTTTCATCGCCCCCGCTATTAGTAAGCCACCTCAGCAGTTGTACACTGGCCAGGCTGCTACCATTCTCTGTAAACGTTACTCCGACCGTCCATTGAAATAATAACCGAATTGATGGTTGGGGCATGATCGTGATGCAATAGAATAAGTCACAGAAAGATTATACATCATGGTCGTTCTGAGCTGTCTCCAGCGACAAACGAGCGGGATGGAATTGCAAGAGAAGTGGATGGAGAGAGGCGAACCAAGCTACTGCAGAAATGCACCCATCAATGGAAGAACATTTTGCAGATTTCCCTCATTTCAATTCAAATTTGTCGAGCATATCCAGAATACATACACAAGTGGGGGGGGGGGGGGTGAAATTCAGTACAGACGAAGAATAAGTTGATGAATGAGACGAGAGAGGACTGTACTATTACACTATTAATGACACTGGTAATGTATAAATGTGGCAGGTGTGGATTCATAGGGCTGAGTGCAGTGTGAAATAAGTGAGGGAAGTGCGATGAGCGAAGGGGTCGAGGAAAAACTCAACTGAGGAAACCATAAGCGGGAAAATACATTGTCCTCTCCGGTCGGAATATTGAAAGAAAGAGAATGATTTGATAGGGCTAGTTAAAAGTTTCCGGCAGCTTCAGGTCAGAGGGCTCCGGAGCTTGTAAGTCCAATTGGGTTTGAGCTCAGTGAACTTTTGAGCGGCTCGGCTTGAGCTCTCTTCCGACGAAAATGAAGAAAATGATGTTTTGTCTATCAGATCGAACTCGAAGGGATGACGGGATTCGTTTAGGCGACCCTTAGTGATCATTAGAGGATTACAGTGAGATGGTCGCGAACGTCGAATGTTCGTTATTTCGAGCTCGGCTTTCTGAAAAGCGTCTGTACGTCGATACGTGACCCGTTCCCCTTGGATATTGAGGAGACTCCCTGACATATCGCGGCATCAAACGTTTTCAATTCTCAAGGCAGTTAGATAAATTGGTCTGCTCGTGTAAAGAGATAACAAAATAAAAACCGTGCGCACGAAACGCTGACACGACGGATTCGTCGTCGCCTCATCCAAGATGCGCGTTTAATCGCTGCGCCGCTAATTCCCCTCCGGAAATGGACGAGTCGCGGAGAGTACAACTGAAAGCAATCGGAGCCGGGGCGTTACACAACTTTCTTCAGGATCTGCTGATTCCACCCCAATTTCGGGACATAGTTTTCTGTGAGTGGAGTAACTATCCCTTTTATAACTCTACGTGCATAATTACATTGTGACCTTCGCACCTGGTAAGGCTTACGTTCGCTCCTACGCAATCCCCCAGTTCTTCCTCACTCCGTCAGCAAATTTTCGGCAAACCAAAACGCTGCGTAATTATCTCGAGAGGTATTTTGAGAGCATAATGTAGAACTTTATTAAATATTGCATTAATTGGTGCTGTGGTCTTTTTTGCTTTGAAATATATTTATTTAGTCAGGTAGACTGATGGGAAAATCATGGAAACTCACCTCACCTCACTTCACTCAATTATTAAGCATCATCACGGCTGGAAAATATCGCAGCACTCTGGTACTTTCACGTGATTCAGGGCGGAATTCACAGCGATTTTCGCGAACCGTCAAGTGTGATAATACGCGGGGTGCTCTCTTTGCGCTGTTTATAGTGGCAAAGATAAGTGCACTTATGAGTGGACCCTCCAGAAATTGGCATAAGCTCAGTGTTCCTTCAAATTTAGTGAGCTCAACGCCCAAAGGATATAAATACGACCCTCAAGTGGTCCTACTGAACAGACCGTTATCTCTTGTTATTATTTCGGTACGGTTTATCCTAGTTAGATATAAACCATGAATTATTACTTGATGGAGACGAGTCTTCCCTGAATTAACAACTGACGAGGGCCCCGAAACGATAACTTAGGAATGTGCGCAGAGGGGAGAACATGGTTTCAGGCGCCTTGGGAATAAAGTAAGAAGGTTGAGGAGGACAACTTGGAGCTAATTATAAACACAACCGTAATAAGACAGAGTAGGACTTTGGGTAGCTGTGAGCACAGCGATGTATAGGTAAAGGCAGGTTGCAGAACGGGAATAAAAGCGGACGAGGAGCTTGAGGCGATAGAGATGAGGGACTGGCATGGAGACCCCCCCCCCTCCATGCTCGCTCCAGGTATTACCCAGCAGCGTTCTTGCCCATAACACTATTCTGTGGCCTCTGTCAGCTGCTTCACGCCGGGACTGAGGAGGTGCAAGGATGCTACAGGGAGACCCACTCCTGGCTATACTCCCAGTCTGCTGAATAGCCTCACCTTAAGTTGAGTTTTGGACCAATGGTAGGCTGAACGTGATGCAGGAACATCGACTGCCTCCTTCACACAGTGGCGCCCTCCACTCAGGATTGCCTGTGGCCTAAATGGCCATCCCCGTATTTCTGGTCAGCCACCCACTCTCAGGCCATGGTCCGTTAAATGCCAAACTGCACTTCTTAAGGCTGCGTACATTTCAGAACTGCCTGCATGAATCCGAAGGAGTCAGGAACCCAGAGCACGTCATATTCAACTGCTCACTCTGCTATACCGTGCAGTCTAGAGCTAGTCTACTGGAAAGAGCAGTGGCAGTTTGGCTGCTGGAGTCTGAAGCCCAGGTATGCGCTGGTAGATGCCGAGCTGGAGACTGGGACTAGAGATAATGGTGAACCAGGTGCCTTACTGTGCCTGTACAATGGTTCGCACTCTGCACGCAAAAGTGTATGTAAGCGTGCCCCAGTCTCATTCTGGCCATTGGAGAATGGAGAAACGTTGTTTTGATTTGGACGTACGCAGTGATTAATAATAAGCATTGAGCCCAGAGGAAGGACAAGAAACTTCTGGATTATGTGAGCAATTGAGAAGCTGAGCACCCCGTCAAACACTCACTTCAACAATTAAGAGATGAGTGGGAACAGAATCCCAATCCACCTCGTTCGAAATTTCAACAGACGAATGTTTGGCGAGGGGATAGCACACATATCCATAAATTTGCCAGATTGATCATTTCCATTATTTTTTATACAGTCGACGTTATTGGCTACTAAATCAGTATGCACGCATTTGTCAAGTGAACTAATTTTTCAGTGCACTGGAGGGTAAAAGCGGATACTTGCCATGCTGAAGGTGAGCAGGTTGGCCATCCACGGTAGACTACACGGGTGGCCGACTCCTGCCAAAGGCAACTGTCCGCACTGTGATGAATTCCTTTGAAAACTGGTACATTGCTCAATTTACTCAGGCAGCGCTCAGTCTGAAGAGAATGACGCTTGCTGAAACGGTGCCAGGATCCCACACTGGGAGGCAAGAGGCGTGTGAGGGCCGACCTCATGAAACGTGCTAATAGGTTCTCAACACAGCAGACCACTAAGAAGCCCCCCCCCTCCCTCCTCCTAAAGAAAAAAGTGCATCACACGGTGAATTACAGTGGACCAACACTCTGCCGTGAATAGGACATGCTGACAAAATGCTTCGGAGAGGCTCAAGTTGACTCTGTAACGTGCGCCAGCAGGCGGAGGGTCTTCCAGTGATGGCTAATGGAAGAGCCGCCTGCCTGAATCTTCGTTTTCGCCTCATCTCCGATCTTCAAGCGGGTAATAATTATTCGTATAAAACTGTCAGGCGGCCATGAGAAAGGAAAGGCGGAACTTTAAAGGGCGTCTGTTCACGTCGGTAAGTTACTCTTTTATCGAAGATCTCAACTTGATCATCTGAGTCTTCCTCAGTGAGCAGAAATAACGGTTCGGTTAAAGTTAAAGGTTGTCTTTCTATTCAACAGCGAGAACGTATTAATTATTCCTTTAATTAATCACTTCGGTTGATAACAGCGAACATCTCAAGCAACAATTACTGAGAGCGAGTTCAACGGGCCCGAGTAAATAATTGCTCTAGCAACTTGGCGAAAGTGCAATCAACAACACGTTTATTATTAAAGCAATCCATTCGATTATGAATGTACACGATCGTGTCAGAACGAAGCACAAAATAAGACCAAGTTCAAGGTTGAGCTGCTATGGAACTGCTCGTCATTGAGTCAATTTCATTACGCTTCGTTACTTTGCCCTAGTAATCTACTCCTTTCCTTATCTTCTAGTCAAATAATTCTAGTTACAGAACAAATAGTTCGAGTTCTGGAATTCCGTGGGTTGTGCCCAATTATTTTAATCTGTTATTAAAATTCCATAATGTAAGTAAAATTGTTGGTCTACCAACGTGATTTTTGTGAGAACGCTACTGTTACAAGTAAGTTTCTTCAGATCTTCACGTTTCACAGGCTCTGAGTCCGAAATTCACCATTTGAGAAAATGGTCTGTATGTGCGTAAACGCGATTGAGAGGCGACAATCAATTTGGCCCATGAAATCCTCACACGCAATATGATGAGAGCGGCACAAGAAATTATCGAAATTGTGGGCGAATAGCGATTTCAGCGCAGTATTTTTCTCACACATCTCGCTCATACGATAATTACGTTCTCAAACAAATGTGGGTGGTAGCCCATCAAGTTACTGGTTCGGCTCAGCTCTGGGCAAATTAGTTCGTTGCCCTAGGCCCTCCGGTGAACCATTGAGTTCGACTAGCCTCTCCCAGTAACAAAATGCTTCGAGGATTATTTCCAGGGTCGACAGGTTTGCTCTCGTAGTTTCCCTCGGCGCTCGCCTCTCCCTCACCGCATCCACACTCGCAGGCCCCAGACCTGACACTCAGTGCCCGTAGCTCTTCGCTCTCGTCCTAACACCAGTTCACATATCTAGAAACCGGCCGTATCGCGTGAACTAGTTCTAGTGGCAGCTCAACCAGAACTAAGTGACCTTTCCATCAAAACTCTATCGTGCTTTATTGAGTGACTGACTAAAACTCAATTTATCCTATACGATAAAAGTTAGATGGTAGTTAGATAATTAGAAATAACTGCAGAAATTCTTGTATTCCAACTAACATTCTTTATGTCGACCGACTTGTTACTTTCCTTAGCTGCTCGAAACAAATGGATGTGACGTAATCTGCTGAAGACTTTTGTTGCAGTGTTTCCTCTGTAATTGTAGAGTTGTGAACTGGAACCTCCCCAGAAAATGAACTGAGTGACAAATACTCGTATATTGGATTAGAGGCTGAACTCATGAATATCGCACGCGGGGCTGGAGAAAAGTTCTTTGATGATTCCTCTATTATCCGTCTCCGCTGACTAAGCGTATTTTGTGCAGCATTTGGAAGATCAGCGATGGGCAATTTTGGGTTTCGAACAGGTCGGAGCATTGACGATGCAATCCGTTTTATGACGGAGTGCATTAGACGCGGAAGAGAAGATAATGTGCATCAGGATTTAGCCGGTGCCTTTGAAATTGTTTCCCGTGCTAAACCGATTTGTGCAGTAGACCGCAGCCTCAACCGAGTGGACTTCGAGTTATCTGGAGGATGCATCTAATTTTACTACATTTGTCGAAGTTACTAGTCAGCGTGAATTTCGCAACTGCGGAATACCTCGAGGAACGGTTCGGACCGATTTACCTTATAGTGTTTATGAGTAGATAACTTAATGCGGAGTCCGAGGGTGTGTCTCCCGTCGACACCGCCTTCATAATATCATTTAACTCGTGGGGGCAAGCCGTCATAAAAACTGAAACGTGTCTGGTCTAAATCCTTCGTCGTCTTAAAGGCGTGCGAATTTAAAATCAACATTTCTCAAACTAATTTCACAACTCAAAGATTATTCGCGCGCCTAAGAAATATTTGTGGTTCGGGAATAGCTTTTCGTTTTAATAACTTTCATTGTCGATAGGGAGGCATTAATTTTACAACACGCGCCTCTTAAATGTTGGAGATATATTGACTCAGAGCTCACTCAACCCGAGTGAATAGTTCAAGTGATAAATACGGCCGTTTCTGTAAACCTATCGCAGGTTTGTGAATAAAAGCGATTCCTCGTTGTTTTGTTTTTTTTTAAATGTTTTTGACTCAGATTTTTCCTGTGGTCGGTTCGGCAAGTCGTTCGTTTTTTATGGTTGCCATCAAATTGGTGAAACTAGGGTTGACTAAAACTTGAACAATCACGAGCTCCAACGAAAATGAGCGGAAAAAATAAAACGAGCTATTAAATGGAGCGTGAGTTACAGAGGACGTCCGTCATCTCCCAAGCAAGACCCACACAAACCGTCGAATTATCAAGTTTTTTATGGTTGCCATCAAATTGGTGAAACTAGCGATGACTAAAACTTGAACAATCACGAGCTCCAACGAAAATGAGCGAAAAAAGATAAAACGGGCTATTAAACGGAGCGTAAGTTCCAGAGGACGTCTGTTATCAAGTTTCAATCCAACAAAAAGTAGAGCCCCCGCGAGTTAAAAAAACCTCGGATAATTTACGGCTTCCGATATGCCGTTTTGAGTTGCCGTATGAGTGCGAATGTTTAAGAATTGAAACGACCCGAATGAGTAAGAATTGAAGCGATACGAGGGGCTCCCTGAACAGGTGAATTGGGTTGGAGAGACGTGAGCAGAGTGACGAATGTCCGTTTTTGGGTTGGGTCTGGGAAGAGCTGAGAGTTGGAATCTGAGGAGAGGCGGTAAAGCGAGCGAAATGGAGTTGATTGAACGGGTAGTTCGGATTTTCCTGAGGATACAATTGCGAAGGCTTCAGGTCAGAATGGCCTGAGTTCAGGATTTCAACTAACTTATTCAGCCTGAACCGGACAATGGGTATGAGCTAAATCATTTATTACCTTTGAATACCGATCCATTGCAAAAGACAAAAAGAAAATGCTGTAGAAATAACGAGCGGTGCGTAGCAACAAACAACTTTCCGCCACCCCCGTAAGTTCAAACACGAGCTACATAGCTGCATATCTTCATTCAACGCATTTCTACACAAACATTTATGTAGATCATAATGTAGAGACTAATTAGCTGAGAGTACTCCGTAAGTTTGATCGAAATCGTTTTAGCCGTTTTTGACAAAATTGGAAATCCGATAAATTAATATTCGACTTATCTCCTTTTCTGAGTTAACTTGGCTTATATCTCTGTTGTGGGGAACAAAATGTTGAAAATGTACCAAATGTACCAAAAACTAAGGTTTTTCGCATTTTTCTCGAAAGCAGCTCTAACGATTTTGATTAAACTTTCAAATTATCTTCTACTGATCAATACCTAACTTTTCTTTTGTATACGTATCTCCATGAAAATACGTTGAACGGAGATATAGGCCTGTGAAGCAAAAATAGGTTTTTTACGCTTTTTGGCAAAACGGCTTCAGACATTTTCACCAAACTCTGAGGATGTTTTCAAATAGTTAATACCTACATATTGTTCTCAATAAATGTTCCTCTGACCGTCCATTGAACAGAGATAAAAATCAAAATTTGTCGAAAATAACGTTTTTTCGACACATTTTCATTTTTATCTCTGCTCAATGGACAATACAAAAACGTGACCCCACAACAAGGGAACAACGAAATTTGACATTTTCCAGGCGACGCTAGGCAATTGGTGCGACGCGACGAGTGGAGCTGAAGGGTGTTTGGAGTGAGGTGGGTGGTAGTGCGGGAAATGAGAGCGAACTGGGTAGAAACGATACATTTCGCTGTTGCCCTGCGAGTTCCTTCACGTGGACCACCACGTTTACATTTCACTATTTTCCATCTAGACGCTGTCCTTCATTCCCTTCGTACCATTTCTCTCTCTCCACTCATCTGGTAGAACCCTTTCATTTTGTTTATTATTCATCGTCAACAATACAAGTATGTTCGGACGAAGAGTCGAATAGAATGGAATTAGCGGATAGTTGAGGAGTTGAGGGTGATAAAATTAGGGAGGAACGTACATGTGGGTTCCCAGGCACCTAGTGATGCACTCACATCCGCTGGTCCCTGCGCTTGTTGATTCAGGCAATTCAAGAGGTTGTGAGCTGTCCACGAGTGCGTGAATTACTTATCAATGCGTTTTCCTACTGTGCGTTCTTCAAAAATGAAAACTCCAATTCAAATTTTTCGTGCGAACGCCGAATATATCGATTGACTCGGCGGCGAAGGGAATTGAAAGAACGGAATCGCTGCCGTCGAACCACACGCAATTAGGCGAAATCAGACGTTTGGTCGGCTCTCCCGAGTTGTGAACCGTCTCAAAAGTAGCGGCTTGGACAATTAGAAAAATTGCGTAACCGGCCGAGCGGTGACATGGGGCGCAGTTCCGATGCGCGAGCGTCAAGTGGAATGTGCTCGCACGAAGATGGACAGACGCGTACGAGGACTGTGTGAACTCAATGGAACGTAGTAGTTGGTGGAGGGGCGAAGGGGAAGAGGAGAGGCTTCTTCTGGCTCGGAGGCCAAAGCCCTCACGAGGAGCTCAACGACCTGGGCGCCTCTCTCGCCGGTTGCTGCTTCCCTTTTTCCTGTTGAGCCTCGGCCACCAGTCGACTAGCGACGCGCTGTCTGGGCAGCCAAACTCCCAACTGCAGGGACGTGGCACACCATGTAACATGTCTGAACATGCAGGGTGTGGTTAGATCCGCCACGAGAAGAGTGAGTCGTCAAGTTGTGGTTGAACCACAACCAGTAGGAATTATTGATAAGGCCTTACCGGTAATCAAGTCGGATGGTATTCTCAAGAGTCAAGACCAAATTAATGTTTGGGTACTGGAAATGTCAAGGCGCTTATATTATTACCGTCCAATCATCCAATAGTCCCACGTCTCATACGAGCGCTCAAAATCCCTTGAGTGTGTTACGAGAGGATCATTGGGTTTTGAAAGGGCCAGGGCTATGAAATCTGTGTTAGCTAGATGTGTTAGATGCCAAAGACAGACATTAAAGTAATTGGGTTAGTTCCGCCAGTAGGTAAATTGCCAAGTCAACAAACAACTTGCTGTTAGGCGAGTCCGTCTCCTCTGGCTGGTGAGATACTGTGGGCGAGCGCTTTCGATGTAAAGACATCATCGTCTGGCGCTCGCTCACAGTATCTCACCAGCCAGAGGAGACGGACTCACCAAACAGGTACGTTAACATTACCAAAGACAGATGTTCCTTCGCCTATTCTGGCAGAAAATGAGCAGCGCAGTCGGACGGAACATTCGGATTGATTCATCTGGATAGTTGCAATCATTATCGACTGATGCATTCATGATGGTTCTGCGAAAGTTTATTGCTCCGAGAGGGCCGTTTGGCCGCAATTTATACCTACAACGATACCTACTTTGTTGGTGCAGCAGATTCAAGCTGAGACACATAGATCGGAAGTTCATTCCAACTTCATGTCCTTGGTGGGAACGACTTATTCGAATTTAGGTAGAGTCGTTCTTAAACTACTACTACTTTGCAAAAGGGAAGCTGACATGAACTCCCGCCAGTAGTAGATAAATGGGGGTTGGAGTTGGTTGGGGGGGGGGCCTCTGGAAAATCAGACTGTAGTACGAAGTTTTTGGCTACGTCCTTCAAACAATCCTATTCCCCGTCCACCACAGTTATTAACCAATCGTACTGCACTACGGCCTTTCTACCCCCCACTCCCCTGCGCCTAGATTTCCAGAAGTTGACCTCCCCCTACCCCCAACCAATCACGTTGTATCAACTCAACCTTCTCCCCCTACCAATCCACTTTCTGAATGGAAAAAAATCCCATTTGAACGCGTTGTCTATCTGTGTGTCTGGAGTTCGATCCTAAAGGCCAAGGTGAGTCCCTCGAGGAATTTTGGAAGAGGCCATGAAGCCATGAGTCTGTCTGAGAGACAGAGAGTGTTCCACAAGACGCCCAGGGACTCCACAATTCAAAATGGTTCGTAGGCGAGTTAGTTCCATTAATTGATGCAATAGCGTGCGGTGTTCACAAGGGTGGCTCGTGGCTACTGCACGTCGGGCCACCACGGGCTCCTCACAAACTTCAGGGATTGTCGACAACGAAGAAATCGGGCGGGAGAAGGCCCTTCGTAGGGCACGAGTAATAAAGTAGCACTTCCAAAGCCTGTTGAGCTAATGTGCCGAGAACTGACTACTTTATTGATTTTAGTACGAAGTAATCTGAGACTGCGAATCATGTCAGTTTTAATGGGAGTAAAGAAATAAATTTTGGGCCATTAGGACGTTACATCCTTCGGATGAGATTAACGAGAAACAATTTCCAGCGTGTGCTCGGTTCAAATGAGATGCAGAGCCCGACAATTACATCAGTTAACGGGGCGAGAAAAGTCGCTGAATTAATGAGGAGCTGAAGAGACGCGCCTCACCTTTCCCCTCCTATCAACTGAGGATGGACTGGTCATTCGCAAAACAGCGGGTTTCAAAGCTATCTTCCCAAGAGTATCTGGTATCATTCGCCTGAAATGTCTACATTCTTCCCGCTGATTGAAAGCTCCTTATCTGAGTGAGTGCTTTTCGATAAATTTCAACAGCTTCCGAAAATACCGTTTGGTATTGTGTGCACGCCAAATTAAAAATGTCCTCTTTTACCGTTCGTTTAAAAATGTTTCTAACCAACTCTCGTCTGATTTCAGTGAGTCGAGATTATCCTTGTTCAGCTCTGTTCTGACCGAATTAGTTCAATGCCCTTGGCTCTAATGGAAGATCTCCAGCTCAGGGGCCTTTCTTGAGCATTCAAACTTAGCCGCCAACCCTGGAATCTCAGAGCCACTTGTCAATTAAATCTTTGACTTTTCAATCCCTACCGACTCACTTCCATGAGCCCTCTTTAAGAGCTGACAACTTCTTCCCCCCTCGTATGGTTTCCCTCATTTCACCTACCCTGCTTTTACTTGCCATCCCTCGTCAGGCTTTCGAACTATCATCTCCTGCCCATAACTCTTAGTTCTCGCCCAGTTACTAACTTAGGCTCTCGTCACTACACCAGTACATATATCCAAAGATTATCTGTGAATTTTTTACTTTCTCATACGCTCATTTCACTATCATTATCGAGTCACAATTGTGACGTTACAGTCCTCCCACTCATCCCATTCGTTGCCAGTGCTAAACTTCATGCCTCTCCAATCTCTTGCGCCAGACCCCACTTAAATAAATCGACTGGTTGGTGTTTCCTTCATTTGTAGCTCGAGCACAGAGCTTCTGAGTGATCAAAATGAAACTTGGGGAATTTTCGAATGAGCTGAATAAGAACACTTTTTCGAGGGAGGATGGAAGAAACGCTTTCTTCCCCTTCGGTCATCTTGAAAAACGTCGCGTGTGTGGTCCGAGAGGGTACCCAGCCCCGTGGCCTTTACCCCTCTCTTGCCGACACGCTGTAGAACATGGCCCGAGCCTCCACAAATCCAACACTTTTGGCTTCACGCCCAGTGACACTCTGCCTTTGGCATCCTGTCTGTGACCGCACGCTGATGCCATTTAAGTTAGAACAGCCTTAAGGACCTGAATGGGTGGCAGGCCCCAGTGCAGGAATTGCCGAGAGGCGTTCTCCCTGCACCTACGCCTTTATTCGCGTATCGATTCAGAGGATTGAGCCTGCCCTCATCCACTACATGAGAAAGAGCATCAAGTTGCAAGGGACCTGACCTGCGCTCCCCTTTAGCCGGGTAATTGTGTCCAGTGGGTAGCATATCCTGCCGTTCCTTCAGCGACCTGTCGCTACTACGAGAAGGACTTCCTTGCGAACACAGGTTCCCTGGCAGGTAATCTCGAGCGACAGATTGTCTTCACTGGTAGAAGCTAAGTCGAGTGGGCTTCCCTTTTCCCATCTTGCTACTCAGTCTCACTGCTCAGGCGGTACCGAGCCAGAGTTTGCTGGGAAATATATTAGATCATGTTTGAACCTGCAGCCCCCGAAAGTGTCGGGTTGAATGGTTGGTCCAGCCGAGTTGGGACGATACTATGAAAGGGGCTTCGTTATTGACACATTTGACTAAAGTAGTGAACAGAACGTCCTCTTAATGAAGTCAAATCAAAGTACCTACGAGCGTTCTCCCAACAATCGACAATTGGAAGATACTTTCGACTCCCTCATTTGGTTTATTATTCATTGTGAATTATAGCCCTGTTTTCGGCCGTTTTATGCCTTTAACGCGGGCTAAAAAATCCCTTCTTTCGCACAAAACTCCCGTTTGGTATAATTGTGCCCGCCCACTCGGCAATCTGATTGTACAAAGCTGATGGTTGTCAAGGGCAAAAAAATGGTTTGAAAAATTAACTACGACGCAATTGTGGCAGTTTTATCGCAAATACGCTGTACTTGGTATCGTTGTCTTGGCATATTTAGATGCTAGGTCGAATAGAAGTATTCTCAGAGGTGTACGACTGCGTCTAGACTGAAAATAGTGAAATCACAGTAATTATAGTGAGACAAAGTTCACTAATTGAAAGAATAATATCACAATACGTTTTGTGAAAGTAATCGTTTCCTGATTTGCACTCCCTCCCTCCCGCCTCATTAAAACCAGCCGCCAGCTCGACTCGGTCCGTCGTGCCAATTGCCTACAGGCGCCTGGAATATTTAGTTTTCTTCGCTGCGCTGTAATCAGGTCATGTTTCGTATGGTTAACTGGTATTTTTCGACGCTGAATCGAATGGGATGCGTCTCAGAAGTGTGAGACTACGTCAAGCCGTGCGAGAGAATAACAAACCGCTGTGTAATAATTTGCCGCGTTTTTTGAATGAGAACTGCTCGTTCGACTCCCAATTTTCGCACGCTCGGTTTGACGGGCGATGATCCGCGCGTCTGCTCTCCTTGCGACTGGCCAAGATCAGCTCACAGATAATCAAAATACACTTGCACTTCCTCGGGAGAAGATGCCTGCGGTTAGCCCCTGGCAATGAAGTCGTGAGTGCGGTTTGCCGGATGAAATATTGAAAAAGGCCGAGCGATGGGTTCGAGGCTGAAATGGGCAAATGAGCCGCTCGCTGCGCTCCTGAGAAACAGACGAGGAACGTCTCAAACAAAATTTCCGTCAGGTGCGAAGCATCGCGCAACTTGCATTACTCTCAGGTATATTCCTAGGCTAATCCCCTCTTGAATGACAATTTTATGGTACTGTGGGGTTATTTGGAAATGTTCATATAAAAAATGTAATCGGAATCGTTAGAGCCGGTTTCTGTGAAGGAAATATTTGTTTTTTGACCACTGTGATAAATATAGTTATTTTTGTACCGATTTTACTCATGTTGTTTTGACAAAATATAAAATCTGAGTCGATTCGATTAAGCCTCAATGCACAACAACGGCGTACACAGTGATCCACCAGAGAGATGTTGTACAGGGACGATTACTTCCAGGGCGGCTGTGATTGGCGCAATCCGAGCCCCAAATCTTCTTTTTATTTTCAAATAATTGGTGGCTATCTTCAGACAGCTATTTTGTTATCAGCTGTTTTCATCATGTAAGCGACCGAGAGAAAATAAAAGGATTCATTGTGTTATGGGAGATCGGAGACAGAAAGGTGTTTTTTTATTTATTTTACTGTTTCGTGAGGATTAGGAGCGACGCTTTTCTCCACGATCTGTACGTCATGAGAAAGCGCCTAATCATCCCACCAGAGGACTGTTCAAAAGTTTTGGAGGAACTGGAGGCCGAAGATGTGGGTGTAGAGGATGGTTCGGATGCATTAAAGTTGACGGGGCTGAAGAGACTCAATCACACTGACTGTTCAGCCCGTGCTGAAAGGCTGATTCCTTTACCTGGCGCGTCTGTCCTACCCAACGGTTTCAGCCCTTTTCATGTGAATGCCGCGGGGGAGTTCGAGAACTGTCGGCTTCTCCTCTGACAAAGGGATTAAGTTCGGATTAACTTCCAACAACAACGGATTTCCCCTTTTGTACCATCCCTCGATTCATCTCCTTCTCCAACTCACACCACTCTGCCCAGAGACACTCTTCTGCCAGTGGGCACACAGTCGCTCATCTACAAACTCTCACACACTACTCTCCTTCCGATATAGTTTTCCGCGCCAGTTCACGCGTTCCGACAACACACACAACTTACTTTAGCCCTACGTAATTGTGTTCATGAGTTATTCTACTTAACCAATTCATTTATCACCCAGTTCATTTGAACTTGGTCAAACATCACTTCATGGCGGCAGAAAGCGGTAGCGCTTACAGTTCAGGAATTTATTGTACTGCTTGTACTCATTCCCGGACCATTGTTCAGCAATTTGTACACAGAGAATTAATGAGGCTGTAAACAGGATTTCTTTGAAGAGGGTAATAATCACTTTTCCAGAAATGTTGGGTAAAAACGTTTAGAACTGGTAGTAAGCGAAACGGCGCTAGTTGAAAGTCTGGAATTTCCCCATGTATCTTATGAGCGTTTTCGAACGCTCATCCTATAGGTATTTTACTGGACTGACAGACATTTTTTTTTAAAAGGTTGTGACATTTCAGCGGAGTTTATGAGGAAAAACCGAGCTACACTTGATTTTCGTCGAAAACTTTTACAATTTATTGTGCTACTCTCGTCATTTTTGCACGAATGGGAATTTTATTGTATAGTCACGTTACCAAGAGCTGTCCATATACAAAATTTAATCAAAATCGTTCGTGCCGTTTTTGAGAAAAAAAATATTTTGTGTTTTGATCACTTTAATAACTATAATTAGTTTTGAGCCCATTTTGCCCATACCCTTATTTTGGCTAGGTATTAAGTTTGAGCTGACGTGGTTCACACACACACAGACCATTTTCCCAAATAGTGTTTTTCGGATTCAGTTGGGTCTGAAACATAAAGATTTGAAGAGAACTCAAAAAAACATTTTCAGCCGATTACTTAACTTTCCTTTCCATTTCGTAAAGCCAAGGAAAGTAAAAATTTATTGAAATGGTCGAATGTAAATTATTTTCTATAATGTGTTCTACCTTTCCAGTCGACGTATATTTTTTATTAAAATAATATTGTTTCTATCAAGTGTCACGATTACCCGTGTTTGTATTCCACGTGTAATCGTCAAACCTACCTGTGCGTTGAGGGTTAAGCCGTGGTCTCCATTGCATTCACAGACACGCCGAATATTGTCTCAAACGCTGTTTTTTTTGGATTCAGAAGCCAGTGAAACATAAAGATCTGTTGAAAACTAGTATTTGCTCAAAAACGGCTCCGACGTTATCTATCAAACTTGCGGGGTTATTTTAAATAATTAGTGCTTACAGATTGTTCTCCGTAGTGGTTATGGTAGGAACGTGCTGAAGGAAAGGTGCAATGATTGAAGAACGTTGCATGTCGCAACGCACCGGCTATATTTCTTATTTCGCGTTCGATTCTATTTTTAATCGTCGTCTCTTTAATTGCAGAACGATTTCAAAATCGATGACGATTGGAATTCGACAGGAGACGCTCCGCAGCCCAAGTCGCACGTCGTTCTTAACGACAAATTGATGTCAGAGGCTCTCATTTCTAGCGACACTCCCATCAAAACCGAGCATTCGTACTGCAGCCAGTTGTCCGCGGTTTGCTCTTCTCCTCTGCACTCAGGTCCTGTACAAGACGGTAAGTCGGTCGTTACTTATACCGTTAAAACGAGTCGTTACGAGAGGCATCGGAAATAAAAATTGAACGAAGAACGACAATTTAATGCTTACGTCGTTACGTGAACATTTTGGTTATAAGCACTTCTGAAAAGTAAAGTGGGGGGATTGATTTTGTTTCAAATCGAGGGAGAATTGAAGCCATGAGGCTCTCCTTGTTGCTATACGTCACCGTACATCCTATGAATTCACCAAACGTATCGAAACATCAGACTTTTTAGCGTCTCTCTCAAAAACGATTTTGATTTAAAGTTTTAGAGCATTTTCTGACGAACGCACAACTTTCGTTCTCCACAAATATCTCTGGAAAAATTCAGTTAACGGAGGTGTACGCACGTATCGTGAGTAATAAGTTGTTTTATTTTTACTTTTTGGGATAATGGCTTCAGCTCTCAGAGCAGGAGTGTCACAGACGGTGCCTAAAATTATATTTTCGGCCTCAAAAATCTGACGAAAACCTTCTTTTTTCTCGCCCAATTACAAGTTTTTCCTTATTCCATCAACGGCCTTCAGACACACTCCACTCAAATTCTTCGTAATCTAGTTATTTGTTTTCTTGCTTTGAACATTCTCGACTTCGACGAGGTCGTTCGTTAGTAGGAACATTTAGAAAGTGGTATAACACTATACGAGCTATTTCAGGATCAGCGACAAATTCCAATACGAAGAGTTGCGCGTAACATAATTTAAATCTGAACGCTATCGTCACTTCTGGCCGGAAATTGAATCTTCAGGACCGGTCAGCGTGAAAATGTTTGGAAAAAATTATTTTGGCCCAAAATTTTCAACGAATTTAATTTGGGACCGAATTGAGGGCAATTTTTAAAATCTGCAAATTAGTACGTAACGGTTTATTATTCTCGTGCACAGCGTGAAAGTGAACTATCGTATTCAAACTAAGGTCGAGAAATTCGATGAAGTCATTAAATTAGTAAACTATACGAAACATGACCTGACGACAACGAAAATTGACATGTTCGAGGCGAAACCGACTAGTTGAATTAAGTGTAGAAAGTTGCAAAATTCTTTGCCATTATGAAGTATTCATTTTCTTATAATTGTCCGTTAATCTGCTTCATGATACCTCACGAGGAAGTCGACATTGATGGCCTCAGTGATTAGGTTGTGTTATTGTTGCCTGTTTTACTTCTCGAGCAGCTTTGAAACAGATTTTCGATATTTGGCCTAGTTCGAAATTGGCCACATCAAAACAAATACGCCCATCTAGGGATTCCTCTCCTGATTCTAAATGTGTTTCATATTCATGTTGAGGACCATTCCTGACTTCAGTGCAAGTGGCTGATGTTTCGATATTGTATATGTTGTTAACTTCAACCCAGTTTTATTGTTTATCCTATTAATTTGTGATGTAATATTCGCCTTATTCATTCTTATCGACGTGCCTTGTCCAAGTAGTGACTATCTGAACGTACGAAATTATGTGCAGAGCGGTTTGAACAGAAGTCATGAAGATTTAAGCGCGTTAAATGACAACCTGGCATCCCTGTGTATCTTGGTCTAACATTTTGAATCCGCATCTCTCCCCTCACATGGACGGCAGTTTGTTCTCCAGTTCTCAAGTAGTTTTTTTGTATTCTTAAGGAACAGGAAGGTTGTGCAGCCTCTACAGTCCTTTCTGTCAATAGTTTTAGCCAATTTACACATTATGGTGACAAGGGGGTGGGTGGGGGTGGTATAACTGGTTCACGGTAGGAATGTTGAGCGCACTATTTTCAATTTCACCTTAGTTTCGTAACACAGCCTGTGCAAATAGGGGACTTTAGGTGCGTGGAAATTATAATAATGTACGCTCGATGAAATAAGACGACAAACCACTGATGCGCAGAGCTGTACGTAGTTGAATCCACGACATGTGAAAATAAAAAGTAAAACCTTTATGGATTATGTTATTTTGTTCGCAGATGACGATGATTTGTTGACTGCAGTAGTCGCTAAAAGTTCCAAGAGCCGTCCTCTGGAACCTTTCATTATTGTGAAGACCGAGCCAAGAAGTAAGCCATGCTCTCCAGCCTCCTCTTGCCCTTCATCTCCCTCGCCTAGACCAAATTACACAGGTCCAAGCTGTTCCAATACGAAATCTAAGGTCAGACTACGTTGTTATTTTTTTTTTTTTTTTAATTTTTTTTTTGTTGCAAAAGTGATGAATGCTGTTTATTTAAAGGGTTTTAACGTATTAATTTAATAATTTCTATTAATATTATGCTTTTGCATTGCCTTTTTCCTCAAGTCGATTAATGTACATCATGATTTCATTTGCCTGGCTACGCTCTCTTCTTCCGTTTACTGACGAACTCAGCTCTTCCACGTCAGTTTGTTATCGCCAAACACCTTCTACCTCCGACTTTATTTATGACCGAGGGGTTCTGGCATGGCGAGACATTGTGCGATCTGTTAGAAGTACGGTAATCACCTCTGCCGGTTTTCTCAACAACTCATCTCAAATGTCATTAGAATCGGGGGAAATCTCGAGTGGTAGCCTTTACAATGAGTCTTTAATAACGCTCGTAAGATATACGGGGGCCTACTCTAGAAAGTGCAAAATTTCGCTTACCACGTATTTCTTAATGTTTTTAATCGATTGCACTGGAAAAATTATTATTGTCCTTTTCAAAAAAATCGGGTACAATTCGTTGTGTACCAATCGCTCAATAATTGTCAGGGGGTGAGTATGAGCAGCACAAGAAATTCCGGAATTGTAAGCGTACTGCTTTCTGGTGCTGTGAAGTGACGTTTCAAATGAATTGAGTTAGTAGCAAGACCCATGAACTCAAGTGAATTGACGTTGAGCTGAAGAAAGCGGAGCAAACAGTTCAGTCATTTGATGCCTGGGAACTAGTACCTATACATGTTTCTCGTGCCTCCGTCGTGTTCTAGAGCCATCCGTGTGAACTCGTACAAATACTTTGGTTTTTGTACTTGAGAGAGACGTTAATTTGGCCTCTCATTCTCAATGAAAAAGAAGGAACTGCGACTTTATTACAAGCGCAGCGCCCGAGTGCATTGGGCGATGACACTTCCTGATTCTGACGAGGATTGAGTTGGTCGAATGTGTATCCCTAGACTGAACCCGTTCCTCTTAACCTAGTTTGGTGAGTCAATGGGAAACCATCAACATAACACTCAGCCCCGACCGATGCAATGATCTGTGGCGTACGCATTTCTTCTTTACGCGACGCAAACAGCGCAGTGTTTGTTGTAATCTATTTTACCTCACTCATAATTATCACGGAGACCTAATAATCTGAGTATAAATGCGTACGATATATTCAGCCAATAGGAAAGAACAGCCGGAAACACTGCTCATCGTCAACGGTGGCTGACAAAATGCTTGGAGCGAAGAGAAAACGACAGATGACGATGGCCAATATGATACAAATAGAATTGTCATCCCCTTCACATGCACGTAAGTTCTCATGCGTGTTACATCCCTGTATTGTAACATTGTTTATTAACCTTGAAGCGTGTCGTATGTGCTTATACTGCAACTTTGAACGAGCAGAAGTGTGAATTTCACGAAAGGTTCCAAATTATCGATAGAAATTGATGCGTAAAATACAAAATATTGTACCAAGGTCAATGCTAACTCTTTTTACTTTCCTTGGCTCTACGAAGTAGAGAGGAAGGTTATGTAATCGGCTGAAAAAAATTTTGAGTTCTCTTCAGATCTTTACGTTTCAGACCCCCCCCCCCCCCATACAAACACGGGTAATCGTGACACTTGATAGAAACAATATTATTTTAATAAAATATCTGGTGCGTAGCAACACACAACTTTCCGCCACCCCTTTAAGTTCGAACACCACCTACATAGGCGGGCCCTATATCTTCGTTCAACGCATTTTTACAGGAACATTTATGGAGAACAAAATGTAGGGACTAGTTAGCTGAGAGTACTCCGAAAGTTTGATCGAAATCGTTAGAGCCGTTTTTGGGAAAATTGAAATACCGATCAATTAATGTTCGACGAATCTCCTTTTCTGAGTTAACGTGGCTTATATCTCCGTGCAACATATATATACAGAAATAGTTATGGAGAACAAAATGTTGGTATGGGTGACTAAAAGACACTTCATTAGGATTTATCACATCTGGTGAAAAAATTACCCTGGAACTTTCGGAAATGTTCGAAAACGTTATTTTCAACACATTTTCATTTTTATCTCTGCTCAATGGACTTTCAGAGGAACATTTATTGAGAACAATATGTAGGTATTAACTATTCGAAAATGTCCTGAGAGTTTGATGATAATCGTTGAAGTCATTTTGCCAAAAGCTTAAAAAACCTATTTTTGCTTCATAGGTCATTATCTCCGTTCACCGTATTTTCATGGAGATATGTATAGAGAAGAAAAGTTAGGTATTGATTAGGAGAAGATAATTTGAAAGTTTAATCAAAATCGTTAGAGCCGTTTTCGAGAAAAATGCGAAAAACCCTAGTTTTTGGTACATTTTCGTCCCCCCACCCCTTTCCATCGGCCGAAATCGTCCATAACCTTATTATGGTGTCTACAAAAAATAATGAACAAAACAAAAAAAGAACCAGCTCAATCGGATCAGCCGTTCTCCCGCAAATCGAACTACAGACACACATACACACACACATACACACACACATACACACGGACCACGCGACGAAATTAGGTTTTTTAGACTCAGTAGGGTCTGAAACGTAAAGATCTGAAGAAAACTCAAATTTTTTTTTTGGGCCGATTACTATACTTTCCTTCCCTTCGGGTAGCGGAAAGTAAAAATATACGTCGACTGGAAAGGTAGAACACATTATAGAAAATAATTTACATTCGACCATTTCAATAAATTTTTACTTTCCTTGGCTTTACGAAATGGAAAGGAAAGTTAAGTAATCGGCTGAAAATGTTTTTTTGAGTTCTCTTCAAATCTTTATGTTTCAGACCCAACTGAGTCCAAAAAACACTATTTGGGAAAATGGTCTGTGTGTCTGTGAACGATTTTTAGAGAGAACCATCGTACCGAATCCATTCAAACGTGATATCTCGCTTGCTGGTTACCATTGGACGCCAAAATAAGGGTTTGAACAAAATCCACCGAAAGTTAACTATAGTTATCATAGTGATCAAAACACCAAATATTTTTTTTCTCAAAAATGGCTCTAACGATTTTGATTACATTTTTTATATTGATAGCTCCCAACATGGCAACTATACCATGAAATTCTCATTCGTGGGAAAATGACGAGAGCAGCACAATAAATTACCAAAACTTTCAACGAAATCGATTTTAGCGCGGTTTTTAGAGAAAACCACCGTACCAAATCAGCTGAAACTTGATGTCTAGCCTGCAGGTTACCATGGGACGCAAAAATAAGGGTAAGGGCCAAATCCACCGAAAGTTAACTATAGTCATCATAGTGATAATAACACCAAATTTTTTTTTCTCGAAAACGGCTCTAACGATTTTGATTACATTTTTTATATAGATAACTCTTAATAAGAAAATTATACCATGAAATTTCCATTCGTGGGAAAATGACGAGAGCAGCACAATAAATTATCAAAATTTTCGACGAAAAGCGTTTTTACCGCGGTTTTTTCGTTTTAAACTCCGGTGGAATGTTAGTAGAATGTTTAAAAAAATTGGTATTGTAATCCAATTAAATACCTATAGGGTGATTGTTTAAAAACGCTCATGAGATACATGGGGCTCACTCCAGAAATTCCTGAGTTTCAACTACCGCCGTTTCGCTTACTACCAGTTCTAAACGTTTTTACCCAATTACTCTGCCAAAGTGATTACTATCCTTCTTCAAAAAATTCGTGTTTACATTCTCATTAATTATCTATGTACCAATTGCTCAATAATGGTCCTGGAATGAGTACGAGCAGCACAATAAATTCCGGAACTGTAAGGGCTACCGCTTTCTGCTGCCGTGAAATGTTGTTTGACCAAGTTCAAATGAACTGAGTGATAAATGAATTGTTTGAGTAGGAAAAGCCACGTAAAAAGTGAATTGAAGTAGAGGTAAAGAAAGTTGTGTGCTGCAACGCACCAGATATTTGATGAATTGGTGTTGCTTAACACATTCAATACAAACCATTGTACCCAGAAAGTACTAGTTTCCATTTTCTGTGAGGGGAAGGCGCGAAAGAATGTGTAAAATGTGAAAAAGTGGTGTTCCGATTCATAGAAAGTAAATTATATATCAATTAATCGAATCTGCGTCATGCGGGTTTGTTTGGATAGTTTTTGTAAGCAAAACACGGGGCGGGCAAGTCTTTTATTTGACAACGTTTGATAAATAAAACTGAAAGAGATGACGAAGTTATACGCATGAATTAAAAAGTTGAAGGAAAAAACGAGCAGTGCGTAGCAACACACAACTTTCCGCCATCCCTTTAAGTTCGAACACCAGCCACATATGCGGGCGCTATATTTTCGTTCGACACATTTTTACAGGAACATTTATAGAGAAAAAAATGTAGGGACAAGTTAGTTGAGAGTACTCCGTAAGTTTGAGCGAAATCGTTCGAGCCGTTTTTGAGAAAATAGGAATACCGACAAATTAATATTCGAAAAAATCTCCTTTTCTGAGTTAACTTGGCTTATATCTCCGTTCAACGTATATATACAGAAATAATTATACAGAACGAAATGTGGGTATGGGTGACTAAAAGACATTTTGTAAGATTGATCACATCTGGTGAAGCAGTCACCCTGGAATTTACGGAAATGTTCGAAAAACGTTATATTCGACACATTTTGATTTTTATCTCTGTTCAATGGACTGTCAGATGAACATTTATTGAGAACAATATGTAGGTATTAACTATTCGAAAACATCTTGAAAGTTTAGTGATAATTGTTGAAGCCATTTTCGCAAAAATCGTAAAAAAACTATTTTTGCTTCACAGGCCTATATCTCCGTTCACCGTATTTTCATGGAGATATGTACGGAGAAGAAAAGTTAGGTATTAATTAGTAGAAGATAATTTGGAAATTTAATCAAAATCGTTGGAGCCGTTTCTGAGAAAAATGCGAAAAACCTGAGTTTTTGGTACATTTTCGTCCCCCCCCCTTCCCATCGGCCGAAATCACCCATAACCTTATTTTGGGGTCTAAAAAAAATAACGAACGAAACAACAAAAGAACCAGCTCAATCGCATCAGCCGTTCTCCCGCAAATCGAACTACAGACATACACACATGGACCACGCTCCAAAATTATGTTTTTTATATTCGGTAGGCCGTAGTAAAACGTAAAGATGGGAAGAAAACCAAACTTTTTTTTGATACGATTACTATACTTTCCTTTTCCTTTGGGGTAGGGGAAAGTCATAATTGAAAAGTAAGAAAAATATACGAGCAAGAATCAAATACGTCATTTATACAACTTATTTAGGCATAGGGCGGGTTGCTCAGTACAATCGGGGCAATAATAATTTGTACTCCGGAAATATCCACCGCGTCGACTCCCACCAATATCATACTGTCCTCATTTTCCGAACACAAATCGTCTAGGAGAGAACGAATCTCTTCGTCTCTTAACACCTGTAAGTACCATCGTTGCATGAATGACGGCAATAACAGGAAAAATGATCCAGAAGAAGAATAAAGTACGAAGTCAAACTTACTCTTCTGAGTTATTCCATTTCTTGATGGAGAAACCAAAATATCGAAGAAAAAACAACGCACAAACCAAGGAATACTCGTTTAGAACGCTCGAAGGAAGTTGGGCAGCAGATTGACGTTCAGGTAACAATAACTCAAAAACGAACTTAGCTTCTAAAAGTTACTCATCCAAGGAAAGGGTTTTGAAAGTTGTGAGACAACCCAGCCAACCGTCAGCTTTCAGTGTTAATAAAGAATATTTTACGATGAATGTTTTATGTTGTAATGGACGTTAGTAGGGGTTCATGGTTGTGGTGATGAAAGTATTGTTTCAAATTTGCTCTATTTGAGGCTTGTTTTGCCCGAGGAAATCAAATCGTCTCGCCTCGCCTTCAAATCAGGATCACCTGTCATGATTCAGTTCTTTTCTTATTCAGGCCCTTCAGTGTCCCCCAGACATTGAGGTAACTGGAGGGGAACGTTGAAGGAACTTCCCTTAGAGTATGACTGCCGGGGTTGCATCTCAATCACCGCCAACTTCTATCGTGAAACACTAGTCTTTTCTCTTGGCAAACTTGCCTTTCACTGTTATACTTAGACTCCCTTCCTCAATACATGGAGTCTGCACGGCATTGTAATTACATCCCCATTAAAACAGCCATTTCTAAAAACCTATTCTTTTGGCTCAATCTTCCCTATTTTCTCATGTCTTTTGGCAAGTTAGTGTGAGATGTCGCAAGGTGAACTGGTTTAGTTGGATTGAAGATTGCTTGGGAAAGCAACTAAACTGTACAGTGTAAAGTCTTGCCAGAAGGCCGTGTACCGTGATACCATCTACTAATTATCTTATGGATTTCCAGGATTTCCATTACCACCAACTCCACCTTCTTGTGCATCGTCTGACAATGAGGGAAATATTTCTCCTTCTTATCCTTCATCACCTTCCCACAGCTTATTTACGTCAGTATCTACGACGACCAGACAACCAATCCAAACCTCTCTTATAAGCACGCAGCCAGTGAGTATTTTTCTGATATATCAAACCCTTTTGTGTTATTTCAATGAGCTGAATGTGAAAATCGACCTTTATAAGTCAAAGATCTGACTAGAACTGCTGACCTTTTGTTCTCTTTTGTGGCTTCCATTTTTATTTTTGGGTTGGGAGTGGTGCAAGAAGGGTCTTGTAAGGTGTGAACCCTTGAGAATACTCAAGATTGGATGGTATAATTACTATAAAAAGGTTACACGAGTGAACAGTTTATGATTTGTTGACACCACAGTGGATTGTAGTTGTTACCTGGTATTTGCAGAAGTAGGGTAGATGTCCCAAGCCTTTGGCTTAGTTGAGCAGGGGATCTCGGACATGGAGGTAAATACCCCAAGAGCCTTCTCCCCATTTGCGCTTGATATTTGAAGGTCACACGGAACTCCTTTTCCTGAGCTTTCCACATAGTTGCCTCTCCCAGATGCAATGGGGAAGAAATGCAAGGATTTAGTGAGTAACCAATGCGTTGAAAGCATAGCACGGTGACCACTCCAAGTTCGTCGTTAATACCCATGGACTGAATAGCCATCAACACCCTAGGACTTCCCACAAGTAATTCAACCTCTTTCCTCGTAATGAAAACTGTGTCTATGCCGATGCCCCAAGCCCTCTAACCCGAAAAGACAAATGAAAGGATTCACTAAAATGAATTAAAACAGGACTTACCCGCGTCCACCTGGTGACAACTTCTTCCTAGACCGGGAAAAAATGGCGCGTGCGATGCCACTTGCTCAGTTTTATTTAGCGTTAGAGCTAAATAAAAGCATTAACAGGGGAATCAATTCACAAAAAGTCTCTATTGAGTATCGCCCATTGGCAGTCTACAGATTGGGAGACAGTAGGGGGGAGGGCTCCTGGAGGTTTAAGAAAGGTGCGCCGTGGGCGGGCAAGAACAGGCAATTACGTACGGTTAAATTTTTCAATAAGACCTGTCACCAGTCGAAGGTTGTGTGGCTGGGCAACTCCAGTGATTAATTTAGCCTCTCAGCTCTTGCATTGAGCGTGACATTTCAGTTCTAGTCGCATTATTGTGGCTCACTTTGTGACAGACTGGTTTAAAGTGCTCTTAAAAAATAATCTAGCGAGCGACAGGTTCTAGACTGATGGACAGAGTAGGAGAGGCATTTGGAGACAGTGGATAAGCATTATACTTATCTACTACATCGTTGTGTTCCACCACCCCCTCAAATTGTAACCTGTTGTGTTTTGACAGGGAGCATAGGTCTGCTAACAGTTCCATAGTAGCCTAGAGCCCATACACAGTGGCCATTGATTGTGGTGACTCTTGAGAGGAATTGAACTTACTGTGTTTATGCTTTGTTCTATCTTTGCCATAGAGGGGGGGGGATACTTCACTGCTAAACACTACACAAGGCTGCAGTAGACGAAAACTGGCTGGCCTATCATAATACAGACCCAATGGCCTATATGTCCTCAATTCAAACGCCAAATTTTCTTACTGGCGTGTTTGTTTCTCATAAGAACACCTTTGCTTCAATTTGAAATGTACTCAAGGTTGTTTTATCCCTCAAATAGCTCCTTATTGTTGAAAATACATTGCGTTTTCGTGGTGAAGGATACAAACGAGGTTTTTCTGTGACTAACCGCGCACTTCTGAGCTACTTAACTGTTATCCAGGGTGGAGTCAAGGGCCGTTCAGTGTCTACAAATAAATCTCATCGATTCTACTCTGGAAACCAGAGGGTGCTACATTTCAAAGAACTCACCTCCCTGATTGGCAAACTGACAATAAACTGTGTAGAGTTTCCCTCAGAGGTCGACTAACAATTTGTTCCATTTTCACACCAAGGGGGGGGGGATGTCTTTTAAAATGTGTAGTAGTAAAAACTTGTGAGTAACGAACGTTGTTCATACAGATCTCTTTAACCTCTTGTTTTGTACGTTTCTAGAAGGGCTCAACAGGTATATTGTTACTAACTGAAGAGGAGAAACGAACTCTTATTGCCGAAGGATACCCCATTCCTGTTAGACTACCACTTACCAAGGCTGAGGAGAAATGCCTTAAGAAAATTCGAAGAAAAATAAAGAACAAGGTAATGACAACTAAATAAATTACCATCGTGAATGTTAGCGTGTTCTGCAAAATACTTTGTACTGTGTGATGGTCAAACGTGCTAAACACCAGTAACTACGAAAATGGGGCGTATATTTCATTTCCCAGATATCAGCTCAAGAATCACGGCGCAAGAAGAAAGAATATATGGACGCCCTAGAGAAGAAAGTGCAGGATCTGTCATCTGAAAACAGTGTATACAGGAGACAAATTAGTAGTCTGGAAGACACTAATTCTAATTTATCATCCCAAGTGACAAAGTTGCAAGGCATCATAACCCTGTTGGTAAGTAAAATGCCCTCAGCGTGTGGCTCAATTCTTGTCATCGCTCACAAATGCTGCTAACCATTCATGAGTGATGTGTTACACAGTGAATCATTTCTTTATTATTCACTTGAATGTTCTTCATCCTCTGTTGCTCCCAATCACAACAGCAAAATGATTATTGCACTACTTTGCAAATCATAGTTTATTTTAAAACAACTGTCCAACCGAGTTCTTTGATTGGGGGACAGGATGCTATAAGATTGCTAAAAAAAAAAAGTGGGTTCATACCTGGTCTGTGTTGTGAAACAACAATGTGAACAGCTGGGGCTTGTGTCGGGAATTCCATGACGATTTTGGATGCCCGTTATCCTTTTCTTCAGGAGTCTAAAATCTGCATCATGTCTGATTATGTTTGTTGGTAGAATGTTCATGCTATAGACACCCCGGTGTTGGTGAACGTTTTTCTGAACCATGTCAATTCAAAATCCTGCCAAGTGTGCGCTGTTATCTGTTTCCTCGTTGCTGAAGGAAAAACGCCTTTTGAAATTTTGTCGCGCATCCAGAACGTTTAAGAGGAAGGTATTATGAAGAGTGTGGCGTAAATTGTGTAGCCTGTGTCTAGGCTACGCTCAATCTGACGCCAGTTAATAACAAAAAGAGAAAAATAAAACTGAAAAATGTGATAAAAACAAACGACAAAATTAAAGGTAAAGTGGACTGTATTCATATAAATCTGCTGTGGTATCATGGGCACTAAAGAAAAAGGGAATTGAACTAAGAGCTCTGTACAGGGAAACTCGATATAGGAATATTGCTCTCGTTTAAATATTAAATATGGGATAAAATAAATGATTCTGGAACTAAAAGAAAATAAAGCCGGAATAACCTGACCAGGACTTCGGGTAGGAGACGATTGAAGCCGAGGAAATCCTGTCACTCTTCTCCTCACTCTCGGGTGTTCCTTGTCCAGAAATATCCAATAGTTATGACTATCTTGAGAAAGTGGGGGAAGCTCCCATTTCACTCGCCACTTGTCAACCATGCACTCAACGGCCAGGTCAACTGGTAACTGACCAGTGATCACCTGGAGTGCTTCTGTTGATACAGTCTTATAGGCCTTGGTGATCCACAGGAGCGCAGCTCTCTGGGATTGGGTCAATACTCTCTTTTGATTGACTGTAAGTTTGCTACCCCAGACAACAGAGCAGTAGCCAATCACGCCTAGATAGATGGCCTTATACATGAGGATAGTGTCATGGTAACACACACCCCAGTTGCCTTTGTAATTGCACGCAGTGAGGCAAACCTTGCAATGGTAGCCTTTAAGGAACTGGAGGTGTTGGTTGAAACCCCACGTCTCACCTATATTCACTCCTAAATACTTGACGTGCTTTTCAAGAAGGAGCCTGTGGCCGCCAAAGCGTATTGAGGGTGGATTATTCACTTTGCCTTTCAAGAGGATTAGCTGGCTTTTTTCCTCAGCCACCTGCATCTTGACATGCTCGCACCATTGGGGGTTTTTTCTTCAATTTGGCGGACTGACGCTGCAAAGATCAGCACAGTCAAGTCATCCACATAGGCGTAGAGCTCGCAGTCGGTCTCCATGAGTCTCCTGAGAAGACCTTCGAAGAAGGCATTCCAGAGTGCTGGTCCAAGGACCGAGCCTGTGGGCACCCCTTCTCAATCTTTCTCTGGACAGAGACATGCTTTTGCCTAATATGGAAAGAAGGCTGAGTGGCCTCCATGATCGTGGGTCTGACTGATTGCGGTCGCCTCCCTTTTGAAGAGTGACAACACGGGCAGACTGTAAGTTTGCTACCCCAGACAACGGAGCAGTAGTTATTGACTTTGCCATCACAGATGATAACATACTGTGCAAAGACACGGGTGAAAAGTGATTCCGCACAAAAAATGCTAACTGGCCACAATTCTGTAGGGTACTGGAAGGTGAACTGCGTGCTGCAGACACCGACCTAATAGTGCAAGCATCCACACCTGAAGAGGTGGACTGCTAAGTGGATTTATTTACCACAGCACTGCACTCTACTGGGCGCTCTGTACTTGAGCAACAGAAGCACAGGGCGATCAAAGTCCCGTGGTGGACTGAGGAACTTAATCCCCTCAAGCAAAGTGTAAATAGAGCCAGAAGGATGTACCAACACACTCGTGACCCTGATGCCAGAGCCACACTCCGAACAGCCTTCATCCAGGAGAAAAAGGCCTTCCACCGTGCCTTCAAATGAGCCAAACGGCAAGGCTGGCGAAATTTTGTGGAAGCGGAGAGCTCTGAGAACCCCTGGGGCAGACATCACAAGTCCTCCATAGGGAAAGCAAACGTAGAGCAGGTCTTAGCTGTGATGCAAAATGAGTCAGGCTGGGCCTGCAGCATTGAAAGCTCAGTGGAAACCCTCCTTGAGAAGGCGTTCCCTGACGACTAAGTAGCTCGAGACATTGAAGCCCAGAGGGCAGCAAGGGAGCTGATCATGGACCCTCCGAACAAGCCCGACATCCCATTGTGGACCACAGGCCCATCAAGGGTTGGGGATCCCCACAATGGTGATCTGGCGTTTGCATCAGCACAGACTATGCAGGGTCGTCCTGATAGGCCTGCTAGAGCCCGCTCGAGTGGTTGAAGGCTGTTGGCAACAGCTGCACCCAATTGCCTGTTAAATGATATTACAACCAGCTCAAAGCCACTGGCTCTGGATTAGCACAGCGGCCAAGTGCTGGCTGTTCAGGTGGGTGAGTGCGAGCATGTCAATGGACAGGTCAATGCAGGCCACTGCTGCCTTGGCTCCCGTTCTTGGTCCAGCCAACACTCATGCCTGTGATCCCCCTGCAGGGTGAACACACACACACAACTCGCCACCTTCTGATTATCATCAGTTCTCCTCTATGAAGATGCACCTCGCAGGAGATACATTTTCGACCGGCCAGGAGGTTCAAACAGCCGTTACAAGCTGGCCCCATGGGACCCTGACACCTTTCCCTGCATGGCGGACGGGAGCAAGTCCTATCCCTAGAAGCCACACAGGGAAGAAGCGTAGGTGCTGGGGGAACACCTTTTTGGCAATTGCTCCGTCAGGGCCTGCCACCCCTTCAGGTCTGTAGGCTACTCAAGCGTCAGCCAAATAAAATGGTACCACAGGAGGCTTCCACCCACAGTGCCTGTTCTTTAAAAGATAGAGAAGTGAAAAAATAATCAAAATTAACCTAGTCGAAGTCGTTCAACAAAATTTTAATTAAATTGTGAAAATTAGAAGAAATTTGCAGCTGAGAGGGAAGTAAATGCACTAAACGGACGAACTTAATATATCAAACACTTCTTCCATGAGAAAATGAATAGTTCAGCTGTGACGAGAAAATTTGAAACAATAAAAAAAAAGTCTGGCTGTGATGCTTATGTTAGACTTGATGATAAATTCTTCCTTTTGCTGAACGTAAGAAACGTCACTTGATATTCGGGTTGGAGTGGTGCACCAATGTTGGCCGAAATAATTGGGATGCTGATGACCCAAAGAAACCAATTCTCCACGAGTGCTCGTAGGATGCTGTTGACCAGACAATGGCAGAAGAGAGAAGAGATGAATTGCGTGCAGTCCCATGCAACTGACCAGCTTCAACAGGGGTGGTGGGCAATGAGTCATAGAATCCTGTCTAACAATCGAGACTGTGTTCAATAATAATAATAATTGTTATAATTGTAATTATTGTTACATGTTTCCAACAACAAATCCCTTCATTTCTCTCCTGTGGCCGTGGTTAGACGTAAACAGTGCCGCCTGTACATCACCCCTAGGTGCCAGTGGTTGCGAATCGTGAGAGCCATGCTTCGCTGGAAATTCCCAAGAGAACTAGTCAAGTGTCGGCAGGAGAGGAGCTAAGACCAATAAATTAGGTACCATCTCCAAAGCCACTGGCATCAGCCCAACGCTCGTACAAAATGTCCAAACTGGACCAAGGAGGTGGTGGGAAGTTTCTATGACGACGGGATTAGAAAGCTCATTTAAAGGTCGCAAACATGCATTGCTCGAGAGGGCGATTATAAGGGGAAATAACTGAGATTTATGTGTCTAATGTCCTGTAGATGTCCTTGTAGGTACTCAATTCTTGTCAGTTACATTTTATGTTTTATGTCCTTCATTGCCCAACCAATGTTGCAAGGGTTGTTTGGTTGAGCCCTCTTCACTTGGTTTTCTGTGCCCTTCTTGTACCGTTATCTGTAATATTTTCACTTATTAAGGCTTACTTCGAACGTTGATTACTGTATCTCACTGCCTTATTTATAAATGTCCTGTCTTTCTCTCATTTTCAGGGAGGAGTCAATTCCAAAAATTTGGTGAAGTAGCCAAGAAAAACTGCATGATGATTCCTAAAATGACTACTTCAAAACACTGAAGGTGAAGATGAGCGCTCGTGACATTGTTTGGTTCTACATTTACAGAAAAAAAAGAAAACAGTTTTTTATTCAAAGTGGTTTTTCAAGTTCTACCAAAGTTTTGTAAAAATGACTTAACAAAAGTTAAATTAAAAAAAAAAATAAATAAATAAAACTGGCAAAGTGGCCAAGAAAAATTGTGTGGTGATTCCTAAAATGACTACTTTAAAACACTGAAGGTGAAGATGAGCGTTCGTGACATTGTTTGGTTCTACATTTTAAAAAAAAGAAAAGTTTTTTATTCAAAGTGGTGTTTCAAGTTCTACCAAAGTTTTAAGGAACGACAATACAAAGGTTGAAATTTAAAAAAACGGGTGTTTTAAAACCGTTATTTGTGACTATGCATGTGCGTAGTTTTGTCGTGAGACCATAATTATGTCGATGTTTAATAAAAGTTGTTAATGAAACGACTGTGTGTTGATTTAGACAAGAACATTTATATCAACAACTTAACTATTCGATAAACCTTTTCGCTCCCTCTCCACTCACTCTCAAGCTCTCACTGTGCGTACGGCACTTTTTCAGTTTTCCCCGAGTCTGCCTTTTTCCTCGCTATTTGATTTCTTCAGTTTGAGCTGATAATTATTTTCGCCCACATTTTTCACGCTATTTGGGTACACCATCAAACAACTGCTGTTTTGTCAGCAGCAGCTCGTCACCTCGAGGCCCTAAGGTAGGTTCAGCATCGATGAAATTGAGGTAACACCTAATAATTCTTCCTTTTGTTTCATTCCATTAATTTTGAAGTTGGATTTCGTTGGGCCTCTGTATCGGATACCTTTTCACTTCGGTTTATATGATTACATTCCAGTAATAATGGTTCCCATTGATGGTACTAGAGTCGTGGTGTATTAAACGGTCAAATTCAACCTCTATTTCAAACAAGCCTTCTTTTATTAAAAACTAGCTAGTACCCGCGACTTCGTCTGCGTACTTATTTGAATGTTTTATTTTAAAAAATTAACAAATTACTTTTTATTAAAATTAATTATACTTACTTAAAAAATTATACGAAACAATAAAATAATTTTACTGGATCGAAAAATGTAATTCTCTGTAGCGCAAATTTCTCTAATCGCATGCATCTGACAACGATGTCTGCCCGTTCGAGTAGGCATAGTTAGATTCGTGCGCTCCCCCACCACACGACAGCGCTGTTGCCTGCCGACATACTTCGGCAAATGTGCGCAACGATGACCAATGGCAGCGGTGGTGATGCAGAGTATTCGTTAAAAGGAACTTCAATTTCAAAAGCCAAATTTTGTTTTGTAACTTGATACACCCAAAACTTCTAAATATCATGTTCCTAGGTTCAGTGGTTAAGATTTTGTATGCAAAAAGTTTAGCTTCGTAGTTCCCGTTCCGAATCCATTCTGTTCTGTTCCGTTTCGTATGAATTTCGGGAATCCCGTTTGTAGAAAAACTCTGCACATCGTAAGAGACCTACGTACCAGGTTTCATGCTTTTATCTTCAAAAATGACGAACACCTATACATACTTTCAACCCAAATTTCACCCCCACACTGGTAAAAATGTCAAAATGGTAAAACAAACGATTTTTGTTTCTTATTTAGTACCTAAATTCAAAATGTAATGTTTTTATCTTCAAAAATGACCTACTTCATACAAACTTTCAACCCCTATTTCATCCCCTCACAGGTCGAAATTTCAAAAACGCTAGAACAAATTTTTAATCATTTCTTATCAAGTGCTTAAATATAAAGTTTCATGGTTTATCTCTCAAAATTAAGAAATCCCATACAAACTTTCAACCTCTTCATCCCTTTTTTTTGCAATAAAAGGTAGACTATGTCCTTTCCCAGGGTCTAAAGATTGTCTGTGCCAAATTTTATCAAAATCGGTTGAGAGGTTTAAGCGGGAAAGCGTAACAGACAGAGTTACTTTCGCATTTACAATATTAGTAGGGATGTTTGACAGCAAATGGATTCTGTAAAGACACATAATTGCTTTGTTAGTGAGTTTAACGTGACACTATAACAGTGTCAGGTAGGATATCAGACTATTGGTAAGCTGTTGGCCATTTTGGATGTTAGAGGGTATTCATAGGGACACAGCACTTCTTTCAGTCCACGCTCGTCAAAATTGGAGGGAACCTGAACATTGCTCTTATGCCCCCCTCCACCCTTCCATTAATATCGTCTCTTTGTGTTTTGTAGCGACATAAAATCGTTTGAATTGTACTTATATTGTTTTTATATCGCTCACCATGTTGGGGAGAAACAAAAAGGTTTATTTTAATGGTATGGCAGAGAGACTGCTAGTCAACTGACATTTGTGAGGGCACTGAAATGGAACAGGGCTCCACTGCATTTTTCCACTTCCCCCTCTTTACATTATTGTGATCCTACTTTTGTTGAGATCAGAGATGATATTTACCCTTCCTTTACGTATGTGCAAAACATCCAGTTTTCTGGTCATAAACCCTTCCATGGTTGCTTCCACCGTGTGGTTTTGTTATAAAAAGCATCGGCGCTAATCGAAGAGCTAGTAAAACTCGGATGAATCATTTTATTTAATTTTTTCTGGTGTATTTGTATTTCAGCACAGCAGTCAGCATCACATGGGTCGTAGTTTCTCAATTACGAAAGAAATTCATTATTATTTTGTAAAAACTTACCTACGTACATGATAGTTGTAATTGTGAGATTATTTTGGCCCTCACGGTGGTACAGTTGTACGATTTTTTTTTGAGAAAAATAAACGGGTGGGGACGAATCCCATGAGAAGGAAAAAAAATATACTAAAAGGAAAATAAATACTTTCAAAGGAAATTTGTATTAAAATAACAACTGAAAAACGTTTCTCATTAACAAAAAAATATTTAAAAAAACCAAAATGCGAAACTTAAAAAATAGCCACCCTCTCAGGGCGGTCGTACAAATAAACTGTTCTACTTCTCTTTTTTTTTTGTTTATAGATGCACTAGGGAGTTGGCTAACGCTAGAGGGTAGCTCTCTGCATTCAATTTAAAATCAGAAATCACTGCTAGTGCGTCGTCAGTCAATCTTGTACGTAAATAATGGAATTTCTTGACAGGTGATAGTAGAGGGTCTGAGTGAACTAGAGATTCGAAGAGAGAAATAAACTCTACCCACTCTTCAACCTTTTTCCCTGAAAAGGACGGAAGCGATATGCGAGGAAGTTGATTAGCTGAAGAGGTACTAGGGTCATTTGATTGAGAGGGAAAGCTTAAACCAGTAGGGACTTGCTTGACTAAATCTAAATAGTTACTTCGAGCACTATCAATCAACTCCAATGCACTTACATAAGGCTGCGTGATATCAATTACAAGTTTCTTGTCAGAAACAGAAACATTATAACTTCAGATGCGAATTTAAATTGTCGTACTTCTGCTCGATTGCAGCTAATCGATCAAATTGACTTCGAAACTTTTTAGCACTTTCTATAGTCAGCTCATTAGATTTGTCATAAATCGACTGTACAACAGCGAAAAGCTCCTCCCTTTCACTAATGCATTCAAGCCTACAAGCTAAAAGTTTGGAAGATTCGCTCGTGGACATTTTGACACGTAAATGTGTAAGTCAGTGAATACAACAAAATACGAGTGGTGTAACCTCACACACCAACTGACACGCCTATGCACAGCACAAAAAGAAACGAAATTATAACATCAAAAGTACGGGAACTAATATGCAAAATCTTACAAAAATTGGTAGATTACGTTGGGCGCCATAATTTATTTGTACGATTTTTTTTTTGAGAAAAATAAACGGGTGGGGACGAATCCCACGAGAAGGAAAAAAATATACTAAAAGGAAAATAAATACTTTCAAAGGAAATTTGTATTAAAATAACAACTGAAAAACGTTTCTCATTAACAAAAAAATATTTAAATAACCAAAATGCGAAACTTAAAAAATAGCCACCCTCTCAGGGCGGTCGTACAAATAAACTGTTCTACTTCTCTTTTTTTTTTGTTTATAGATGCACTAGGGAGTTGGCTGATATGTTAAAATAAACAAAAAAACTACCCACAGTAACTCACAAGCCAGAGGAGACGGACTCACCTAACAGGTACGTTAACTTTAAAAAAACTACTCTTTAAAGAAACTGAAGGTGAGTCGCGACGGACTGGGGGGACGGCAAATCTTCGAGGGGACTCCTCGAACTGTAAAATAATAAACTTAAAAATAATATTCCCTTGTTGCCCATATATCCTCAGAGCAAAAATAAATGGACTACATACCGGTACGACAATACAAGTTATTCTCAGTTTGTAGTTTTTCTCAAACCGCAGCGACGAAATGAACAAAGGAAATCAAACATTCGAGACGACAAAAAGGAGAGCATGTTCGTGCTAATGTCGCTGGCTCCTAGACAGACTGCTACCGAAATGTTGCCGCTTCCCTATTTTGTTTGTTTTCTCTTTTCACCCTTTTTTTTGTTTTAAATAAAATAATAAAATTCTTCTTTTTTTTCTTTTTATGGAAATTGAGGAATTAGTGAATTACTGGGGGAGTTCGGTTGAGCTGAGCCACCTGTAGTTTCAACATTGCCCGCGAGATCGCAGGAGCCTCTCCCAGAACCGCTTCCTTCCGGTCGATTTCAAACTTTCACGCCACACAGTCCAACCAAACCACTACTAGAGCACAAAAAGAGGGGGTTTGCTCGGATAATTTTTAACATGAAGTATAAGAAAGTATATTTTGTGGTGACATAGCGTCACTTTGTAAGAACGGTCACTCTGTGGAATGTGCATGCTGTCAACAGTACTGCTATTGTGCAGGTTCGCCTGTTTCTTGAAGAAACTTTGATGTTACAAATCAACGAGAGTTGAGATTAATAACAATGGATTGTGTGCACTTTTTTATATCCGCATTGATGTTGGTAGGTGAGTTTTCTTTCATAGTGACCATTCCTGAACGCCTTAAGAAGAATCTCGTGATACGTAAACCAGGTGATAATAGTCTATCATGAATATCATGTAGGTTGCAGCTTTCCTGGACTGCGGGAGAATGGTCACTTGTTTAGTATCGACCAAACCCAGACTTGAGGAGGTATGGTAAGCATTGTCCCTAAGCCAGCCTCCGTACATTACATTGGTGCTTAATACAGGGGGGAGGGGGGACGCGAACGTGTCACACGCCATTGACGAAGATTCCCATCTATCCAACACCCATTTGTATTACCCTCCTAACTTCTGTTCAGTAGAGAACAATGGAGCTCTCTTTTCACTCTCCATTATTCCACCATGAGATCAACGAACGGGTAATTGGGAGACTGTCTGGTAGTCTTTGGTGATCCACAGGGGCGCAGCTATCTTGGATTAGCTGAGTAATTACTGTTGGCTATAACCTATTTTCTCAGTAATTCCTTCTCCTTCTCAGTGAAGATCAATAATAACTCATCTCTCGACTCTCCACAGTCACACTCAAACTTGTTGATTGTCCCAGTTCTGCCTGCTAATCTAATCTGCTTTTTGTTCAGCTCAAGCGAAATATGAAATATAAACAAGAAGACTCAAGTTTGTGAAACTTTGCTAGTATTGTTGGTGTACTATACTAGAATTCTGGGTGGTTGGAGTGAGATGAGAGGCAGTGCTAAATTTGCACAGGTCGAGAAGAAATGACAACTTTTGCTGAATTGCCACGCTAGTTTCTTCAATTATTAAACTTTGCCTCACTATATATACATTAGTTCCACTGTATTCTCTCTAGACGAAGTACTTCACCTTTGAGCCCTGTTCTATTTGACGCAGCATCGAAAAATACCTTGGAAACAATAAAAAACATGACGTTATTGCAATAAAACTGCCAAAATTTCGTTTTTTTAAATAGTTTTTTGCTCATGATGGGTTTCATCTAATGAGATTGCTGAGTAGTTGGGCACAACTACATACCAAATCCCCATACTTTGAAACGTAGAGTCAAATTCTCTGGGGGGTTAAATGGGTTGGTCGTAAAAAAATGTTTGTGATTGAAAACAGGTGTATTATTCAAAATGCATCTCCCATCAAGTAAATCATACAGTATCCATGCATGAGAAGGAGTTGAGATATTAATAAAATAAATATACTTTATTTAATAAGAAAATATGAGGCGTGAAAAATAAAAGCTAATATGATGAAAAGGGTGAGGTAAATGACAAGGCACTCATCTCATTAAAGCTATTGTCGCAAATAGTAACATATGGTTATGAAATTCCATCTCAAAAATTGATGATCGTTGCTTACAAAAGAGACTTGAGATATTAGGTTTATATTAAGCAGTACAGCCAACAGCACAAAATCAATCCCTGACTCCAAGTAATCAATAACATAAAACAGGAAAGCACGAAAAAAAAAAAACTGTAACCATTCGTGCAATGAAATTTATTCGTAAATCATTTCAATGGGTTTTGATACAATTCTTAGTGGTGCTGTAGAATTGTCCTCTATGTCGAGAAGACGAGCCAGTTTAAACAAGTCAGATGAACGCTCAGCGCTCCTTAATTTTAAATGCAACCGATTTAGTCCCAACTAATCTCACTCACTTCTACCTCCGTGGGTACACCGCGCACATGTATTGCAACACACTTCGAAATAATCGTTGATATATTCATTGAAATATCACGTTCCTAGTCACACAAAGTTGGGAGGAAACGTTATTACAATACACATCCTCACAAAAATCATGTCTGTAGTCCAATGCTCGCACTATAGGCTTATAATTAGAAGACACACAAATATCGCCCCTGTGAGTTGTTTCTCAGTCTTCCCTCTATCATTCCAGAACCATTCACAAATAAAAAACGTTGACGGACCAGGTTTTGATTAGGTACGCGCAGGTAATTCGATAAAAATTGTGGGATAAGTAGGGGCGACCTATGAAATGTTGATTGAGTGCCTCATTCCTTCTCTTTTGGAATACTTCTATACATCATTCGACACTGAGGTTTTTAATTAATTACGTACGGGTCCAAAAGTCAAATTTTGAGTCCATCGCTGGAGCTGAATGATCAACATCGCTGAATACGCGTGGGACAGTTGCGAGATCTGTTGCGCCTGATTTTCCCTCGGAACCATCAATGGCAACTCTTTAAATCAAATCTTATCAATGAGATTCTTCATAATGTTTGAAAGTATTCAAGTAATAAAGTATCCTAACTTTCTAGAGCCCCACATGACTGCCACCCAATCTTATGCATCCTCTCCTCCCGCAATGACACAACGGTGGGGTCTGAGGCAATCAATGAAAGATCGATAGCGTTATGTAGAATGACACGTAACATTATTGTCGATCGATTCGTACTGAAAATAGCTCTGGGGCGGAAAACCCTGGGCAGCGAAGGCAGCCACATTCCAGAATTTATTGGGTCGCCCTTACCCTTCCTGACAATATTTTTTGAAGGACCTGCGCGCAGGTAATCTATGCAAATGTCAGCTAGTAATGATAAGTTACAGCATCTAGCGACACACAACAAAGGTTAAAACAGTTGGAAATGACAGTTATAACAGCCGGCAACAATAGCTACAACAGTTATTACTGTAAGCACTTGATCATGTTTCGTTCACTAAATGAATTTTCTAGTTCTTTGTTGATGTGAATACCTGAACTCATGATCATCGAGTTCATTCAAGTTGGACAGCTACATATTGCTTCAGATGAACAGTGAAGCTAATACTGGCTGAATCTGTACTCCAACCCCATAAAACTGTTAGTGGATTAAACAGATATGGAACAACTAAACATGAACAAATAATCAAGAAACTACTTCCACAACTTGAGGCGGCAACACCGTGGGTTTTTTTAAACAAAAAATTCAATCTTTCAATTGCCACACATGGCGTATAGAAACCGTATTTGTAAGTAGCTGCTTATACATTAGGTAAGTAGTCACGCATTCGTTAATACTGTACGTTTTGTAGAATGAATAAATTATCAAAACCATTTTCTAAAACCTGATATCACATTTATTGGATTCAACCACTCCGAGGAACTGCTAATTATCACAAATAGCCCGACATCCTCTCAACTCCTAGGCGGGAGAAAGATTGCAGCCGGCTTTCACTTTATCCATTCTTTATATTCCATTTTGGAGCTAATCCAGAATCAGAAGTCTACTGAGGCGAATGTCGATTGCAAGCATCAAGGGTATGAGGTTCAGCAGTTTGTAAGGATTCGAAATTACCTGGGCCAATTCCTGCACATTCAAAGTTGTAAATCGTCAGCTATAGGAAGTTGCATTAAATATGATACTTCCCCCTGTTGAGGAACTTGGTAAAGGTTTCTTGGATATCACATTCTAAAATGATATCCAAGAATCTTTGTGATGGAATGGGGTGTTATTGCACTCTTCTCCTGCTGTACGTATAATCTTCCATTGAGAAATGAGAAGGAAGGGTGTTCCCATTGAATTGTCATACTGATTATCGCCCCCATACTACTATCCTTTCTTCTACTCATCCCCCCTCCCATCCCACAGACTCCCCCTCACTTCCTAATTTTCTTCAGCGACACGAGGCACTTCTGATGGTTCCAGGAGCATTTTGTTGGGAATGATGACTTCCCGTTCCAACATACAAGATTGGAGAACACCACCACGTGCATTTTTTTGTCAATATATGGGTGCACTCATAGCTAATTGTTCTCAAATCCTCCCACCCCCTCCCTTAGTGCACTCCATACCCTGGCGCTACATTATTAGATCTTTCTTCAAACAGTAGAGTTCATACAGACAGGTAGAAGAGAAGAAACATTTGCTCCTAGGTACATACACAGTGCTGAAAACCCAATCTTCCAGTCTTAAATGAATAAAGCCAGTAACAATGAACTTTTGCATTCAAACAGAATGGGCGTTCCGCATTCTTGGAATAATGAAGAGAATTGGTAAGCGACACAGTGCAAACAGCTAAAAGTGTGTTACAGGGCACCCACTTACCCCATAAAGCCCAAAATGAGGTCGTGACGTTGGATGTCCACCTCATACACTACTTTTGCAGGTTTGGAAGGGTTTACTGAGAAGGTTGATCTGATAAGTGAAATTCCTGCCTATTCTAGAGAAAATTTCGCCTACACCAGCGCGTCACTCAAGGAGGAGAAATGCATGTACCACTGATGCAGTGTGGTCAGACTTGATAATCTGAAGCACTGCACTAACCAGAAGTAGTCGAGGGGGAAACCCAAAAAAAACGTTCTTCTAGGGAGTTAATTGCAGACTATCAGATCAGTCTTATGAAAAAGGCTGCAGCCAACAGAGAAACGCAATGGAACAATGAAAAGTAAACTGTGCAGGTCTGTATCATGACAGAGTTGTGTTCCTAGCTGCGAATGAGGGCATTTTTCAACAAACAAACCCAACAGCCATTTAAAATAATGATCAACAATTTAAGGCACTGATTTGCGCAAGAGTTTAATCGACACGATCGACAATTACAACCTTTTTGTTTTGAGAATTTCACAGATTTGTGAAAACATTCAAAAGATGAGGGCAAGTGCAGGGTTCATTTCATTAGTTCCAAGATTCGCGATAGATGGTTTAACCGCTGATTTCATACTAAACAGCATTGTCGCAGCCCTCATAAACGTTTAACATTTAAAACCTCCAGTTCAGTGAGTAGATATAAATTGAAAATTTTGGTGAAACTGGTCTAAGTCCCAGAATTTATGAACACACGGGCGCGTAACATCAGATAAAATTATCAGGTTACTTACCATTAGATTAAATATGACTCTTAAGTACGTTTAGCTGAACGACTAAAACAAACAGTTTATTTAGTGCCACAACAATCGAGTGATGACTTCAGATGAAAATTAAACTACGCTAGAAAAACATGAGTTGTTCAAATAAACTGCACAAATTATTTTCCTACTCAGAAGGATTAGTCACTAGCAGTGAGGAACGTAACAGTAGTAAATGTGTTATTAAACATTATTGAAAACCAAAATTAAGTTACACAACAGACGCCCTTCATTACTGCTGGAAGGGGAATAAAAAGGCAAACTTTACTAACTTAATTAAACCAAATAACATAATGAAGTAATCAAAACAGAAATATGTAAGTTGAATAAGGCACACATAAGGAACTTTGGTCCCTTACTTGGACATTGATTTTAAATAATAGCAGAAACGTTCATTTTTAGTGAAAAAGTGAAGAACACAGCCACAAAATTCAAAGTCCTCTTCTTTGGTTCAAATCTGGCAAAGAGAAAAGTAAATGATAAATTGATCATACTACTTGAAGCCTTAAGTAAACATTGTGGGTGGCAATTTGAGGAATGAATGTTGCCCAAATACGCATTGCCTGATATCTAGAAGGTTGAGCCAAATAGGATCATGATATTCAACTTTGTGTCAGGTGGTTGTTGACTCTGTCCAGAGGAGAATCAACTTGAACAAATAGCAACCTCATGAGTGGTAATTACAAATATATATATATATATAGCAAGGCGACAATAACGACTCCGCCTGTCCCCGTCGCTCGATAATACCTCCGACGCGATGTCTTCGAGAGCACAATAACACCTCCGCTCGTCAATGGGATTTTCGCTACTACCTATCTCACAAAACCCTAGAAAAAAGGGAGTGAAAATGATTTTTACGTCGTCCTCGGCGGGAACGGATTTATGAATGAACTGACGGAATCTTTCTCGAGTTAATTTCTATTATTAAAAAAGAGTACTGTCCCGATATTTTTTACTGAGCGAGTGGCAATAACCACACTTTCCTAACATCTCATTGGGAGCCTAAAGTACCGAAATTCGAACCTCTGTTTTAAAAAATCGTACGATCAATTCCTTTACTCTGATCAACTTTCGCCATCGTCCTGAGCGAGTGGCAATCGCCACACTTTCCTAACATCTCATTGGGAGCCTAAAGTACCGAAATTCGAACCTCTGTTTTAAAAAATCGTACGATCAATTCCATTACTCTGATCAACTTTCGCCATCGTCCTGAGCGAGTGGCAATCGCCACACTTTCCTAACATCTCATTGGGAGCCTAATGTACCGAAATTCGAACCTCTGTATTAAAAAATCGTACGATCAATTCCTTTACTCTGATCAACTTTCGCCATCGTCCTGAGCGAGTGGCAATCGCCACACTTTCCTAACATCTCATTGGGAGCCTAAAGTACCGAAATTCGAACCTCTGTTTTAAAAAAATCGTACGATCAATTCCTTTACTCTGATCAACTTTCGCCATCGTCCTGAGCGAGTGGCAATCGCCACACTTTCCTAACATCTCATTGGGAGCCTAAAGTACCAAATTCGAACCTCTGTTTTAAAAAATCGTCGATCAATTCCTTTACTCTGATCAACTTTCGCCATCGTCCTGAGCGAGTGCCACTCGCCACTCTCTCCTAACATCTCATTGCGAGCCTAAACTCCCAAATACCAAACCCCTGTTTTAAAAAATCGTACGATCAATTCCTTTACTCTGATCAACTTTCGCCATCGTCCTGAGCGAGTGGCAATCGCCACACTTTCCTAACATCTCATTGGGAGCCTAAAGTACCGAAATTCGAACCTCTGTTTTAAAAAATCGTACGATCAATTCCTTTACTCTGATCAACTTTCGCCATCGTCCTGAGCGAGTGGCAATCGCCACACTTTCCTAACATCTCATTGGGAGCCTAATGTGCGAAATTCGAACCTCTGTTTTAAAAAATCGCACGATCAATTCCTTTACTCGGATCAACTTTCGCCATGGACCTGAGCGAGCGGCATTCGCCACACTTTCCTAACATCTTAGTAGGAGCCCCATGTACTAAATGTTTGTTTTAAAAGTCGTTCGTTCAATTACTTTACTCTGACCAACTTTCGCATTTGTTCTCACAGGGTGGCAATCACAACACTTTCCTAACATACTATTAGTACCCAAATCTACACGCCTGTTTTAGAAAATCGTATGGTCAATTCCTCTCCTTTAGTCATTATCTGCCTTTGTTCCCAGAGAGGGCAATCACCCAAGGAGCCAAGAGTATTAAAGCAATAGGGTTATGTTGGCTATTCCAATGCAAAAATAACGGCTACTCCAAAAAGCAATAAACAAAATAATAAGACAAGATGATTCCAAAACACACGACTCAAAAACACAAGACACGCAGACTTTGACAAGATGCTGCACATTCACGTACACAGGACCAAAATATACGGAAACTAACATCCTCTGGAAGGAAGGCATACAAATCGCACTCACGTAGAGACAACACACTTAGAACCAAACTAACTGCAAAGACTGAAAAGACGGTCCCACTCGACCAAAGTGGGGTATATAAAATAACCTGTACTTGCAAAAACGCATACATGGGACAGACAGGACGAAAAATACGAACCACATATTCAAAACACATTAAATCTCTTAGTAGTAATCAAGACGATTCAAACTTTGTAACCACCACAAGACAACTGGACATGAACCTACCAAAATACAGGACTTCACCATCTTACTACATAAACAATACAAAGGAAGAAAACTGAACATATTAGAAAACATGGAAATTTATAAACAAAAATTCAAGGGACAGATCATAAATGAACACATCAACACAAAATGCCACACCATATTCACACCACTCAAAACACTACACAAACGAAAACAACCAACTGACGGATTTACAGACCGCCTATACAAAAATACGTAGATTTCACAATTAAGAGATCATTCAAGACGTTCCATTATCCTCTAAGGGTTTTTCCCCAGAGGCACATGACCTCCTCCCCACCCTTCACCGATGCTCCATCATCATCCCGCTTACCTTTTTCTTCGTATATAAAGACCACGCCAACTGACTGACTTCAGCACTGACTTAACGCCCAGACGATGATGTCTTTACTGTGCATGCCACAGTAACTCACCAGCCAGAGGAGACGGACTCACCTAACAGGAGTCAAGATTACTCAAATGTCTGTTTGGAAAATCCAAAGATTAGTTCCTTGCCTCTTGTCGTTGAGGAGCACTAATCACACTTTCGTAACGTTATGAAATAGTCGGAGCCTAAACTACATCACTCTAACTATCTAGTTTTAAAAATTGAACGTTTAATTCCTGGCCTCCGTTTTTGTTGCCAGTGAAAGGCAATGACTCCATGTGTCTCCAGTAGGAGCGGGTGTTTTAATAATTCGTTGGCTAGCTGGCGTGTCGTTTTAATGACGTGTGAGAAACACAAATAATAAAAATATTCAGAAAATCGGAAATATCACCTCAGTTACGAGATAAAATAGGAATGGGTCGCTGCTGTGTTACATCAGATGCTGATGACCGAATAGAACAAAAAATTAGAAAGAGAATAGCCGGTAAATCGAAAGCGAAAAACTCCAAAGCGCAGTGTACGAAACCGGTGACAGGCAAAATTATAAGAACGAACCTCTACGGTCGCCTGAGAAGGAGGAGGACGAGAGGCGGCACCGACGTCACAGTGGAAGAACGCGCCATCAGAAGAGTAACGAGGTGTTTCTCAAATGCCACAGTATCTTCAGATACATTTATCTATTAGGTCCTACTAAGCAGACACTCGAAATACCTAAATACAAGTCGTAAGTTTAATTCCTCTCAGTCATCCTCCAACTTTGTCTCTATAAGGATACGCATTAACACTGCTCTACAAAGTTACTAAAAATTCAATCTTCGTCAGTACTCAATGGTATTACATGTAATTTGAGGGATATAATTTGGACGCATTCCATAAGACCTACTTGACATACCATGCTAGTTGCCCGAATTTGGACTAGGCAAAATTGCGAAAACCTAAAATTCCCACCTAGATTTTCTTTCCATGACTTCAAATATCTTTTATATTCGTGTCCGTGAACATCCATTACTTCTTAGCAAATGTTCAAACTTATTGTTAGAGTACCAATTTTAGAAGGAGCCAAATTTTGAAAAACTTGAAAACGTCTCTACCAGATATCCTTCCGCTGATTTCAAATATGTGTTATATCAATCACTGCGACCTTGCATGACGTATGGGCGAAGTAGGTGGCCAATTCAAACTGGGTAAATTACGGAAAATTGAAAAAAGTCCTTCCTCGATATTCATTCCGCGATTTCCAATTTGTTTGATATTTTTGTTTCGACCATTCACGACTTCTTGGCAAACGGTCAAAGTTTTGTGGTGGTCAATTATGAGCGTGGCCAAGTTTCGTAAAATAGGAAAAAACTTCACCTGGATGTTCTTCCCTGATTTCCAATTTGTTTCATGTGTGTGTCTGGGACATTCTGCGACTTCTTGGTCAATGGTCAAAATCTAGTAGGCAATTTTGAACGAGGCCAAATTTGAAACCCTGATTTCGAATAAGTTTCATTTTCATGTCATCGGGGAACAATATATTGGTTGGACATTTTTCAGTTCTTTTAAATTTGGCTCATCGAAAATTGACACCTAATCCGCCCAGAAAGCATATATATGTTCTCAGACATACATATGAAACAAATCGCTCGCTCAAAACTGGCCACCTATACCTCTAGATTTTGACCATTGGCAAAGAAGTCATGGATGGTCAAAGACATGAACATGCCACCAAAACTAGTACACTTTCAAAATCGGTCACCTAGTTTGCCCAGACGTCATGGAAGGATGAAACAATATGCAGTTTAAATCAGGGATAAAATACCTAAGTAGGCCCTTCTTCAGTTCATCGAATTTGAAACCTTTCAAAATTGGCTACTTGATTTTGACCATTGGCCCAGAAGTCGTGAATGGTTGCAGGCATGAATATGTGACCAATTTGAAATCAAGGAGAGAAAATCTAGCTGCGACTTTTTTCAGTTTTCTGAAATTTTGCCCAGTCAGCATCTGCCAACTAGCATGGTACCTATTTCGAGAAGGTTTCATATCCATGTCCGAATTTCATGTAATACCATCAATTACTTTAATGCCTCTCTCAATCTCTCTCCCTCCCTCCCATCATGCTCTCTGCTCCATCTTCCTCTTTGGAGACTGAACTGTCAGGAATTAAACGTACGTCTTGTAGTAGATATTTAGAATTGTCTACATGATAGCAATTATCACATTATTGTATATTAGGAGTGTCTAGATTCCGTCTCTAAGGACAAAGATGGAAGTTGATCAGAGTAAAAGAATTAAACGTACGGTTGTTTAAACAGAAATTTAGATTTGGGTACTTTTGGCGCCTAACAGAATGTTAGGAAAGTGTAGTGATTGCCACTCGCTCAGGACGATGGGGAAAGTTGATCAGAGTAAAGGAATTGAATGTACTATTTTAAAAAAAGATATTTAAATCTGTGTACTTTAGGCTCCTACTAAGATGTTAGGAAAGTGTGGCGATTGCCACTCACTGAGGACGAAGGCGAAAGTTGATCAGAGTAAAGGAGTTGAATATACGATTTAAGAAAAAAGATTTAAATTTGTGTACTTTAGGCTCCTACTAAGATGTTAGGAAAGTGTGGCGATTGCCACTCAGTGAGGACGAAGGCGAAAGTTGATCAGAGTAAAGGAATTGAATGTACTATTTAAAAAAGATATTTAAATTTATGCACTTTAGGCTCCTACTAAGATGTTAGGAAAGTGTGGCGATTGCCACTCAGTGAGGACGAAGGCGAAAGTTGATCAGAGTAAAGGAATTGAATGTACTATTTAAAAAAAAGATATTTAAATTTGCGTACTTTAGGCTCCTACTAAGATGTTAGGAAAGTGTGGCGATTGCCACTCAGTGAGGACGAAGGCGAAAGTTGATCAGAGTAAAGGAATTGAATGTACTATTAAAAAAAAAGATATTTAAATTTGTGTACTTTAGGCTCCTACTAAGATGTTAGGAAAGTGTGGCGATTGCCACTCCGTGAGGTTGAAGGCGAAAGTTGATCGTAGTAAGTTATCACGCATCATTATTTTCCCTCCATTTATTTCCGACGGAGATTTGTGGTTCTAAGTTGGAGGAAACTAAAGGAACCTAAGTGAATTGAATAGGTAGTATTTTTGCGGGTCGGAGACGTTATTGTGTTGTAGAAACTTCACGTTATCGACTCCGCCTCGGAGTCGTTTTCGGAGGCGTTATTGTGTTCTAGAAGCCAAACGGAGTCGTTATTGTGGCCTGGCGATACCTATATATATACAAATTATGTCAGCATAATTAGGGGGAGAATTAACAATAAAAAGGGAAGTATAAGCAGAAACCCCTTCTCAGTGTAGTCGTCAATACATCGCAACTTTCGCTGGTTGTCTTGCCACCCTGTACATTACTCAGCCAACTGAGTGCAAAATGGACCTGCACTTCAGCCTCAACTCTCTCTCTCTCTCTCCCCCCCCCCCCCCCCTTATGTAGATAAAGCAGCAGTGTGCAGTCTACTGTTGTGAAGCAACATTCATTCTGGTATGCTTGCCGAACTTCATTCAGGAGGCCGCAGCATTACTCAGCATTAATGATAAGCCGCTTGTGCATGAAGTCAATGAGTAACACCCCCCACCAAGCCAACACAACCGGGTTCTGGCTTTGACAGAGGCAATCTCCCTTTTCTTCCACCAATCCTTGCTCCATATTTTGATTAATATGGATAATTTTGGTAATGGTGCATCCAAGTTTCCTCACAGGCCCTTCTTGTTGAAAAAGCTCAAGAACTGTGAACTCATTCATTTCGGTGTTTATCAGTGAGCAGTCTTGGAACGCGACGAGCAGCAATTCCAGGGAAGCTCAAATCACTTTCAATGATGCTCTGGACACTACCAGAGGATATTCAACCAAGCTCCTCAGAAATTTCTGTACAGGTAAAGTGACGATCACCTTCAATAAGGCGGCGAAACACATCATTGTTTTCTCGAGTCTTGCTGGTTCGAGGAAGGCAAACAGGTGGTTCATTTTCGACATGTTGATGGCCTTCTCTGAATTCACTGCACCAACCTCTTACTCGAAGCCAAGAAAAGGTCTCTTCCCTGAACTAGTTCTTTGATCTGCAATGAATTGACTTGATAAAGATGCATTGCATGACAGAGGGGCGTACTTCATTCTCACTCATCACGAGGGCGACTGGCTGGGGGATTCTCCTACCCCTTGACATCCCTTCAAGTGGCACAAGGCGTCTCAATGCCCTCTGGACATCTGCCTGCCCATCAGACCAAAAGCCTCTTTTATATTTGATCAACCTTTTTTGAAACGTTCGCCTAGAGCCTGAGAAAGAACTGAGAGTATTATCTATTGTGATATCACAGAATACGTTACCTTATAAGTAGGAATGCGATTAGCCATTTTTGGCTAAAGACAGGAAAACATGCTCCAGAGATGCAGCAGTTATATAGAACTCTTCCAGGTAAGCAATTTCAGACTTAATGTGGTTCATAGTTTCGAAAATTCTATACAACTCCACTTCCCTTGAATCAATTTTGAACGTGAGGAGCCCCTGTGAATTGAAGAAGTGCAATGTCATTTGGCGATCCCAGGTCAGTACATAAAAGGGCTGGCTAAGAAAAAGCTGAATAATTAACATTGTTGATGATGATTTCAATTAAGGTTCTGAATTAACAGATTCAGTTAATATAACAAATAACTTGTGCCATACCACATAACTTCATGATATTCATTCACGACACTTGTACAATATTTAAGTATAGTTTACTTAACATCACTGTGCATTTCATCAAATTGTAATAACGTTTTTTAAAAGATAATTCTAATCAAATGTGTTAATGTTCCGTGAGTTTAATCTCCAGATGTGTCAAGGGTTATCTCCTTTGTTTTTTAAATAGCTCTGACTGCCTCTAATTTGGGTTGAGCACTGCAGCCTCAAGTCCTATGATGCCAATCGTAATGTCTCACAGGTCCATGCCTACCTTTCTAAGGAATGTCAAATATTTCCTTCAAAAGTTTTTCTTAGCTTTCCACACTTAAAAGAACTTGTACCGAATATTAAAAATCGCTTCCATTCAAGCCTCTGGCGCTGGGCCAGGGCATGATATGGAGTTACCACGGCACCAGTACCAAGGGGACACCCCTACTAGGGGACTATGCCCTTAACATGTACGTGTTCATTTCGCAGCCCCCCACTATGTGCCTGAAGTCTTTCTCTCCATCATCACAACGCTATGTATGTTGGTCCTGACATTAAGTCCCTCACTCCCACAGTGTTCCAGAAAGTCTGATACACTCTCCTTGCATATTCTCTCACCGTCATGAGTAGTGACAGAGATGCAGCACAGTGGAGGAGTGGCCCTGTAGGTACAGTAGACGAACAGTCTACTAGGAGACTACATCCAATAAACTCCCTCACCAGTTTTGACATCGAGGGGCAGTTCTTCAGTACCTTGCAAGACGCTTGACTGTCAGTCATTATGTCGATAGTTTTATTGCTATCACAATTTTTTAGAAAGCATCACAATCGCCAGACAAACACAATTCATATCAATGTTTTGAGGACTCCCGAGTCAGAATACTGAACACCAGTATTCACATGTGTAACTAATTGCATTTGGTCTTTCTTCATTCTGTTCGTTATTTGTGTGAGACATGCAGGGGGAAGTGGGAATGTAACAAACGTAAAGAATCTGAAACGTGAAGATCTCAAGAAAACCCAAATTTTTTTTTTGGGCCGATTACTATACTTTCCTTCCCTTCGGGTAGCAGAAAGTAAAAAATTTGGGTTTTCTTCAGATCTTAACGTTTCAGACCCAGCTTTTTGGCAAAACGGCTTCAGCGATTTTCACCAAACTCACATGGTGTTTTCAAACAGTTAATACCTACATATTGTTCTGAATAAATATTCCTCTGACTGTCCATTGAACAGAGATAAAAATCAAAATGTGTCGAAAATAACGTTTTTTCGAACATTTCCGTAAATACCAGGATAACTTCTTCACCAGATGTGATAAATCCTAATGGAGTGTGTTTTAGTCACCCATACCAACATTTCGTTCTGTATAATTATTTCTGTATATATATGTTGAACGGAGATATAAGCCAAGTTTACTCAGAAAAGGAGATTTGTCGCATATTAATTTATCGGTATTCCAATTTCCTCAAAAATGGCTCTAACGATTTCGATCAAACTTACGGAGTTCTCTCAGCTAACTAGTCCCTACATTTTATTCTCCATAAATGTTCCTGTAAAAATGCGTTGAACGAAGATATAGCACCCGCATATGTAGCTGGTGTTCGAACTTACGGGTGTGGCAGAAAGTTGTGTGCTGCTACGCACCAGATATTTTGGTTTATTATTCATTCTGAATATTAACCCTATGTTTTTGGTCACGAAAAATGTTTTACAACCCCCCCTCAAAATTTAATGCTTTACATTTCAAGACTTGGAGATTCCAAATTTGCAATGTCCGTCCGCCGTCCCCCGTCCCGGCCGTTTTGTGCCTTTAACGTGGTCTAAAAAATTCATTCTTTCGCACAAAAATCCGATTTGGTATCTAGTTGTGCCCGCCATCTCGGCAATCCGATCGGACGAAGCCCGTGGTTGTAATGGGCAAAAAAGGGTTAAAAAAATTAACGAAACGCAGGTCAACGCGCGGGAGCTACAGCGGAAGTCGACGTTTCGTCGTTTGAACTCCCTCCCTCCCGCCCGTCTCAATAAAAAACGGCGGCAATGCTGCAGGGCGGGCGGCTCAACTCCCCTTTCGCCTCGCAACGGGTTCGCTCGAAGCACCCGACGAGGCAAAATCATCAGACGTTTTGTTTCCGTAGTTCCATTGTAGCCAGGACATGTTTCGTATGGTTTACTAGAATTCAATGCTGAATCGAATGGGATGGGGGAGCAGTAAGCTAGGTCAAGCTGTTCATGAGAATAATAAACCATTGTGTAATAATTTTCAGGGTTTTTGGTTTTAATACGATTCAATTTTTTTAGATTCTTTTGTTTCATTCTCATTTTAGTTTCTTTCATAGATTTTTGGTTACATTTTGATATTAGTATTTAGCGTGCATGTTTTCATATTAAAATTCAGTTTTTTTCTAGATACTTTCGTTTTTTATGTTTATTTTAATATTACGATTCAGTTCTTTTCGACCCTTTTTTTGGGTTTCATTTTGATATTTTTCGATGCTGAATAGAACGGGATGGGTCTCGGAGCATTAATGCTGATCAAGCTGTTTATCCGAATAATAAACCGTTGCGTAATAATTTGCAGGGTTTTACTTTTTATAAACGTTGTCTACAATAATTTCGATGCTCTTCTCACATATTGGATCCCATAATCAGCAATAATGAAACCAAACGGATACCCGCAGCTCTATTTACTCTTCTATTTCTCAGAAATCTTAGTCTTCCATCCATCACGGGGGTTCCCAATGTCGTACTCAAATTATTCTTCCGCTAACTTCTCTTTACATCCAACTCTTCATGAATGCCCGATTAGAACGTTCTTTTTATTCAATCTATTAGGTAATCATTAAGAATTTATTCAATTGTGATCTATTTGTAATATAAATTGTGGTTGCATTTATTTTTCAATCCCTTTCTCAAGCTTCAAATGTGGTAGGGTTTTCCAGTAATCCTCAACTGTTGAGGTAGGAAACATCAAAATTCAGTCAGTATTTAACCAGTTAACCAGGTGTTCAATACACCACTGTCCGACGAAAAATCGCTGCTCGCAATTTATGTGTACCTCATTCCCATAATTTGAGTTTTTTAGTTGATTCTAAACACCATTTTAGGTTTGCTTATTCATAGGCATTGATAATGGTAATGAAATACACTGAAAACTTGGCATTGAAATAAATTAATCGTGACTGCACCTCTATTATCATCCACAACACAGCTTGACAGCTTAACTTGTCTTAACATGATGTGTGTTTGACTCGTTTTATACATTACTCAGAATTTAGAAATGATTGAAGTTATCTGAGTACATTTAGCATTACTTTAAAATGGTTTACCTTCTGAGCCTGATTTGATGATGGTTCATGACAATTTACTCATCTGAAACCTCTCACTCAATTTTTCCCAAAAACAACTAACATGATTTGGATTAAATACACGCACTGTTTTCAACTAATCAATACTTCCTTCCTTCAATACTTCCCTTTCCCTACAAATCCAATGGATGAACATGGAACTCTTTCAAATTTGCCTCAATAAACAGCAAAGTAATTTTGATCGAACTGAAGAAGCTGGTTTGCCAGAACAATATTACAAACTATTTCTTGAATAAAGATACCGCCGAAGCATGCCAGAAAATGAGATTTATTGATTGACAAAGTTGGTTCGTATTTTCCTAAAATAGCCACAGTATTGATTTGACTTCCAGGTTATTTAATAAATGATGATTAAACTCACAAAGCCCTTTTCACCATCAAGCATCTACAACTTATACGCCATAAACATTACAGTAGAAACAAACTGTATAGCAATGCAGTATATTGTGGGATTTACATTGTGAAGACCAAATTCTTTTGGGTCGCGTCTCGCTGGAACTATTTTTGACTTTCGATGTCTTAAGTGAGGAAGTGATATGCATGGTATATAGCGGGGTATGGTATACATTAAAAACTTACATGTTGCGTTTCTTGAAGTGTAATGTGGTTTTTGAATTTTCCTATTAGCAATTGCTGCATCTTGTTCATTTCAGCATCGGTGATCGTGCCTTTGAGTTTGACAAGAAGGATGTAGCCGTGACCGTATCTGTTTTTCAAGTGTGGGATAGTTCCAATACACTTCATAGATCCTTTAACCATTATTGTTAACCTGTCACACAGCGCTTCGCATTCGTCCATACTATAAGAAAGAAATCAGTACCATAAAATGAACACAGTGCCATAAACAAACACACTTTTTTACACGCAATTCTCCAACTTGAAATGAGGAAAGAAGGACGAAGAAGATGAGATGAGATTATCGTTTCAAGTGTGCACTTTATTAACTAGGAAACCATCATATTCCTATGACCTTGTTGATGACTATGAATTTGATTTCATGGTCCCGCCCCGGGTTGCTCCATTGGAGTTCTTTCAACAGTGAGCAACAGTTGTCAGAAGAGCAGCCAAAACTTCCAGCTTAGACTGCAACTAAGCAAGCTTATAACTGTTAGCGAAGAAGGTTATGAAAAACAAATCGTAGCCACAATTTATATTCCGCTTTGAAACTTGCAACCTAAGTAAATAGTTGGGGAACCAGATTAAGAAGTCCGAGATGGCATGGATTCCCCAGAGTCATACCTCAGCGTGGTAATATATGGATTCTATCGCATGATACCCAAACAGCAACCTCCACCATTCGACTGATGAAACTTTCTTATGGGTGTTAAGGAACAGTCATTTTGATAAGGAAAAAGAGTGTATGGCCTTCATCAAGGAAAATTTCTTTCAATCACCGATAGCAATGATGCAGTTTACAACTAAAAGAGAAAAATTGTCACACGACATAGTATCAATACTTAATACCTGATGTGCAGGTAGTTTTATTAAATTCAACATTTCTACAATATAACACACACATCAGGCCTTTATAAGTTATCTTCCTATGTAAAAATATCGAGGGGAAGAATGAATGGATGAAACCAAACACGTAAAGGATTGTCCAAGCTTTTGCTGTTGCCAGCTCCATGATCTCAGAAATAGTGCTAGCCACTTTCAAAGGGTGCACCAATGCGTTGGAAGTATGCATTCCCTACGAAAGTGCTTGTTGATGAGATCGTCCAAGATGTGGGACCACAAAACCGACTCACAAGTACATTCTCACCGATTGAGTAGTGGACATGATGTAGTCAAGTGGCATCCTAGGAAAACAGCAACTTGAACACTTAATACATTAATGTCAGGTTGAGCACGATCTGCTCTAATCAGGGAGTTACAAGGGATTAGATGGCCCATCTGCATGGTGGGGGAAAGTGGAGGTGTTTAGGGAGACTCTGATGGAGGCAAGTGCCGTGGCTGACGATGGTTTGCAACCTCCACTGGATCAAAACGGTGCAGGAACTTCTCTAGCAGTTTCAGTAGGAGAAGGAGCTCTTTATCTACAACTCTTGAACGAGCAACACCATAACCAGAGAGCCAGCCAGTTCAAGTCTGAGCTAGGCACTACTGGCTCAGGCCTGCCTGACTGAGCATGGGGTAGATAGAGGCTATGTGAGGGTGAAGGGTGATAACCTTGCGTCTTTTCATTTCTACCTTACTCCTAAAGACCTGATTGGGCTCTTGGCGGAAATATTGGAGGAGCTAGAAGACCCCATAAGAGCAGTGGGGGAGTGGGTCTTGTTTGCTACGAATGCAGGGGCCCTTGAGAAGAGGATGGAGCTTGTTGATCCAGTATCTCGCAGGAATGAAGAATAAAGACAAGACGCTTGCTCCTACCTGATGCAATATGCTAAATAGTCGTTGGTTGCTTCTCAATATGCTGGAGTAAATCCAGAGGGCCCACTAGAAACAGACCCTCCCTCCTACATACCATTAAAAAAGTCAGATTTAACAAGAAATAGCAAGTGGCATTTCCATCTAATCTCTACAACCTCTCCCTGGGGCCCTAAATTGAAAGTTCCGTAGTACGGTCCCAACGTCTCTGGATATTTTTTCACAATACACACAGTGAAGTACCAGTGAGATTAGTCGCTAAGTATTCAATAAGATGAATTTTTACATGCTCTCAACAATATGGGCAAACATTGGCAAAACAACTTCGCCTGTTTTCTGAAAACATTTTATATGCACTTCTCAACAGTTGAATTTCATTGTGATATCATTAATAAACTTACCTGTGAGAGGTGACAATAACTGTTTGGTGGTTCACCTCACGACTGTATTTCAATATTGACCATATTTTGCGTCGGAGAACTGGATCTACACCTGTCGTTGGTTCATCCAATAACACAACTGGAGGGTTTCCGATAAGAGCAATTGCTGTACTTAGTTTCCGTTTATTGCCTCCACTGTAATGTTGGCATGGGCGATCACAAATATCAGTCATATCTAGAAGAACCAACGCTTAAATGTAGAACAATGGGAAAAAATGTTATCTTCGTTTGTAAAATCACAAATTGACGTGGGATTGCCTGTGGAGGGGCAGATGATTCACCAGTGGAAGCCTGATTCTCTTGTATACTTCAAGGAAGGAAAATCGATTGCATACTGAGTAAAGAGGAGATACCACATCTATACCATGGTTGAGGAGGAAATATGAGGTAGACAGACTACTGCTTTGCCTAGTTCCTGATGGGGATCAAGTGTATTTTGCATTTTCCTCTATAGAATGAAGGACAAACAAAGATATCATGGACAGAAACAGGTGAGGCTCATGTGGCCACATTGAAAACATCCTCTAGGCCCACTGTACTTGGGAAATAGCTTGAAAGCGCTGGGATGAGGTAATGAAAAAAGGTTGTCTCATCAAAGTTGTCTTCACTGTTTCCGTGCTGAGGAGTGAGGGGAACTGGCAGGTTTGTCAGTAAAGCTAGAGCCGGGTAATGATCCATACACAGTGCCGATAAGTAACCAAGGATCAACAAACAAGAGGTAGAAGAGCTGGTTAGTTCAATAAAATGACTTCCCTGAAACAATGCAGAAAAGCAGTTTGCTGAGGACCTTGCTTAGGGCATCCCCAACTTCCCACAGGTGTCACCTTCAAGATTATTTGGTAGCGGAGAAGGAGAGGGAGGATATGGTCAAAAAAATGAACATACGTGGATATAATGAACCGAGGAAAGACAAAAGTAAAATAGTTGTGCAGCCACTCCAGCTTCAATGGTCATGAATGGACATTGGTTCTGAACCATCCTCCCCCCGATTCCATCAGACATGGTCAGTCAAAATTTGGTATTTTTACACGACAATCAAAGTAACAATTACATGAATACTTCTCATCATCAAATCATTGTTAAGTCCTTCATTTATCATTATTATTATTTATTGGTATTCACAAAATTGACTTCCAACATTAAAAAGCATAGGTAACTCTTGTTGGGATCGAAGATAAGAACTATATGTTATGGTGTTCTCCTCATCTGGATGTCACTAAAAGCAGTCAGCTATAACAGTGTTAATAAAGATTTTTGGTCGCAGACTCTAATAATCTTAATTATAAAGTAGCATCTCATCCTAACTGGTTTTTTATTGTTTTGGTGGGTATGGGTCCTAGAATTGTTTCAATTGGCCCCTGAGGGTGCTAAGTATTTTTGGATTCCCTAGGATATAGTCCCACTGAACCTCCTAGACGATTGCCATTCAATTCCGCAATGTAATTAAGTCTTTAATTTGCAATCTCTCAGATGACCAACTAGTACCACCACCATTGAACCCACCCATAAAAATATTAGATCAGAGTCCAAACTGATTTTTTTTCTTAGCTATTTCACATTCTATGACAAAAAGAAGAGAAAATCAATTCAGGCTCCAAAATCAAAATGTAAATTTCAGGGAGTAGTCTGTTCGTGTTTATACTGTGTGGGTCACAGAACACATACACAAATGAGGCGGGTGGAGTTCCAGAAGCATTTGGAAGAGCTGGGAATGGCAAACCTTAGTTTTTGCTAATTTGGGATTCATTACTGAGTTCTGCCTGTCTAACTCAGGGTTCTGCCTGCATAATGAGTTCCCCTCAGCAATGAGCATATCGGGTATATTGTTTTGCAACTGTTATCACATAATGAAGCGGTGAAAAAGAGTAAAAATATAAAAGGTTCATCTGCAACTACGGAAAGCTTCCCGTAATAAACCAGATACGAGATTATACCAGAGAGGAACAGCACCAATAATAATCAAATAACAATAATAAGGCTGCTAAACAATGTGACGCAGATGATCTTGGTTGTGGTCAGAGATGGTTGAGTTTCAGGAGGGGAAATGGACCTCTATTGGCCACAACTTTGGTCATTGTTCCCTTTGCCTCAGCTGGTGCCCTGTTTTCGTCTTCAGGTTGACTTTCATTTGTTAAATATACTGCAGAAACGTGTAGCACTTTTTTTAAAATGATAAGCCTATTATTTTATCTTCTTAGTACTCGAATAAAATTTTTTAAAACGCGTATATATCGTGCTCATCGCCACACTGACATACGAATGCCAAGCAAATGTAACTAAACTAAGCTGACTAAAGCATCAGAATATGACACAATTTCTTGATTGTAGCCACCGTACGTTTTAACAAGCTTGTACAAAAATATCATACCTAGAGCATCAATCCATTTTTTGGTAACAGTTTGTAGTGCGTCAGGCGGAATGTGCCTGAGTCGGCCAAAAGTCAACAGCAATGTTCGAGCTGATAGGTCGAGTAAAAGACCATCAATTTGGGGGCAGTAACCAAGCCGTTTCAAATACTGAAATGAAGTAGATGTGCGCATGTTCAAAACCCCTTGACGCCTTTTATAATTACCGTAAAATACAAACTGAACACAAAAAAGATACAAATCGCGAACATACTGCATTTCTATTCGATGACAAGGTAAAGTTCATTATTCTGGCATCTCCTCTACTTGGTACCAGGGTTCCAGTTAGCATCCCAAATGTAGTACTCTTGCCAGCACCATTCACTCCGAGAAGGCCAAAGCACTCGCCTTTACGAATTGCGAAAGTTACATCGTAGACTGCTGTGAATGTCCTAGAGTATTTTTTGGCTAGGTTGTCACACACAAATATTGGCCCTGGATCTGTAAGAAACATTCAATGAACAAACATTGCCTAACTGCCATTTAATATTAAATGTTACCACTGTCTTAACCACTAGACCACTATCGCCCGGTGCCTTTGATAGGAGTCAGTCAGCACATCGGCACTAAAGCAAGCATTGACCATTGAGCATTGATCATAGTTTCTTTCACAGCTCATCACTTGAGACATGGACTGCAAATTGATGCCACCGAATTGACAATAATCTCTTGAATGGATGCTCAATTTACTCACCCCTCAGTGAAGAGTTGGGTAATTCCCACACCATGCACAATTTCTCTCCATCAACGATACCACACAGGGCAACAGTAAACTGAGGAGGTTAATAGGGTTTTATGCTACATGTTGCTATACCAGAACATCACACATATCATCATGCAAAAGCTACGCAAACCAGAGTCGGTGTAACATCACTTCTAGATCTTGTTTAATGGGGTTAAATGGTCATACGCCACCACCATGTAGCTCACAGCTTTGGAACTTCTAAACTGTACTGTAAAACTACTGGTATCTCCCCAGGAAGGAGAGACTATCCTCCGATTTACTGGCTTGCCTTTCTCTTTGAAAAAATAAACATAGACTAACTTATCTAAAGAAATTCAGTGAAATTACTAACCAGCATCAGATCGGATGGTTGGTTTATTTTTAGACGCATCAACAACATTTTTTTCACCGACTACATCCAAATCAGAAAGATTGTTGGTAGAGGTATCTGTCAATATATTGCCATGAACAATCCGCTTCATGTAATAAGATAATGTCCTGAACAAACCGTAATCAATTGCACACACAATCACCAGCAGCATTATAGAATCAGCCACAATATAGATGATTTCTTTATTGATATTCAGGGAGCTAAAACTTGCGCTTGCCTCTTGTGCTGAAAGAAAAATGAATAGTACTTCAACGTGAATTATATACAAATGATATTTCAAAAAAAGCTCAAACCAGAGACAACAAAGCTCTTTGAAAAGGAATGAATGCTTCATCGATTGCGGTAAATTATTATTATTAAAACTCGTTTTACACCACCGTATGAATATCTGGAATTATAAGGGGCTGTGGAGAAATGGAACTCGCTCGCTCAAATGCTTCGCTGGATCATTGGCAGGCGCTGTTGTCTCAGGAAGTGGAAGCAGAAATGAATTGATCCAGCCCAACATCAGTGGTAATTGATAGTAGACACATTGCTGACTGCATTCCCATTCTAGGGGGATCCATTACTCTGACACTTGCGTGGACCACTTGGTGGACTTCTCATTGGCACCATAAGTGAGCTCTCTGGCGCTCACAAGCACCAATCTGATCCACGCGTGACGTGTCGGACAACTTTCTTCAGCTCTACATAAATTCCCTGGTTTTCCTGGCTCTTGCTTCTAGTTTTGTCGAGACTGGACGCATTTGGTTTTTGACTGTCCTGGAAGGGCCGCAGTGTCAACTCGTGCGAGTGCATATTCTACAGGGTAGTGGCTAGGCTGTGCCTTTTCACATTATAATCATCAGAAACTTACATGGACTGATTGTATTTTTAAATAGTATTGATTTTAGTTTTGTTTGCGCCGTTCTGGCAATAGTAGACTAGGTGGGCACAGGGCTGCAATGCGTGAAGACATACCCTCCAATGTTGTTTCCGGTCAGGTCAATAGAGAGAGTCTGCATGTCCATTGGAAGCCGTTGATGACGCGTGCGGTGTAACCTGGCGAGGCGGAAACCTTACGACTCTCTCTCTCGGTCTTGTACTCGCGCATCACATTATAGTTTCGGCCCTGTCCGGTTTTTAGTTGGTTTTTGTTCATTAGTTTTTGTACATTTCGTCTAAGCTGTTTTTCTTCCTTCTCTCCTATTCTCTTTCTCCTTTCCTACTTTTCCTACCCCCTTCGACAGCACGACAGACGAGGTTTCGCGGCTTCCAGATTTCGACTGGGTAAGTCCCATTTTTATACAGTCCGCACTAACAAGTTTACTTTTGTTTACTTCAGGGTTGGTTAGGTATTCCTATGTATAGGGATTTTATGTTATTATTAAAAATATTTTATTTAATTTCAAATTCAATTACAGAAATAAAAACAAATACTGATTATTTTCCAAAATTGTATTTTTCAGACCGAGTGAACCTTGAAATGTAAAGATCTGAAAATAACATTTTGAGATGTTTGTTGATCAGTTGATAAGGTAGTTTCCTTTCCACTTCATAGAGCCGAAGAAAAGTGAAAATTGTTTGGTTTGAAAAAAGAGCCACTAAAATTGAGAACTCTATATATTGATTAAGTAGTGCAGGAATGCAAGATGAATGAATTGCTATTTGAGCTAAGTTCATGGCCTATTAGATAAGTTGGTAACTGTATTTGTGCTGACTAGGCACATCAAACATCCCTATTTTCTGAAAACTTCAGTGTCGCCAGTCCAGACAGGACTGTTGTTTCATCATGGTATCCCAACCCCCATCTTGTCGTCCCATTTGCTCCCACCCGGATTCCCTGTTTGTGGTGGTAAACCCTTGAAAAAGAATCGGAACTGTAATTGCAAATAAACATCCGGATTCCAACTACATTTGGTTGTTATCATGTGTACACTTCACACTGGTGCCCAAAAAGTGATCGAACTTTCACAAACTCCACTAGTTTGCAATACTGGTCATTCAAGATTGACGAGTAACTTTAAAATTCTCCTAGTGTGATGGGAATTTTTGATCCCCTGCCTACAAACTTTCTGTTCTCCTTCATCGACCTACTCTCTCGTGTATTATTCATTATGTTCGAACGCTGTGCGTTCTTGATGGACAGTTGAACACAGTTTTAAGCTCAATCGATGACAGTTTCTTTGAAGAATGCAGGACAGATGTTGAGAAGTTTCTAGTCTGTCAGCACTATGCTCATGCCTACATACAACAGGTCAATGCTTTACTTGGTACGACATCAAAGCAATGTATTGGGAACCCTCATCAGCACAACTCCAGCAACGTTTTCTCGTCTCCAATACTTTCCTCAGTATCCTGTAACCTTTGTAAATCTTCTCGCTTGAAAACTATCCCAGAAAGACCGCTGGGAAAATCACACAGTTTCAATTCAACCATCAGATCCCCTCCCCCCTCACCTGTGCCCTATCAATGACAAACATCGTGGCAGTAGCGCTCTGATTGCAATAAACAGCAAAAAACTGCAGTGTTCCTGAGTAGCTAAGGACAGGCACTCCATGAAGTACAGAGTGATATACCTGGACTAACTGAAGACTTCGAGGTAGCAAAGACGTATCCAGGGCAATTGTGCCAACTAAGCACCACGAGTGTCAGCAGTCTGTTGTCTCATTGAGGTGTTCTCTTGTCCCCCACAAACTGTAATTGCGAATTGAACTCCATGTTCTGGTTACGTTTGGTTGTCATCGTACGTACATCCCTCCCACACTCTGCACAATATCATTACAAAACTAAAGAACCAAGAATAAGAAAAAACTACTTACCCATACAGGCGTCATGAATTGGACCAATTTTACATGTTGAGCACATACTGATTTGCGAAGCATACTGAATTATTTTTGCCAACGCATATGTAAATGGTACCCAAGGCACTAAAAATAGTACGTATGGCAGCCAAGAAGTGACAGCAAATTGCTCGGCTATTGAAGAACACAAAGCTTAAACAAAGAAAAAATTTTCAAACTAAGAGTTGTTTATGTTTAGAGACACAACTAAAACAGCCAATAATGACAAAATACAAAGACATTTTTTATGCGCAGCCATAACTAAAACCCAGCAAAAAACTATACCTCAAACATGACAGTTAATGTAGCAATAGGTGGCATAGCTTGAATATAATGAATGAGAAATGCCAAAGTCTTAGTAATACACTTGAAACCAACAAACACGTTATTTTCCAGGCACTCGTTTTGTACAATTTAGATCGCTTTAAAGCAAGTTTAATAAACTATAAACCAGTTTCGGCGATCAAGCCATCCTCAGTTCAGTTTGATAATTGAGGTAATCGGGGAAACCAGTAAACATTCAATTAAATTTAGCCGAAATGATCATTTCTCTCGTTTTTCTATTGGGCATATTCGCTGGTATTCTACAGTTGATAGCATTTTGGGGATGCAAGTTAAGTTAGTATAGACACCTCAAATGTAAATCAGCAATAACTGGCGAATCCCCATTTGTAACACTGAAGTTTGAGGTGGTTTGGTTTGAGGGTCGATCACAAGACACTAAATCAGTGTGGAGTGTTTAGTTCATTGCAGTACACTAATATCTAACTACTCCATTGAGCAATATCGTGAATTAGTAATGCATACCAGTAATTGCCATAAAGAAGATGTATAATTGAACAGCAGAGGTGTGAGAGTTGAACGAAAAGCTGCAAAGGTAGGCAAAGCAAATGTTGCTGATCGCAGACAGTATTATCACCAGTCCAAAAGAACCTAAAAATTCAGAATGAAACTGCTGTATTTTGTAATCGCCGAACAATCAACAATCCTGGAAAAATTCATGAAAATAAAACAAACTATCAATATTCATCAACTTACATAAAACCAAACAGGTTGTGAAGAATTGATTGTCCAAGATAAAAACCACAGATAGAGTGATCAATATTGGCAACAAGCAGAGCATAGAATCAACTATTAAATTACATATCCAATAGGTAATTGGCTGCAATCCACACATATACTGTAAATGCTTCACTCCAGAAATCCTTTCAGTATGTGGAACAAGTATAGAGTAAGACCCAACCATTAGTGTCCCAAATCCATAAACAGAGATCCATAGCACTAGCGACAAAATCATACTCAGTCCAATGTTAACACATGCCTCCTAAAAAAAACATTAAAAAAACGAATAAGACGATTTAGATTCAAACTCAAAAGTACATATAAGACAAAGTTAGCTTATCAGATGAATTTTACATTGCTACCCACCACTTTCTACCGCCCTAGTTTTGGCTAATTTCATTTGATAGAAATTTAGGCTATCACAACCATGATGAAAAAAGGTGTGTTGCGACTATATAAACACTATAAGGTTCAAGGTAAGGGGGAAACATGTAATAAAGAGGCATAAATACTTGGGCTCACGCCATCAGTAATAGAATGGTTCCTGGGTCAATTGCAATAACAAGCCACTTCCTTGAATAATAAGTGGTGCATATTTCCATGAAGTTCGTACAGACTGCTGATGCCACAGTTTCGAGTAAATCTGTTTGAGGTGCCTAGTCAGCAAAAAGTCCCTGGACAGGCCTTCACTAGATCAAAGAGGAAGCCTGTATTTTGTTTTCACGCACAGTGCTGAGAAACTAATATTGAATCCCAAATTCGCACCTTTGTCACACCTATAGCAGTTTTCCACTTTGTTCCAGCTAATTTAAATTCTCTAGGTCATTCAACCACTTCAGAATGAGCAGGCACAAGTTTCTACAGGGGCGCAAGAGCTATAGAATTCAGGAGGGCAGATATTCCAGTATTTTAGCAATACCTCTAGCACACATTGGTGATATTTACTCATTTTGGTTTTGCTACTCATTCACCTTCCCCTCATAATTTGACACCTTCCAAGGCATGGGCATTCCAAATTTGCAACGTCTATTCGCCTTTCAGTCCATATTTTACCTGTAATGTGGTCTACAATATGTTCTTTCGTGGTAAACTCCTTTGAGTATCTACTCGCGCCTGGCTACTGTATTGTCCCGATGAACCCAGGTTGTTGACAAAACATTGAGAAAATGAAGAGGCAAAGTGAACCTCCGTCTCTTTTGTATCCTTTTTTTCCCCTATTTGTTTTCATGGTCTGCTCGCAGATGTAAACGTACTCTTGCTCTTCCTCATCCATTCTCATCAAGTTCTTCACTACCCCCAATCGTTCTTCATCACCTTTCTCCATTCGACTTCTCCCATCGTCAGTCACTGTCAGAGTTGCGACGAGAGTTGACCTGAATTTCATGTTTCTTACAATCAGGGTCATCAGTATCCCAAAACGCCTGAAAATTTATTAAAACGCCAAACCTCCCCTCAGCTCCTCTTTACTGAAGTTAAGGCGTTACTTTCACCCTGCACATACAGTCAGATATTTATTTACTCAGTTGGCTAACTACACTGCATAGTCCAATTCGTTCATTCCTCTTAACACATTCGATTTATCTGACTGTAAGGAGCTCCTAGAATATTTTATCCGCTAGAATACCTTATTTCATCTCCCTGAATATTTTATTTCATTTCATTTATTTACATTTTCAGACTAATAAATTTTCGTTATTTTTACACCCGTAAATGGTTGGATAATTGGTTATTCAGCACCTGAATTTCCCCATCCTCGATCACAGGTCATGTTTTGTGTCGTTTACTAGTATTTTAGCGATGCTACATCAACTGGGATGGATCTCAGGAGTGCAAGACTGGGTTGTGCGATCATGCTGCGCAAGAGAATAACCGACTGCTTTAAAATAATTTTTTAACATTTCTTCCATCAGCCATCACAACTGGGAATAGTTGTACTGTGTCACGCTACAGACACGCTATCCTTACTTTCTTTCTAAATTTAACTTGAATTTAAGCAACCATTAAAGTTTAATCAAATCTGCAAGGAGGACATTCTAGTAATGTTGTTTAACAGAATTTATCTATAATCTCATTGCCTATCTATGATACTTTCCCCTTCGAAAAAATGCAATACTACATATTGAGGGTTTATTCCTTACTATCCATTTCACTTTAAAAGAGACATTGTCCAATGAACAAAAGAATTTTTTTAACCATCATCAAATGTATTTTTTAACTGAAAATTCTTTCTACTTCAAGCAGAGTACTAGAAAGGAATGAGGTATGTCGATTCACTTCACTCTACAAAAATAATATTAAACGTTGGAATTACAGTATACGTTCAACTTGATTTCTTCATGCTTGAACGACAATCACATTAATATCAGTCAAAGTGACACAACTTCAATTCACAAACCTGCTTAAATTGATAGGGAAAGTTGTCAGTCACTATCTGGGCCGAGAAGTTTGCTTGTTTTAAAAGGGCATTTGTAAGCATATTTATGGCAATTGGTGCTGAGTGGTATGCCAGCGTTGAAAATAGAACATTGGGTGTTGCCCTGTCATCAAAGGACACAATCATATGAGTGCGATAAGCAAGCAGATCCTCAGTTGCTCGTTGTAGAAGGGCTGTTAACAAATAAAAAACGTTTCAATGTAGAACAGCTAAAAAGTGTACAGCAACTAAATGAGTTCGCCAAATAATTTATCCTTTTCCAATGAGATCAACAAGTACCTGATTTGCCAGCATCGCACATCATCCTACTTTACCAATTTAATACAAATTTTTACTAGTTTGGTTAAGAACTCCGTGTGAACCATGTTGATAATATCCATGAGCGAAGCAGTCCTGACTGGGACTGGCCTAATCTTAGTCGCCGGAGACTATCTTCAGTTTGGCCGGAGTAAAGGTCACAAGAGGGAAATATAAGTGGAAGTGGGTTATGTAGCTGATGAAAATGCAACTATACCAGCAAGTTCAAATAGTAGGGACATGGTACTTCTCTATTTTGAAAAGAGACTTGACGAACATCCGGGCAATCTCATATCTCCACAAATTAGCCTGAACCACAACTTTTTCTATTTCCTGTTCACCTCACACTAGAGCTAGTTTTTTCAAAATGCCTTAAGAGCCATTGACTGCTAGTTCTCAGTTTGGTACATTGCACATCAAATCATGTGGAAGTAATGTGGAAGGATAAAAACTGGATCCAAAGCAAGAACCCCCACAAAGGGAGTTGCTGGTTGTCGCATCCTTTAGTTCAGCAGTCATACTTGCTCGTGACAGTTATTTCGACCAAAAGATTCGAATTTCATTCCACTCCTCTTCCTATCTTCATCCACCAATTTTATCGGGCCTGGGAGCCTATTTTCTGATGTCACAGCAGCAGGATTGGCAAGAGTCAACGCTCTAGGTAGGTGACTAGTTTAAGATGTCCATCAATGGACAAGTTAAATCTGCACGCTCCACTGGGTACTATAGATGTAAACCTATAAGTATCCCCATTCAGTACTAAGATGCTCTGCTCCTGTAGCATGTTTAATAATTTGATTCCTCGACTATTTCTAATATCCCTGGATATACTTCCCACTATACAATTGTTGAACTATTCAGCAGGTAAATTTGCATTGAAATTGCCTTTAACTATCCAATTCATCCCAGGACTGTCATTTACAAAATGCAAAGTATATTCCATGCTTCATCGTACAGATATATACGTATCTCTCATATGGATCACGCTCCTATCTGCCACCTATGTGAAAATGCATATATGCAATCTATATGGTTAATTTGTTTCCTATGACTCTGAATCTTATCAACTTTGGAAACCTCAGTTGCTGGTTTTCATTTCAAACTGTATTCCTGAAAAGAATTCTCATAAGGCAAGTTTCCTCTTTCTCAGTGTGTGTTTCTAATAACCTAAATATTGCAAAATTCATAACATAGACACATAAGTCAGTTCATTTATTTTTTAACCTACCCATGTTATATATGTATATTGATAGGTTGTTTAACATTATGTTGGCATTTCTGTCCTTTACACCATCCTCTTCTTCCCAGCGTTACACCCTATTGTATATTTTGGTATAATTACGCACTATGAATCCGATCTCAGACATGTTTCCATCTCCTCCACAATCAGTAATCAGGCTTCACTTATCATTTCACATGTACATACTCTCAGTAACTTGACATGTCTTCCCTCTCTAGAAGGTTGCAATTCTGGATTTTTTTCTGTCTGATTTCCATATTGACTGCTACTAGTTTGCCCTTATGCTCTCCATATACTTTTGACCTGCTCAACACCTGAAAAACGATTTTCACCCAAACTTTACTGATATCTTCTTCTTTTTCTTTTTGCTCACTTCACACTTTCCAATGGGGTAGGCTCTGCTTATTAAAGGTTTATTCTCCATCTTGAATATGCTTTCTAGGAATTGTTCAATAGTAGAAATATACTCTTTTTCATTGTTGGCCAAAGTGCCCTCGAACAGGTTATTCTGATGGCTTCTTTTGTTCCGAGTATCAACAAGAAGGATTACACGGCTAATTCAAATTGCTGGCTGTTAATTTGCTGCTCTAAGCTTGGAACATTTGATAGCATACATTCTGAAACTTTACAGGGAGCCGTGAAACAGAAGTACATACCTAAGGTCATATTTTCTGTGCTAGGGATTTCGACAAATGAACCTCCATTGGATGAGATCGCCTTTTCAAAGAAAGTTGCAGCTGAGCCATTAATGTCTTTCTTCCCAATTAGCGCCAATGACTCCGGATACATGTCAAGCAGTAGGGAGACATTGTCAATTTTTGCTTCACTTAGGGCTTTTGTAGATCCATTAACAGTGAGTAATACGGCAAGCAATGGAACAAGTATCATCTAAAAGAACATAGTAGACTGGCGAATTAGAAGAAATAATGCAGTAAATATAAAAAAATTATTCATTCGAATAGATGAAACCCCAAGCCAGGAAACAAGTAACTTATAACATTATTCAGTCTAATCATAATACAAATTATATAAAAAGGAAAATACGTTAGATATAACCCAATTAATAAAAGACCAATGTTGGCATTGTATTTCCAGCTTTAACCCTAGGTTACTCTGTTAGGAGAGTTGAAAGTCAGGCGCTTAGGCATAATTTTAGCCAACATCTCCAGTCCCTTAAACAAACTGCCCTCACAAGGTTTGCTTTATTGAAGAGCAATAAGTGAGGCCACTTGGAGTAGAAAGCTCACAGTCAATCCAAAGAAAATACTTTCTTCAATCCTAGAGAACTGTGCTCCTGTATATCATTAAGGCTTACAAAGCAGCACTGCAAGTGGTCGCCAATTACTTGTTTACTTGGCCATAGATAATATGGTGTGTAAGCCAAGAGTGAAAAGGGAGCTTCCCCTGTTATGGGCGAAACTCAGTGACCCTTCCCTCGAAAAATGAAACAAACCAACCGGGCAAGACAAATAGGCATTCTCATCAAAGAGATGAGGATTTTACCTAATACATGTGAATGCCTTAGGAGAAAATGGGTTGAGCCAGACCATTGCACGAGCTAGTTTCTTACTGGACATGGTAACTTCAATGCGTAGCTCTACTTCTTTTCTCATAAAGACTCACTATCCCACAGCGCCTTGTACCTCCAGTGCTGAGGAAGCACCAAAACCATGTGCTGCTCTACTGTAGTTCCTACAACAGTGAGAGACAGTTGTTGGAAGATCAGCCAAACCTACCAGCTTTGGCAGCTACTAAGCAAGCAAAACATGGCCACAATTGATATTTCCCCTCAGAACTTGTCACCCAAGTAAATAGTTAGATCAGGCGAGAAACAAGATCAAGAACTCCCAATGGCACAGATTCCCCAGGGTCATACCTCCACGTGGGTAACACATGGGTAATAGCTAACTACCCTGTGACTGGTTAATGACCATCTGCTGAACCTCCCAGGTCAGGCATTGCTGGAAGATGAGTGAGTGCCAGTGCTCTTGCACACTAGCAAAACCACAAACCCCTTGATGATCATAGACGACTGACATAACTCTCATACGAGTGTTCTGAAATGCCAAAAACTTTGATTACAGTCAAGTTTTATCAAGTAGTTAGTTTGTGCTTGGGCTGAGGTAGAATGCAGGACTGTTAAACCAACGAAATTGTCCTTAGAATAGGAGTCTAAACAAAAATGATACAATTAATAGTAAAAGGCACACTGTTTGAAGAAGCTAAATTAAGGCAGAAATGATTTGTTTACTATCTTACATAGATAAATAGAGATAACCATTTGCTTATGCTCCACATATACCGCTTGTAGAACAATGCTTTTATATGATCCCAAGTCTTCCTAACTGCAAAAAGGAAAACAAAGTGTAAATATAATACGCTGATTTGAATAGCTCTTTTGATGTACATCAAAATGTTTCAATTTTAATCCTCACTTGCTCACAGGGCTACCTAGGGCAACCTCGCGTATAACCAAGGAAAGCAACAGGGATTAGTACACCCAAGCTTAGGTTAATGAAGCTCAGACTGATGACTGAATGTTAAAGGATGCATTATGTGTGTCTTTGGCAATGCACTTGAGGAGACATGCAAAACCTCATTGTTGTTGTGCCTCCCACAGACATATAGAGGGTTACATTTAGCTCTATTGCACAAGTGGGATATAAAATTTAACAACTTCAATTATTAACTTCAACTTAACAATTCAACTTTTTCTCAGAGTTCCTCAAAAAAGGGGCAGTCTGAAGGCATCTAGTCAAGGTTTTGCCAACACTGGGAAAACAAGAGAAGCGGGACACCCTTAAATTATGGTCAGCACTCCCAGAGGACGAAGTAGCAACTCTTGGATAAAGTTTGGGTTAAAACGCCTTAGCAAAAAGATTTCCCTCAATAGGAGGAAGAATCAATTGGAAGGTTACACCAGCACATTTTGTAGGAAACCTTGGCCGACTCTAAGAAAAAACATTGGGAGGAAAGAAACCTGAAACACAGTCAACAAATCTTTGAAGTTGTTAGCTCTAGGAGCAGCAGCTAACAGGTGAAGGGAAAGATGTTCTGCCCAACTCCAATTGAAGGAACCCTCAGTGATTGTTAAGAGATTCATACACTGAAGAAACTCTGGTACAGGATCAGAGCTTGATATTGCTGTAATTTTTGTCTGAGTTAGCAGTTCTCTCCACCTTGTAGATATTTCTTGATACTGTATACAATTGTATAAGGGTTGTTAATGAAGCTTCGATTGATGAAAGCACTCAACCATATTCCACTACAGAACTCTACATGATTGTTGACATAATGGTGCCTACACATGAATTCAACAAAACACACAAAGTGAGATCAATAGAATTCCTATTATGCAACAATTGTAGTCAGCGGTATCAGCCTCCAACCATATTCTGGTGGATCGATAACTTTTGGAGACCTTGAGGAAGTGTGTCACAATAAAACTATCAATATGATGACTCATCACCAGGAGTTCAGCTAAGTGCTGGGTAATTACTACACAATGTCAAAATGGTCGAAGGAGTGTGAGAAACAACAAACTCTCCTCTAGCTGTGATAGATTTCACTTACCAGTGTCCCAAGTCTTAATAGGGTTTATTTGGGGATTCCTGGGAATGAGAGAACCAACCACCTAGCTTGACTTCATTCACTCCACAATATGTAGTGTAATAATTATGAGCGTACACCATATTGTGGAACTTCTACACTGCTCGTCAAGAGACAAGTGACGAAATATACTGGGAGCAAACACCACCCTATTGGGATACAACTGGTGTAAGACACTAAATGTTTTATTTCAGGGCCGAAAAAAACGAAAAAAATACAAGGCAAGGCTTATGTTTAGGAAGGTTCTAGGAGAGGAATATCAATGCCCAGTGCACAGTGTGTAAACATATCTACATGATGGGCATAATTTAATACTCCTTAGTGGGTTTGCGTAGGACAGCCAATGTCTTGGCCCAGCAGCTAAGCCTTGTAAGGGAGTGATTACATTCTTTGGTAAAATCTAGGAAAGAAACAGAAGGTTCTAGCCAGCTAGAAGATTGAGTAAGATATCTGAAATGGCACAGTAGGACATCGGACCACGATGCTATCGTACAGGGGACAGCCATAGTGCCATTATGATAATTATAAAATGAATAATTCACAGAGTAATCATACCACAGGAAAGTTTGTCTCTATGTTTATCAATTTCTTCAATCATCGTAGGCATGTCCACTTCATCAACAGACATTTGCACACCTTCTTCTTCTTGTATCCTTAAAAAAAAGAGAGAACGTTCAAACACCTTAACTGTCAAGCACGTAGAAATGTTCAAAGTTAAAGCTTCCTACCAACTGTACAGCTGTAAAGCTTCCAACAAACTGTCTTGATTGTTAAGTATTGAATAGCACACAGCCATTATTTGTAAGGTGACAGTAAACTGTTTAAATATTGTTCTGTCATTTTAACCACGTTAGTGCAATCGATTTGTCATAATGGAGTTATGAACCACGCTGATAGAACCCCCCCCCCCCTTTTTTTTTTTAACTGTCGAGGTTGTCAGCCACTATGAGCACTGGTAAAAACCTGATTTAGGAATATAATGCCATACATCAATACATAAGGATGATGCAGTGTGATATTTGGTAGAATATACAGTAATTTCATATTAAAATCACCAACAAACAAGAAAATTAGCTATAAAATCGATGGTGGTTAGCAGGAAAGAATTTATTGGACTGCACTTAATGTCAGTCCATAATAAACTTCCATCATGCACATCTTGCACCTCCAGTGCGAGGAAACAAGAAACCACGTGCTGCTCCACTGTAGTTTCTACAATAGTGAGCAACGGTAGTTGGGAGGGCACATAAGTAATAGTTATGTGAATAAACAATTCCAGTCCTTCTCAATGTTGTTGCTCAATAAGTTGTTGCATTATAATTATTAGTCTTTGTGCATTGCCAAACTGCCATTAGCCCTATGTTTGGTGATATGTGTATGTTCTAAGGTTGATTCTTCAATGTTCCATGAAACTTGGCACCTCTTTTTATTCGCTCAGTAGAAATGGTTGCAACTTAATAATACAAGTTAGATGGATAAGAAGAATGATTACGGTACTTTACCTGAGGAAAACATCATCCATTGTGGGACAAGACAATGTGTATTCAATGTTGCTTCCAAATTCTTTATCAATCGCTCGAAAGAGCTTTGGAAAGTGTTCCACAGCAGAAGATGGCAGTTGAGCACACATAATTTTATCAGTTTTCTTATTAATAACAGCATTCGGCACTATCTTCTGAATCAATCGCTCAACTTCAATCTTGGGACCATCAAATGAATAATTCATCTGGTAACCCGATCCTGAAATATCAAGATGAATATAAGATTCAAACTCCCTTGAGACCTTGAAAAAAACGTAACTTAGATATACTTGCCATACAAGTTCTTGAGAAATAACCTAGACCCATAACAACGAAGCCGGCCATGTGCAACTACAGCGATTTTATCACCAAGAATATCAGCTTCCTCCATGAAGTGAGTAGATATCACTATGGTTCGGTTCCCTCTAATGGACTGGAAACATCATGCCTCACATTAGTATTGGCTAAATAGCTATTGTGTCAGAAATAACGGATTTTTGTCTGTGAGGATGCAAAGTGACCATAGGAGTGCGCACAGTATTAAGGAACACTTACGAGTAACACATCCCAAATATCTCTTCTTGATTGAGGGTCTAACCCAGATGTTGGTTCATCCAGAAGAAGGAGCTGAAATAATTAACTTGATTTCAAAACGGGGAAAGAGAGGAGACGTGTCCTTATGATTCACATTATTCAATAGCACCACACCATTGAAAATTGTAACACCTGTTCAAAGTTCATTGAATTTTTAAAATGCGTTTATGGAGACCAAAAATTAGATACTAACTGGTAGAAAATAATTTGTAAGTTTAATAAAAATTGTTATACGCATCTTTGAGAAAAACGCAACAACCCTTGCAGCTTTGGTTGCACACACACACAGACCACACGCTGAAATTAGGTTTTTTTTTAGTTCAGTTGGGCTCAAAATATAATGATCTGAAGAAAATTGATTTTTTTGCCTGACACAGGCATTTGTTATTTCAGTTGCCTAACTCTTACGGTTAGACTGATATGCCCTGTATCCAACGTGGTGTTGTGATTGAGGATGTTGTTGGAGGAATAATTGTACCTTATACTTGAGACATACACATCTTCTTGTAGAAATAAATACACATACAAAATAATTGCTTATTCACGGAATCAGTTATTCAAATTTACCGCAGGCCTGCCCACTAGTGATAATGAAAGACACAACTTTCTTTTCATGCCTCCTGACAGCTCAGAGACCAGCTTATGGCGGCTATCATAAACCTTGAATTGATTCATCCAGTGCGCACCTTCTGCCTTGGCTTCAGAAAAGTTCATTCCCTTCAACTGATGATAGAAAAAAAAGAAAAAACTCAGCGAGTAGAAAAATATAACATTTCAGAGCATTACTTTTTTCAATAAATCTATAATCAGAGAATCACAATTTACCATTCCAAACATGATCAAGTGCTGTTGAGTCGTTAAAGTACTCATTAGAAGGTCATGTTGGGGGCAAAATCCAAGTGACTGCCTGAATTTTTCTAAATTGTCACCTTCGAATATATCATAGTCCTCAGAATAAATGGTCCCAGAAGTAGGGGAACACATGCCTGAAACAAATTGTCATTATACAACAAAGGGATTATTATTGTCATGAATAAATGGAGATACTACAACCTTTAAAATTCTACGTTCCAGTCTAACAATTTTGAACTCACTTGATCATTTATAACGCACACACACAAAATCCACACTACCAAATGCAGTGATTTAATGAAAAAACCACGAGCTATGTGGTAAAAATTGCCATCAGATGAGATATTGGGTCATAACAGAAGGGTACAACCACAAAAATGAACACACAATAATTGTACTAAGATTATACCATGATTAAGATCGATACTTGTTTAAAAACTATAGAAAATGATGTCTACAAGATAGACCTAATAACATATTGAACCAGGGTGAAAGCTAGGATACGATTAACTCGATTTTTTAACCAAAAACCTCCCGCTCACCAAATAACAGGAGTCATTCATTATTTAAAACCCACCACTACAGCTGGGTGTTCAACTATTGCAAAGGTACTACAGACTGTCATTAGAGGGGTGGAGTCAAATAAAGCTAGGTGACTTATGAGCTTAAGGTATATTAGGGCTTCCTTAATACACCCTGCATAGCCGAACACAAACTGAGGCTTGTAAAATTCAGTTAGACAACCTTAAACTGACATTTACTTTATCCTTTCACAAGAATGTTAATTCTGGACTACATCAGTCTCTGAAACAGTTTTCAACGCTTTTTTCCATAGATATAATATTCTATGCTTACTGCGCTATGGGACAATAGCAATCCACTTACACTCAATAAGTACTATATACTCAGGCATGCTAGTTTAGGTATCGTTTGTGCCTCAATGCATGCATCAGTTAGATTTGGAAGACTCTCTAGCACTTTTCTTTTCTTGTGCCTCAAGTACCTTCTTCCTCTACAGGCATCGAACTTGAATGTCACAAGCACTGTAGCTGGTATTGGATTTGTGAAGGACAAGCTGGGGTTGTATTATTATTGCAACACAATTTGCCTAAAGATAAGTAAGACTTCAAAGTTTGAAACTGTTCTGCATGGTTTTTATGGTAATACATAACATAAAGGAGTGCTGACTCCTGATACTCTCTAATGGGGGTGAAGTGGGCTTCAGAATGTCGTAATTCAGCAGAGAGATTAATGGCTCTTGTAAACAGTGTGGCGATTAAGTACGATAGTACTTGCGCAGTGCCATCGCCGTTTGCAGTGAGCTGTTCTAGTTCAAATTCACTTAATTGTGTGGGGTACAGGTGTGGCCTCGAATCTGACTGAAATAAGTGTCACGCAATACCTGTAATAGTGCGAGGTACAGTCAATATAAATGTTATAGTATCTTCAAACTCATTAGGGCAATGTGAAGCATCACGATACTGTCTGGAACCAGGTAGTGGGTGCTTTGTCTCTCAAAGCTGGGTTGTATGGGGAGAGCAGCAGTATCGAATTGTCTCTGGAGAAGAGCCTGAGACCTGGCATCATCACCATTGGCCAGAACTAGTCTAGCTGTCTTGCTAATTATTGGAAGTTGAGATATTCCACTGACTTCAACAGTGATTTTACATAGAAAAATGTTTTATGGAAAACAAAAGGTTAATTGATAGAAAACGCAAAAGCATTTGTTCAAGAGAAATGCAATAAATACTAATTTGAGCGCATCCAATCACTTTGAGGCTTCCCAAAAACACCTAACAAAAAGGGCAGTTAAGAACTTGAATCAACAGACCACACAGATACTTAGTGCTTCGACTCTAGAGACTTGAAAATACAGAGATGATTAAGCACAACTTTAAAAAACTAGAAAATCATAAAATTGTACCCAATTAACAACATTTAGTATGTAACATTGAATTGTAAGTTGAATTTGATAAATGACGAATTGGTACTCACCACTAATCATTGAAAAGAGGGTACTTTTTCCTGCACCGTTATGTCCTAAGAGCGCTGTTATTTGGTTTTTGTAAATATTAATGTTCAAATTGTCGACAGCTTTCAGCTCACCAAATACTTTCACAAGTTTCTCCAGTTTCAAGCCAACAGGGGCACCATTTTTGACCTCTTCAATTTTTGAATTTATCGGAAGATGTTTTTCCTCATGCAACAAAGCATCTCTTTCGGCATTAACACGAGTCCAGCCACGCTGAAAATGTCACAGAGAAAGTCACATATCAATTAACTCTGTAGAATAAGTCATTGTATGGTGGAAAATGCTTGAAGTACAACAGCAGTACCCTACTCAGTGCTGCGAATATTTTTAAACCTCCCACTGAAAGCCTATTTTCACTTCTTTTAACTGGTATCAGGTAGAATTTGATCATCGTACCAAAGTCCCCACAAGATCTTTTGCGCTACAAATTACTGGCACCAAGAAATATTTATACACCTCATACAATACAGAAACAGATACACCTTATTTTGTTAAATGGCTCTGACAATACAATAATCTGGTATTGAAACTAGTCTCAGGCTGGATCCCACATCTAGCCAAGGATCTCAACATCTGACTAAGGGGTAGGGATTGAAAACTCATTGAACAATGATGAGGCATATTCAAGAATATCCCAGGAGTTAGTCCCTCATTTCCCAAGTTGAAAGGTGCACGATTGAATCAAAGAAATTTACAAATTTCTTGAATGGGCAGCCTCATCGACAGATCTGTACCTGTAAGGTAATCATTCACAAACAACATCTCACTGTTCCGAGTTCCTATACCGAAAAACATGTTTCATAAGTGACAAATGCATTATTGGAAACCCAAAATCATCGACAATATAATTTCGAAGTAGAACTTTTAACCCTTTGTCTACCGGGTAGAGGTCATGGCAGATCCTACACGTACTGTTCTTCTTCTGCACAGGCATCACATTGAAATAAGCACCCTTTGTCTTTGGTATCCACCTTCTTAATTGTGCTCTAGATGTTGACAAGAGTGATCTCACATGGCAGATGGAGGGTAAAATACCTGAACTCATTGTAAAACCCAAGGATTTTGAATAGAAACTTATTTCTCTAGGCAGCCCTTATCCAATCATAAGATTTGATGTTCACAATCTTACGATCTCTGGACTCTGGTTCTGAATGTAACATTATTTACACTCTCAATTTATGCATAACTGAAATATTATCACCATTAAAGGAAGCTGAAGTTGAATGACGCATGTTTCATACTCTTTTTGTAATACTACATTTATATTATGTACCAGTTTTGTTCGAGTTCTCATTCACAACTAGTGTATTGCATCACGAACATTATCCACATACCCTTTCGTAGATCCTTGTAGAAGTGCACATGTTTTAACTGTGAATGCTGTTGATGAAATTTTACCAAAAGTCCCTACTAAGGGAGGAGGAGCTGCGTAATGTATTAACAGCTGATTTGCTCTTACTATAAATGTAATGCTAGTCAGATCAGACTATTTTGAGTTTGCATACACGGAATGTTCCTATCAACCATTTACGAAAAAGGACCACTTCAAGGAACTTCAGGGGTCTTCAAGAAACTTCCAACAACACTAACGAGCCTTGCAAGAGCTTGTACCCCTTCCTCGTGAGTAACGACACACGGGAGGGGGGGGGGCAGAAAAATACACAAAAAACTTCGCACAACAAAGAGAATATTTTGGCAAAATGGCATAAGCCCTTTATGCAATACAGCTACAACTATAATACATTGTGGAGACACAATGCGACAAAAGAAGCATGGGAAGCTGGGAGACATCCCCACCAAACTGCTGAGCATCAGAACGGAAGGAGGAAGGAAGTTGTGCAGTTGCTACAGCCGAAAAACTTCAATTAAGTTTCTTTTTTTGAGTTGTCAATTTCAAGCGTTAGAAGTGGAGGACTTTGAGGGAGATTCTGCTACTAAATCATTGATACTGTTCACTAAATTTCAGTCTCACTCTGTTCACTAAAACTTGAGCGAGAGCAGGTAGGGTTCCGCCACTTTTCTTTCCATTTGCCTTTTTTTTGGGGTCAAGTCCTATTCAACGCAGTTTCTTTTTTTCCCTGTTAAACAAGTGAAAAGTCTTCTTACTATTTTATTTGAAATGGAAAAACAAAATAAAGTGTAATAAAAGAATATTCAACCCCTTTTCTCTTTTGGTTTATTATTCATTCTAAATAATAACCCTATGTTTTTGGTCTTCAAAAAATTTTTCACAACCCCCCCTCAAAATTTGATACTTTACGTTTCAAGACATGGAGATTCCAAATTTGCAATGTCCGTCCGCCGTCCCCCGTCTCCCGTTCTTTCGCCCAAAAATCTGATTTGGTATCTAGTTGTGCCCGCCATCTCGGCAACCCGATCGGACGAAGCCGGTGGTTGTAATGGGCAAAAAACGGTTAAAAAAATTAACGAAACGCAGTACAACGCGGGAGCTACAGCGTTTCGTCGTTTGAACTCCCCCCGCCCCGCCCGTCACTTTAAAAAACTCGAGGCGAGCGAGCAGCGCGCCTCTCGCTCGCTTCCCTCCCAACGACTCCCCCTCCCACTCACAATTCAACTCCCCCCGGGTTCGCTTCGAGCGCCCCCGTTCCAATTTCCCCGACGTTTTGGTTTTAATACGATTCAATTTTTTTAGATTCTTTCGTTTCATTCTCATTTTGGTTTTTTTCATAGATTTTTGGTTAAATTATGATATTAGTGTTTAGCGTGCATGTTTTCATATTAAAATTCAGTTTTTTCTAGATACTTTCGTTTTTTTTGTTTATTTTAATATTACGATTCAGTTCTTTTCGACCTTTTTTTGGATTTAATTATGATATTTTTCGATGCTGAATCGAACAGGATGGGTCTCGGAGCATTAATGCTAGGTCAAGCTGATTATCCGAATAATAAACCGTTGTGTAATAATTTGCAGGGTTTTTTAGTATGTCGACATACTGTCTTGTACTTTTTAGCCCTGCTCGAGAGAGAGAATAATTTTTTGAGCACTAGGTCAAATTAATTCAATTTATTGTGTCCAGCCAAGATCTTCCCAATGTATATATCAATTAATGTATGTTGATATGACTTACTGAAATGAAGAAATTCCATCGCCTTGCTCGACCAAATGGTCCTGGTCGTACAGCATCAATATACAAGGCCAAGAGCATATACATCACAATACTGCAAGCCATTATAATCAAGTTGACACCAATAGGCAAGATGTTAGTGGGAACTGGAGGTGAAGTGAAGAGATTTGAAAATGTCGCTCCTGGACCTGCATTGAATAAATAATTCTGTAGTTTTAAGAAAAAGAGATACAGGAAGTAAAAAGAACAGTTAGAAATTTTTCATTCTCTACAATCACGAAATCTTTTTTATTTGTAACATAGGATTTAACATTCTAGATAGAAACTGGAGCGTCCAGGAATTTTGGTTCAATATTCATTCACACACAATGTTTTCAGTTGAGAAAACTTTTTTCCAATTATCTTGCCACATCTTCTGTAACATGGTCTAAAAAACCCGCTCTTTCTCACAAAAATTCCATTTGTTATCTAGTTGTGCCTGTCTCATCGGCGTTTCGATCAGAAGAAATCCATGGTTGTAATGGGCAAAACATGATTTTAAAAATTAGTCAAAAACGAAATTTCGGCAGTTTTATTGCAATTAGGTCGTGTTTGGTAACGTTTCCTGGGTATTTTTACTTTCCTTGGCTCTACAAAGTAGAAAGGTTAGTTATGTAATCAACTGAAATACAATTTTGAGTTTTCTTTGGATCTTTACTTTTCAGACCCGACTGAGTCCGAAAAACACTATTTGGGAAAATGGTCTGTGAACGATTTTTAGAGAAAACGACTGTACCAACAAATCAGCTCAAACTTGATATATAGCCCGCAGGTTACCATGGGACACCAAAGTAAGGGTATGAGCAAAATCCACTAAAATTAACTGTAGTTATAGTGATCAAAGCACCAAATTTTTTTCTTAAAAACGGCTCTAACGATTTTGATTAAATTTTTTATATTGATAGCTCTTATAAGGCAATTATACCATAAAACTGACGAGAGCAGCAAAATGAATTATCAGCTATTTTAGCACGATTTTTTCCTTATAAACTTCGCTGAAATGTTACTAGAATGTTAAAAATTATTGGTGTAGTAGTCCAATCCAATAGCTATAGGGCGAGAGTCTAAAAACTCTCATGAGATATAAGGGGCTCACTACAGAAATTCCTGAATTTCAACTACTGCCGTTTCACGTTTACCCAATAACTCTCCAAAAGTAATTACTATCCTTGATCAAAAAATCGTGTTTACAGCCGCATTAATTTTTTGAGTTTAGGATGAGCATTTACAAACGCTCATAAGATACATGGGTTTCACTCCAGAAATTCCGGAATTGAGCATACTACCAGTGCTAAAAGTTTTTACCCAATAACCCAGCAAAAGTGATTATTATCCTGTTCCAAAATATCGAGTTTACAGAGTCACTAATTCACAGTGTACCAATGGCTCAATAATGGTCAGGGTATAAGTGCGAGCAGCACAATAAATTTCGGAACTGTAAGCGTTGCCGCTTTCTGCTGCCGTGAAGTGTTGTTTGACCAAGTTCAAATGAACTGAGTGATGAATGAAAGTCAAAAAAGCCACGTACAAAGTGAATTAACATAGAGCTAAGGAAAGTGATGTGTTGCAACGCACCAGATATTTCAATACTGAGTTCAATGGGACCTCTTATAGGAAGTCTCAGAGATACATTAGTGAGTATAAATTGATAACAGTGAAATCGCAGTAAATATAGTGAGGCGGTTTCTACTTGTTGGGGGAACTCGCAGGGCAATGTAGTGAAAGTTATGTTTTCTCCCTAATGCCTTTGAATGTCTTTTCTGCCTGTCTTAATTTCCTCTCAATGCCTTCTGCCTCACTCATACTACTTATCAGTTCAACTCATCGTGTCATGCCCATTGCCTAGTGGCCCTTGGGTATTTCCTAATTATTTTAAAACTACTATTAAATTCTCGTTGTTTAGGCGGCAAAATGAACTACAAACGCGATTTTTATGTTGCATAACTGAAATTCACGGGTGGGGGGGGGGGATTTTTCAATATAGGTGCTTTGAGGCTAATGAAGAAGAAGTCATTCACACCATTTCCCCTTTCTCTGCCTATATGGATGAAATTAGTGACACAATGTGTGCCTACGCAGCACAATAAGGCCAAACTATTTGCAGTGGCCATGAATAACAGGCCTGCCTGTGTGTCCTCAGACTGCGAGACTAGCAACCCAGAAGCAATCCGCTATTACTTACTTCAGTAAGTTCACTAACCTGAACGTTAATGTTAACTCCAAGCAAGCAGAACGAAAGAACTGGCATCTTGTTAACCAGCTGAATCATGCTGTAGAATTCCCATCCAGGATAGAGCTAATGTATAATAAACGTACTTTGACTAGTAAGTGCAGGAGAACCACCATGAGAGAAACGATTCAATTTACAAACAGCAGAATGTACTATATTTACAATTGGCAAAGAAAAATAAACCTTTACTAGCCCTTCTACAGTGCTCTCTCTCTCCCACCTCCTTCACACAATCTCTTCACCACTCACTCCAGCTGCATCATAACAGCACAGTTCGACAAAGAGTTTGAAATACACTGCTCTCGAAACATCCTACAATAAAGTTATATCATAACAGAGTGAGTCTTTAAGGATTCAAACATTCAGAACTTCTCAAAAATAACTATTAATGGTTTTCAAAACCAACAGTTTACCAATGTCAGTGGAAAGGATGGATATCAAATTATCAATATGTCACGTTGAAAAACTAACCGGCTGCTTCGAATTCGGCTAATGCTTCAAATATCCCAATGTTGCCTCCAAATGGAATCAATGCGATTATTATAAGTAGAGGAGTGCTTCTGAAATAGTTCAATACTAGAGAAATCACCACGGTAGTTGCAATCCAGTAGGCCGTAATTAACAGTAGTGTATACTTTGCTGAAACACAAGCATGAGAACATAAGTAAGTTCAAATTGAGTTGTCATCAATGTCAAACAAATCAGCATACGTTACTAAAATGTTTAATAGACACATATTGCTTTATACAATATCCCATTGAATTTTTGCTCACAGACAATGCCTTCACTTTACGAATTGAGGGAGTAGAAGTATATCTCACCCTTCATTCATCTTTGGGATTTTCACAAGAATCGAACAAGATTGGGTACCTCAAGAAACCACCACCTACCGTCAAGGATGGCTCTTACATCAACTACACATTTGAGCCAAACGAGAGCATTACAATGTCAGTAGATCCTTAAGAAAATTTACACTTGTGCCCATGTAAATGTTAAAAGTGAAACAAAACTTTTTGAGGACTATTGAGGGAATCCATCTTCACGAATGGTGTTTTTCGTTGCTCTCAGCAGATTTTGAAAGTTAATCGATGGAAAAAAAAGTAAGATTTCTTGCAGTTGATGACTTAACTGTCCATCTTTCTTTGTCAGGCTAACAATGTAAAACATACATTGTGCGAAACAAGCACAGAACCTCCCCTTTCCCGACATTACATAAATTTGGTAATTTTTCCAGCCCTACAAAGTGAACCAAATAATCAGCGTAATGCTGAATGCCAATCACTTACTGTTCGAAGCAACTGATAACGAGCTGCATTAAGTGTGTGACAGTGTAGACACCAACCCTCTTACTCACAGTGAATTTTATCAATATTGATAGTGTGTTTATGTACTTCAGAAAGTTAAGCAAAATCTCTTCCTCATACCGGAACAAAAGCACAACAAATACAGTACAGTAGGAACACAGTTATATATTGCTACGAACTAAGTGAAATATTGTGCAAACTCGATGTAACTGAAATGTTTTTATTGGCATCGAGTTCTTAGGTAGCAATCGACTATAAACGGTGTGCCGTCAAGTTAAGTGTCCATTACCCTCGCGGGGAGGAACCCATGAGCCTTCGTAAATTCCAACAAATAAAAATTATACAGGTTACTAAAATAAATGAAGCTAATTTAATTAAACAAAAAAAGAATATAACTCTGTTTGACAAGTAAAAGAAATGGCACTAATAATAAAAATATAAAAGAAAGTGAGCAACTGATAATGAAATGAAAACAACAAACTGCTTAGAAAGTAAATGTCTTTTTGGGCCTACTTATTTGGCATGCCAATAAAATAAACACCTCACCGGAGTCGTAGTGTCGGTACCAGACGTAAATTTTATAAATTCGGGATGTAGGGAACTGGAAGATTTGTTCCGACGGAATCGTTATAACGCACGAATGCAGAATGATCGGAAGACAAGCGAAAGATGATATGCTATCGCCCGGTTTCGCGGCAAATAGCTTGATGGGTTTGAAGGGCTACCATGGACGACTGAGAGCTCCAAGACGCTCTGTGACGCTAGCGATTTGCTGCCCACCGAACCGCGCATTCGTCCTGAGCCTTTAATTTCACGTTACAACGGTAACTAAAACAACAGGTCAGGTGGCAACATCCCAAACGATATTGTTAGGAAATCCTTCCCAACGATTGTGGATGATTTTATTCATTGATTGCCACAGTGGGGCACATGAAACAAACTATGAATGGTGCACAACACTGCTTTCTGGCCTGTATGTCTGGAACCTCCAAGGACTAAAACCTCCATGAATAGCATTGAAATATGTGAGTCAAATCCAGTTTTCACGTGAGGCCCAAAACTTGAAAATGTGTACTAACAATAAGACAAATGCGTGCAACGAAATTCACAGGATATTATTGACACTTCAACCATAATGATCTATACACATTTCACCTAAATCAGTAGGATTGTTTTGGAGTTAGGGTGTACAGCAATAGCCACAAAATTGTGCACTGCCTATCATGAAGTGTGCATACAGGGTGGAAATGAAAAGGAAAGTTACTAAGGGCCTAGCCCCTATAATTGCTTCCAGTTTCGTCACAATTGGCCCATAGTTTTGGGTTGTTTGGATGTTTCAGATAATGGCAGACACACATAGGCACAAGTAACAAGAAATCACATAGACAAACAGGCCCTTGGATCCCCAATCGGTGTAGAACCATCTAAGATACAAATCAACGTTTTGAAATCATGTGAAGTGAAAAGTGAAAGTGAAAATTGTGAAAAGTGAAAACATGTTTCATTCTCCTACAGTGAAAACAACACTTCTGATGGTAAAAATTAGCAACGCAGACATTATACTGATCCATGCAGTACTTACGTTGGTGAATAAGAGAAGAGATGAATGTAACTGAGCATATTGAAGCAATGAAGAAAATATAAAGCATAATGAAGAACACAATTGCATTTGTGTTAGGCAAGATAGCACCATGCTCTAGGGGCAACTTCCACATTATTGTTATAGTCAGAACTATGAAGAAGCTGATAGCTCCAAAGAAAGTAAGCCAACTGACATAATTCATCAAATTGCTCACGCCATTAATTTTTAGGAGTTCCTGTAAATGAATCACAACTAAAATGAACTTCAGGTTATCACTAATCAAATAAGTAATCTTTAGATATGCTTCAACAAAACTACAAACTAAATAAAATCACGTTTTACTTTTTTTGCCAAAGTAAAAACACCCTCGAGTATTGCTGATGAAGAACAAATTAGTTGTAAATCTAGGATTCGTTGTTGCGAGTAAATTACCTTCATTCCACTGGCCTTTTCTTCTACAAGCATCACAGCAAAACGAACTAATAGAAAACATATGCTAAATGAGCATAACACCTGTTGCAGTTGAAACTGTAGTTGGTATTCTTCTACCCTTTTATAAGATGGATACGGAAATTCTTGAAGTTCCCACTGTAGCAAAGAGAAGACAAAATGTTAACTAACAAGAACTTGTACGACAATCAGATTGAGCTGAAAAATAAATTGAACATGTGCCCCTGAGGGGAACAGCACTACCACGAATGAACTGTTTCGTAGTCACAACTTTCTTCCATTAGAGATAAAGTTTTGCCATCATTTCTCTTCAGTATTATCAAATGTATCACTAGCAAGAGGAGTGATAATTAGATAAGGCAGGATAACTGAGTTTGAAATCAGATCTTAATACTTGTCATCCTAAGAACTTGATGCCAGTTGCAGCCACCCACTACTACTGCTACCACTTTTTGGTATTGCAAACATCTAGAATCCTCTGCTGTATAAGGATTACACCAAGTATTGCCAACTACTGCCCACATTGTTACCAATAACGAAAACTCATTCAACTCTAAAATATAAGTGGGAAGAGTGGCTTATTTGGAGATTGCAATGAAAACTCGCTATCCTTACACAGCTGATATGGATCAAGAAACCTCTGCTGACTGCAACGAGTATTGATACGATAGGGAAAAACCTGACTGGCCCTCTATCTCGAGAAACAAGCTTCGTGCCCTCACACGGTTTATATGCCAACGGCTTAGTAAGAGGGGAATGAGTGAGGTAGAACAAGTCAGGGATGTAGGTCCAAACCAGCCTATGGCATTTGTTGAACTCCACCCAGAATCATCAGTATGTTGTTGCACTAAATAAAAATAGGATGCACATACCTCAGGCAAAGTGTAGTTGTGAAAAACTTGGCTGTAGGCTTCATTAATGGCAACTTGTAACGGCACAAATCCTCTGAAGAAATAGAATACTGAAAAAAAACACCACAACTTCAAAGATAAGGAATAATAAGAGAAAAAGTATCCTTAACCATCATGTAACAAATAACATTTCTCAATCCCTTGCCACGTAATTGCAGCAATTATTATTGTTCTGCCAACTGATCTAATGAATTCTTTACACAGCGCATCCTAATGATCAATTCCTATGAGTGATTTTTACTCTGATAGAATTATTTGAGAAAATATGGTGGGGAATACACATAGCAGCTTCACAGATCATTACATGAAACTTGGATGCAAAAAAGCACAAAACAAGTAGTACTATTGGTTCCATCAGTTGTTGGGTTGCCCTTCATTATCCCACAGCCCCCTTTTTTGATTGGCCAGCACGCAGTCAGTTTATTAGGCGATAAGCACAATTTTTTAGGGAATGCTTCAGTTCATAAATTATAGGGAAAACACTGTTAAATAATTTAGTTAAAGGAGATGCTGAGAGCTTCGTGCATTTCGAATTTTCTGGGTTGCTCCTACTCTTTACTTAAGATTGGGTCAACTGAAGTGGAATACTTTGAGGGTAATCAGTTTTCTCAAAAAGTATGGAACTATCCACATAAAATTTTTTTTTAAATCAAAATTTGTAGTTTTGATTTGAAAGTTGTCAATTGTTCATAATACGTCTTTTTAAAAAAAAAAAAACAAACAAAGCTTGTAGTGAAAGGTAGAAGTGCTTGTAAAAAAGATTTTGAACTTACATCCAGCCTCCATTGGTCCAGGCACCATCTCACTCGGGAACCCTTGTGAAGTATACCAACCTTGAGGTGATGTACTTCTGAGAGTATATGAAAGGCCCGCCGAACTCAGCTCTTGGAAAATAATGCCAAAACCATCAGAACCAAATGCTTTACGATCAGTCTGATTGTACATGTATTCCTCCATCTCCTCGAGCGAATTGGTATATTGAACAGGACCTGCTCACACAATTAAACAAAAATTACCGAGCTGCTCAGCAAGAATTCAGAAAAATAAAACTCAACAATATTTCAATAAATAATAAATTAGCGTTGTCCTTTTCAAACAATGAATGCAGAAACTAACCGAATCTGAAGGTATCTCCAAACACTACTCCAACTTGTGTCATTAATTTTCGAACATCTGGATTGTCTGGATACGCAGCAACCAGGTCAATGTTGTTGGTGAATGATGTAAGAATTCTCTGCTTATCGAAGGGAGGTGGCACCACTGATGGTTCATTTCCTCCATTTGACAAAGATGAATTCAGATGATTTTTATAAAAGAATAGCAAGGATGATAAAAATATAGGTGCTGCTATAAAAAGCAATGTGCTGAACCATCTGTGCTTCAATGTGCACCATGAGCGGTAGCTCAAGGCAACATGTACCCCCTTCATTCCTGCAAAAGAAGAAGGTAGATTCATTAGCTAACAAGAAATGGTGGATAATAATGCAGAAGTGATAGATGACACCGATAGGTGATAAAACAGGTGCATTTCGTGTGAGGCGTCCCATCCCTCAGTAAATTTTATTTAACTCTGTATCATCATTGAACATACGTTTGTTTAGAACAACAAATCGTAGTTCCTGGTCAATTGAGAGTAGAATATCCTGTGAGTTTAATCAAGATTCTGGAAGACATTTTTTTTAGGAAATTCAAGAAAACAATTCGGAATTTTCGTTTGGAAAACCACTTTTTCTGCTGGGTTTAGTCCAACAGCTCTGCTCAACCAATTGTCAGAATGGCTATTGATGAAAGAAATTCTCTTTTTACTTTCCTTGGCACTACGAAGTAAAGGAAAGCTACGTAATTGGCTGACGAAATTTTCCTCTTGAGATATTTACATTTCAGACCCTACTGAGTCTGAAAAACGCTATTTGGGAAAATGGCCTGCGCGAGTAAACGAGATTGAGAGAAAAAAGTAGAGCCGAATCAGCTAAAATTTGATATCTAGCCTACAGGTCACCACAGGACGCCAAAATAACCGCCAAATTCTTGAAAACGACTAACGATTTTGATTAAGTTTCTTGTGTATACATCTCCAAATGACACGACAGGCAATACAACACAATTCTAAACTGTAGGAAAATGAGTGGAGCAGCATAATAATAAAATAAAACCTTCCAAAGGTTTTTATCAGATAACTTTGAGATGGTGGTCTCAAAAACAATGTATTCACAGTCCATTAGTTTTGCTTAATCTCTCAATACTGGTCAGAGAATGAGTATGAGCTGAACTATAAATTCTGGAACTGTAAGCACTAACTCCACTTTCTGCCAACATGACGAGATGTTTTACCATGTTCAAATGAGCTGAGTTAAAAATAAATTGAATTAGAAGCAAGTTATGAAAACCAACGAATTTACGTAGACTTGAGGAAAGTTGAGTGATACCTGATATTTCTTATCATTTCCTTTCCTTGATGGGCCTTCATAGTTTTTGCTCCGGAGACTCGACTTCAATCTCCTTGCTCATCCATATCTAGTTCTCACCATCTCCACCAACTTTCATTATCAACGCCCTCCATTCTGCTCACCTCCCATCAGTCTAACTTTTAGCGAGAGTTTCCAGTAGAATACTGAGCTCACAGCTTAATTCATCGCCACACTTTGTATGTCCAGAGTCATCAGCATCACGAAAGCACTCAGTGAAGAGATTCTCTTCTAAAGCAACTCCTTTCGTTAATACCAATTTCTGTCGCTCCAAGTTAAGAATATGCCAAATTATTCTACATCTATAATATGTGCAATTATTTTCAGTTGGATGACTCATCCTTCAGAACCCCTTTTTCCGACTTCTAACGCCCTACAACAGACCATGTCCACCGAAGTCTGATTTCAGCTGTCCAAGGAGATTTTGGCTAATTTTCCCCTTCCTTTTATCGCTTACCATACTGCACAGCGTAATCAGTTCATTACTCCCAGACTATTACATTCTTTTTATTGTGAGGGGCTCCTTGGATATTTTACTCTGTTTCATCTCATTTTGGTTCTCACTGCCGATTTTTATACCACCAGTAAATTTTTATTTCATATCTTGTCAGAGGAGTATCTTGGCAACTCTCCTACCGAATCCCCTTCCTCCAACTCTGACAGCATGACCACAACATGCATTATACTCAGTCTGTAGACAATTAGAAAATGTTTGACTGTACATATTTTTACTTTCCAGAGCCCTACAAAGTAGAAAGGAAAAGTTATGTAGTAGGCTGATTTTTGTTGTTTTTATATTGTTCGCATCTTTTATACTTTTGTTATTTTCTAGCAAAAATAAAAGTCTGTTCGCTTCTTGGGTCTGTAGTTCCATTCAGTTTTTCAGAGATTTTATACAACATCGTAAGTATTAATTAGTAGAAAGTATGCTATATGTTTGATCAAGATCAATGACGCCATGTTCGAAAAGAAAAAAACAAACAAAAAAACACTAGCTTACAGAGCATTCAGGTCTTCTTCCCCCCTTCCCATCAATAGGCACAACCAATAACAATATGCCCCTACACCATCTAGCTGCTCTTATGTAGCTACAGATACTGTAACTGATCCATCCTTCTCTTCTACATCGGATCAAACTCTACACAGGAGCAATCTCAACAAAAGCAGAGAAATGCCAAGAAGAAGAAGAACCTCAGTAATCACAACCCTCAATGAAACACGGTGGTTGTCAGGCCAACTGGTGAGGAAGAAGAGGAAGCTGCCAATACATCCCACCAAAATCAGCAATGGAGTTATTAATACAAGGATTACCCATGTAAGGCCATTGAAGTACACTCCACATACCGGCAGAGAGGACTGCTGTAGGAAGTGAGCCACATTATTGAGGCAGAACCAAAAAGTTTGAGTTGAGACTCACTGCAACAGCCCCCCTCTAGACTGGTTCCCTAGCTTGCTTCTAAGAAGCACTGTGTGTAACAATCAGAAGTAATTGTTACTTCCTGCCTCCTTGTATCTTCTGTCGGTAGCATAACGGTTACTTGGAGCTTATGAGAGCATTGGAATAAAAATATAGTTTTGTATTGTCTCATCCTTCATCCCTCAAAGTAATGTTTTATTATGCGCCAGAATAAACATAACGATACACGGTGAACAAACTGATTAAAGAAGAATTAACGCAAAAGCTTGTTGAGCACAAGAGCAAGCAAAACAGTCATTCTAGGCTGCTACCAACAAAAAGGGGTAGGGCAAAATACTGGGTGATTGAAGTGGCTCCTAGCCATGGTTCTTGGAAAACTATAAATTAGATAGTTATTATACCTGTCAATGGGCCCTTGGTAGTTGATTGCACCAAGCACATAGTGTGGGCTTGGGATGCTTACTCCTGCTTACATAGAGTATAGAAAGAGCAAGAACTCAAATGTATTGAGAAGCAAAATACACAGGCTGTTGGGGGAGGGGGAGAGGTTGGAAATCTTTGGAGACCCACCGACCTAGGCAAAAATTACAGCGGTCGCGAACTCCGATCCATTGACCAATTTTCATCGGATTATGAACCTTCGTCTTTCCCTCTAGACTAAAACCGCTAGGTTGCCTACAATGGGAGTCAGTAGGTACAAGGCAGCTTCTGCTAAAAATACATTCCTTAGTAAGGCAGGGAGCAATCACCAATCACAAGTTGACTATGAATGCCTGCAATGACACACGGAAATAGACTCTATTTAGCTGATGTGCTCATTCAAGGTCAGTAGTCATGTCATCTCAGTCCACACTAAAGAAATTCTGCTTCAGGTTTGTGATGTAAGAGGCACAGATGTGAGACAACAGCTCAAACCAATACATATCTACCTTCAAAGCCATTGCAATGACACTGGGATTCAACTGTTGCATTTGTTGTGTTGGATGTGCAGTTAAAACTATCAATTCTGTCTGTTTCCAAGCAAGCATTTAACCATTTCACCCAATTTGTAAATACAATAATGGCTAAACAATGTACTCATCCTCAAACACCCATACATACATATGTGGATACAATTAGAGAGGAATATCAATTAGGAACGATGTAACCCGGGCTGTCGTGCACAACGTAACAGTTCTCACATACTCAAACTTCCGCTGTTTTGCCACCGGAACCAAACTAGGTAAAAGCGAAGAATAGGGACCGCTCCCTCTGATAAGGCAATATATCGATATATCACGACCAAGGTCAAGTTATCGATATGCCCGACATCGTAGGATCTGGCGCCATGTTTGAAATTAGAAATAACAAGAGCTGTACGATTATGCCAATCATTTAATGTTCATTATGTAATACCTCGTTATATAATTATTTTAAATGTACAAAGACTATGAAAAAGAGTGAATTCAATTAAATTAAGCATGGGTATATGAAATAAATATGAGATAACTAAATGACGCATATTGATACATGCAGTCATAGCGTTATCAAGCGACCTATCGATACATGCAGTCGTAGCGTTATCAAGCGGTCAGTCCATATTCTTTGTTCCACCTCCAAACTGGCTAATGTAATAAATATTACCTGCCCTACCTTCCACTGGGTGCAGTGGCTGCTGAGTGAGCGCCACAAGCCCAATAATTATTACCAAATAACCTAAACAGCAGGATTTCCTAACAGACAACTGAAATAACCCAATTATGGATATGATTCCTGTAAAGGAATAGTCACCAACACTGTGAAGAGAACTAGTGCCAAGTGAAGCGTAGTATCTTATCACAGACGCCACAGCTCCTGATTGCTTCTTATAAAGGAGCGCAATAGTTCTAGTTACCCAATGTATTGGACACCTAGTCGGTGCTGGAATGATAGCAGACCATAGCCACAGAACCATTTCAGACTGTGGACGGTACAATACATCGGATCAGTCATACTTTCATCAACTCGTTGACGACAGTGGCGTCGACGGCCGCGAGCACATTTGCCCCGGAACGACTACTAGCATCACTGATATTGGTGACCTTAACAGCAGCAGTAAAAGTTGAGCAATGTTTTGTAGTATAAGTGAATGTCAACAACAGTGCGCGCCTAATGCAACAGAATATTTCCGACCACAAAAATAGTTAGAAATATCACTCACATCTCAAGTTACGTGTGCGAATTTCGGGAGGGCTAGGCCGATTAGATGGCTTCTAAAAATTCGGCCATAATAGTTGGAGGCTTACGCTCTCACGCCAAATGTACGCGTACAAATATGCATGGAATGAATCCATGCACCACATTCAGGAGATGAAACTGACACTCATACACCAATCCTCCAACACTCCGCAAGATCGATGAATCAAAGTCGCCTATCCACGGCTGGTCGAAAAATGTCTTAAAAACAAACGCGATGTGGCCAATGGATAAAGCACTAAAGACGGAGAAGGCGGACGGGCGCGAAAAAAATTCGATTGGTGCACGCAATGATTCTATAGTTTATTAACAGTTAGTCTGAAGATTTAATTCGAATTTTGAAGAATACTAACGATAGACAGTTGCCAGTGATAAAAGTAACTGTTGCCAGTCGTGACTTTCTGGCTTCTTGGCAATCCAGTTTTTACCAAAATACGAAATGATATGAACATGAATACCTGTCTCAGCGACGAACGGCTCAACTTTCCTTGATTTTCTAATTGATTCAACGGAGCATCTTTTGACAGCCGCTGGAGCACGAATAACACAAACCACAGTACTGTGCTTTACAAGTCATAAGTCGGGGGGGGATTACGACGCAGCGATGAATTAACGGGAAATGTCGTATCTTATCAGTTATTAGTCATCGCCACACAACACTACAACGAAATCAATCAACTTTACGGAGCTCGAATGATAACTGCACTTGAACTCTCCAGATTCGCATCTGTGACTTCGTTTAGACGCTACTTTCATGTCAACGGTCGTTGTTGTTGTTGCTGTACCTAATTTAGATATCAGAACTATTTGAAAGTAACGTTCATGAAAAAGAGGGATCCCGTTCGCACTGTTTCAAAAGGCCCAATCTGCTAGAATTTCGACGAAATGAAAAGCAAAAACATAGGGTTATTATTCAGAATGAATGAATGTAAATTATTACACAACGGTTTATTATTCTCATGGACAGCTTGACCTAGTATTACTGCTCCAAAACCCGTCCTGTTCGATTCAGCATCGAAAAATACCAGTAAACCATGCCAAACATGATCTGACTACAACAAACCCAAATTATCCAGTCACCTGTAAAAGCCTGTCGGGGATTAGCACGATGTGGCGAGTCGAGCGGGTGGGTGGTTTTGATGAGCCGGGAGAGAGGGGAACGACGAAACGATTACTTTTGCTGTAGCTATTAAAGCAATTGGGTTAGATCCGCCAGTAGGCAAATTACTAAAGTTAACGTACATGTTAGTCGAGTATGTCTCCTCTGGCTGGTGAGATACTGTGGGCGAGCGCTTTCGATGCACAGACATCATCGTCTGGCCATTAAGTCAGTACCAGAGTCAGTCAGTCATATACGAAGAAAAAGGTAAATGTGATGGTGGAGCATCGCAGAAGGGTGGGGGGGGAGGTCATGCACCTCTGGGGAGACCCACTAAAGGTGAAGAGAAAGGAATGTGAGTACTGCACGTCTTAAATAGACCTAACAGGTACGTTAACTTTAGTAATATGCCGCAGTTCCTGCGAGTTTTTTCAATTAGTAGACTTTGGCTCACTATAATTACTGTAATTTCACTATACGCAGTTGTACACATCTGATACTCATTCCATTCGACCCAGGATATAGAAACACCATGAAAACAATACCAAACACAGCTTATTTGCGATAAAACTGCCAAAATTGCGTTTTCGTTAATTTTTCAAACAGTTTTTTGCCCATAACAACCATGGGCTTCGCCCGATCGGATTGCCAAGCAGGCGGGCTCAACTAAATACCAAATGGGATTTTTGTACGATGGAAAGGATTTTTTAGACAACGTTAAAGGCACAAAACAGCGTGGACGATGGACAGACATTGCAGATTTAGAATCCCGATGTCTTGAAATGTAAAGTATCAAATTTTGAGGGGGGTTGTAAAAAAATTCTTCTGAGTGAAAACATAGGGTTATTAGAACGAATAATAAACCAAAACGCTGCAAATTGTTACACAACAGTTCTTGCACATGATTGTGGGGCATCGTAGTCATTCCAACATCGGAAAATATTAAGAATATAACATGACTATCTCGAGAATCCAGTATATGCAAAGGATCCCATCCCATTCGATTCAGCATCTGGAAGGTTTGGCTGCTCTTCCAACAATCATCGCTCACTGTAATAGGAATTACTTTGGAACAGCACGTAGTTTCTAGTTTCAGTGGAGAGATTGTTATAGAGTTTGGCCGTTAGTGGGGGAAGCTCACCTTTCACTCTCCCATGAACCCCCACCTTCACATATCTACCATGCACTCAATGGCCAAGTCAATGGGTAACTTGCCAGTGATCAGTGCTCCAGTGGATACTGTCTTGTAGGCCAAACCAATTGTGCAAGCATGCCACCCATTATAGAATGTCCATGATTAGCTGCTTCACATTCCAGCGAACTTGAACCTGCCTGAGTTCCAATATATAGGTGCTAGAAACTGCTCAATGTTCGCTTTTCCTATAGAGGGCTTGTAATGCTTTCCCCAGGGAGTCTCAGAGCTATCTGCTTCCCATGCAATTCCACCAACCTTGTCTTTTGGCTCTTTTGATTGCATTCTAGTAACATTTCAGCAGAGTTTATTAGGAAAAAATCCCACGGAAATCTATTTTCGTCGAAATTTTGATAATTTATTGTGCTGCTCTCGTCATTTTCCCACGAATGGGAATTTTATGGTATAGCTGCCTTATTGAAAGCTATCAATATAAAAAATTTAATCAAAATCGTTAGAGCCGTTTTTTATTTTAAAAAATTTGGTGTTTTGATCATTATGATAACTATAGTTAACTTTCAGTGGATTTTGCTCATACCTTATTTTGGCGTGCCATGGCGACATGCGGGCTAGATATCAAGTTTGAGCTGATTTGGTTCGATCGTTTTATCTGTAAATTGTTCACAGACTGTAGATCAGACAGTGACGCCCAAAAAAGGAGAAACTAAATAAATAGTAAGTAAGGAAATCGGGAGGGCCCCCAGAGTACCCTACGCCGGCTCTAGGGGTAGAAGGATTGAACGACCACCAGCTAAGGCATGACCCGAGCAACATGTGGATAGTGATACCCCGGAGAACACCTGCTGACACACCCAGCCGTTGCATCTCCTCATCTCCTTTCCTTCCAGGACACGGTCCATGCAGCAACCCTGATGTTACCTGCCTCCACTCTTCAAGCTTCCGACAGTGCCATACGAAGATCCGTCCTGTCTTATTTGTGTTTCTTAGCTTGCCCGAATCATGCCTAAACCTGGCTGCTAGATACTACCTGAACATCCAGGATCACTGCAGACTGGTTGGGACCAACAGCCACAATGTCAGGCCTCAGTCCTTCTCTAGAGAAAACCCGGCAGTACCGCTCTCTCTCTCTCCACTTCCCAACCCTCAGATGACAATCCACCAGCAACCTACTTACAGACCGCATCATGATGCTTGACACGATCCCCATGAGTACGCTGACACACCTGCACCACACGATTCAGTGACTCAAACAGGTTACCACACGTCCGACAGCGTGCATTCACACCATTACGATCCTGGACTCTTGTACACCTCATTGGTGTAGGCAGTGCTGCCACACGAATGGCATGAAAGTGCCAGTAACCCTTTCCATGAATGCCCTCTGAAGCCCTCTCCACCCATGTAGAATAGTAGGGGGGGAGGGGGCACACTCGGACCATTTTCCCAAATAGTAGGGTCTGAAACGCAAAGATCTGAAAAGAACTGAAAAAAATGAGATTTAAATTCTATAATATAAGGTATAATTGCTACAGGTATGGGGGACTCGAAGGCTTCCAACGGGACGAACAATTTTTCATTTCTCGCCTGTTAACGAAACGTGTAGTCCGGGCCCGTTTTATCGAGGCTTTAGCTCCGGCAATAGATAAAGAAATGAAGGTCATGTTGACTCGCTGAGGTAAATACCAAGTGGTGAGACAGCCAAGCGATGACTCATATCTGATAACAATAAACAGCACGGAGAATTGATTTGTTTCGTTGGCGCTTATTACGTCTCCCGACGAGGCCAAATTAACGCTGCCGGCTTATTGCTGGCTCACAGTTCGCCAGATGCGGCCTTAGTCATTTCCCAGCGACACGACGTCAATCGTAGAACATTGAACTACTCTAATCGCGCCAAAATAAAATTTGAGTGCAAATTGCCGAAAAAGTTTTGCACCAAAATCCGTTTAGCTGCATTAGCTAAAGAATGCTAGATTTTTAACGTGTGTTTATATGAATATATAAATTGAGTTCAGAACTTATGTTTTTAACTTCAAAAAAACTCAATAAAATGTATTTCCAATACGAGCACTACGTTGAAGGGCTGTAAGTACAGCAGAACTCAAGACCCAATTAAGAAGTGAAGTATGTCGAAGCGTCCACCTCATATAGTCTTCTCCCGGATGTCGTTATCGAGACAGGATGTCCATATTGGGTCTTCATGATGACGTGACCTGAGAGTTTGCTAGGTCAGCGCTTTGCGTGGACAAGGCTTCCTTCGTACTCCTGCCAGTAGCTCCTCCGCGGAAACGTTTTGTCTGTAGGAATGATGCGTAGAACCGTTTGCTCGTTTGATTAGTAAATATTTCTCAACAACCTTTTTCGACATAAAACGTATTATTACTACGATGGTTAAACAACTGGTTGTGATCATAAGCGTCACTATGCTTTTATTTTCTGTAGTATTTCCTTCAAGAATCAGCCAATTGTTCGAAAATTCGTCTCTTTGTAACTATTCACAAGTATGTAGTCACTATTCATTCGTCGTTCATTCATTGGCAGGTTGTCCGGATGAATGTTCTCTCTCGGCTTAATTGCGATTAGGTTGTCTTCGATTGATCTTGGTCTAACAATTACTTAGAATCTATTTTCACATTTTTCGCTTTCGTCACTCCCTATTATTTTAAGCGTTGACTCCTTCCCATCGAATATAAATGCCTCCTCCTTGCAAGAAAGGGCTCCATATATTTACTTTACAAGCGGCATGATGAGGTCGGCAAACAGGTCGCTGGTGCATTGTCAACCGAGGGTTGGTTGTGCTAAGAGAACGGCGGAATCAGGTTGTCTTTAGAGGACTGAGGCCTGACATCGTTTCCACAGGTTCTGATCAGTCTTCAGGATGTTCAGGTTGTCTCTGGAAGCCGTGATGTTGAGCCTACTTGACAAGCCAAGAAGCGCAAATATGACAGGACAATCGAAGCTTCAGGGGAGAGTGGAAGCAGTTAACGTCTGAGTTGGAGGATTGATCGTAGACTGGTTATGCAAGAGAATTGCTATCCTAAAAATGCTTCTTGTCCTTATTTCCTTTCCCCTCCCATTTTTGCTACTCCCAGAGCGTAAAGTAGTCTGGGCGCCCTCTCCATTTCATTAATTTCTGTTCATCAAGTTTTTCGGGTACTAACCATAAACAGAATGCGTCGATAATAAAAAAATGCGTTTCTCGGTGACCGAGAGAAAACGGCGTAACCAAATCTGCTTACATTTGATATTCAGTCTGCAAATTAATGTGGAGCAATAAAATAAGGACTCAAGCTATATATATATATATATTGAAAACTAATTGTAGTTGGAATGGTAATGAAAACATCACTTAAATTTGTTTATTCAAACACTGCTTTAAGTATTTTGGTTGAATTTCGTTTCAATGTTTCAATCTTAACAGTTCCAAGTCACTTAAAAGTGATAGAAAAAAAGTTCGAAGGGAATATTGCAAAGGCAACACAATCATTTATCGAAAAATCATGGCCATGAAATAATTACCAACAGCTCATGAAACTTAGGAATTTGAAATACTTTGGTCTCCTTGCCTATCTTTCTTCACAGTATTTTCCTTATGATTTCTATAAAATACGACCCCCTCCCCCCCCCAACAATAAATAATGACAGGTTGAAGTGGTAAGCACACCAGTTGCTCAATGAACGTTGTGACGTAAGTAGGTGCAATTCAAAACCCTGCAAATTATTACACAATGGTCTATTGTTCTCATGAACAGCTTGACCTAGTATTACTGCTCCGAGACCCATCCCATTCGATTCAGCATCGAACACTAGTTAACCATATGAAACATGACCTGACTACAATGGAATTACGAAAACTAAATATTCCCCCGGCGCCAGGGGCCCGTAAACGTCTGATCCAATGGAGGGGTGGGACGGGGGCTTTCAGTGAACCCTCGCTCGGCAATTGGCACGACGTTGTGAGCCCAAAGGGCGCTGCGAGTCGAGTGGGTTTTGAAAACGATACGAAACACGGCTTATTTGCGATTATACTGCGTTTTGTTAATTTTTTTAACCATTTTTTGCCCATATCAACCATGGGCTTCGTCCAATCGGATTGCCGAGATGGCGGGCACAACTAGATACTCAATGGGATTTTTGTGCGAAAGGACGAATTTTTTAAACCACGTTAAAGGCACAAAACGGCCCGGACGGCGAACAGGCGACGGGGGACAGGGGACGGGGGATGGCGGACGGACATTGCAGATTTGGAATCCCCATGTCTTGAAACGTAAAGTATCAAATTTTGAGGGGGGGTTGTAAAATATTTTTCGTGACCGAAAACATAGGGTTCAGAATGAATAATAAACCAAAATCCAATAAATTTTTTGAGTTTTAACATCGGGACGAAAACTTTTTCGGCCAAGAACATTTTTTTTTACAATCCCTCCTCAAAGTTTTGCATTTTACGTATCAAGACATGGGGATTCCAAAGCTACATGTCCATTGGCCGTACAGACCATGCTTTGCCTTTACCGTGATCTAAAACATTTGCACAATTATTCCATTTGGGTTTTAGTTGTGCCTGCCTATTCCGGACAAAACCCATTATGAGTTATGAGCGGTTTTTTTTTTTTTTTTTTAATGGTGGATGGAGGCACTACCCTCACTGCAGCCACAAACGGGCCTATTGTAAGGGCGTCCATGATACTCGGATCATGTCCCACCTGCACCACCCCCAGGCCCCACAGCACTGGTCTTACTTGGTGTGACGTCACCTATGCGCCCCCACCACCCCCGCACAAAGCGGAGGATATCCGCAAGTTCTGCATTTGCCACCTCTTCGGGCTGAAGAAAGGGCCTCCCAAACACAGAACGCCGCGAGCGAGTCCATCGCATACGCACAGCACATGCTCTGCCATCTCTAGCCCTACCACGCAGAACCTGCATACCTGTACCTTGCACTTGCCAATATTTGCAAGTTGGTACCACAGCGGACAGTGACCTGTGAACAGGCCACATATGATCCTCATATCCTTCCTCCTCAGTGCAAGTACCTCCTTGGATCTCTCTCTGGAGAGCCGGATGAAGAGTTTTGACTGTCTGAGGCCGGGCAGCCCCTGCCAATGAGCAGCCCTGCACCTGTCCTCCCATTTGCCAACCTCTCTACGTAGGTGGCTCCTGGTAGTCCCAACAAAGGGCCAATAGGGATCTGCTCTAATCCCTTCTTAGCCAACCTATCAGCCCGTTCGTTTCCCTCTATACCCTGATGCCCTGGCACCCAACACAGTGTTACGCTGTTGTCCTCTGCCAGGGCCTTCAGTCCAGTCAGACACTCCCGCACCTGCTGTGATGTGAGACAGTATGAGGCTAAGGCCTTGAGAGTGGCCTGACTGTCCACCATGATGTAGATTCTCTGCCGCTTCAGTCCCCTCTGCAGCCGCTGCACACAGACTGTCACCGCAGCCACCTCTGCCTGGAACACTGGCCAGCGACCCCAATGAGATCGCTGCTCTGATCCTCGGCCCAAAGATGCCTGCCCCTGCAAGGCCACCCTGCACCGAGCCATCAGTGTAGTATACCAGGGCCCCAGCTTCGAAAGCGGGAGGTCCCCCTACCCACCTGGATCGCTCATGAATGAGTATCCAAAAGGGTAGCGCGAAGTTGAACCTCGCAGGCATTGAGTCTACCACATGCAGTTCAGGCCCCCCCACCTTCACCTTGTCAAGGATCAAGTGGCAGGAACTCCTCCTCCCCCGCATGATCAGACCCAACTCCAACATACGCGCAGCCTGGAGGAACGCCATCCTTTTAACATGTATGTGGAGTGGAGCTAAATCTAGCAAGACCTCCAGTGCAGCCGTAGGGCATGTTGTCATACAGCCTGTAATGGCAAGACACGCCCTACGCTGCAGTTTATTTAGCTGCAACTGCACTGTTTTGTTTTCCACCCTAGTCCACCAGACCAGGGCTCCATAGGTGACTACAGGCCTAACAACCGCAGTGTACAGCCACCGGATCATCCCAGGCCTCAGCCCCCATGTCTTCCCCACCATTCTTTGAGCTGCCCACATCACCACCGACGCCCGCTGTAAGGCTTTTTTCACGTGTGTGGCCCAAGAGAGCTTTCCATCAAGAAAGACTCCCAAGTACTTGATCTCATTAAAGAAATTGGGTTGTGTCCGCCAGTAGGCAAATACTAAAGTTAACGTACCTGTTAGGTGAGTCCGTCTCCGTAACTCACAAGCCAGAGGAGACGGACTCACCTAACAGGTACGTTAACTTTAGTACTTGATCTCATGCTGGATCTTCACCACCTTGCCACCCAGCCTGAGTTCCCGCAGCGTAAGGCTGCGCCTTCTGGTGAATGGGATCAGGCTCATTTTGTCTGGATTGACAATCAGTCCTTGCCCATTGCACCATGTCTGTAGGGTATTCAGTGCATGCTGCATGCATTCACTGATTACACTCGCGAATTTACCCCTGACTATAATTACCAGGTCATCCGCATATCCTACCACCTTGTAGCCCTCCTCCTCCAGCAGCTCGAGAAGGGTATCAGCTACCAGCAACCAGAGGAGAGGGGAGAGCACCCCCCCCTCCTGTGGGCATCCCCTGGTGGGCACCACAGAGAGTGTCCCCCCCCCCCCCCCCAACTTCGAGAAGACCACCCTGCTATTCAGCATCTCGTTGGTCCAAGAGATTAGGTAAGGATCTACTCCCTTCCTACCGGCCGCAGCCGTAATTGAGGCATACGACGTATTGTCGAAACCCCCCCAATATCCAGAAAGCAGCACAGCACAATCTCTCTGGATCTCAGAGTATCTTCCAGCACTGTTGCCTCTGATAGGTATGCTGGGAACTCCGAATGGGGTTCTGAGTAAGATAGTACTCCTTTATTGATAGGCACACTATCTTCTCCATTGTTTTCAACACGAAGGACATGAGACTGATGGGGCGGTAGCCCTTAGCCAGGGCCGAGGAGCCACCCGGCTTTAGTATAAAGACCACCTTCACCTTCCTCCACATAGTGGGTATATACCCAAGGACATAGCTCGCCCTGAAAAGCCTCACCAGTATCGGACCCAGAGCCTCCCTACCATGCTGCAACATGGCTGGGAAGATCCCATCCGCACCTGGCGCCTTGTAAGGTTTAAATGAACCAATAGCCCATGTAACCTTATTAAGTGTGAACATTTCTCTGGAGGCTGCAGCTAGCAGTGGGTTCCTCGATTACCCATGACAGGTACCTCCATCGGCGCTCAGCTGATGGTGGTGGCTATCTCCCCACTGCAGGCTTTGAGATCCTGGGAAGTGAGCTGCCAGTAGCTCCTCCAAGGTCTCCTTGCTGCCCCTTGTGTATGTTCCCCCTGCCTTTAGGAGAAAGCCGATTTGCAGCCTCTCTTCTCTAGAGAGGATCTCTCGCAGATCTCCCCTGTCGCCCTTTCTACACCTTCGACAGTTTGCATTTCACAGCTGTAGCTCTCCAAATTGGAGGCCAACACACGGCTGTACAGAACCCAATCCGTGTTCTTGGGGTTCCAATATGTCTCCGTCACACTATTAGGGAACCGCAGCCTGAACCTCACCATCCGGTGGTCAGACATTGAAGTTTCCCCAGAGACATGCCAATCTGTTATTCTGCTGGCATAGAAGGTACTTGAGACCGTAATGTCCAGCACCTCCCTCCGCCTGCGTGTAACAAAAGTTGGCGTGCTCCCCCTATTAACCACCACCATTTCATTGCACAGTAAGTAGTCAAGAAGGGACTCACGTCTTTCATTTGTGTCTGTGCTGCCCCATGCCATGTTATGTGCATTGGCGTCGCACCCGACAATCAACTGAAGGTCTTCCCTTCTGCAGTAATGGATCAGCTGCTGCATCATCAGCGGGGGGACCTCAGCGTTATGGCCTGGGAAGTAGGCTGACGCCACCACTATCCTCGCCCGGAGTCCATTACTGTCTTGAGCTTCCAGCATTACCGCCACCAAATCCCTGTGACAGAATTTTTATAATATGCAAGTTGTGTTTTACCAAAACAGCCGCCCTAGGACGACCTTCTGTGCCACAGTAGACCAACTTACCTGTACTAGCAGGTATCCCTTTTACGTCCCTGCTGTCCACCCGAGGCTCCTGCAGTAGAGCCACATCACAGCTCCCCCAGACAAAGCTCCTGCACATCACTGCCGTAGCTGCTTTGGTCGTGTGCAGGTTGATCTGGAGGAAGCCCACATGCTGCGCAATCATCGTCGCCCACGCCGACCCCCGTGGGACCTTACATCCCTGCGGAGTGCCCGGGGGGCGAGCAGGCACGACCTCGCTGCAGTTTGGGCCGGAAGGACCTTGACGTCCCTCCTGCCCTCCCTGCCAAATCTGGACCTGCCAGCCCCCCAAACCCACCCGCAGCCACTGCCGAAGCCGTCGCCACAGGAGGGGCCACCAGGACCCCAGCACCGACGTTTCCAGGAGCCGCCACCATTCCACCGACCAGCCAGGACCGCGCAGGGGGACCCTAGGTCACCGCTGCCTGCAGCCCCCCGGCCAGCAGCCCCACCCCCTGACATCCCCGCAGCAGCAGCGCTCCCTCTTCCCCTTCCACCATCTCCAGGGGCATCCAAGGAAGGGGCACTCGAGGTAGGTACCTCTCCAGAGCCCTGCTTCCTTACTCTGATGCTGCCTTGCCTCAGCTTTATGGAGACTGCTGGCTCAGCCTCCAAAGCCTGGGCAGATTGCGTATCTATCAGCAGGCCTAGAAGCACCGCTGATTCCTTGTGAACTCGAGAGAGCACCGTCCAGAACCGTGTGCAGAGTCTCCTGTTTTGCTTTGCCAGAAAGCCCAGGATCCTCGCATCCGGCTCATCCTCACACCCCGGCAGGTACGCCACGGCTTTGGTATTTCTTCTTTCGGTATTGGTATAGCCATGTTAAATTCTTAATGTTTTTCGACGTTTGATAAAATAGGATAGGTAACAATCAAGCCACACAAGACAATAATAAACCGTTGTGTAACAACTTGCCGCGTTTTTTAATGTAGTTTGTCTATAATGTCGGAAGAGCTAATTTGTGCCTTCCCCAAAGAGTCATTATGACAGCAAACAGCCTGTACGCTGTGTGCTGACTGACTCCTATTAAAGGCACCGGGTGATTGTGGTCTAGTGGTTAAGACATTGGTTCATAATTCTCGACAAAAAATGGGAATTGTGGATCAGAGCTCCTCGCAATTTGCCGTAATTTTTGCCTGAGTCAGCAGCTCTTCAAAGCATCTCCAAATTACCTCAGTACAGCTGTTCACTCGATACGGGCCGTGATATTAGTAGGAGCTAGGCAATAAATTCGATGACCTTAAGCAAACCAGTTTTTACTTTGGACATTAAATTAAGTTCTACCAAGTTTATATACAGTGAGTGAAAAAAGTTAAATTAGTCGTTACTGTAGCTAAGATCGCTGAATGCGAGTAGGACTTGGGAATATCGTGTCTGAGAAAAAAGAAGTAATCAAAGAAAGAAAGAAAGACATACACGGCTATGTAGCTAAGCAGGCACAGGTCGCTCGCTTTAATTAGGTTTTTGAAATTAAGGAGACCTCAAAACATTAAGATCTGAGGAAAACTCAACTTTTACCTCCGGCCGATTGAAATAGTTCTTCCTGGACTTAAGGTTGAGTTGAGGGACTACTAACGAACACTTGCTGAGGACATAGGAACCTTGAAGGAGTCAACGGAGTAGGTACTTTCTATAACCGCCGCTAGGAGCTCTCGATCCTGTCAACCATCGGAAACACCCGAAGATCTTCGGCTAGCCTCGGGAAAGTGTTCGGCAAGTCTCGGTCAGTATCATGAGGTCAGATGGCGGCTATCACTTCCCCTCCTTCTTTTAAACCGATTCCACTTCATAATTGAGGGAGTTTCGAATTTAAAAGATATGAACCGGTACTGACAGTATTTTATACCTGAATTTTATTACTCATGAGTGGATTTCTTGTTTGTACGTCGCCAGACTGCTCTTCATCAAGTTTAGACGGTTTGATCAAGTCATAGGCTCATCTGAGACTGTAAGTTCATCTTAATTTAGTTTATTTTAAAGGCGAGCCTCAAACCTACAGCCTCTTCTGTGAACAGTTTATTTGTCATGCTCCATTCTATTCCTGTAATTCTCGAGCAGTTGGATACCGAAATCATGAATTTTCACGCAACTTCCAAAACAGTTCATTTGAGCGTTCGAGTTATCGTTTCGCCAGCCGGTAAAAATAGATTAACCTGTTTCCTGTAAATTCTTGTCCATTGTTTTTTTGTAGAGGCCGACAACGACGCGACTTACTTTTATATTACGTTTGCCTTTGTCAATCGTCTCGTTGACCTGCGTGACTTTTCCTGCCTCTGAAAGTCACGTTTCTTGGCAGTCACGGAACTTGGATTTCGTTAATCTGCTAATCTCTTGAAGTACGTTCTTCCCTAATTATTTAAGAAGCGTTAATCGAGTGAACTTGTGGGTGTCCGCAGCTAATTATGTTCTGATCTGGTATTTCATGTTTTTTGATGGGGTCTACTACTTAAGCTGGTAAGAGAGCACCTGACGATTTTTAGCGTTTTATTTGCTTTCTGTTCATCATAGTTAAAGACTAGGTGCCATGGAGCAGTTGTATGAGAATCGTTGGTAACATTTTATCGAGTTGCTTGTGCTTAAACAGTAATATATGTCCGCGGAAACCTCAGTCGCCTCCCACCTGTGGCTGCTAAACGTTGATTTCAAGCGCACATTTTCGTATGAATTATTCAAAATATTCTCAATTCGTGACCTACTATCGTATTATGCGTACTATCTCGTACTTATAAATCTGACCACCTGTTGGTTGACGTGATTTTTCTATTCATTCTGAATTACTCAGGTGGAGTCAAATAAGATTCTGCTTGACCTCAAAGAGAAATTATTTCACTGAAGGCCAGTCGTAATTTTGAAAACAATTATTATGCGATCTTGTATGCTTTTGTAAGTGCTACCTCATGTCGGGTTGCAGTTTGAATAATTTTCTTAGTATGACTCTTATTTCTGTTTTTGAGGGAAAATTTGAATGAAACATTTCGCACCTGAGCAATCATTTCAATTGATAATAATCATGAATGAGCTGAAATACCTTCGTCTCTACTCTCCTGGTCAGAGATAGGCCAGGGATAGGGCCTGATGACTGGGTATTTTGAAGCACAAAGTTTTCCAATTGTACAAATCAAAATATGTATGGGATACTTCACAGCCACGGAGCAGTGAAATTATTGGCCAAGCGTTGCCAAGTTACAATCCATAACCCAGAACTCTGAAGATTCTCAAGCCCTCTCTGCACTCTTGCAGAGTATCCTCTTGGTGCCTGTTTACCACAGTAGGTCCAACAAAGAACACACATCCACAATCTCTGGCCTCTTGGCGGAGTGTGTCTCATGCATTTGCTCGTGGTACAAAACCCCCTCTTGAGCTAAGGCAGGAGAGAAAGAGCGTGGAACCCTGTGCAACCCCTTCCACATGTTAGCTCCTCACGACGTTGGCGAAGTTGAATGGAGTTAGGCAAGGATTAGCAGGGACAGCCAGGGAACCTCTCTACATTCTTGCTATTCAGGCTACTGAACAGGATTCTGGAAGGACCTTTAGGTCAAGCACCACTGGTATCCCCCTATTAGAAAATTACTATACAACTCAAATAGTTTAGGAAATTTACCAATGCTAAAAACGCAAGGAAATTTTGGGAAAATCGCCTTTTATCGATGCTTTAGAGTTAAGGATTGAAGGCTAAGAGCGGAATTCACTCTTCACTTAGTTGGAAGGAAGTACTTAAGCGAATGTATGAGGTATTAACGGCTATTTGATCTGTTCGTCATTTGTAATTAAGGAAAGACTTCAGCCTTGAGCAGTATCTTAACAAAGTCAACTGTGAACATGATTCCCTACTATTAGAAACTCCCTCTTGTTGCATTGAACACCGATCAACATGTGCCGTAGGCTCCGTTGAAGATAGTTTCAAACTAATTATATTGATCCTTGTGAATCGTGTATTGTACTGTAGATTTCAGGGTACTGACATGTGCATAGTATCCTGAAATGTGTAGGTCGTTAGGAAACCCATTTTAATAATCTCTGCTGTTATTACAGAAATGGGGTTCCAGTGTTGTAGGTTTGTACACAGTGTGACAGCACAAGAACTCCAAGGTAAGAGAGGAATGTGCACAGCGTGGAAATTCAAATTTGCTCCAAATCGTATAATAATTAGCCAATGTGTTTTGGAATTTGGAATATTACGAGACCTTTTGGTGTTCAAGAGTTTAATGTGAAAGCAAACTAATAACCATTTCACTGAGTTTGCGAAGAAGGTCATGGCAAAGAAACGTGGTTGCAGTTGATCTGTTCTTTTGAAACTTTCCACCCAAGTAAATCGTTAGACCAGGTGGGACACCAGATTAAGAACTCCTCCCAGATGGTATGGGATTCCTCAGGTGGTCAGAACTCCGCGGGGTGTAACATAGGCAACAGCTCTCAACCGGGTGAGTGAGGAATGACCAAATACCTGCCAAACCTCTTTCATGATAGCAAAACTGCAACTTACACGACACTAGACTGACTCTTGGAGGGTTCAGGAACAGGCGTTCCGCAGAACAGAGCAGTTTAATGTGAATCGAAAATATAATCAATTTTATGTGTTTTTTTTTATGTGTCGCTAGTCCTTAAATAACCCTTTACTGCCCTGCCGCCTATTTACACTTAAGTAGATAGAAATCGTATAAATCTGATATATCTGTTCCTGTGGCATAATTGTGATCCATGTCACAAACATATTTTTGTGACATGTAATACATACTTTTCACAGGTATGCATTTTTTGTTAAATATTCGGTATTTGTATTGAACTTGATGCTGTGGTTTGATATTTATTAATATTTTTTAGGCATTAAATGAAACATGAGTCAACGTACCACTGACCAAAGGCTTACCAAATCCAGAGAAACGTAAGAATTTATCACCATCCTATACATTTAATGTGGAAGTAGGGCCCTCCAATTCAGTTGGGTTCATCTGTAGCATTTTTTCGTCTTAGAACGCATGTGGTGTCTTCACACTATTAAACTCAGATTTTCATAAAAAGATGTTAACTATTAGAAGGCTGAATTTTATTACTTCTGTAATAACTACAAGGATTACTGTACTGTTACTACAGCACAATTACTACAATAATAAATACAAGGACTTTGTGTGGCCTCTCTTAGTAATACCAAACATGTTTGGCTGATTCTCCGATTTCTGTAACATTGACTAATTTACTGCTAATATTATGCATAGGCTTATTTAATAATTAAATCTATTGCCAAATGTTAGCATACACATAAATGATTCATAAGGGACTGGGAACTTTTCATCACCTCTCATGATGGTGTTGATGACCTGAACATTACTGCCGTCATATGTGACCTCCAGTTTCATAATCCAACATCCAACTACTCGACTACCGGGATAATGTGCACATATTTGAAGCCACATAGAATCAATGATATTCAACGTTGTTGTGCGCTGGTAAATCAAGTATAAAATGCAATTTCCATTTCTAAGGTAGACTCAGGATCAGGGAAGCCCCTTGCCTGGGTAATTATATATTAGCTGACGCACTGCGCCTCTCCTTTTTTGCAGAGAATACAGAACAATAAGTAGGCATAGTTCCCCATTCTGTGGCGCAAAACGTTATAATCAAATTTCTCTGTTTTGAAGATGTGAGGCCCTCTAAAATCGTGAGGGGAACCAAGTATAATTAGTGGCATAAGCATTTTTAATAGGGAATAGAAAAAGTGAAAACTTTGGAAAATCGGGCGGGGTTTTTTTTTTCCTTCTCAAACAATTACAGCCGTTACAAAAATTAATGTTTTACCAATCTAAAGATAATAAAAAGTACTTATTTACAGAAACAATAGAAATCGGTGCGGTTTATAAAAATAATGAAGTAGGTACTTAATCACAAGATAATTTCACACTTTTTTATAAAATCATACAGCATAATATACACTTCTAACTTTGCTGAGGCTAAAATGGTGTCCAGATTGAAGGGATTGGCTACCTCCTTCGAGATTCTTTTTAGGAGCTCCTCTCTATGCGGTGAAAAAGCAGGGCAATCCAAAATTAAATGTTGTGCTGTTTATGGGTCAGTGACACACCGTCTACATTGTGAAGTTTGCACCATATTTATTCGGTAGAGGTAGTCGTTTGTGCAGCTGTGCCCACTTCTTAGTCTGACGATTGTTTTGTAGAACCGTTTAGGCAGCGCATTCGTAGCGTCCCTAAACCATGGTTTCATGTTGGTCGGGGGAAACAGAGATTTATATCTGTTCCCTCCATGGTGCTCGAGGAACAGTTTCTTCCATTTGTGCAGCAGATGAAGTGCCAGAGTGCGTCTCAAGTCAGTGGGTGGAAAGTCTGGAGAGGGGCGTGGAATGACTAACGATAAAGCTCTATTGGCTTCTCAGTCAGCTGATTCGTTGCTGGGAACACCACGGTGACCCCGAACCCAACAAAAAGTGACTCGGACTCCAGATGCCTTTAACTGTCCCACGATACGGAGAATGGAGGATTCGATCAGTGTCAATTTTGATGACGTAGCTACGTTTTGGAGTTTAGATGTGAAACTCTTCGAGTCAGTCATGACCACAATGCTAGCGATGGACGACGTATATTCTTCACTTGCATATGTGAGAGCCTTTAAAATTGCATAAGTCTCGGAGCTGTAAATTGTTGCATAATTCCATAACCGGAAGCCCTGTTGGATGGAAAGAGCGGGAATGACGTAGGCACAACCTACCCTTCCCTGTCGCGCCGAACCATCAGTGTAAATTATTAGGCTACCGGGCCAGCGACCTAGGGTGTAGTCCGCTGGGCCAGGTACATTGTATGCAGATTGCGGCAATGCGGTCACGAATAAAGGGTACTTGAATAGGTTGAAGGGAACTGTATAGTTGTATGGAATACGAGACTGATTGACCCAGGGAAGGTCCGAGCTCAGATTCGTGAAGCTATTGCACAGAATAGGTGATGTCTTTTTCGTCCAGTAACGAGCTGTGAGATCATCTATTACTAACATTCTAATCTTATTTATCCTCTCTGGATCTTTGCTGTAGATTTTCGCCATATAACGATCAGATAGCAACTGTCTCCGTAAAGTTAGAGGGGGTTCTCCAGCCTCAGCCAACACCACATTAATCGGAGTTGAGCGAAGAGCTCCCAGAGCCAATCTTAGAGCTGCGTAGTGCACTTTATTCAGCTTTTCCAGCCAGGTGACCGCTGCTGATCCATAAAACTGACATCCATAGTCAAAAATACATCTCACTGTAGATCGAAAGAACAGAAGTGCTGTTTGGGGATCAGCTCCCCAAGAGGTGTCGTGAACGCTTTCATTAAATTCAGATATGGTTCAGCTTTGTCTTTAATGTGCAGTATGTGCTGGCTCCAATTCATCCTTGTAGTTAACAACATGCCGAGAAACTTGACTTTATGAGCACACGGGAACACTGTATTTCCCAACGTCACATTCTGCTGGTATGGGAGACGGTTCCTTCGGGAAAATGGACACAGGACAGATTTATTAATGGATATTGATAGTCCTATGCTTTTAAAATAGTTTATAACGCTTGTCGCAGCGCAGCTCATGAGGTCAGTGCAGTCTTTTGGATCTAGCGCGGTGCAGTACAGGCAGATATCATCTGCGTACTGAATGATTTTTATTTGTTCAGGGAGGATATCTATTATATCTGATACGTAGAGGGTGTAGAGCACTGTACTAAGGATTGCTCCCTGCGGGAGACCCCTCCATGATACTCGAGGCTCCAAAAGTTGGCCACCACACCACACATGAATTCTTCTTTCTTTAATGAGACTGATGATGCTTTTGACAGCAGCTTGGGGAATACCGATTGATGCCAGCTTGGTACTTAGTAGATGTAGTTCAACATTGTTGTAGGCGGATGATACATCGAGGAAGAGTGCCAATGTTGTTTCGTTATTGGTCAGACCTTGATATACGTCCGTCACCAACGTAGTGAGTGCGTCAGCTGTTGAACGAGATGCTCTAAATCCGAATTGACTGTCAGGTATCTTGTTTTTGGACTCGAGCCACCACATCAGTCTTGCCCTCACCATACGCTCAAAGGCTTTCAGCAAGCATGACGCAAGAGCAATCGGTCGGTAGGAGCTGGCCTCTAGAGGGTGTTTTCCAGGCTTCAGAATAGGAATGATTATAAAATCCTTCCAGTTATCGGGAAAAGAACCAGTCTGCCAGAATTTGTTGTAAAAGGCGATAAATCGCTGTTGGAAAGTAGTAGGTAGTTGGTGAAGAGACTCATAGGTAAGGCCGTCCATCCCCGGAGCAGTACCCGAGTGGCGCTTTATTGTATCTTGAAACTCTTTAAGAGTAAATTTGCCCATGAAGTGATCCCGAAAGGATTCATCATAGGGCAAATCTGGTGGAATTGGTGGGAGCTGGGACCAATCTAGTGACAAGTTGCAAGAAAACTGATCAGTCCAACCTCCAGTTTGAGTTCTAAGGATTGGTGATCTACCAGATTGGATGGACCGAATTTGATTCCATATCTGTTTTATCGGTGTCGTCTTATTCAAGGTATCACAAAAGTTTCTAAATGCCCCTCTTTTTGCTTGCGTTATGACCAGCTTAGCCCGAGCTGAACACCTCAGCACTTCTGGGTAATTTGAGTGATTGGAAGGAATTTATAAACTCCGATTGCCCGTCGTCTCTCCTCAACCGCCCTGGCACACTCCTGGTTCCACCAATAGTTCTTTCGTTTCTTGTTCCGATATCGGCAATGGAATCACATGCCAGCGAAATCACACCTACAAATTCTTCATAACTGAAGTTATCAGGTTGCATGACGTCTACATGTTCCATTAAATAGTTGTAGAACTTGGCCCAATCGGCTCTCTTGAAATTCCATTTCCTATATGGAGGTAAAGGGCTTGATTTGCCAGTGATTGGACCCCATAGCATCGGCCAACATTGCCCACTGGAAACGAGCTGCGTACTGAGCACTTACAAAGGTCAAGTCCAGAGCTGATTGGATTTGCTGATTCGCAGCGGGTATCAGCGTAGGAGCTCCATCATTCAAAAACACTAGATCAGTATGAGCTGTGGCATCAAAAAGGGCAGAACCGTACGAGTCGGTATAGGTACATCCTACTGCAGTATGGTGGCAGTTAAAATCTCCCGTTATGATGTAGGGTTGAGGAATACTCGTCAAGAGCGTATCCCATTGGTTAACAGTTACTGGATTGCTAGGAACATTATATATGGAAACTATGGTAAATTTTACATTATCTGGGAGACGAATGGTTGCGGCAATGAGAAAAATTCCGCTAATTTGAGAGCGTATACGAAGACGTTCGTATGGGATACCGTTACGTATGAGAAGGGCTGCTCCTGCCCTTCCGTCGTTTCTATCATGGCGTAGTAATCCGTATCCGGCAAAGGAGTAGTGCCTTGCGGGATGAAACCATGTTTCCGAAATAGCTATTGCAGTGACGGGATTGCTTGAAATAAAATGTTCCAAGCTACCTTTGTTCTTTACTAGTGATCGCGCATTCCATTGCAATATTTGAACTTGATTGTTGTCAGGACTTATAGTAGGGATCATGGTACTTAATTATGTTGATTACTGGTTCTTCTGTCGAGAGACAGAGTGCTTTTCAATCATACTTTCTAGAATTGTGGCAAGTGATTCAGAAAAAGAATCGGAGTTTTGTGATAACTCAGGGTTTTGCAGTAGGTTGTTTATTGAGTGCACAGTGAATTGGATCACTTCTGCATCCTCTGCTTCCATTGGTTCAGAATCACGACTATAATTGTGGACCCAATTGTTACGGCGTGTAGTCACTGAAAGTTGCGAATTAGGTTGAGAGTTTAATAAATTGGCGTTGTATTCCTGACTTTGCGCGTACCAATCTTCAGAATTGTCCATAGATCTGTCTGACTTTTTGATTTTATTCGGCCGACTATAAGGTAGTACCCGAGATGATCTGCGAGTTTGTTTCTTCTGGGAAAATTGGGATGAGATGTTAGGTTCTGGAAATTGTTTATTTTGGGGTTCTTCTGGGGTACCCAGAGCAGCATACCGATTTTGAGTCACTGTTGCATAAGATTCTTTTGAAAAACGGTCTTTCATTTGTTTTTGGCGGTTAATCAATAAAGGACAGGATTTACTGTCTGCCTCTGGTTTGGAATCCAGTGAAGTCAAGCAATGAGTTGGCAGCTAAAGCTGAATCAAGTTCGATTTTTATTCTGTTTCCACCAATGGTAAAGATGTTTGAAATAGAACTCTTATTAACTGCTTTACTTTGGAACAACCAACGGCCAAATACCATTGGATGCGTTTTTCCTATTTTTTCCTTCAGACTTTACACGAAGATGAAGAATGGCCCTTTATCGTTCGGTCGAAATCTGTTTTTGGTTATGCGTTTTTGGAATTCATTAAATTCTAGCGATGCTTGATTCTGAATATCGTTTTTTTCTTGTAATGACTGATTGGAGTTGGGATTTATTGTTCCATTAGCGTCTATCGGAGGAGGGATACCAGTCCCTCCCCCACTCATCGGTTGTAGAATTTCACGTAGGTAGTAGGTGAATTGCAGTGATCAATGAGACGATTAAAGTAAAGAATGGGTGTGTCACACGAGAGAGTGAATGTAGATAAGAGATTATCTTACTGTCTGAAGTCTGGCAGATTGACGAGAGTACTCAGGGATACGTCTTCTCTCGACGGAGGCTCGACAACAACTGTTTTGAGGGTTGTCAAAGAGTTTCAGGTCATTATGAAAGACATGAGAATGTTCACTTAATTACATAGTCGCTTGGGATGAAACGTAGTTTCACCGCTATGCATCTCAATCCAAACAAGCGATTATGTAGTGGCAGCAAAAAGTAAAGAGATCATCAGCTAAATATTATAGTCAACTGTTGGATGAAATAAAAGCTGATGATAGCAGCAAATGGTGTTGTTCTAATGTCAGGACGTCATCTGCACGATAATGCTAAGCCACAAGTGCAGCCACTGATCGAGCCAATGTGAGGGAAATGTACTGAGAGCGAATTGAATGTTCTCCTTGTTCCCATACGATTACCATTTATTCAGACTACTGCAAAGATTTCCCATTCATGAGATTTCAAAGCGATGAAGACGTTTAGCAGTTCACTTTTGATGACGAAGGGATCCAAAAGTGGCTGATTAAGTGGGAAAAATGCGTTTCCGATGAAAGCGACTGAAGGAAAATAAAAAGTTAGTTCTTAAATTGCTTCTCTCTATAGAACTTTAATGTCGAAAATTTCGTTTTATAAATAACTTGACCTCTTATTAAAACAACAGTATCTTCCTAATAACATTAAAAATGACGAGTAAAGGTTTTAGACATTTTTAGTATCCATTTTCGTAAACTTTCTTGTTAGCTATTTTTAAACTGTGCATCATGATTAATGTTCTCATTATTTATTTAGGGGAAGTAGTAGTTTATGAATATACTTGGTTGAGTGAGGCACACTTTGGTAGTACCATAGCACCAGAAAACTTTGCCGTACCATGCTTATATGCAAGGAGAGGGATACCAAACAGTTGTAGGACTAAAAGATCTTATTTTAAATACCCTCAAGTTTCATTGCGCTTGAACTGCGTTGCAATCAGACACTACACTATTTGTTTGTTTCAATATAAAATGGTATAACTATTTGGCAGATGATTTAAAATGATGTGGTATTTTACTTTTTAACATTCTTCAGCCTCCCCCTCCCATTATATTGTGAAAGCTATTAGTATGACCTAATCGGTGTCACAGTGTTGTGATTGTGGATTTATGACAAAGGAGGTTTTCAGGCAATTCCAAGGACTGTCAATTAATTTATTTGGATGGATGTTGGGGATCTCTGGAGGGTAAGAAATATTATATTTATCGACTGTAGGTTAAAATAAAATAAAATTCGACTGTAGGTTAAATGAAGGCCAGTCAGACGAATATTTCCAGTCATTGGACACGTATCTTCCATCGGGTGGGAAGACATTTTGATCACGGCAAACCCACTGAGGCTACAGAGATAAAAATGTGGGGATGAAGGATCACCAGTGAGCATTCTCTCCACAGTAGCAAACACCAAACACTCTTTTGTTGTGTTGGTTATTGGCCTTGCTATTTGAGGAAGTCAGTGGAAAGTGTTTAACGTAATCCTCAAATCAGATGACTTTGTCGTGAAGGTTTTCGACAGTTCATTGATAAATGGAACACAGAGTTCTTTTCAGCATCTTGGTTCAGGTCCTGTCCTTCACAGAAAACCATTTAGGCATTTTAGGTATACACTTGTACATTGTTCACAGAAGCGGGGGAGTGATGGAACAAAAGCTCATTAGCTTTACTATTGTCATGAATGAATCTACAGCTTCAGCTGTACCTCAAGTTTTCCCATTATAACTTAGTGTTAGGCCTATTCACAATATAGCACAATACAGCCAAGTGCCTTCTAGTGAACAATCATGAAGTCAAGTGTCTCAATACCAATTATTTCCAATCAATGAAACCACCATGCAAAAAAAAATTTCTCATGTAACAGTCAGTATATATAAGCCTACTTATTTATTGTTACTTGTAGGTATTGTTACATTACCTGAACCGGGAGGCATGCCAAATTTTCGGATTAGTGTTTATATTTGAACTTGAAAGGATCTCATCTCACTCTCAGGATGTAAATCATAAGTGGAGTTGGAGTAGAAAGTTGACTTGAAAATTTCAGAAGTGATTTGATCAATGGCTTATCAATGAACTGCGGTATGACAGAAGCTGAAGGCTTTACTTGTGACTTGAGTAGAAAACAACAGACACCCCAGCCTTGTTTCCACTTCAAAGTAGTTGAAAAATATATGCTTTTGTGGGAATGAAGGAAGGAATGGGCTGAAAGAAAGTCAATCGCTGTGGTAGTTGGAAGTATAATTATGTTCAATTATTCTCATTCTGGTTTTACCAACTCCCATCAGTATTGAGACATACCAAAGCCGCTCACAGATGAGCTTACGTTGGAGACAAACATTGTTTTTCATTCCCACTGAAAACCTCATGCTCAAGTTCACAGACAGAAGAAATCACTTGGGAGACGTAGACCTCTCAATAAGGCACATTGCAAATTACATCTTGCGCGACTCTCCGTTGTTATACATGTTGTTTGTCTCTCTTTAAAAATGTTGTGTTGTTCGCCATTCTTGTGATGCATGGTATTATTTTTGTCTAGACGGAGCATGCATCAAGTGGGTGCACAACATCATCAGTCATCAACTTCTTCACATTTGTTAGGTACGTGTGTTACTATTTTTTGTATATGGAAGTTATGATGGGGACGACAGAAACAGAAGACCGAAAAACTTGAAAGGCGTAGTTGGTTCACAGTTAATTGACCATTGTAGATTAGGTTTGGACTTCGATACGTTTGGACTTCGTAGCTTCAAACCCTTTTGGCTATTTTGGTTATTTTGTTTTATTTTTTCTTTTGGTTTTGGTTTATTATTTATTGGATACTGAATAATATCCCTATGTTTTCCAACAGCCAACTTTTTTTACAACCCCCCCTCAAAATTTAATGCTTTACGTTTGAAGACATCAGGATTCTAAATCTGCAATGTCTGTCCACCATCCGGGCCATTTTGTGCCTTTAACGTGGTATAAAAAATTCGTTCTTTCACACAAAAATCCCATTTGGTATCTAATTGTGCCTGCTTGTTCGGTAATCCAATCAGACTAAGCCCATGGTTGTTATGGGCAAAAAACCGTTAAAAAAATTAAGAAAAACGCAATTTTGGCAGATTTATCACAAATGCACCGTATCGTTTTCAGGCCGTGTGTACTCCATCCCTCCAATCTCATCAAAACCACCTGCCAGCTCGACACCGTGCCAATTGCCCACAGACGCCTGGAATATTTAGTTTTCACCGTTCAGTTGTAGTCAGGTCATGTTTCGTGTGGTTTACTGGTATTTTTCGATGCTGAATTGAATGGGGTGGGTGTTGGAGCTGTCACACTCGGTTAAGCTGTTCAAGAGAATAATATACTGTTGTGTAATAATTTGCAGCGTTTTTTTATAGCTAAATCGTTCGATTCTGTGGAACTGAGATGTTTGTGTGTTTTATATTGAGCTTATATTGGGCTTGTTACTTCAATTGCACGGAGTTCATTTTTCCTTATAGATCCTTGACTTTTTTGTCCATACAGGACAACACCCAAGCACTTATGAATCACTCTTAGTAGGTGATGAGTCATTCTGCCCCCAAAGCACCTCTGTGATTGATCGTGACGAACAAAGTTTTCTTAAAAAGCGTTTCCCCAGCCAGGACATCACCATCACGGGGAAGGAATGTGTTGATATACCTTGGAAGTAGGTTTCTGATCTCAAACTCATCCTACGTTAGTGTAAGTGTACTGTTCTGAGTTGTAATGCACAAAGCACGTTTTTCTGTTCCAGCGTTTCTGAAGTGTCACTTTTTCAACCCAGCGATGTCTCTAAAGTCATTACCAGTATGTGCTCATGCAATATTGATGAAAAATCTCTTAGTCGCCATTCATTATGAAATGATTATGTGATTATGATTTTAGGGAAGGTCTGCAGGGTGTTGGAAGATGGGATAAGAATTGATCAATTATTTTTGTCCTAATATTTTCTGTTGTGGAGGATTCTACTTCATTTAATTGCTAATTATTAGTATGTTTGGAAGAGTTTAGCCGATTAAAGTATAAGTTTCTAAGTAAACTTATTTGCGCATGTTAGTGCTTTCAATCACTTTTAATTCAAAGCTACTCAGCCAAACAGCTTTGCTATTTATTTGTTTTCTGCCTTGAGTACCAAATGGTTTATACCACTGACTCAAGAGCTGTGAATCCTTTTCAATTAATCTTTGAATATTAGACCACCCTAATACAGCGACAATTGTCAAATTTATGAGTGAACTGTACAGTCAAGATCTTGAATTTATGCGCCTTTTCCATGCCTGGAATTTCCTCCCCTCTCTTATTCCCTTGTTACTGTACCGCATGTCTTTTCTGAAACTCAGAAATTGCTCCTTTGGTCGGTTCTCACTACTGGTACTCGCTACTGAATATATAACCCTCTGTCACTCAAAGCAACTCGTGTCATAGTGTTCCAGTAGTCCACTCTACTCCCGATCATGTGAGGTAAATTCAACTACTTGGAACTCAATGTAGCAAAAGTTATTGTTTTTCTCTGACTGTACTCCTATCTCCCTTCTTGTTGCTGCGTCGTACCAATTGCAGCGTCGCCTAGAAATCGTTAATTTTCGTTCTTCTGTTGTAGTAAGGTCATGTCTGGTGTCCTTTACAAGTATTTGTCAATGCTAAATTGAATGGAATGGGTTTTGAAGGTACGAGACTGCGCCAAATTGGATATGCAGGAAATTATCGGAAATATTGATTAAAACGTCAATTACTCACAGGCTATAATATTGATGGAACCAGTGCTGAATAGGATAGATCCCAATCATGCTGTGCAAGAGAATAATAAACCGTTGTGTAATAATTTTCAGCGTTCTTCTTTAACATTTCTCACATGTTGCCTATCAATAGGTTTATCTGAACGTTGTCATTTCTAAGTTGTTGAGAATTTTTTGCAGTATCTGCAAGTTGCCTCACATTAGGGTCTGTGAAGTCAATCAGTGCTTTGTGATTATTCATGACAGGCGTTTTCTCTTTGAACTATTTTTCCTGCCCTTAGACTTAATAATGGTAATTAAATAATTATCATTGTGAGCTGTTTGTGCTTTAAGTGTTACTGGATCATGCTTCCAGTTAGTAGTACCTTGTACATATTTTGATTCAATGTTTTCCTCAAGGTGATTAGCATAGTGTAAAGGGAATTTTGGATCTATTAGAATAGCGCAGTGTCCGCGATTTTTCCTTCACTTGACACAGTTCAGTTTTTGGTTTCAAATTTATGGAAAATTTTACAATCCACATCATAGACTCTGGGCACACATTGATTAACGTGCAGTGTACAATATAATCTATCTTTTATTTTTTACTTTCTTTTGGCTTTATGAAGTAGAAAGAAAGAAAAGTTATTTAATCGGTCAGTCGAAAGAAACAAATGTTGAGTTCTCTTGGGATCTTTACATTTCAGACCCTACTGGGTCCGAAAAACACTATTTGAGAAAATGGTCTGTGTGTGTGCGTGCTTCATGGCGTAGTCTGCAAGCAGGTTGCTGGTTGTGCATTGTCATCTGAGGGCTGGGAAGTGGAGAGAGAGTGGTACTTCCGGGTTGTCTCTGGAGAAGGACTGAGGTCTGACATCGTCACCGTTGGTCCCAACAAGTCTGCAGTGATCCTGGCTGTCGAGGCAGTATCTGGCAGCGTTGATCTTGCGCTAACTTGGCAAGCCAGGAAGCACAAATACCACAAGATGGATCTTCGTATGACGGTGTCAGAAGCTTGTGGAGTGGAGGCAGATAACGTCAGGCGTTCTGTGTGTTATCACCACCCATATGTTGCTTGGGTTGTATCTAAACTGGTGTTTGTTCTATCATGGAACATCCTCTTATCCTTCTTTCCTTCACTGTCCCAATCCTTCTATCCCTTGAGCCAGCATAGGGTAGTCTGTGTGTCCTCCCCATTTCCTTACTTATTATTTATGTAGTTTCTTCTTTTTGGATACCACTGTCCCATTTACAGTGAGCTTTGAAAAAAAAAGTGTGTTTGTGAACATGATTGAGAGAAGACGGCTGAACCAAATCAGCTAGCCTGCAGGTCACCATGGGACACCAAGCTAATGGTTTGAGAAAAATCTATCCCAAACTACCTATAGTTGTTATAACGATCAAAACACTATATTTTCTCAAAAATGGCTCTAACGATTTTGATCAAATTTCTTGCGTGGACCGCTTCATATGACACGACAATACCGCGAAATTCTCATGCTGAGAGTAGCACAATGAATTACCAAACAATTCGACAAAAACGATTTTTTAGCCCAGTTTTTTCCTTATAAACTCCGCAAAGATGTCATTAGAATCTATCAGTGCCCTAGCAACAGAAGATTTTTCACCATGAAGTTATGTTTGACCAAGTTCAAATGAACTGAGTTAAAAATAAATTGAATTAGTAGAAAAAGCCTTGAAAACTAGTGAATTTATGTAGAGCTAAGGAAAGTTGTGAGTTGCGGCTCGAACAAATTTCACCAACTGGTCAAACCTGGGGATCACTTCCTCACGATACGTCATGTCGAACTGTTTTACCGTTTCCAAGTCAAGCTTTTTTTAGACTTTTTTTAATAATTGTACTAAAATGAAATCAAATAAATCCTCAATCTTCAATATACAGAGTGCTGCAGTTGCTCCAACAAATTCCTCTAAAAATAAATCAAGACCCTCTTCTGACTCTTGTGTGCTATTGATTTGTCGTTCAATAGTTTGTTCAAGTAATAGTGACCCTTCGCTCTACTGTTCTCAAATCGATTTTTCAACGTTTCGAAAATCAACCGGTAATTAGTTTCAGTAGGAGGGATTCCAGTTACTATGTTTTTGGCACTACCCTTAAGATGTGATGTCAAATAGGTGGCCTGAAGGTCAGAAAATCTATGGTTCCCCATCAATTAATTCTAAAAATTGTTGGTAAAAGGGAGTCCAACTTTCAAGCGAACCGTCAAAATCTATTATTTTTAATGGCTCCAATTTTAATTTACTGATTATTTGATCAGACTGTGTGGTATTCAAGGAAACACGTGAGTTTACACTGCTCTGTTGGGGTTGCAACGCATTGACAACAACCTTGACCTCATCAGCAAGTTGTTGAAAGGTATTTATATCCGCTAAGGTTGGAGTGTAGTTATGATCTAAATCCAACTTGACCTCATGCAATTGTATTACTGCTTCTTCATACAAGCGAATTAAATTGTCAACATCTGACACTCTCATCAGAAAAAGTGATTTATCGTTGGTAGAGACAGTTTTAGATAGGAAGTAAATCTCTGCCATACGATCACAAAGTTGCGTGATTTTCACTACGAGAACCTTGGAACGTATTTTTCCACTCATAGTAAGTGCCAAAATAAACAATTGATATGCACGCTTAGAAACTACCAAAAAAACAATTTATTAAACAAAACGATATTTAATACAGAACAAAACAGGTACGAACAATGCCCCCAGGTACAAAACGGGTTTTCCAATTTGGGAAGAACGAGATAATATCGGAGCGACTAAGAGATTATTATAATAAGATCGTTACCTGAAATGTTCAACGAGCTCGTTAATACCTTTCTGTTCGAATACAAATAGGGTTTGCGTTCGGACTTACACCTTTCCAGTTCAACCTCGTGGTCGTAACCAGATGCCTGGAGATATCAATGTGGACTGTAAATGCTAAATTAAACTTATTTAGAGAGATATTACCTTTGTGATGCAAAGGTGTCGAATTTTAAGGGGAAAGAAAGGCGCAGAAAGGAACCAGCCTGTATAAAGGAAGGGCGGAAGAGGTGAATGATGAAGAAAGGAGGTAATCACTCGACTTGTGAGCCTACAAAGGGATATTATTAGCAACAACTAATGACTCGATGGGACGCTTGATCTCTCTCTGCGATCCGATGGAAGAATGAGAAGCAGGCGGCTGCAAAGAACGAGAGGGCATGAAGGGAGGCACGAAACGTCAAGCCTCTGCCTAGTTGAGAGGAACTAAGGCCACGACAGTGTGTAAGGTTTCAGGTAATGTGCTCTAATGCTTTGTTTTATGATCTGTTCAGGATACCGATCAAGTACTTACAAACCATCTTTCACTGGTCATAAATCATTCTGCCCACCAAGCACCTCTGTGATCGATCGTGATGAACAAAGTTACCTCAAAAAGGGTTTCCCCAGCCAGGACATCACCATCGTAGGAAAGGAATGTAGTGACATACCTTGGAAGTAAGTTTCTGTTCTCAAGTTCATCCTAACACACTTATGTATCTCTAAATTGCAATACTAAAAATATTGTCTTGTCTTTCTTTTTCAGCGTTTCTGAAGTGTCACTTTTTAAACCCAGCAATGTCTCTAAAGTCGTTAGTAAGTACTCATAGAATATTTTTCGCGATTGTTATTGAGTGCGATAAGGATGCGCTCGTCTTCCCTCCCTTTTTCATGAGGCGCTCAATATTTGTTTAAGCAGGACTCTCATAAACTAATTTTGAAAAGAGCTGAGAATCCCCAAGCCACTCCTTTGAGTTCCGTTGAAAATTGGTAAATTAATGGGTGGAAGTTTTGTTGTGAAAGTTGCAGTTTATGCGACCTGTTGTGTAAGTTGCAATTTCGACTGTTCCCCTGCCCAATCTTCTCTGGGTGATACATAACCTCAGGTTTTTGGAGTTGGACCCATGTAGTTGTGTGCTCCTCAATTCGTCGAAGGTTGCAGCTTCTCAGAAAACCTGCTCTGGTCTTATGCAAGAGCACATGCATTATACCGCTATATCTCACTTTGATTCTGATAACAAAATCGGGGACGGAATACCCCCAATCACCAACTAACTACGCCACTTCCTAATGCCTTCAACGTTTCTGCTAAAACTAACTAATCGGTGTCACTGAACAGCTTACTTATTTTAAGTAGTTGTTTTTAACGTTTTGATCCACTTGTGAAACATCCTCCCTTTAGTTCTCATTTACTTCATAGCAAGTATCCCTTGTTCACTCATTTGAAATGTGATCTTACATTTTGAGCGAATCGTACATTTGGAAGAAATTACCTGATATTGATTGGATCACTCAATTGATCCAAACATGACGGAGCTTCCAATTTCCAAATTCGACGCGCCTCTCCTAAACAAGTAGACTATTTACTCATGTTTGACATATGCCGCCTGAAAACACTCACATTTCAGTATTATTGCAGTGCTTCTTACGAACAAACATTTTGACTATGAAATTTACAGTAGATGGACAGATTTGGTTTTGCCAACTTCTCTCAATTTAATGACCGAGCACATTGTGCACTATGTGCTTGGACTGTACTGAAAGGAAGAGGTTCCGAACATATTTGTCAGCCGATTGCATTACTCTCCTCTCTTCCTACATTTGTATGCGGAGGGGTCTGTTATGCGGTGTGACTATTTTTACATCGGCTTCCAAAATGTTCAGCTTTACATATTTTATACAGTCAATGAGCAGATTTTCAAAATGACCATATTTGTTATGATTTTTTTTTTTTGTGTTCAGGACACCAAAATGATGCTCATCCAGCTGAGCTGTCTGTGTATGGTGATGAGTCATTCTGCCCTCAAAGCACCTCTGTTATTGATCGCGATGAACAAAGTTTCCTTAAGAAGCGTTTCCCTAGCCAGGATATCACCATCTTAGGAAAGGAATGTAGTGAGATACCTTGGAAGTAGGTTTTCTGCTCGTGAACCCACCCGATCACATAGTTTCATACTGCTCAAGATATCATTAAAAAACCATTTTTGTTTGTTGCAGTGTTTCAGAAGTGTCTCTTTTTCAACCCAGTAATGCGTCTAAAATCATTAATGGTAAGTACTCAAGCTTTGTGTAATGAACATCCATTTATCAGAAAAGTAAGGAACATCAAGATTACTTGTGTTGATTTTTATTCGATATTTTGATTCAATCAAATTGGCTCACTGGAAAGAATAGGTACTGGAGTAGCTCCTTGAAAGGTCGCTAGAGAGCACAGAAAGTTCTATTCTAAAATTTTGGTTTTACATTGGTTTCTGAAGTGATCAGAGTTAAGTGTTTCATGTTACCGACGCGTTAATTTGATTTTATTAAGTACTGTATTCCTTTTAATGATTTCATGTTTTGTTTTTTCAGGGCGCCAAGCTAATACTTTTGACCCATCTGTATGTGGTGATGAGTCATTCTGCCCCCAAACCACTGCCATGATTGATCGTGATGAACCAAGTTTCCTTAAGAAGAGTTTCCCTAGCCAGGATATCACCATTGTAGGGAAGGAGTGTAGTGATATACCGTGGAAGTAGGTTTTCTGTTCAAGAACTCATCCAATCATATGGTGACATACTGCTCATGATATAATTGAAGAACCATTTTTGTTTGTTTCAGTGTTTCAGAAGTGTCTCTTTTTCAATCCAATAATGTATCTAAAACCATTAATGGTAAGTACTCACACAGCTTTCATGATAAAAGTTATCGTTAATTTGGAAAGGTAAGGAGTTTTCAGAAGAAGGAGAAAATTTCAAACTGAATCACAAACATTTCTGTTAGTTATGTTCCTCTACTAATTAAAATAACGCGCATCTATTGAATGAAGGGAAAGGTGAATAAAAAAATTTTTTTTTATCAGTCAATGTTTACTTGTTATTGATACACAAAAACTCCTTAGTCGCGTGGACAACGTGTTTAAAAGTGTGTACATTTTTTACTTGGGTTTTATAGTAACACCGAAGGCTCTTGGAAAGAAGGTGCACACTAAACCCCGTGGCAAAGTTGCAAGTGCTGAAAAATTACTCTACCATTCAAAAAACAATTCTTTAACAAATATGTCTGAATCACAGATAACCCAAGAGATTCTCGACCTGAAAGGTAATTTACTTTCAATTTTTTTCTTTGTTAGTGTGATTTATTGTATGTTCTACAAACTTGTACCGTCAACTGTTTCGATTCTACACGGATGGTTTCGCTTTCACCTCCTCAAACTTTAAGTGCTCTCACCACACTCTGAACGGCGCCCTATTCTTTGTTGATTACGTGTTCAACCATTATGCCAAGATAAAGTGTAATGTCTCAAGTCCTGGCATCTTTCACGATGTACATCGTACGCTGAGAGCTGTCTGGGAGGCATAACTTGATACATGAACCACGCGATAATATCACACTTCTAGCAAACATGTGAAAAAAAGGAGTGAAGGGTCTCTTTCCGCTGTGGCGTTCTTAAGGCGCCATGTCACCCCCCCCCCCATCCAAGGCCCCCACTCTTGGCCCCTACCTTCGGCTGGGTGCTACACAGTAGGCCTGTCTGAGGCTGCAGTGGGGTAAGGTAACTGTTATCTCCTTAGAATGCTTTAATTTAATAACGATTCCACATGGTTGTACAGGTGTTCCTTCGTCTACTCAAATTTTCAACGTAACCCAACCAGATAAGATAACAAGGCCTATTCCTGGAATTGATTCAAGCTCTACTGCAAAAGAAGCATTCAATATTTCCAATTTTGCCAAGTTTCTGTTTAAATCTCCAGGTATGTTTGCTTTACAAATTGTCATTATCCAATTTTTTCATGAAAAATGTTTTATAGGAGGTGCGCATCCTACACAGTCCAAATCGTTATACCTTCCCTCAGTCTATGAGGTGGTTTTGCATCTCCTAACAGTGTGACTGTTATTGGTGAAATGGATAAGAATTTTAGTTCAATGTATAGTATAGTTGTGTTGCACTTCCATGGCAACAGTTGTATGTGTTTAGTCGTTTTTGTTATTGAGATGCTTGTTGTCGGTTGTTCATGTTGAGTACGGCAACTGTGATGAAGTAAGTAGTTTTAGTGTCTGTGCCTACTATCGGTATGCCTTGTGTGTTGATGTTGTGTAGGTCATGTTCCAATATAACTGGAACTACTTGTAATGGTTGTTCTCAAAGACTAGGATCCTACAAGTTTTTGGTATTGCAGTCTAAGGTGGTGGACTGCATGGCTTACTGGGTCTTCATAAATTGGTTGTTCACACGCTGTGAAGATACGTTTTCTATGGTTTTGTCATATAAACTGTTCGATTCATAGGAAGCCCTCTTCAGAGACATTTCGATCCATCTTCGTCGTCTGGTTTGTTGTTATTGTAATCTAATTTATCCATTCTTGGATAAGCATCGCAATCTTAAGTCCATTAGTGCTACTACTAATGTCTAATTCGAACGCTCCGATCTCCTTAAGGAACGTATCTCCTCCAAGAGAACCTATTTTGGAATTTTTCCTTAGACAGTGAGTGTGTCAAAGAACAGTAACAGGCTCTCTATCAAGTTTTTGCCAGTGGGCCAGGGTGTGATTAGGAGCCCTTTTTGGCGTTTGTTCGTTGGCTACGTGGTAGGGTATCACTTATTCCTGCCATTCACGTTTGCAGATACATTTTGAAATGGCCTGGGCTATTACTAAACTACTCAAAAATGGTTAGCCTATTAACCGGCTCCATCCTTTCATGCATTTGTTGCGCCTCATAGGAGCATCCCAAACAACCTCTTGCAGACTGCTGAGAAATCAAAGATATGGTATTCTACATAGTATTTGAATGACCAATAATCACATACTACAGATACATTCTCTTCAGGGACCCCCCAATGGCAGCTAGGTGATAAACCTAACAGGAGCAAGAGCTTCTTTTTGACTAAACACATTATACCCAGGGGAGCGTAATAAGCTTCTGTACAAGGAGCATTCAGAACCCCTTCCCTGGGTATCAGTGAACATCTACTTATAGGCACTTTCTAATCATCGCTAGTAGTATCTTATGGGTGTTATTAAATGCTATAAACTTATATAGGCACTCAACTGAACTACCTCGTCAATTTTTCTGATGATCTTGGTAACATTTGGGCGAAGTTTATGAGGCGCACTAAAATTTTTGTCAAAATGTTTGGTAATTTTCTTGCAGATGAAAATTCCATGGTATTTTTGCCTCATTGAGCCTTCTATACAAAAACTTTGATTAAAATCGTTTAAAAAGCAGTTCTTTAGAGAAAAAAAAGTTGTGTTTTGATCACTATAATAATAACTACAGTTATTTTTAAGCGAACTTTGCCCTGCCCCTATCTCCAGATAACCTGCAGGCTGGATATCAAGTTTGTGTTGATTAGGTCAAGTCATTTCCTCTTAACAAACATAACCGGACTGTTTTCCCAAATAGTGCTTTTCAGACTCTGTAGGGTCTGAAATGTCACAATCTGAAGGGAACTCAATATTTTTTTCTCAGCTGATTACACAACTTTTCTTTCTATTATGTTGAGCCAAGGAAAGTAAAAAACCGTCAGAATGGGGCCATGTGCAAGGTATAGTCCATTACCACTACACTAAACCTCAGATGTTTTTTTGTCGGTATACATCATTGATACTGTTAGGACGCTGATACTGCTGGATGTCATTGTTCCACAGAGCCCCTACTGATTGTACCTTGTAGTGGCCAATTCTACTTCAACTTCTAAAATGACTACCTCTTCTCTTCCTTACTGCAGCCAAAATGCACGAAGGTGTTTACGACTCACCTATCAGCTACCCAACTAAGCATGTGCCCAATTATGGTCTCACGCCTACAATTATTTGTGGGTGATGAAAAATGTGCGTTCTGCATCGCTGTTGATTCTTCTCCCAAAGTACCTGCAGAACTGGTCGTGTCTCTGTGTGGAATTCTGCTGTGATATGCCCAGAAGCAACTTCGGCCTAGCAGATATCAGGCAACAACTATGACGGCCTGCTCCAAGGCTGCCATGATGATTTACTTATGCGCTGTAGCCATTCTTCTACCTAAGAGACTCCACCTACACCATTCCCTTGGGTGGTAGCACACTCAACAACCCTCAAGAGAAACCAAGGAGTGGATGGCTTTCGCTATGTTGCATTTTCACTGTGTCTGATAGGACTGCTCTATTACGAGAACGTTGAACCTTGTTATCAAGTGAAACTACAATTGGAAATTCAATTTGTAGTAGCATGTATTGTGACTCATTGGCGGTGCACTTAAGGTAGTAGATACCTTAAAGATCTCTTATCTTGCTGGGGGATTGTGAATGCAGGGTTCTCATGTACCATGGATATAACTTACACTTAGGGAACATATTATAGTTTTCGGTCACTGGCGTAGTCTTTTCCACCCAGCTTCCCTGAGTTTCAGATAGAGATTTAACAGTAGGATGTAAAAACGTGAAGATATAAGATAAATTCGTTGAACGTGAGATTCGTTTTTTTAAAAAGTTTTATTCGAATTCCCACAAATGCTTTACAATAGAAACACACGAACTATGGAGATGGAGTGAAAGAAGTTAACAGGATCGTTGGAGGGAACCGACTGCCTCGATGCAAGGAGGCGTCCTAGCGAAGAAAAGTAGCTTAAGGGGGGGGGGGGGGGAATGCACGCAGTGCATTTTTATTTTGTGTTCAGCTTTTTATGACAATATAACTTATATACTTATAATACGAGTGTGAGATGTCAGTAGCCTGACCCTAGGTTGCCTGTCTGTGCACATGTGTCCACCCCCAAAAACCCCAGTGACTCATCATCTTGTGTATATGAAGCCTTCACATATAACGATTATAATTTGCACGTTGACTACACGGTTATTTTTCTAGTCATCAGTGTGAAAATGATATCGAGTGGTGTTGATGCTTGTCCTTGTCCAAGTTTTTTATTTTGCAGGATCTTGCATTCTAATAATGGTTTCGTTCGCTCCCATGCTATTGTTGTGTTACCTCCTATCCCCTTGGTTGGTAACACGTTCTGTTTTATTAATTAACCTAGCATATCTCATTATGTGCACTGTGTAATAACTTCTAGGTTTGTGTTGGCTTCAATTCTAGCTTTGTAAACACTTATTGATCATTGTAGACTACTTATAGTAGTTTCCACTGCTTTGCTGCTAGGCGATTTTTTTATTTTGTTTCCCGAAAAATTTAAGTACAGTATCTGGTAATTCTTAGATTTTCTATCTTTGAAGAAGAGATCTAATAAGAAGAGGGATACTAATCCAGATATCAAAGTTCCTACCATGGAAAGAATTACTGAATATATGAGAAGAAATTCTCTCACAAACATGTCTGACTCACAGATAGTCCAAGGGATTCTTGACCTAACAGGTAATTCAATTTTCCTTCGTACTTAACATGAATTTTGTGTTCACTTTAGTGGTATTTTCACAAACTTTGAACAATTTAGTTTGTGAATGTGTTAGTGTTAGTGTGCTACGTCATTTCATGCCTGTGTTAGTGGTATGGTTGGGTTGCGTATATGGAAATATCGAGCAAGCCTGAATCATTTGTGTGCTCCAAGTTCAGAATGCTCAGTTGTATTCTGAATTTTGAACTTTCATGACAACTTCAATTCAGTGCCTCACTGCACCCTGGAACCCACGTAATACTTGGAATCCCATGTAACCTGCTTAGTAATTTAAAAAAAATTCTAATTGATTATGAGCTAGCTATTTCATTATTCTCTATACACTCTATGCAAATTACTCGTTACCTGTGTTACGAGGGGATTGGAAATGTTGGAGAGACACAGACTTGGGCAAAAATTACTGCAATCCTGAGCTCTGATCCAATACCTGAGCTTCCTCGAAATAATCCTTCGTCTTTTACCGTTTGACTGTGATGTACGCTTTACACATTTGTGCAGTTTTGATTCTTCCTGTACAATTATGCATCTAGTCAGGTCGTAAAGTCCTGAAGGGTTAACAGGGTTGACTTCTCAATGGCCTCAAATGAATTTAAACTATCTAGGCACATTTTTCCCATGCCTACACCAGTTGACGTGTTTGTCAGTTGTGTTGTGTACACTTAGAAGTCATGTACTACAAGCAATCGACTGACAGTTCACATCAGTGTTTTGGGCTGGTAACACAGTTACTCAACAAACATCTCGAAATTAAGAAGCCCCACAATAAATTGAGTAGAGGTATAAATGATTTCATTGTGAGAAATGTTCTTCTCTCTTTCGCTAGCAGATCCCATCAAATCAGTTACAGTTGAGTTCTTGTATTTTTCAGTTGATGATACTCCGGACATCACAAACGAAAAAGGTAACTAATTGTTTATTCGTAGTCATGAAGGCAGTAATGCGCGCATGTAATTAGAGGTAATAGTGGCAGTTGTTAAGGAAAATGTTATTACAGACGTTGATAATTATAATAATTGAATAGTGTATTAATAATGTACGCCACTACTCTATGAGTTGGTCGAGGACCATATACATTTAATTATTGTGCGGCCTAACTATTTATTTTATATTTTCGTTGCTACAATATTGGCGCCCATTATGCGGTTGCGTTGGAGTTGTTTATGTTAACCAGAAATTTCCGTGCATTTGAAATATTGTGGAATCATATCGAACTCGTTCCTGCAGCTTTTTTGGAGGTTATTTAAATGTATCCTCGCTGTCTATCTGTAGACAGGTCTTTTCAGTTCTATAAATAATTGTAGGTGATTTATGAGGAGAATCAGTTTTAGTTATGCTGTTGTATTTTTCAGTTGAAGATTTTTCCTTTGGCATCGCTAATGAAAAAGGTAATTTTACACTAGTGCAATAGTGATCATTGCTAATGCATGTATTTGAATTAGACATAATTCTTTGGGAAAATACCGATAATTGTAAACCTGTTTTGATCTTGCAGATAGACATTTGTTGAGTTTGTGCACGTTTGTCCCAATGCAAAAAATTAAAATTGATAAAAATGATAGTGCAGATTGTGAGAAGCGGAGCTGGAGTCAATGAAGCACGTTCTTGTGAGGGGCTGGTTGTGGGGCTTCTGCTGCAGCCAGAAGAGGTTGCAGGGATATAGTTCAAGGCTATGTTGCGTTCTGTGCAAGAATGGGGTAGGGGGGGGGGTCATATTAGGGAACACCAACTCCACCGGACTTGAGGTGGAACCTGGAGAATGGCGGACAATAGGCCCATCTGAGGCAGCAGGGGAGGGGGGAGAGAGAGAGAGAGAGAGTACTCAGTTTCCACGTGTATATATGTAAAGAAAAGGGTATATTCTGCATGGCAGGGAAAAAAGTTGAGTCACCATCAAAGCGGCATGGTAGCCGTTGATACTGATGGCCATTAAGTTTGTGTGCTGTTTTATTAGACAATGTTTACTTGTCATTGATGCACAACATCTCCCTAGTAGCGTAAACGAAGTGCTTAAAATTGTCTTTATTTCTTGATTAGGTGTTATTAGTCCAAGGAAGGATCTTGGAAAGAAGGTTCACACTAAACCCCGTATCAAAGTTGCAAGTACCGAAAAATTACTCGACCATTTGAGAAACAATTCTTTCACAAATATGTCTGAATCACAGATAGCCCAAGGGATCCTTGACTTAACAGGTAATTTAGTCTCTTTTTTTCATTAGTTTGATTTATTGTCTATGTTCTTGTATTCTGAACAAAACGAACATAGTTTTGTATAGTTATAGACAAGGCTTCAGCGTTCATCATGCCCTGATAGTCGCTTGGTTGCTGAACAGTAAAGAATTCATGGAAAAATTTTAGTCACACCTGTAGTCACGTGATGGGTTTCTACTGTTCTGCTACTGGACTGTGGGTGAAACTGAAGAATTACCAAATGGGCTTATACATGCAGGATTGTTTAATATTGATGTAGATAGTTCGGCAATCAATTACTAGCTATGTTGTATGGAAGGTCATACCTTCCACTAAAGTAATTTTCCAACTGCAAGTCAGTTGCCTAGAATATATACTCACTGGTACACTAATGCATAGAGACATGGTACGAATCTGTTTCTATCGTCCTTTAATTGGTTGCTTTTAATTTGGAATTTGATTGTGACGGTTTTAGTCACAGAGTTTGACAAGTACTCAAGGCGTCATTACTCAATGAATTGTATTCTATGAAGGGGCTAGATATAATCGGTTAGTTTTTATTCCGCTGTCCCACTAGAAACTAGTTAGTCAGTAGAACTCCGCAGTCAGTATTCTCCCACTGAAGGCAATGCCATGAACACTACCACTACTGCTACTTACTCACCATGAGGTCAAAAAGAGGGGTGTGAGTCAGCAGTGGTGGCAGTGGGAACAGAGTTGGCACCTCAAATAGTTGAATGGAATCCACTTTAGCTATATTTTAGCAAATATTCTTAGAAAATTAATGCCGTTCCAATCGTTTTAAAGAAGGTAGAGTGGAAGATATTTGAACCAAAATCCGTTTCATGACATTCTCCAATGAATGCTAGTTTTTTTTACATGTTTGGATTGGAAGGAATATATACAGACAAGTACTCCAAATTTGAGTTAGAATGGTTGATTATAAAATTTGGTTCTCCACCCCCTTCCTTCAATCAGTGGAAGTAACTTTCAACTTTATCTTAGTTTCTTATGAATAGAACTAAGGCTGAGCTTAATTACTTCAGCAGTTCTCTTAAAGGGTGCTCTGAAGATACACTTTTGGTTTATTATTCATTTTCAATAAAACCATTATGTTTTTGGTCAGGAAAATTCCCCCGCCCCTCACCTCAATATCTCACCCTACATTTCAAGCCAGAGGGATTCAAAATCTGCTGTCCAGGCCATATTTCCACAAACATCGTCTAAAAAATACGTTCTTTCCCACAAAAATTCCATTTGGTATCTAGTTGTGCTCACTTACTGAGAAATCCAATTGGATGAAACCTGTGGTTACGGGCAAAACATGGTTTGAAATTTTTTTAACAAACTTTTGTCCGTTTGTTGCAATTATGTTGTGTTTGGTATCGTTTCCTATGTATTTTTTAATGCTGAGTAGAATAGAGCGGGCTTCACAGGTGTAGCGGTGCATTTGGATGGAAAACAGGGAATGCACAGTACATACAGTAAGGCAAATTCTACTATTTGAAGGAACTCAAGGGGCAGTTAAGTATAAGTTATCGTTTCTCCCTGATCTGTGCTCATTTACTGCACTTCCTCCTGTTCCACTCCAACCCCCTGTCAGTTTGACTCCAATTGTCCAGCGTCGCCTAGAGAATATCAATTTTTTTTTGTCGTTCCGTAGTTTTCGACCCTGGATTGAATAGAATATGTCTCAATCATGCTGTACAAGATAACCCATTGTGTAGCAATTTGCAGCGTTTTCATCTAATGAAAGTGCTCTGCACCTAGTAGCTCTAGAACTAGAAGCTAGTACAATTGTGGCCAAAAATGTATAAATTGAAAACATGTTACACTGAAACCCACAACACAAAATATAACTAGAAAAGGAGCAATTTATTTCCCCAGGTTTCAGTTTTTACAGCATCGTGAGTACATATGAAATGAAGTCAGGTACAGTGTATGTCATCATGAAAGGTCAGAAACCTCAGTTCTTTGAAAAGAGAAACGGATTAGTGGATGGGAAAGTTATTGATGCAAATTATGGACAACGGCATGTTACTAAAACAAATCAATTACTTAAATGTTGCAGGTGATGAATCAGTAATCAGCTTAGAAGGAGATGAATGCGATTATTTTACTCGTGTATCTGAGGAAGGAGGTAATCATCACTCATTAATTCTGCTGCATGTGTATATTGTAGTAAAGTGTAATCTTCATAATAACTGTGTTTTATCAACGTGAAAACTGTTTTTGCATTAACATGAAATGGTAGTTGATGGTTTGATACGTCTCAGACAAGCATTTAACATTGGCAACAAGGTGAGCAACACCAATTTAATATAATAACGCTCACCAGTCGTGTCCAGTTGTTGGTTGAGAACTTGCTGTGTTGAAAGAGAAAGAAGCATGATGTGCTAAATGAAATTCTCACCTTATCTGGCACCAAGTTAGCTAAAGTGTAATTCTAGGTACTGGGAGGTGGGATTGGCCTGATGTCGACCAGATTGACATTTCAGCTTAAAGATGCTGATGTTTTCCAATCGAGCATCTAGAATAGACCAACTTTATCGAAATGAAGACCGTACTAAATCGTCCTCGAGGCAGAAAGTGGCGCACAAAACAGGGACAAGGGGGGTAGAAGGGCGACTAGGTAGCTGGGCCTTCAAAGTACAGTGGCGTAGGTGAGGTCCCCCTTCTTGTATGTGGTAGGATCATTCACTCTACTCTCGTCTTCTCTAAGGTGAGACACTCCACTTCAACCTCTGATAGGATAAAAAGAACGATTCATGACAAAGCTGCAATGATTAGGAATTGAATACAAAGTAAAAGATCTGAAGAAATGAAACATAAGAACTAAACTCATTTAAATGAAGACACCGAACATTTAGTCTTTTGGCCCGAACCAGGTGGGTGGGTCAATTTCTTGATGTGGTGAGAGCCCTTCTCCTTTTTGTTGCTGGTGTCGATTCTTCGTACAATTTTACGAACAAAGGATTTGTTATAGGTATTGTTCGGGCGTCTCACAATAATTACTTCCTTCCTTCGTAATACCGCATATTCGTGGTAAAAGTATACAGGTCCGTTCCACCTTATGTAAAGCCCACATCACAGACCCAATTTTCCTAACCTGTCGATCGTGGCAATGCGGTCCCCCCTCTCCTTTACAGCAGTTTTCTTCTTCTTCAGATTTAATCAGGCCTGATCTGCAGTAAGGAACGGCTCTGCCTGGTAAAAGCGACTTCCCGTTCCAGGTCATGGCTTAATCTGATCGTGCCCATTACAGATTCGCCAAATTATTCTTTTTGGTTGTAATTTATTGATTGATTCAGAATCCAGCTTACAGCAATGTTCAAACATTGTGAAGGGAATCACACTAATATTATTTAATCGAATATTATGATGAAAAATAATCACTGTATCAAAATAATGAAACACATTTTAGTTCCCTAATTTTACTCAATTTAGTTCAGGGGTTGAAAAAATCAGTCGATTGTTAAGGGCACTACATAGGGAGGATAAAGGAGGATTATATAAGTAATTGGGTGCTCTGACATACAGTTGTATCAACATCATGCCACGTTACTTCAGCTTTGCTCAAATGTTTAGGTAGGTTGATAGTGGAGCTTCACTTACTTTTTCCTCAACCCAAAGGATAAGAAAATTATAATAATCAGCTTGTGGAAAATTTAGTTCAGTGGATTAGGCGAATTCGCTGGGTGGGCTTTGATCAAATTAATGAAGTGCCTTTTATCAATATACGTACAGTTTGTTCTCTACAACTATTTCCCTAGCCGTCCCTTGGGCAGAGATGTAATCGAATGTACCAGTAATTTAGATTCTTCCTAATAAATGTTATTTGCGAATAGGCTTTAACAATTACGATTAGACTCATTCGGTAAGCTTAACTAACCAATACCTTTGTATTGTTCTCCGTAAATGTAAACGGGGTGCTGATTCTGGATACACAGCTCATAACTTACCTGAGGCAGGAGACATTGAATGCTTCTTGGCAGATATTTATTAATTAACCTTTACTTCAAGCGAGCTACATGTATTTCATCGTGATTGAATCAGTGGCGTCCAGCCTCTGTACTATCACTTATGTGAAATCATTGCAACAGGCACAACCCTCACAGTTATTGTGCTGCAAGTTTGGCTGATTACGACCATCCTTAAGGAGTTTAATCATGTTCAGACTAATGGTAGTGTGTAAACGCTTGCAATTTTAGCGCTGAACATGCTTTAGCTTTCATCTAACTGACAGAAATTAGAACGTTTCGTTAGTCACAATCCTTTCGCACCTCGCGCCCACCCACCACTACCTTCTGCACCCCTCTCCCTTCCCTCATCCCTCCCTCCTACCTCTCCCCCTCCTCACCAGTGGAAGAAAGAGAAGCTAACAACGCCAAAAACGAGAAAAAGATGTTGTTGTGATCGAAAATAGTACGTCAAAACGACCTAAAACCCCTGCTGAAGGAAAGAATGGAAACTGCGCGAATCTCCTCAAAAACCAGGTTCAGTCAAAATTGCGTGGTGCAGAAAAATAATAACTGTTTTGCCAAATAACAGCTAGTCATCATTCCCTTGACGCTAATTTAACATTAACCATTTGAGAGTCTAGAGATGCTCAGACAGTCGCGAGCATGTTCCATGTCCTTCAACCTTAGCAGCTGGCTGTGGCAGGGTTCCTGTAGGGCTGTTTTCATGTACATGTTCTCAATTGCCAATAACAGCCTGAGTTTTTTCAAATTTGGAGGGCAGTTTATCTCAAAGATGCACGTTTGTTCTAATGTTGATAAATGTGTGTGTGCATATTATGCTCCTTCTTACTTACAGTTGGAGGAATCACATTTAGTCTTCCTATGCATACTCGAACATAATATTATTTACCTCAGACTCATAATTTTGTCACACTACGCTGTACATTGAGGAGGAAGCTAAACTGCTGATTAAACCTGCAAACTTTTTGTCTTATTAGTGATCACAAAACGAAATTCTGGTTTATACCCAATATTCCCATGTTTCATAATGCATGAGTATCTTCTCATTCAGTCGCTGTTTTTTTATTGTTTCAGAGCTTGTAACAGATGCCTACTTTAAACATTTACTTTAACGGATCCCTGTTGTGCTGAACAAGATACTGACAGACTAAGTAACTATTATTCATTAAACGTTTTCTGATTTGCTGTAATTTTTGCCTGAGTCAGCAGCTCTTCAAACATCTCAAAACTTTCCTCGTAACAGATGTGTAACCAGTAACTCCAACTCTGGGAACCCAGTCACCCAGGCAGGCCCTTGACACAAAAATAGCTCTTGTAACGCTCTACATCACGCACAACTAATGACATTAACTTGATCCTTCGTTTCTACAGGATTCCTTTGAGGTACGCTTAGAGATTTGATGAGTGCACCTCAATTTTAACATAACCATTGCCAGAGAAAGAAAGAACTGCACACATGAAGAGTCTGCTCCTGCTCCTTGTTACCATACTCTCCATGGTCATTTATCATCGCTGTTCACGTGAAGAAGATTTTTGGATTTGGAACTCAAGAACTTTGTCCTCGCGTATTGAAGATTGGAGATTTATGAGTACTTGGACGAAATCAAACTGAATCGTACAATGAAATACTTCTTCGATGTTATTTATATGATATCCAACCTTGCGTATAATATTGTTTCGTTTGGAATTTTGTGTGATATTGATTGTAATGAGACGAATTATGTCTGTCGCTCATGCTCATTATGTTTTATAATTGATTAACAAAATATATAAACGTTAAATGGCTTATTATTATTGATATTGCATTTGTTCTTTCCAGTGATGAATCAAAATTAGATATATGTGAACCAAAAACTGAAACCAAGATTGGATGCTGAACCAATTGTTGAGGGGCATTGCAATTATAACGTAACTTACATTCCCAACTAATAATTCGTAAGTAAATATCAATTGAGTTCACTTCTTATTTTAAGCCTCCCTCCTTATGATTTTGAAGTACAACAAATTTAGTCTACAAGCAAGAAACCTCTGGAAGTTACATGGTAGCGAGTGTGTTGCATGTCTTAAGTATGGCGATTGACCTGTCAACATGAATTGGTTTGAATTAGGAATTACTTATTTCAGTTTTATTAGATGATAAAAATGAGTACCTGAGTGTCTACAATACATCTATGGAAGAATAATTTAGTATAGCACGTCTCACTGGTCTGTTTTATCATTGAAATGACTGCTCCTTAACGCTCATAAGGGAGTTATATCAGTCGAAAGTCATGGATTCATTAGCACGCGAGAGCATAGTGCACTGGCTTGGCATCCACCAAACCCAAAGCTTTGGAAGTGCGACAGGTTGTCATGGTAGTCTCCTAGCCAAGGTCTGTTGCCCATGTATCACCACTCAGTGGTAAGACATTGGGGAATCCATACCATCCAAGAGGGGTTCTTAATTTGGGGGACAAGTTTCTAAGGAAGCAATTGAATGTAGCTACGTTTTTTGTTGTTCATAACCTCCTTCGTCAATAGGACAAAATGGTTATAAGCTTGTCTAGTCCGATATATTTATAAGTTTATTAAGATGTATTATATTTCTTGGTTGTGATGTATATTCTGTATTTTTTATATTAAATGATTTTTTGGTTTTTTCTTTTATTTGAGTTCGTGGGACTTTACCACGTTTTTGTTATGATAAACTTATGCAACGATTATGGTAAAGAAAAGATATATTACTAGGATTATTGTAATAATTATATTACAACTAAATATTTTGTTTAAATTGAATAGTTCTATTATATTATTAGGGTTAAGTTCTATTCCTAAATAGTTATTTTTAATAACTATTCTATTTCTTTGGGATAGAATTAACCATATTACTGCGGTCAGTGTGATATATATATATAATATTCTAACTTTAAATTTGAATTTTTCATTAGATGCCACTCTAGCCATATACATGAATAATACTAGTATTCCACTTAATACAGTAATTAGGAGTATATATGAGATTCAAAATGATTTTATAAGAAAACCTGATAGTATTGATATTATAATTGTTTGAGCAATTAGAGTTAACCCTATTCTTATAGGGTGTTTTGTGAATAAAAAAATTATGTTTGTAGATAATATTATTGAGTTAATTAATGATATACAGTGAATAGTTTATTCAAAATATTAATTTTGGAGATTAAAGATGGGCTTAATGCTTTTTACTGAAGTTTTAAAAAAGATTTTTTAACTATGATTTACAAGATCATTATTTTTATTTAAACTATTAAAACTTATAATATATAATTATGTTTTTGGGTTAATATTTTTATTTGGTTTATTTGTTTTTATATCTATACGGAAGCATATTTTTATTACTTTAATGGCTTTAGAATATATAGGCTTGTGTATCTATATATACATCGTGATAATAATATTATATTATATAAGTGATATATATATTATTTTGGTTTTTTTAACTTTTATGGTTTGTGAGGCAGTTTTAGGGCTATCGATTATAATTTGTATAATTCGATTTTATGGAAATGATAATGTTAATACTTTAAGTTTGGTATGATAAAAATGTTTTTATCAGTGATTTTTGTGATACTTTTTTATTCTTATATAAATTGATATATATTTATTATATATATATTTTATATATTTGTATATATATATACTACTACTTGAATAATAAATTATTACACAAGATTGAGTTATAATTATGGGGGTGATTTGTTATCTAATTCTATAGTTTTTTTAACTGTGTGGATTTTTATTTTAATAGTTTTTTCTAGATTGATAATTTTTCAAAAAAATAAGACCGATCAACGCTGGTGCGTTTGGCTCCTCTTCCAACAACCGTCACTCACTGATGTAGGAATTGCAGTGAAGCAGCACACGTGGTTTCCTGCTTCCTCCGGACTGAAGGTGTAGGACATGCAGGTCAGAGAGTCTTCGAGAGAATAGAATGAATTTGCTGTGTCCCATAAAAAACTGGCTCATCAATATTCGTAGATATTGAAATATCAAATGTACTATTGTTTCCCCAATTGGTTAAACTTACCCTCAGGTTCATCTGAAGTGAAGTTATTAACAAAGCACCTATGTGCTTCATCTTTGATCTCTAATAAAAATCTGGAAGTTTTGGGAAGAACAATCTGGAATTATTTAGTACTCGACGTGAATGTAAAACAGAAGTTGAGCTCCTGATTATTCTAAATATGACGACTACTCTGGATTTATTAGGAATTCATGATTGTTTTATGCAGCAGTAAGGAATAAGTAGCAAAATAAGGAGTTGGTAGTAAATTTACTTTGTTATTAACAAAGGACACTCATTGTCTTACGACACAGGCATTGAGATTGCATTCAGTATTACAGTAGTTATGTTGTGATTCGGTGAGGGATGAGTTTTAATTCATTTCAAGGGCACATCAGTGTTCCCATGCCACCTGTACAGTTTGCGTCGTTAACAATAGATTAAGCATTGTATCTTCTCTCAATCGCTAGCCCTCTTATTATAGTTTGTGTCGGGATTCCTTTTGCCTTATTGGGTCAGATTTGATTTCTTTACACTCAAATTATTTGCAGTGTTTGTAAAGGCCTCGAGTTATAGTTGGAACTGCTACTTTCCTATTTCTTGATCTTCGAGTGTTCTAGCATGATTCCCCTTTATGAATAGTGTTTCCTTGGCATTTGACACGCAGTTTACCTCCATCAATTTCGTGAACCTCTTTAACGACTTTATCTTTTGATCTTTTTTTAATTCAAAGCTTCCAATTAAAGTACACAGACCTTGTTTCAGCTCTTCCCAGTGAGAGCATGCAAAGAATGTATGCTTCATGGCATTTTCTTCAGCATCACAGCAGATGCCTTAATAAAAATGCATGCTCCGTTAGCACTGGCTGTGGCGTTTTTTCGTGCTTTTTCCTAAATGGGACGTAAGAGGGAGGGTCTACGCCGGTGTATTGAGAACTAACCCGGAACTGTTTAGCACATTGTATCAGGTATTCGCCCTTTCTCAGATGGCAACTCTTCTCTCTTGAGCTCGTCCCATTAGATTGTCATAGTTCCTTTATCCTCTCCTGTTTAACAGTCGATAGTCTGATGACTTCCAACCTCAGGCTTATGCCAAACAACGTGTGTATTCAGTGAAGAAGTTACAAATTTCTTTTTTTTATGCGCAGTGCTTTATTGATAGCCATTATGATAAGGCTTTTTCCATTTTGACCTAGTTGATGCATGAGCTTGCATCCCATAATTATTCTGCCCCTATTGATACAATTCTCAGTGATTATTGGGTTGGTTTCTAGAGAGTTCCTGATGAGAGTCAATGTGAAATGTGCCTCATTTTTCAATGGCATTCTGCACCTAACACTAATTTCTCACAACTGAAACGATAGTATTTTAGACATTTCAGTTACTTATTTTAACATCCACACCCATTTAGTACACGTGTTTCTCTTACAGTGAATAAGGTTTTTTTTTGTTTGAAATATGCACCTTTAAAACGAAATATTTATGTCCCTGTTCTTAGTTGATTCTTTTATAGTACATTTTTCTGACAGGCTATTGTTGCCTCTCGCTTCTTTACATTGATATTTGACAGTAGCCAAAACAGTATTACAAGCTGCAGAGCGATAACCACAAGCAGATATTTGGACTTTGAAGCACATTGATAAATCACCTGGTTTGGTTTTTAATTAAACGTGCCGGAAACAATTAGGTTCAAATGTGTTCATTGTCGTGGAAATAATGTCAGTCCACAAATGATTAAAGCCTTGCCCTTCTAGGGGCTCAATAACATTCATTTAATCCCTGCTGATTTGATGTGCCTTACAATAAGTTTTAATTGCGAACAAAAAAAATGCATCGGAGGAGAGCGGGCTTTGTCAGGAAGTGCTGGCTTTCTAGTTTTTATGTATACTGTGGAGGCTGGAACATCGAACATGAATGTGCCTGAATGGTGAGGGAGTGGAGAAGGCCACTTTGAAATTCCAGAAAATGGAAGGAGGCTAGTCACCAGTGAATCATGCTAAAGATAAGAACCACCCTTTCTAGCTCAAGATGGGTCTCCCCCATATAAAAAACAAGAAGTATATCTCAGGCCAACTAATTTCGAATCGTGTAAAGCCTTATATTGAATTTGTTTGTTTAGAGGTCATCAAATTACTTTCAGTTTCTACTAATTGTCTACTCGTAAATCATTAAAGAATTTTTGTTTAAACACAAGGGAGGTTTTCTTGGTGAGCCAGAGAACATAGACATGAAGTCAAGATGTGTCTTTCCTACCAGCTGTGAAAGAACCCCACAGTACATTGTGTACAAGGGAAGTTGCTTAATAATCTTGACAAAGTTCAGTCATTTATGCTGTAATTTCTTACTGGTTGTGTCATGACACCTACCATTATCATGCTGTATTACTTCTTATCATGTTTGGTCACACCTGCATTCTCATATAACCATCCATTATGTCGATTTATGTTTTGCATTGCCATTTATAATGAACAAATTCTATATCTTGAATTGGATGTCTTCCAATATACTCTCTTGCTAGACTCTCACTTGCGAATACAGCTATTTACATATTCGAAATGACGAGAAAACGCCCATTTCGGATCTGGTATTGTTGAAAAAGAACTGCCAACGTCTTGTGGCATGTTATAAAAATATAAAAAAATCGAGTGTGATGCTTCATACAACTTTTCTCGGCCCTACGTAGATTCAGCAATTTTCTTGACTACAGAAACTAATCAAATTTGTTATTCATTCCGTTCTACATGAAAACTGATGGCGTTGGAGGTTGTGCTGCTTCTACGTGTGCCACGGCCATTATTGAGCAGTCGATGTACAGGAGATTTAAGGTACTGACTACAGGATTTTTTTTTTTAGAATGATCGTATTCACTGTTTTGGGATAATTGAGTACGAACTTTTAGAAATGGTAGTGAGTGAAATGGCAGTGGTTGAAATTACGGGATTTCTTGAGTAGCCCTTATATGTCTCCCTAGCGTTAGTAAACATCGTATGGCCACTTCATTTCACAAGATACTAGCAACGTTTGAGCGGAAGTTTATAAGGAAAAAACGTTGATTGTGCTGCTCTCATCATTTTGATGGAATTTTATGGTACTCTTATGTTATTTGAAGGTGCCCACACAAATAATTCAATCAAAATCGTTAGAGCAGTTTTTAAGAAAAACAATATTTAGAGTTTCGATCGCTATAACTATAGTTTTATATGGATTTCGCTCATTCCCTTATTTTGGCGTCCCTTTGTAACCTGGGGGATAGATATCAAATTTGAGCTGATTTGGTTTAGCCTTTTCTTCCATTCCTGTTCACATGAACACACACACCATTTCCCCCAAATACCTGAAGAGAACTCGACTTTTTTTATTAGCCAATTACACAACTTCTCTTTCTACTTTATAGAGCCAAGGAAAGTAAAGATTTATTGATTTTAATGGAAGCACATTTAAACATTTTGTAAGGTATACTAAATTAAATAAAAGCGTTCTGTGATGAACACAATATATATGACGCAGAAAAGGTTACTTTGGGTTGCAGTTTAATAAATAGTTGACAGTTCACTATTAGTTAAATTTTCGAACGTCGAATTTTGCCTTTCAGAACGTAAATTCATTTCAAGAGTCGTTAAAAACGAAATAATTGAAGAAATCACGATATGAACCTTTTTTTTGCATCATTGTTACTATCTGACCACTTCTGAAAGATCGAGGCAACTGCAACTAGCAAATAGAATGAAATTTAACTCTGTAACATTGTTCACTTGTATGAAATTCAAGATGCCATTAAATATGTAATCTAAAAAAAATGCAATAATTCAAATGAACATATTTTGTATGTTCTGTTCTACCCAAAGTCAAAATGCTATATCTAGGGTAATCGTTAGACATGTTGCGGTCACGCCTAACATCATTTTTTATACTTTTCAGCGGGTTTTCTTTTTTTTTAAATTAAGCTTAGGCGGCAATTCTGTGAAAAAAATGGCGCAATTGTTTATAAAAGTATTTCTTTCTTACGGTTCTAAGTATTAAAATAAGTTTGTCCGACTGATTGCAGTTTTACATTAGTGGTACCTTATGAAACACCGACTACTTAAAGCATTTGTGTGTACGAAGTAACGGTCCCTTCCTAATTTAGTCGCCATCGTAAACAGAAACCTTTCCCAACTGCTCTTTGAGTCAATCACTAGACGCTAACAGTCGTGGAAAAAGAAAGGCGATACTGAACAAGAAATGGTAAATCTAAAGCGGATACTTTGGAAGAACTACTAATACTACAGTTGCTTCATTTATTAATCAACGAAGTTTTCCCATATATGAGGCTTTCACTTGTATGCTGATTGATTATTATCTTATTTTGTTCTTATGAATGCAAAAAGAATTGAGGCATAACTACCGAAGTGCAAAAAAATGGAGCAACTTTTTTTGTTTGTCCAATTTGAAAATTAAGAACGAAAACGCTCCTTTTTTTAAGCCCCATGTAACATTTATAATTAGTTCACAAGTTTCTCCCCAGAAAAAAGGTTAACTTGGTTTGGTACACATTTCCTGGAGGAGTGTTATTATTAAACCCCTCAAAAAACAAAGCTTCCTTTATGCTGAAGCCAGAAGAGATAATATGATTCACGACTAAGTACATTGTTCGAAAGGACACACAAGGAGTACGCCTTTTACCAGTCTGGAGATCTCATTGGCAATTCATAACCAGATGGCTCATGAATACTGATGGCAAATGGTTGGAATACTTGTGTTCACGCAGGCTACCGAATAACCATTCTTTCAATGAAAAATATTACGGGGAAGAGGTTTTGATTTTGATACATGGGAAGAAAACTTCTTGATGATGTTCTTGGTTGAAATACTCAATTTTTAAGGTTCTATTAGAAGCTAGAGAGGTTAAACAAATATACAGGAAGATGCAGGGGGTTTGCAGTGCTAGAGCTCTTCTAGGCCTGGCCTCTGAGACACCAATTCCGTCCCCCTTCTTAGATGTATCGATAAATCGTATTTAGAGGGACGACGCAGCATCGCCCTAGGCCCGTGGATATCAAGAGCATCTTAAATAGGTACACAGGGCTTTCAAACGCCATGTCAAAAGTGGATTGACTCTGTGAGTCCTGAATTCTAGTTTGACCCTGATTTCTCCGAATCCCTATCAACTTTTTACGTTCCTCGGGAAGTAGGAAGAAAAGTTGCACCTAGTCGACTGAAAACAAATTTTGAGTTTTCTTCAGATCCCTGTTTTAAATATCTTTGATAAAATGTTCTATGTGTGTAAAATGTACTGGTGGGACTTTCATGGTAGAACTTCCCCTTACACTTCTTTCCCTCTCTATTTCATCCCTAAAACTTGTACGCGTTGGTCAGTCAGGGTGTCCTCACCCATTTCTCTAGTGTGTTTTAGGGGTGCACAACTTCTGGCTGATAGGATGGAGGGGGGATTCATGGCCAGCATCGTTGGAACATTGGTCGCCAAAATAGTGCAAAAAGAGAAACAAACTATAGTGATCCTAATTTTCAAAACATCAAATATTCCTATTTTATGCAAGGTCAGTTCTAAACAGTGGCTCAGTAAATTATCAAATATTTTGACGGAAATAGACTGTAGTGCAGTTTTTTCTTATAAATCTCGCTCATATGACCCTAAAATCCAATGAAGCGCGTTGGTAGTCCAATAAGCCACCTACACAATAATAGTTTAATAACGGCTATTGAATAATTAGAGGCATCCTACAAAACTGCAGAATTCAAACTACCTATTGGGAGTGACCCAATAAATTCTGGTACATGAAGCTTGACTAGTTACTTTCCGCTACCTGAAGGGAAGGAAAGTATAGTAATCGGCCCAAAAAAAAAATTTGGGTTTTCTTCAGATCTTTACGTTTCAGACCCTACTGAGTCTAAAAAACCTAATTTCGAAGAGAGGTCCGTGTGTATGTCTGTGTGTGTGTGTGTGTGTCTGTAGTTCGATTTGCGGGAGAACGGCTGATCCGATTGAGCTGGTTATTTTTTTGTTTTGTTCGTTATTTTTTGTAGACACCAAAATAAGGTTATGGACGATTTCGGTCTTTGGGAACGGGGGTGGGGGGACGAAAATGTACCAAAAACTAGGGTTTTTCGCATTTTTCTCGAAAACGGCTCAAACGATTTTGATTAAACTTTCAAATTATCTTCTCCTAATCAATACCTAACTTTTCTTTTCTATACATATCTCCATGAAAATACGGTGAACGGAGATATAGGCCCATGAAGCAAAAATAGGTTTTTTACTCTTTTTGGCAAAACGGCTTCAACGATTATCACCAAACTTTAGAGATGTTTTCGAATAGTTAATACCTACATATTGTTCTCAATAAATGTTCCTGTGACGGTCCATTGAACAGGGATAAAAATCAAAATGTGTCAAAAATAACAATTTTTCGAACATTTCCGTTAATTCCAGGGTATCTTTTTCACCAGATGTGATAAATCTTAATGGAGTGTCTTTCAGTCACCCATACCAACGTTTCGTTCTCTATAATTATTTCTGTATATATATGTTGAACGGAGATATAAGCCAAGTTAACTCAGAAAAGGAGATTTGTCGAATATTAATTTATCGGTATTCCAATTTTCTCAAAAACGGCTCTAACGATTTCGATCAAACATTCGGAGTACTCTCAGCTAACTAGTCCCTACATTTTGTTCTCCATAAATGTTCCTGTAAAAATGCGTTGAACGAAGATATAGCGCCCGCCTATATAGGTGGTGTTCGAACTTAAAGGGGTGGCGGAAAGTTGTGTGTTGCTACGCACCAGATATTTTTTGTACAGAATGTTAAATTAAGGTTCTCGATGTACGTAGGGTATTTAATACGGACGAACAACCTTGATCATGGTTATTCTCACGAGGTTTTTCTGTCATGGCCTTAGCTGTATCATACAGGCCTTCTAGACTAGTTGAAGGACAGACGTGCTCTGAGAGTAGTGGATGAGGTAAAATGCTTATAAGTTCAGCCATATCCTTGCTTGATTGAACTACTCTGGTCCCTACTAGTCGATAGTACTTGGTCAAACGAAGAAACTCGTACTAATACGCTCAAATTAATTATGAGTAACAGCAACTGACATGTAAAGGTAGTGACTCACATGTTCTATTCCTATCCAAAGTTCAAGCCTCCATGAGCCGCCAATTAAAAAAAACTGTGAGTTGGTCATTTTCGTTTATAAAATTGCTTTTTCGTTTCTGTCCTTGTGGCCTGTTTTGAAAGCTAAGAACGATTGTTGGTATCACTTTATTCACAATGGAAGTTCTCATGAATACTCTGCCAAAATGGATTAGTAGCTCTGCGAACTTGATTAATCACAGGATGAAATAGAAAAATATCATTTCCAGCGCACAATTTTCACATGAGTATGTTCTAATAGGAATTTATGAAGACTCCTTGTGGTATCACAATTTTTTACATCTCGTTGATATTCTAATAGCGAAGCAAGCATGATTTGAAGTGGTTGTAATGTCGTTTAGCTTAGTGGTACCCCCCTGAAACTGGAAGGGTAGTGGAATACTCGGCCGAGACGAGGAGCAAATGGCGGGGATCTTGAAGTTTCCGTGAACTGTACCTCCTCGTCACGCCCAACTCTTGGTTGTAGGCTTTCTAAACTCCTGCCTTCCCCTGAAATGATAAGGAGAATTACTCATTTGCCACAATGTACAATAAAAGTGATTAATGTTTGTTTATTTTGATACAAACAGAGATTAGTTTCTCGTATATCTAGTAGTTGAAAATGTGATTTTATGTACAGTTCAGTACTTCTGAGTGTCTGATTGCGCGCAGTTATACCAACGAAGCAAATCTTTTGAAGGTTTGACAGAAGAGAGAATTTATTTTTTCATTTAAAATCTTCATCTGCACTCTACTCATAAATTTCTTGGGGTGCCGGTTGACGTTAAGAATTCGAGTTGATTTTATTAAAACGGTAAGGTTTTTGCCAATGCACTGGAAGCCTCTCACTGCTCTTCAAACGAGCCTGGCTGTAACCCTGTGACCCTGGTGAAATGATAGGTTTTGGACGTGTCAAACCTTTACCTAAGTACTTTCTTCAGAAAGTGACAAATTATTTCAAATGTGGAATACCAGTGTTAAGGATACAGTCAAAATTCGATAGTGCCAGCCAAAACAACTTTCTGTAGTAAATAACAAAAAACCCTTAAGCAAGGCTTTACTTAGCACAAAGCTTCCTATTATGAAAATCATTGAGAAAACGTAACTACGCTAAACATAGCATTGCCTGGGAACCACAATAGGAATAATAATAACTCCTTCATCCTACCCCTGTTCATAAGACATAATCGTCTAGGTGGCTTGGATGGTGTTGCAGCCGATGAGAATGTCGTGGGAAGTAAGAGTGTGTGGCCATGATCTGGGCTACTGGTATGTGTAAGCAATTGGAGTGTCTCCTCCATAGGTTTTGCAGGCTATGTTAAAACCTGCGAGCTTGTGTCAATTCTGTCTATCAGCAACTAGCAACGTGGTAGTGGATTGGTTAGCTCTATTTAGCGAGGTATCATCCAACTTCCGAAAATTGTGTTATGAGGGGTTTGGAAATGTTTGGAGAGCCGCTGACTCAGCTCTCTAAGTGGCATTCGTCATGAGGCTCTGCCCATATATAATGTGCAGAAACCATGGAGTCTAAGCCATAAGGACAAGACGGTTCGCATTCAGGGATGTCTGTGGGGGTTCTGACCAGGTGAGAGAAGACAAGTGCAGAGTGCATCACCTTACCAGAAGAAGGGGACCTCACCTCCTCCACTCTACTTTGAAGACGCAGCTTTATTCAATTCATTCCTGTTACATCGCTCGCCGCTTCGTAGCCGTTTTTTTCTACTCCCCCTGTCTCTTTTTTGTGCACCACGTTTTGTCTCGAGGATCTCACATTCTTCGTTTCCATAAAGCTGGTCACACATAGATGCTCGTTAGAACTTCGCGTCCTACGACATCAACACCTTCAAACTGAGCCGACAATTCAACCTACATCAAGTCAATCCTACCTTCCGGTACCTTTAATTCAACTACTTCAGTGCGAGAATTTCTTTTTGTGCATCATGCCTCCATCTCGTCCAACCCAGTGAACCAGAACAGTAGTACATTACCAGTGCGTGTTATCATATTCAATTGACGTTGCTCACCTTGTTAGAAATATTAAATGCTTGTCTGGGACGTATTGAGAAGTCAACTCCCGTTTCAGGTTAACGCAAAAACACCCATAATTCACCGGTGCAAGGTTCATTCCTGTTGTACCATTTTGGGTCAAACAACCCTTAAGGCCAGAATGGTCACAGGCTTGCCCCATCATTCGATGGCACTTATGGCTTTCCCTCATCCCAGGGTGATACAGTTTGAACTTGCTGACCTCCTTGGGGTTTGGAAGGGCCCCAGTAAGCTGCATATCAGGGCGTTTGGCACAGCCTGGAGGACTTAGTAGGAGGTATGTACAAGAGTGATCTTCAATAAATAACTGTTTTTCCTCCCTCCACCACTTCTTCTAAAACCCCTTGGACAATTGAATGAAGCATGGGAGCATGGGCCTGTTGTAGCAATGAAGGGTTTGTGGTATACAGACTCAAAGGCTTCTCCCAGGGGTAGAAGAACAGGGAGATTCCCCCCCCCCCCCTTCACAGATTTTTAGGATTCGTAAAAAATGTTACGCAGTAGTGATAATGAGTAGGTAGGAAGGCATTAAAGTTCATTGGTGACCAATGCATTGTCAAAAGTTAGGATTTTTTTTCTTCAAAACTTAGCAGAGGGCTAATGTGGATTCAACAGGGAAAGAAACAGAACAAGACAGGAAGAGAGGCTTCAAGATTTTCAGGGCCTCTAACTTTTTGAGAAAGTGTCTTCTATTCCGATTCAACTTCTTCATTTCTTTAATGATGTTCATGACTACCACATTACTTGGTTTAGGATCAATACTCCGTGTTTGGTTGCTCTCTCCCCCCCCCCTCCTATACCTTATTCTTGCCCAGGAGGAGACACATAGAAAATGTCTTTCAGGCATAGCAGCGGCCATACGCCTATTCATACAAGGGTACAAGGGGCTTCTAAGTGGCTGCAAAAACTTTTCTCAGCGAATGTGTACTGCAGTGGCCACAGGTCCATTCCTCCCCCATGGGAAAAAATTACATTGAGGTAGATGGTGAATAAGGGAATAATGGAGCGTGTGATCGACTGCTTGCTCGATTACAAACACTAGTCTCCAGATAGCTACACCAACACACAGAGAGCGTCTGGCCTCAATGTTGTGTTTATGTTATGCATTCCGACCAATGGGGCTGGTAATTGAAAACCAATCGTTGATCAAAACTCCTGGATCACCATCCTGCTGGTCATCAGTACGGTCGATAGTATGTTGAGTAGTCTGTGATATCATAAATGAAATGGAGCAGCATTTGTTCATACTGAGATTATTTATCCTTTCAGCAGCTCACAAGCCTACTCTGTATTGGTCTGAACAGTAGTCACATCATGGATAGCTCCATCGTCGGCAACTAGAAGGGAAAATAGTCTGCTTAACACATTGAGAGTGTTCATTAAAATGAAAATGAAGAACAATGGCCCAATGTATAACCCTCCATGAAAGCTCTTGAGTGAGAATAGAATAAAGGAAAGTGCCCACTGTTAAATGCCAATTTGCAGGTCAAAATTGTAAGTTGAGAAGAGAGACAACCCAACAGCTCACTCCCAATGCACAGTGCAAGCCAGTTGTCAAGCTGTTCATAGGCCTTCGTCAAATCTGCATTGGCAGCATTTACCAGCAAGGCTCCAATAGGAGATGCGATCAAGCGCTAATTATCTGAGTATTTCAGACTCACCAAGTAAAAATGTATTCAAATCAAACTGAGACTCACTCTCAAAAGTAGGGTTTTCCCTGTTGGGGTAGAATGTCCATTGGCCACCTTTGAGCAGCTCTACAACCGGCAGCTCCCGATCTATTTCATTTGCACTCATTGGCCGATCAAGAGCCCATGAGTTGCTGTTGAGGTGTCTCATAGCTGGTCCTCCAATATCCATTCCTGAAAGAGAAGTAATAAAAATGTCTACTTAATCAAGAGCTTTAAGTACCAAATCTGATTCATGAGCTGACAAGTTGTGGAAGGCTCGCTTGAAATGAAAGAACATACAAAATGGTGGGTTTATGTATACATATACCTTCCCCTCTGCCAGGGCAAGGCCATCTGAAGGTGAGGACAACAATAGATAGATGTTTTTGTACTGGAAAAAAATTATGTACTACATTTCACACAAACTTCCTTCCTTGCCTCAATAGGATTGTCACAAAAAAAAGCTTAGGTAGATCCAGCGGGTTTGTGGGTTTCTGGCACTGCAGGTGTTTACAGGAGTGTGAAGCTCACTCTACTTAGTGGATGGTACTACGAAGAATCTAATGATTCTCTGCGAAGATTGTTTTCCATGGCCAGGAAGAAAAAGAAGTTGCACTCTGGATGAGTTAGTGAGTGCTGGGTTTTGTGTCAATACCTTTTCGGTAAAGCTGGCTGGGGCTGAATTGTTTACCACAAACCTCGCGTATCATAGTAGTAGAAGGATAGACCCCTGCCCCTAAGGTCCACTGATCCCCACCACAAGCTGCTCCTCATGGGTTGTAGTTCTGCCCCACAGCGTATCCATCTAGGATATTGTGCATGCTGCAACTGGCATTGAATCTCTACAGGATCAGCTGCAGTGATGCAGCAACTCGCTCGAGTATCAAGTGTCATGATGTTGTCTACAAGAAGGCGAAGGTCCCTTGTGACATCACATCGTAAGGCAAAAGTGTAGCGCCACTATGTTGTCACTGGAGAAAAACTGTATTGCGTCGCATGAAGAGGCCGATAGACTGAGGAGACAAGGATCTGCGCTTCTCCCAGTGGAACCTGAGCCATTCGTTGGGACCACCAAAATCAACTTAACCACGGAGGTTGACAAGTGGCAGTAGAAATGCAGGGCTGCCTATTGGCGGGATTTGCCAGGCCAAAGGCAGTTAAGGCTGTTTATTAAACGCTCCAGGGAGCGACTAAGAGATGTCCTCAATCTGGAGAGAGAAAGTACTACTGCTGTCCACTAAGGTACCACCTGGCCAACATTAGTAACTCAGGGGTACAATGTGGCAGATTCTGAGAGGTAGAGTAGGAGCGCGTATTGTGTACATGTGAGGGGCTGGCTGCAGTACGACATTAGACGTTGCAAAGTTGTGAGTGGGTTTGGAGACAGGTTTCATGATGGGTATTGACAATTTGCTCAGGAACTTTACTGCGCTCAACCGCCTCTATATTGCTGACTCTTGCAGACAGGCTATATAAGGAGCTGGAGAGGATGAGAACCTTAGTTCTGCTCTAAATGTTTAACTGTATGTTTCTCCACGCACGTTGGCCATTCAAAACCCATCATTTGTCATTTCGTATGGGTATTCTACAAGCACATTCTGTATATATTACGTTGTGTTGGTATCGTTTTCTAGGTATTTTTTGATGCTAAGTCGAATAAGACCAGTCTCTGAATAGCAGGACTGTGCCTAGATGGACCACAGTAAATTCTACTATTTAAAGGAGCTGGTGGGAAAATAGCCTTACCAGCCTGCCTCCTCTCACTGCCTCCTCATCAGTCTGACTGGTCGTATCATACCAATTGCTTAGCATTGTCTAGAAAATGTCAATATTCGTTCTGTTGTAGCCAGGTCATGTCTCGTATCATTTACTAGTATTTTTCGATGCTGAATCGAATGTGATGGGTCTTGGAAGTGCTCTACAAACATTGCCGTTTGCATATGAGCTGTAGTTTTCCAGATTGTTCCTGCCAAAGCACTAATTGATAGCTAAACACGATCTGAACGAATTGAGAGTCACAATATACTGACCAGCGGACCCTGGTTTGATCCCTGACCGAGCACCCCCCTCCGCTTAACCTAGGAGGGTGAGGCAATGGGTACCAGCGATGGCTGGGGTCTGTGTGGGCCCCCCAACGGGCTCAAAAAGGGAGTTGGGTTGTGCCCTCTATGGCCACGGCAACTGCCATTGGTCCCGCAGCTACGGCTGCCTCCCTGTATTTTCTCTCTCTCCCACACAATATACCGCCGCTGAGGTCACTGCAGTAGTTTTGTTTTTTCCTCCCTCAGTCAGGAGGTTAACGTATTATTACGATCGCGCATGAGCCAGTCTCCCGATATTATTACGTATTTTTCTTTGATTTCACCCGTCTCACGCAGATTATTAGCTGGCTTTCTTCGCATATTTGACTGGGAATTAAAACTGCCGTTACCCCTGACAAACTACGGCTTCATGGTGCCGGGTCAGGAAGTTTCCAGCCAGGCGAACGAAATATTACACAAGAACGCTGACAATCACTTGTTTAGACAGAAGTTCCAGCTTAGCGTGTCTTTTTCTTGTAGTGTGGTCTGAAACAGGTCTCTGACTCAACGTCTAAACATGGGCTGCCCCATTCAGGGATTTGTCTACAAAAGGCATCCGTCAACGGCCAAGTTGTCAACATTTTGCGACGTTGGATTGAATAGAATAGGTCCCAATTATGCTGTGTAACGGATTAGTAAACAACTGTGTGAAATTTTCAGCGTTTTTTATACTATTCTTTTGTTTATGCATTAAATTATTCGCAACTCATCTTTTTATTAGGGATTGAAAATACCATTGGAACCACAATTATGTCCATTCGTTTTTACCGTTTTTCTTTCGTCTTTTGTTTATAAGAAATGTGAAAATGCTGCGCAAACAGCATGAATATGTTTACACGAAAGGCTTTCAGCAAATAAATTTTGAGTAGGAGGGGGGTAAGATTCTATGGCGGACAGACTCTGGTTATAATTTTGTCCGCCTAAATCGGCCCATTTGTCGACAACGAATGGTTCAATTCGGTCTAAGCATGAAGCGGAGGAGGACTTACCGTGAGCGCCGTTCAAGAGCTGTGTCAAAGGGAGCACTACCATCAACATCGCAGCCGAGTTGACCATCGTGGACTGTGAAGGATGGGTCGCCCTTCTTGATCTTTTATATGGGGAATTTCGCGAGGGCAGCAGCCTCTGGAAAGATCCTCGGTACGCCGGATCAACGGGTAATCTCCTCCTGTCAGTCAGGAAAAACTCATTTACATTCAGTTAGAGGCAGAAAGTAAACAAGCTTTGTGACGATTTATTTGAGAGGGAGACAGATCTTTTTCAGAATCAATTACCTTTGAGCGTAAAGCCCGTTTGACGCCCGCGTTCTTCGAATACCGTCTGGGTAATAGTCCTTCCTACCGCCTACTGCTTACTCGCAATTGCCTCACGCAAATTCCGAAGGTTAATTGTCGTTTAATGTAATACAACCGTCGGATTCGAAACGTAGGCTCGGAAAATCTGAAAATTTCCCAGGGGCTAACTCAACAAAGCTCAGGAAAGCTGGATTAGGCTGATTCACTCAGTTCCGTTGAAATGGGGTACGAACGCGATATGGGGAGCAAAGACCGAGGTTGGAACCTGTGTTTACGTGGAACGAGGCCGATTTTTTTATTAGTAAAATTGTATACGAGCGCTTCCAGGCAATACAACCATACCATGAAATTCTCCACCGCGAGAAAACATCGAGAGCAGCACAATAAATTGTCAAACGTAAAAGCGGTAAAGACGTTAGTCAACAGATTCGTGGTTGCTCCTGGTTATCAAATAGGCAGGTTGTAACCAGAAATGAGGAAGATTCAAGTACTGCTGCAATAGAAGTCCTTTTGAACATCTCACCTCTTCATATACACATTCAGAGGACTTTATTATCAGCTGATTTTTTTTCATGTGCAGATTTTCTAGTTTCAAAAGCTCTGAATCCAATAAACAAAATTTTGGGGAAAAAAATGTTTGTGTGACAGTTACAATCCTGTTTTTTGGGGTGTCTGGGGGAGTACCGACTGGGTTCAGAAAGATAGAATGAAAACGGCATAGCCGAATCTGCTCAAAATTGACACTTAGTATGCCGATCGTCATCGGACGCCAACGTAATGGTACAGGCAAAATTGGTTGAAAATTAACTATACTTATTATAGCGGTCAAAACACCAAATATTTTATTTTTCACAACGGCTCCAACAGATTTGATTATATTTCTCCAAATGACATAACAGTACCATAAGATTTTCCTCTGCGGGAAAATAAAGAAAGCAGCACAATAAATTATGACAAATTTCGACGTGCAGTTTTTTCGGCTTATATCTCGCTCATAAAAGACTAGCATTCTCAACGAAATCAGAGTGGTAGCTCAATCAACTGCCAATCCAGTGAGCGTCGAATAACGGTTATAAGCTAATCGGGGGTAACCTCAGAAATTCTGGGATTCAAACATACGCCGTGATAGTCCTACGAGCTCAGGACCGGTGGGGAGACGGTTGCGCCTAGGCCTCTTTTGTGGCCTATATCAACCCATCAGCGTCCAGCGTGCCCGAGAACGGCAGGCCCCCCTGGTGTCCTGGCATCAGTGATACCTCTCGGTATGTCCAGGCTGAACCTCGCGGCGAAGCCAGGTTTTTGGTTGGCTGAGAAGGAGATTCTGATTCATTCGTTTATTATTTTTCTTTTCTAGGGCAGGGGCAGAGGTAAGGCAGACAGTTCGCCGGGCTAGGTACTCTACTCCCTCTTCTTGTAGCTTGGAGTTTCCCCATAATTGCCTAAACTGGACGTCCTGCCAGGTATTGTGCGCCGCTGTTGTTTTTTTTCTCCCGAGGGCATGTGGATGTGTGTAGGCCCTTTGTCACTGCGGCCACATATGGGCCTATTGTGACACTAGCCCTTTCTTAGTAGAAGGCGTCGTACATACCGGCCCCCTCAGGAAGCCGAGTATGTCTTTCACCGCAGATTCCGCTACGATTTGGGGTTCAATGGTCCCCTGGGCGAAATATTCGAAGCATTTAGCACATAGGACATGCTCTGTCGTCTCGTCCTCCTCGCCACAAAGTCTGCATTCCACCGCCTCTGAGATGCCCATCTTGTTCAGGTGATATCTGAGTGGGCAGTGCCTGGTGAGGAAGCTTGTCAGAACTCTCAGATCCTGCCTAGAGAGTGTCAGCATCGCCTTCGCACATTGACAGGAAGGCATAACGGATCTTTTCGATTGTCTTAATTGTGGTTAGCCGGTGGGCGCTGTTTTCCTGTATCTCCCATCAAGCCACCAGACGATTCAGGTGACTCTTCGTCATACCTACGTATGGTTCAGGCCCGATGGGTAGGGACTCTGTACCCCTTTTTGCAAGGCAGTCAGCCTTTTCGTTGCCCTCATGCCTCCTATGAGCCGCCACCCGCTGTCTAGTTATTCCTTGGAGGCTCGACTTCATCTTGGTAGAGATATTTCCAGGGTGCAAAAGCCTTGCCGCTCCCAGGTAAGCAGTCCTCTGAATGTGTATATGAAGAGGTGAGATGTTCAAAAGGACTTCTATTGCAGCAGTAGGGCAAACCCCCCCCCCCCCCCCCCCCCCCGTAGTAGCAAGCAAGACACACCAGTCGCCTTCCACCACACAATGGAGGCATACGTGACGCGGGGTCTTATTATCCGCTTATAGACCACTCCATCATTTTTGGAGTTATGCCCCAAGATTTGCCACACAGCCTCCTACACGCCCACAGGGCTTTAGTTGCCTTGTGCAGCGCATATTTCACATGAGGGCTCCATGTGAGCTGCTTGTCCAGCATCACCCTGAGGTATTTCACTTCCGTCTTTATCTGGAGCTGCTCCGCTGTCGGAGTTTTACCCTCCTGGTCTAGTTTGGTCCGTGCGGTTTTACAGAACCTGCGCTGTGTGTACTCGCTCGCCCTCCCTGACACTAAATAGATAAGTAGAAACTAACTCTGAAATTGACACAACACAGATCACAGATCACAAAACGTTCAATTAACAACTTACATACATTCATAATAAATTACTTTCATACCTTGGGGGGGGGGGAGTACTTGAATCTTCCTCATTTCTGGTTACAACCTGCCTATTTGATAACCAGGAGCAACCACGAATCTGTTGACTAACGTCTTTACCGCTTTCACGTTTGACAATTTATTGTGCTGCTCTCCATGTTTTCTCGTGGTGGATACAAGGTGATGGTAAGGAGGGCGGGGGAGGGGGAAGAAAATGTACCAAAAACTAGGCTCCGACAATTTTGGTTAAATTTTCAAATTATCTTTTACTAATCAATCCCTAACTTTTCTTCTCCATACATATCTCTATGAAAATACGGTGAACGGTGATATAGGCCTATGAAGCAAAAATAGGTTTTTTACGCTTTTTGGCAAAACAGCTTCAGCGATTTTCACCAAACTCATAGGATGTTTTCAAATAGTTGGTACTTACATATTCTTTTCAATAAATGTTCCTGTGACGGTCCATTGAACAGAGATAAAAATCAAAATGTGTCGAAAATAACGTTTTTTCTAACATTTCCGTAAATTCCAGGGTAACCTTTTCACCAGATGTGATAAATCCTAATGGAGTGTCTTTTAGTCACCCATACCAACATTTCGTTCTGTATAATTATTTCTGTATATATATGTTGAACGGAGATATAAGCCAAGTTAACTCAGAAAAGGAGATTTGTCGAATATTAATTTATCGGTATTCCAATTTTCTCAAAAACGACTCTAACGATTTCGATCAAACTTACGGAGTACTCTCAGCTAACTAGTCCCTACATTATGTTCTCGATAAATGTTCCTGTAAAAATGCGTTGAACGAAGATATAGCGCCCGCATATGTAGGTGGTGTTCGAACTTAAAGGGATGGAGAAAAGTTGTGTGTTGCTACGCACCGCTCGTTTTTTTCGACACACTTTCCCTTTGGGGGAGTGGAATGTAAACCTGTAATGCTCTTGGTCTTCTTTTGTGACTGCATGTTCGTTATCTTGTCTCTAATAATTTTCAATACAGGTTACGTTGGGTAACATAAGGGAATTAGTTATAGAACTACTTTAAAACGAGTCATACTATTGCGATTCTTGACCTCTAGTGAGGGTGAGTAGTCCTTTAACTAGATTTGTACACGACATGGTGGGGGGGGGGGTGCCGTAAACAACTAAAATCCTTTGGCAGTAATGAATCCCTTCTTTCTCTGCCCCAGCCTGCAAAAAGTAGATGTTTATTCTCCCGAGTTTCTCTTTCGAGATCACAAGTTCTTCGAATTTATCAAGTTTGGACTTCTTGCGCCATAAGGATTTTGTGCCTTCTCCCCACTTCTGGTTCGTAGTGAGAGTCGCTGCTCCTGAACAGCTTCACTAGAATCTAATTACACGGCTGAAACGAAACAAAAAAAAAAAAAAAAAAAAAAACGACGAAGACCGAACAGCGAATTGATTGTTCGCGCTACAACACGCAGGAAACTCGTCCCGTCGGGGGACCTTGGTCTGGAAACTGGGTCGTTCAGTGCCCGCCAGAGAACATGGTTCGAATTAGTTGCACTGAATTGATGAGCTCTTCCGGACGATGAATCGTTTTTCCAGCTTTACACCGTCCATTAAATCTCTCGACGTCTCGAGGAGGAAACGCGGACGTTTTAAGGGCGTCGACGGACGTCACAACACGTTTATTTCAAATTAGCGAATTGTGTCGTTGAAAACTCATTAAAACCTGTAAAATGAATTGCGAAATACGCCCAAAATTTGGCGTAGAGATTATGACTGCCCTTCGAAAACCGCACGAAATTGATTTCGAAAATCATCGTCTGTAATATCTTCATTAAGTTGAAGCGATTTTGTGAACTGTAAAATGAGTAAAAAAGTTAAATGTTGTCTTTCCCTGGGGGGCTTTTTACTTTCCTTGGCTCTACAAAGTAGAAAGGAAAGTGATGTAATCGGCTGAATTAAAAATTTTGAGTTTTCTTCAGATTTTTACGTTTCAGACCCTCCTGAGTCCGAAAAACACTAGTTGGGAAAATGGTCTGTGTCTGTGAACGATTTTTAGACAAAACGACCGTATCAAAAAAGCTCAAACTTGATATCAAGCCCGCATGTTACCATGGGACGCCAAAATAGGTGTATGAACAAAGTCCACCAAAATTTAACTATAGTTATCATAGTGATCAAAACACCAAATATTTTTTTCTCAAAAACGGCTGTAACGATTTTGATTAAATTTTTTATATTGATAGCTCTCAATAAGGCAACTATACCAGGAAATTCCCATTCATGGGAAGATGACGACAGCAGCACAATAAATTATCAAACATTTCGACGAAAAGCGTTTTTAGCGCGGTTTTTCTGTATAAACTCTGGAATTTTTGTAGAATGTTCAAAAAAATTGGTATTGTAGTCCAATCCAATACCTAAAGGGTGAGTGTTTAAAAACGCTCATAAGATACATGGGGGTCACTCCAGAAATTCCTGATTTTCAACTACTGTCATTTCGCTTACTACCAGTTCTAAACGTTTTTACCCAATAACTCTGCAAAAGTAATTACTATCCTTCTTCAAAAAATTTGTGTTTACAGCCTCATTAATTATCTGTGTACCAATTGCTCAATAATGGTCCTGCAATGAGTACGAGCAGCACAATAAATTCCGGAACTGTAAGCGCTACCGCTTCCTGCTGCCGTAAAGCGTTGTTTGACGAAGTTCAAATTAACCGAGTAATAAATGAATTGATTAAATAGAATTAGCCATGTACAAAGTGAATTGTTGTAGAGCTAAGGAAAGTTGTGTGTTGCAACGCACCAGATATTTAAAAAGATTTATTCGCTTTTACAATTTAATTTTAATTAGAAAAAGCTTTAAAAGAATTTACAAAGATGACTGAGAGGGACAAGGTACGGACAGCAAGACAGTTAAACGAGTACACACCGAGCTGAGCCCGGGAAGGGGTTTAAGTAGGTTCGCATAGCCGACGCAGCGACTTAGTTTGCTATGTTCGCATGGCTGGCAATGAATCACCCTGTTTATGAACTCGTCGCAAACGGTTTCCTGGAATATTGTGTGTCATGTTACTTTATCAACATTCACAATTTAATTCCTCCCCCCTTAGAAGAAAAAAAATTAAACAATATCGTAATAATAATAGTAATAATAACCCTGCAAACAGTAATAGAAAAACATGCAATTTACAACGTAGCTGGTGACAGAATTATGTTTTCTCAAATGAATTTTGAATTTAATTACAATAAAGAGGATAAAACTTATTCACATTACGTACAGTGCGGTTGTCAAAAAGCTTGGCATAGCTAGTTCTGAAATTAGTGATCTTTTTGTAAAGCGTGCGTTACTGGGTATTACTGAAGCTAGCACAAGATCTTTTAAAGTGATTTCTTCATTTGTCTGAAGGACATTCTTAATTCCGAAGATTTACCTCATTCATTGTAATTGGTTTCCCAGATATTGATTTTGTGGGCCGCAAACAAAGTTTTGTTTTTATAAAGCAAGTGGCCTTTTCCTGGTTTAGCCAAATGTGCTGACTGACTCCTATTAAAGGCACCGGGCGATCGTGGTCTAGTGGTTAAGGCATTGATTCATAATTCACAACGTAAGTCGGGGATTGTGGATCGGCGCGATTGCCGTAATTTTTGCCTGAGTCAGCAGCTCTTCAAAAGCATTTCTAAACCTACCTCAGTACAATTGGTGCCCAACGTGGGGCGTTCCGACCGGTGCCTTCTAAACCACGAAGAGTTCATCGACTGAAACCCTTAGTTCATCGATGTAGCAGTCAATGCCAACAGGCTCCACCTATACAACCACAATCTCCTCCAATATGTTTGACTCCACAAGGAGAGAATTGGTGTGAGACCAATCATGGGGAACTGGAAGAGGATGAGTGCCTCTCACGTCAAGAGTTCCAACTTTGTGCTCTCATTCACCAATCCCACCCGTGACGTTCTTGGAAGAAGACGACCTGCGGTGGGAGGATCCTGCTGATGGCACTGTAGCTCCTCGACCCTCTGCTATTACAAATAACTCTCCTGAAGTCGAAACAACCGTTTCACCTAAATCAAAGAGATACAACACAAGAGGAAAGAAAGTTAACTACCGTTTACTCGCAGGTTTACGACAATAATCAAATCATTCATTTCTTCTTTGAATCTCAGGTGGGTATCAGTTTGCAAGCTGCTCGACATAGACAGAATGCCCGGTGGACGAATCTCACCATGGATCACTCTAGTTCATCCCTCCTTGTGGCAGCAATTATGCTGTTAGTGTGCTACTTCTTGAGTCGTCGCTAAAATAGTTTAGTAACGATGGTAAATGCATAAACTATTTTTATAATTATCATGTACATTTTTTTTAAGGCTTTGATGAAAGTTATTGATTACAATCTAATCTCTAATATTTTAATCACATGCGTTTCTTATGTCAAATAAACACTTTCTCCCGTACAGCCATTTCAGCTCTTCCTTCTAATTTGCAAATGGCGTAGGACCCAACAGGAGCTTAAGGAGGGGGGGGGAGGGTTTTATATACAATTATGGTATACCCAACGCTTTCCCATCCTTCCTTCATTTGTTGCTTGCTAAGTCATGGCTTAGTTCCTGCATATAAATGTTACGTGTGTGCTTAATTAGTGGGAAATTGTCTACGGGATTAGTACACTTGGGTAATATCTGTCAGGTTGCAACAAAGATGTACCAAATAGTTCGAAAATTAGACAGTAAGTTACAAAGGACAGTATACGTAAGCTACCAATGACAACCAAATCAATTGCATGTATAAAATAAAGATCACATATGATGTATCAAAGCTGTTTACGTTTTGAAGAAAAGAAGGATAAAAACTTTAAATGCAAAGTTTTACTAGTAAAATTCTAATCACGAATGCCATGGGGACACTTTTAGCTGATTGTAAATACTACAAATTTATTTTTTCCAATTCACTTATTCAAACAAAAAAAAGAAGTTTTTGTTACCTTCCATCCTCTAATTCCGCTGACTTTACTCACCACAAACAACACATGGTCCTCCATCAATGGTGCTTGAAGACTATCTGTCAGCCCCCTGACTTATGTAGCATCACCTCCCGACTTATGTGCATTTCTCCTGTGACATCATCACATCTTCACGATCCCAACTCCTGCACTAGTAGACCATCGGGGAGGCAACCAGCCCAAAACACGTCAACTCAGGAAAATACGAGGGTGTGCTTTGAGCTTCGTGTTGTGCCGATCAACAACAGCAAGGACGAAGAAGAAGAAGTGTAACCACAGGAGGAGGCTACAATCTCATCAGGGAAGACTGAAAGGCTGATACGCGGACAGAAAATAAATCGAGGATTGTGGATCGGAGCTCCGGCGCGATTGCCGTAATTTTTGCTCGAGTCAGCAGCTCTTCAAAAGCATCTCCAAACTTACCTCGTAACACAAATACACTCCTTGTAAAGTTTTAATTTCTACGCCGTCATCTTCGACAATCGTTACAACGTCACTGTGAGGGAATATTAAAAGAAACTGATCAATATCTGTCGCAAGCTTCACAAAGTTGTCGTTGATCTCGACTTAAACAAATTTACAGCGTTCCCCTATTTTACCAGATCTAATAAAATTGGTTTCGCAGATGAAGTCTGCTTTAGTTATTAAATGTCCCGGACATAGGGTTGACTGATCTATTCTACATGTTGTAAGCTAAGTACTTCTGACGAAGATTTGAGAAGGATTTTGACTTGGGGAATAATGCTACCTTGATCGGTTTTGGCATTGAATATTGAAGTTCGAAGTTTACAGGATTCACAGGGAGAATGTCGAGGAATATATTATTTCTCTCTGACTAACGACGCATTGGACTTTGATATGACTTTGAATGAAATTGAAATTGTTCTCCTCTACACTCAGAAACCTAGGACCGTCAAATGAAGATAAGTCGAGCTGTTGAGTGTTCAAGATGCTTGTGTGCAGTTTACCTAATTTACAGAACGTTAAAGAGTTCTCCACATCTTGGACTATGCTTATTATGAGGTTCAGCATGATTTGGATATGTTCCAGCAAATCGTTGGTTTCGCGGACGTGCGTTGATTCACCCGTGTGTGATTGTTTTAGTAATCTCAGTTCACCCTGTTATTGTGGTTAATGATTTCCATAGTATTGTTATAATTTACTATCACATCACATTTTTCGGGGTTTGGAGGTCCTCTTGGTTTTGCCTAAGATGCGATATAATAGTGTTATATTTACTTTCATCCTCCGCATCTAAATTTCATGTGATAAACTTGATCAAGGATCCTAACCCATCGATTAGACCCCTTTTGGATCTCGTTTGATTTTTTGGAAAGATGAAATTTTGTAGTTTTTGGTCTATTATTTGGAACATAAAATTGATTGAGGTTGTCAGCATATCTGATTTCTGCCTAGAGTATGCGTCATTGCGCAATTCGTCTAAGACTTTATGGTAACCAATCCTATATGCATCGATCCTTTCATGGAGTTCGTCCAATAAGTAGTAATGAGTTGATGTGTGATATCCTTCTATTAATTTTGCGGGCCCCATTAACGCTACTTGAGGGAGATATGTAAACAGTAAATGCGGAATGTCCCGAAACGCAGCTCGTCGTGTGGATCTCGCAGTACGCGTCATTTAACCACGATATAATTCCATCAATCGTGGCAGTCAACAGGACCTCGAAGTCTGTTTCTCAAGTTCAATACCGACGCTGGTCTCGTGTGTCCGAACTCGATCGCCAAGGCCGAAAATTGGGTCACGAATTTGACTGTCTCGTAAAAGAATCCGTCGAACCCGCGAAGCTGAAAGTCCTCCGAGGCCTCAAAAAAGTTGGTGATCGTGAGAAGTTTGACATTGAGCGAGGGATAGGACGTTATTTACCTTCTAATGGTTCGTACGTAATACGATGGCTCACTCACCAGGACACTCGGTGGAAGGGCGGGAGAGCGGCAGTTGCCAACAGAAAGGTGTAAGGGAGGGGGGGGCTGAACCTGCCAGGATCAGGGTGAGGACGTCTTCTGCCTTGTCGCCCCAGAAAACTAATCAGTAACCACCGAAGTACCGACGGCTGCAGTCTCCTGTGGTGTCATAACCGGTTCATTTCCTCACGTACGTAACCAGTTCTTCGGAATATTTTTTTTTTTTTTTTTTTTTTGCGTGTGTAGTTTTTTACTCTTCTTGAGTTACACGCCCCTTCGATCTTTATTTTGAGAGAAAGCAATTTTTTACTTCAACCTCTCGACTTGATGCCACAACGACGAACCAACCAATCGTCCGTCGCGCTCCCCATTCGCCGGACAATTCGAAAGTGAAATTTTTATCAACCTCAACTTTCCCGGCCTTTCGAACTTTAAACACATGATCTGAAATTGGTGTATAAATTCCCATTCACGCGGATTTTCGAAGCAGACAAACGATTTTCATCCTAGAAATCACGATAAATAATAACATTTTAGGGCGAGTTATGAAACAAAACGCATAATAAAGTCGATAATAAGAACATTGAAGGAAAGGACAACAAATGAAGATATAAACGGGGTATATAACTTAAAATTTGGTATGACAGGGGCGGTAATCGTCGTTCGCGGAGCATCAATCGAGATGGGGAATTGCTTTAGTTTAGCAACACGCCGAGATCGGTTCAGCCGTTCTCTCGCGAATCTAACTAGAGACGCATGGCTGTAATAACAATCCAGGAAACGACAACTTGAAAAAAATGTTGAGCAAAATATTTCCTGCCAGATTCAAGAAGAGTGAAGAAATTCAACGACAGAGAAATCGCGGAAGATTTAAGTTTTCAACGCTCATTTTACACGGATTTTAGTAACAACTTTGGTGAGTTGATTCAGCATCGAAAAATACTTTGAAGCGAATCGAAACATGACCTGACTACCACAGAACAACGGAAATTGACATTTTCTGGACGAATTAACACGACGTGACGAGACCAACCGACGATCGTTGGAGTGAGGCGGGGCGCAATGCAGAAAATAAGATCGAATCTATCGCGAATTTCTCGAGAAGTAGTCGAATTATCCTCAATACATTTCCTGTGATTTCAATGTTCCTCATCTAGACGCAGTGTCCCACACTATTTGACGGTTTATCTATATCTGCACATACATGAAGGCCATTTGGCCCTTTCTACCATGATGCCAGAAAACAAAATTACCAAATGATTCAAAAATAATTCTTCCCTCTTCTCAATTGGTTGCAAAAATTACGAAGATATGTGGTGAGTTTGCCGTAATCTAATTACCTATCGCTACCCGAAGGAAAAGAAAGTATAGTAATCGTGTCAAAAATATCTGGTGCGAAGCAACGCACAACTTTCCTCCATCCATTCAAGTTCCAACACCAACTACATACGCGGGCGCTATATCTTCGTACAACGAATTTCTACAGGAACATTTATGGAGAACAAAATGTAGGGACTAATTAGCTGAGAGTACTCCGAAAGTTTGATCGAAATCGTTAGAGCCGTTTTTGAGAAAATTGGAATACCGATAAATTAATATTCGACAAATCTCCTTTTCTGAGTTAACTTGGCTTATATCTCCGTTCAACATATATATACAGAAATAATTACGGAGAACGAAATGTGGGTATGGGTGACTAAAAGACACTCCATTAGGATTTATCACATCTGGTGAAGAAGTTACCCTGGAATTTACGGAAATGTTAGAAAAAACGTTATTTTCGACACATTTTGATTTTTATCTCTGTTCAATGGACCGTCACAGGAACATTTCGGATTTCGGCCAATGGAAAGGGGGGGGGGGACGAAAATGTACCGAAAACTAGGGCTTTTCGCATTTTTCTCGGAAACGGCTCTAACGATTTTGATTAAACTTCTAAATTATCTTCTACCAATCAATACCTAACTTTTCTTCTCCGTACATATCTCCATGAAAATACGGTGAACGTAGATATGGGCCCCTGAAGCAAAAATAGGTTTTTTACGCTTTTTGGCAAAACAGCTTCAGCGATTTTCACCAAACTCATAGGATGTTTTCAAATAGTTGGTACTTACATATTCTTTTCAATAAATGTTCCTGTGACGGTCCATTGAACAGAGATAAAAATCAAAATGTGTCGAAAATAACGTTTTTTCTAACATTTCCGTAAATTCCAGGGTAACCTTTTCACCAGATGTGATAAATCCTAATGGAGTGTCTTTTAGTCACCCATACCAACATTTCGTTCTGTATAATTATTTCTGTATATATATGTTGAACGGAGATATAATCCAAGTTAACTCAGATGAGGAGATTTGTCGAATATTAATTTATCGGTATTCCAATTTTCTCAAAAAGGGCTCTAATGATTTCGATCAAACTTACGGAGTACTCTCAGCTAACTAGTCCCTACATTATGTTCTCCATAAATGTTCCTGTAAAATTGCGTTGAACGAAGATATAGCGCCCGCATATGTGGCTGGTGTTCGAACTTAAAGGGGTGGTGGAAAGTTGCGTGTTGCTACGCACCGCTCGTTTGCCCATAAAAACCGTGAGGGTTTCGTCCGATACGTTTGCCGAGGTGGCCGGCACAACTGGATTCCAAATGGAGTTTAAATGTGAAAGAACCGATTTTGAAAGGGGGGGGGGGGTGTAAACAAAACTTCCTGACCAAAAACGTAGGTAAGACCCAAAGAAAAGCCGGGATTTTCGGGACGTGTTCTGTTCTGTCCAGCCGTTTGAAGGAGGTAAGCTCCTTGACGCTCCTAATCTCTTAATCCTAGCTCTTGCTCAAACAGCTGGGAAGAGTCTCTTCTCTCATTTCGGTTTATATTTGCCCTCCTTGAACGTCGTCTAAAAAATCCTTTCTTTCGTAAAAAAAAACCCCTTTTAGGCTTAAGTTGTGCTCGCCTCCTCGGCAATCCGATCGGACGTAATCGATGGTTGTTACGGCCGAACAACGGTTTAAAAAATTAGCTATAAACGACATTTCGAGCTTTTCATAGCAATTACGCCGTGTTTAGTATCGCTTCCTAGGGGCTTTTCGATGATGAGTCGAATTAAATGGGTCTTCGAGGTGTGGGGTAGGCAATTTCTACAACTTGAAGGAACTCGCAGGAGAGCGTAAGTTATCGTTTCTGTTGGGCCTGCGCTCATTTCTCGCGCTATCTTCCATATCGCTCGTCACACCAAATGCCCAGAATAATGTCAATTATCGTTGTTCTGTTGTAGTTCAGGTTAGGTTTCGATATGTTTACAAGTATTTTTCAATGCTGAATCGAATAGGATTGAGGTGAGTCGTCACTCTCTGGATTGTAGAAGTAGCCATGTTATAACTTACTGTTTTTCGACGTTGAATTGAATAGAGAGGGGTCAACACTGAAACTGAAATTAAACTAGATGTGACCAAAACCTTCATTTTAAATAAAAAAACGCAGCAAGTTATTGCACAACGGTTTGATATTCTAGTCTCACACCTTCGAGTCCCATTCCATTCGATTCAGCGTCGAAAAATACCAGTAAACCATACGAAACATGGCTTGACTACATGGAACAGCGAGAACTAAATATTCCAGGCGCCCGTAGGCAATTGGCACGACGTAGTGAGTCGAGATTGTTTTAATGAGACGAGAGGGAGTGAGTACATACGATGAAACGATTACTTTCGCTGTAATTCTTCTTCCACAACTTCTTTCAATTAGTAGACTTTGGCTTCCTATAATTACTGTAATTTCACTATTTTCGGTCTAGACGCAGTCGTACACCTATGAGAACTGCCGAAATTTTTCTTGGCCAAACACGTAGGTGTGTTATTCAGAATGAATAATAAAACAAAAAAGTAAACGAAATTATAAATGGGCATGGAACGGGAAATTAAAGTCCTTTCACTGAAAGCGCTAGGGCGAGCCAGTCTGAGCCCCCTGGTGGAGCATGTCCACTATTTGAGGAAGTTATGCCACCACAAGCTGTCTATGCTCAGGCTCAAATGGCAGGAGTCTGATGAAAACACTTTTTATCAGCTGATTAATTAATTTTCTAACTACAGTGTGCAACTGCGTCTCGTCAATCAACTTGCACTTTGATTGCGATCGCTTTATTTGCCAATTCACCAAATTCTCTCGCAACATGGCACCAAATAAAGTAAAATAACACGTCTCCCACTGTTTCATTGTTCGCCACCAGTGGACTACGGAATTGTTACCCAACAAAAGTAGATAAGTAGGGTAACCTTAATAAATTACGGCACAGGCAGCACAGCCGTCAAGTTATGTTCTGCCAGCTGAGTGGAAAACAGATCGGATAAGTTCCTACAGCGATCAACCCCGCGGACGTGTAAAATGTTATTCAGAGCTGAATGGCCACTATCAGTTTGTCGTCGTGGATTAATAACACTAGGATGACTTGATGAGGCGATGCTGTGAAAAAGTTCGATAATAACGCTGACACGGACAAGGCAGAAACGATAATTGCCGATAATAGGAAGAGATGGAGATGCTGACTGTCGACAGTTGAAGATAATCAAGATACTGCGCACCGGCAGTTGAAAATTATCAAGATGTGACGCGTAATGAGGAGTTCCATGTCCGTTCCCTGTAATGTCCGTCACGAGTCCAAAATTAACCAAAAACGAACATTTTGGCAGTTTTTGTTATGCTGCTGTTACTTATGGCCCTTCCACGATCCTCCAATACAAAAGTATCTGGTGCGTAACAACATACAACTTTCCTTAGCTCTACGTCAGTTCTTGTGATCATGGCTTACCCTACTAATTCACTTTATTTTCCACTCAGTTCATTCGAAACATCACTTCACGGTAGCGCTTACAGATCCAGAATTTATTGTGCTGCTCGTACCCATGCCTCGACCAATACTGAGCAATCAGTGCGCTGAGAATTAATGCGAGTGTAAACCCGACTTTTGGGAAAAGGATAATTATCATTTTTCCAGAGTTATCGGGTCAAAATGTTTAGAATTCCGGAATTTCTGGAGTAGCCCCTGTAAATTTAACGAGCGTTATTAAAGACTCGTCGTAGAGGCACTTGGTTGGAGTACTACCTGAATTTTTCTTAAGAACCTAGTAACATTTGAACGGCGTTAATAAGGAAACAATCGCGCTTAACTCGATTTTCGTCGAAATGTATGGTAATTTACTGTACTGCTCTCGTCATTTTCCCACAAATGAAAATTTCACAGTATCGTCATCTCATTCGGGGATGTCTATATAAAAAATTGTATCAAAATCATTACAGGCGTTTTAGAGAAAAAAATATTTGGTGTTTTGATCACTATGCTAACTATAGTTAGTTTTCGAAAGATTTTGTTCATACACTTATTATGGCGTCCCACGATGACCTGCGGGCGAGATATCAAGTTTGAGGTGATTTGGTTTAGCCGTTTTCCCTAAAAATCGTTCACAGACACACAGACCATTTTTCAAAATAATGTTTTTCGGAATCATTAGGGTCTAAAACGTGGAGATCCGAAGGGAATTCAAAATTTTTTCTGCAGACATAACATTCCTTACTACTTCGTAGAGCCAAGGAAAGTAAAACTGTACGCTTGGCTGAGTGTTTACAACCAGACGGAATGTGTTCCAGTGGCCTACACTCACGTTTAGCTCCCCATAACTGTCTGTAACCAGCCATTGACCGGAGGTATGACCCGAAACATCATATAAATATCTGGTGCGTAGCTACACACAACTTTCCGCCACCCCTTTAAGTTCGAACACCACCCACATATGCGGGCGCTATATCTTCGTTCAACGCATTTCTACCGAAACATTCATGGAGAACAAAATGTAGGGACTAGTTAGCTGAGAGTACTCCGTAAGTTTGATCGAAATCGTTGGAGCCGTTTTTTCTTCAGATCTTTACGTTTCAGACCCTCCTGAGTCCGAAAAACACAATTTGGGAAAATGGTCTGTGTGTATGAGTGTCTGTGAACGATTTTTAGAGAAAACCACCGTACCAAATCAGCTCAAACTTGATATCTCGCCCGCAGGTCACCATGGGACGCCAAAATAAGGGTTTGAACAAAATCCGCCGAAAGTTAACTATAGTTATCATGGTGATCAAAATTTGTGGGAAAATGACGAGAGCAACACAATAAAATACCAACACTTTCGACGAAATCGATTTTAGCGCAGTTTTTAGAGAAAACCACCGTACCAAATCTTGTAGTTTTTGTAGTTTTTGGTCTATTATTTGGAACATAAAATTGATTGAGGTTGTCAGCATATCTGATTTCTGCCTAGAGTATGCGTCATTGCGCAATTCGTCTAAGACTTTATGGTAACCAATCCTATATGCATCGATCCTTTCATGGAGTTCGTCCAATAAGTAGTAATGAGTTGATGTGTGATATCCTTCTATTAATTTTGCGGGCCCCATTAACGCTACTTGAGGGAGATATGTAAACAGTAAATGCGGAATGTCCCGAAACGCAGCTCGTCGTGTGGATCTCGCAGTACGCGTCATTTAACCACGATATAATTCCATCAATCGTGGCAGTCAACAGGACCTCGAAGTCTGTTTCTCAAGTTCAATACCGACGCTGGTCTCGTGTGCCCGAACTCGATCGCCAAGGCCGAAAATTGGGTCACGAATTTGACTGTCTCGTAAAAGAATCCGTCGAACCCGCGAAGCTGAAAGTCCTCCGAGGCCTCAAAAAAGTTGGTGATCGTGAGAAGTTTGACATTGAGCGAGGGATAGGACGTTATTTACCTTCTAATGGTTCGTACGTAATACGATGGCTCACTCACCAGGACACTCGGTGGAAGGGCGGGAGAGCGGCAGTTGCCAACAGAAAGGTGTAAGGGAGGGGGGGGCTGAACCTGCCAGGATCAGGGTGAGGACGTCTTCTGCCTTGTCGCCCCAGAAAACTAATCAGTAACCACCGAAGTACCGACGGCTGCAGTCTCCTGTGGTGTCATAACCGGTTCATTTCCTCACGTACGTAACCAGTTCTTCGGAATAATTTTTTTTTTTTTTTGCGTGTGTAGTTTTTTACTCTTCTTGAGTTACACGCCCCTTCGATCTTTATTTTGAGAGAAAGCAATTTTTTACTTCAACCTCTCGACTTGATGCCACAACGACGAACCAACCAATCGTCCGTCGCGCTCCCCATTCGCCGGACAATTCGAAAGTGAAATTTTTATCAACCTCAACTTTCCCGGCCTCTCGAACTTTAAACACATGATCTGAAATTGGTGTATAAATTCCCATTCACGCGGATTTTCGAAGCAGACAAACGATTTTCATCCTAGAAATCACGATAAATAATAACATTTTAGGGCGAGTTATGAAACAAAACGCATAATAAAGTCGATAATAAGAACATTGAAGGAAAGGACAACAAATGAAGATATAAACGGGGTATATAACTTAAAATTTGGTATGACAGGGGCGGTAATCGTCGTTCGCGGAGCATCAATCGAGATGGGGAATTGCTTTAGTTTAGCAACACGCCGAGATCGGTTCAGCCGTTCTCTCGCGAATCTAACAAGAGACGCATGGCTGTAATAACAATCCAGGAAACGACAACTTGAAAAAAATGTTGAGCAAAATATTTCCTGCCAGATTCGTGTCAAAAATATCTGGTGCGAAGCAACGCACAACTTTCCTCCATCCCTTTAAGTTCCAACACCAACTACATACGCGGGCGCTATATCTTCATACAACGAATTTCTACAGGAACATTTATGGAGAACATAATGTAGGGACTAGTTCGCTGAGAGTACTCCGTAAGTTTGATCGAAATCGTTATAGCCGTTTTTGAGAAAATTGGAATACCGATAAATTAATATTCGACAAATCTCCTTTTCTGAGTTAACTTGGCTTATATCTCCGTTCAACATATATATACAGAAATAATTATGGAGAACGAAATGTTGGTATGGGTGACTAAAAGACACTCCATTAGGATTTATCACATCTGGTGAAAAGGTTACCCTGGAATTTACGGAAATGTTAGAAAAAACGTTATTTTCGACACATTTTGATTTTTATCTCTGTTCAATGGACCGTCACAGGAACATTTCGGATTTCGGCCAATGGAAAGGGGGGGGGGGACGAAAATGTACCGAAAACTAGGGCTTTTCGCATTTTTCTCGGAAACGGCTCTAACGATTTTGATTAAACTTCCAAATTATCTTCTACTAATCAATACCTAACTTTTCTTCTCCGTACATATCTCCATGAAAATACGGTGAACGGAGATATGGGCCCCTTAAGCAAAAATAGGTTTTTTACGCTTTTTGGCAAAACAGCTTCAGCGATTTTCACCAAACTCATAGGATGTTTTCAAATAGTTGGTACTTACATATTCTTTTCAATAAATGTTCCTGTGACGGTCCATTGAACAGAGATAAAAATCAAAATGTGTCGAAAATAACGTTTTTTCTAACATTTCCGTAAATTCCAGGGTAACCTTTTCACCAGATGTGATAAATCCTAATGGAGTGTCTTTTAGTCACCCATACCAACATTTCGTTCTGTATAATTATTTCTGTATATATATGTTGAACGGAGATATAATCCAAGTTAACTCAGATGAGGAGATTTGTCGAATATTAATTTATCGGTATTCCAATTTTCTCAAAAACGGCTCTAATGATTTCGATCAAACTTACGGAGTACTCTCAGCTAACTAGTCTAGTCCCTACATTATGTTCTCCATAAATGTTCCTGTAAAATTGCGTTGAACGAAGATATAGCGCCCGCATATGTGGATGGTGTTCGAACTTACGGGGGGAGGCGGAAAGTTGCGTGTTGCTACGCACCGCTCGTTTGAACCATCGTTTGCCCATAAAAACCGTGAGGGTTTCGTCCGATACGTTTGCCGAGGTGGCCGGCACAACTGGATTCCAAATGGAGTTTAAATGTGAAAGAACCGATTTTGAAAGGGAGGGGGGGGGGGGGGTGTAAACAAAACTTCCTGACCAAAAACGTAGGTAAGACCCAAAGAAAAGCCGGGATTTTCGGTACGTGTTCTGTTCTGTCCAGCCGTTTGAAGGAGGTAAGCTCCTTGACGCTCCTTATCTCTTAATCCTAGCTCTTGCTCAAACAGCTGGGAAGAGTCTCTTCTCTCATTTCGGTTTATATTTGCCCTTGAACGTCGTCTAAAAAATCCTTTCTTTCGTAAAAAAAAACCCCTTTTAGGCTTGCTTAAGTTGTGCTCGCCTCCTCGGCAATCCGATCGGACGTAATCGATGGTTGTTACGGCCGAACAACGGTTTAAAAAATTAGCTATAAACGACATTTCGAGCTTTTCATAGCAATTACGCCGTGTTTAGTATCGCTTCCTAGGGGCTTTTCGATGATGAGTCGAATTAAATGGGTCTTCGAGGTGTGGGGTAGGCAATTTCTACAACTTGAAGGAACTCGCAGGAGAGCGAAAGTTATCGTTTCTGTTGGGCCTGCGCTCATTTCTCGCGCTATCTTCCATATCGCTCGTCACACCAAATGCCCAGAATAATGTCAATTATCGTTGTTCTGTTGTAGTTCAGGTTAGGTTTCGATATGTTTACAAGTATTTTTCAATGCTGAATCGAATAGGATTGAGGTGAGTCGTCACTCTCTGGATTGTAGAAGTAGCCATGTTATAACTTACTGTTTTTCGACGTTGAATTGAATAGAGAGGGGTCAACACTGAAACTGAAATTAAACTAGATGTGACCAAAACCTTCATTTTAAATAAAAAAACGCAGCAAGTTATTGCACAACGGTTTGATATTCTAGTCTCACACCTTCGAGTCCCATTCCATTCGATTCAGCGTCGAAAAATACCAGTAAACCATACGAAACATGGCTTGACTACATGGAACAGCGAGAACTAAATATTCCAGGCGCCCGTAGGCAATTGGCACGACGTAGTGAGTCGAGATTGTTTTAATGAGACGAGAGGGAGTGAGTACATACGATGAAACGATTACTTTCGCTGTAATTCTTCTTCCACAACTTCTTTCAATTAGTAGACTTTGGCTTCCTATAATTACTGTAATTTCACTATTTTCGGTCTAGACGCAGTCGTACACCTATGAGAACTGCCGAAATTTTTCTTGGCCAAACACGTAGGTGTGTTATTCAGAATGAATAATAAAACAAAAAGTAAACGAAATTATAAATGGGCATGGAACGGGAAATTAAAGTCCTTTCACTGAAAGCGCTAGGGCGAGCCAGTCTGAGCCCCCTGGTGGAGCATGTCCACTATTTGAGGAAGTTATGCCACCACAAGCTGTCTATGCTCAGGCTCAAATGGCAGGAGTCTGATGAAAACACTTTTTATCAGCTGATTAATTAATTTTCTAACTACAGTGTGCAACTGCGTCTCGTCAATCAACTTGCACTTTGATTGCGATCGCTTTATTTGCCAATTCACCAAATTCTCTCGCAACATGGCACCAAATAAAGTAAAATAACACGTCTCCCACTGTTTCATTGTTCGCCACCAGTGGACTACGGAATTGTTACCCAACAAAAGTAGATAAGTAGGGGTAACCTTAATAAATTACGGCACAGGCAGCACAGCCGTCAAGTTATGTTCTGCCAGCTGAGTGGAAAACAGATCGGATAAGTTCCTACAGCGATCAACCCCGCGGACGTGTAAAATGTTATTCAGAGCTGAATGGCCACTATCAGTTTGTCGTCGTGGATTAATAACACTAGGATGACTTGATGAGGCGATGCTGTGAAAAAGTTCGATAATAACGCTGACACGGACAAGGCAGAAACGATAATTGCCGATAATAGGAAGAGATGGAGATGCTGACTGTCGACAGTTGAAGATAATCAAGATACTGCGCACCGGCAGTTGAAAATTATCAAGATGTGACGCGTAATGAGGAGTTCCATGTCCGTTCCCTGTAATGTCCGTCACGAGTCCAAAAATTAACCAAAAACGAACATTTTGGCAGTTTTTGTTATGCTGCTGTTACTTATGGCCCTTCCACGATCCTCCAATACAAAAGTATCTGGTGCGTAACAACATACAACTTTCCTTAGCTCTACGTCAGTTCTTGTGATCATGGCTTACCCTACTAATTCACTTTATTTTCCACTCAGTTCATTCGAAACATCACTTCACGGTAGCGCTTACAGATCCAGAATTTATTGTGCTGCTCGTACCCATGCCTCGACCAATACTGAGCAATCAGTGCGCTGAGAATTAATGCGAGTGTAAACCCGACTTTTGGGAAAAGGATAATTATCATTTTTCCAGAGTTATCGGGTCAAAATGTTTAGAATTCCGGAATTTCTGGAGTAGCCCCTGTAAATTTAACGAGCGTTATTAAAGACTCGTCGTAGAGGCACTTGGTTGGAGTACTACCTGAATTTTTCTTAAGAACCTAGTAACATTTGAACGGCGTTAATAAGGAAACAATCGCGCTTAACTCGATTTTCGTCGAAATGTATGGTAATTTACTGTACTGCTCTCGTCATTTTCCCACAAATGAAAATTTCACAGTATCATCATCTCATTAGGGGATGTCTATATAAAAAATTGTATCAAAATCGTTACAGGCGTTTTAGAGAAAAAAATATTTGGTGTTTTGATCACTATGCTAACTATAGTTAGTTTTCGAAAGATTTTGTTCATACACTTATTAAGGCGTCCCACGATGACCTGCGGGCTAGATATCAAGTTTGAGCTGATTTGGTTCAGCCGTTTTCCCTAAAAATCGTTCACAGACACACAGACCATTTTTCAAAATAATGTTTTTCGGAATCATTAGGGTCTAAAACGTGGAGATCCGAAGGGAATTCAAAATTTTTTCTGCAGACATAACATTCCTTACTACTTCGTAGAGCCAAGGAAAGTAAAACTGTACGCTTGGCTGAGTGTTTACAATCAGACGGAATGTTTTCCAGTGGCCTACACTCACGTTTAGCTCCCCATAACTGTCTGTAACCAGCCATTGACCGGAGGTATGACCCGAAACATCATATAAATATCTGGTGCGTAGCAACACACAACTTTCCGCCACCCCTTTAAGTTCGAACACCAGCTACATATGCGGGCGCTATATCTTCGTTCAACGCATTTCTACCGAAACATTCATGGAGAACAAAATGTAGGGACTAGTTAGCTGAGAGTACTCCGTAAGTTTGATCGAAATCGTTGGAGCCGTTTTTTCTTCAGATCTTCACGTTTCAGACCCTCCTGAGTCCGAAAAACACAATTTGGGAAAATGGTCTGTGTGTATGAGTGTCTGTGAACGATTTTTAGAGAAAACCACCGTACCAAATCAGCTCAAACTTGATATCTCGCCCGCAGGTCACCATGGGACGCCGAAATAAGGGTTTGAACAAAATCCACCGAAAGTTAACTATAGTTATCATGGTGATCAAAACACCAAATATTTTTTTTCTCACAAACGGCTCTAACGATTTTGATTAAATTGTTTATATTGATAGCTCTCAATAAGGCAATTATACCATGAAATTCCCATTTGTGGGAAAATGACGAGAGAAGCACAATAAATTACCAACACTTTCGACGAAATCGATTTTAGCGCAGTTTTTAGAGAAAACCACCGTACCAAATCAGCTGAAACTTGATATCTAGCCTACAGGTTACCATGGGACGCAATAATGAGGGTATGGGCAAAATCCACCGAAAGTTAACTATAGTCATCATAGTGATCAAAACACCAAATTTTTTTTCTGAAAAACGGCTCTAACGATTTTAATTTTTTATATTGATAGCTCTCAATAAGGCAATGATACTATAAAATTCTCATTCGTGGGGAAATGACGAGAGCAGCACAATAAATTATAAAAATCTTCGACCAAATGCGTTTTTCGCGCAGTTTTTTCCTTAGAAACTCCGCTGGAATTCTTGTAGAATGTTAAAAAAAATTGGTATTGTAGTCCAATCCAATACCTAAAGGGTGAGTGTTTAAAAACGCTCATGAAATACATGGGGCTCACTCCAGAAATTCCTGAATTTCAACTACTGCCGTTGCGCTTGCTACCAGTTCTAACAGTTATTTTCCAATAACTCTGCAAAAGTGATTACTATACTTTTTTTTTAAAAATCGTGTTTACAGCCTCAATAATTATCTGCGTACCAATTGCTCAATAATGGTCCTGCAATGAGTACGAGCAGCACAATAAATTCCGGAACTGTAAGCGCTACCGCTTTCTGCTGCCGTAAAGCGTTGTTTGACCAAGTTCAAATTAACTGAGTGATAAATGAATTGATTAAATAGAATTAGCCATGTACAAAGTGAATTGTCGTAGAGCTAAGGAAAGTTGTGTGTTGCAACGCACCAGATATTTTTTCCTTAGCTACCCTTCTCCAAAATGGATACTATATAAGTTGCTCATTGTAACAATTGCTTGCTGCTGTCTGTTTAATAATGGATTTATCTATTTTCGCATGTTCCTCGTTCATTGGGTTATGGATTGAGTCAGTTATGTGAAAAGGAGGAAAATTAAGAACTACTGGAATTTATTACGACGATGGGAGCTACTCTGGTACGTCTAAACAGGTTTACCTACAGATGGGCCATTCGGCGAGTAATTCCATTTTTCGTGTCTTCAAGAATCCATTTCCCCGAATAAATAAAAAATTACAAAAAATCCTCGTTCGAAGACGATCTTGTGAGAATTGACGTCAGGATTCCGAGGTTAGTGGAAGGAATTGATATGAAGTCGCATGTGGAAACGAAGACTGAAAGCAGTTTTCTGCCAAAACCTCGATTTTATATTACGAATTCTTGAAAAGGCATAAACGAGTCGTTCGTTTTCGATTGTTTGAAATTGAGCGATTGACTAGTCAAATTGTGGATAAATGTACTAGAAATTCAGGGCGAGAAGGAGAAGGCGATGGAGTTCCTCCGTAACTCGCGAGTTACTCAACGTCTTGTTTCAACACCTCTAATCGAGCAATCACCGATAAAAGCTCAATTTGTCTGAAGCCCGCAACGATGTGGGTTTGCCCCTCACCATCCTTCGTTGCCATGAGGTCGCTGCCACAACTATCACATTCGACTCGACAGCCCTGAACCCGTTGTCCACAGGATGCCACTGACCCTCTGCGGGATTCCCAACGACTCTAATCTACCACTCATTAGTCTGACGCTCTTCACGGGATTTTCTCGGTTCCGTGAATTCCTTCGATTCCGATGGAATTCCCTTCTCATCCGGTTGAGCATTTCCTATCGGTTTAGTCGCTTCTACAAACCTGAACCTGAAACGAACTCGAAGAGTTCAGGGCTCTCTAAATCCTCTCCCTGTGTCGTACGCACTTACTCTCTTGACCAGTTCTACATCACGTCAACGGCCGACTTAATTCAAATCAAGTAAAAATATCTAATGCGATGCATCGCACAATTTTTCACACAGTTAACGTAAACGTATTGGAACTCAACGTTTTACAATAAGAGGCCACTGGTACACTATGTGTTATGGTGTTTGGCGAGGGCGGGTGTAGTGCTTCCCTCCTCAACCATGTGTGTCTAGTGCAGAAACTTACAACGTCCGGCTCGGTAAGAAATGAGACTACAACGCGTCCTAAAAATGCAGACAAAATGTACTATGGCCAAAATATATCGCCTACCGCTGGAAGCAGATAGCAGCGGTACAGGTAAGGTAAACCCTCCGCAAAGGTTGCCGGTACTGGACAGTTTTTCAGGTGGCATCGTTGGTTTCAGCGGGTACTATCCCAATCCACCTTCTGCCTGAAAATCGGAAAGAGGAGGCACTCGAAGTGCGGCTGCCAGAACAAAAACGCAACGAGTGGGGCACAGCCCAGAGAGGTTGGTAGGCCAGGCAAATGGTAGATGATGATCGGTCTGCCAGAAGCGAGAAAACGAAAACATGCAGAAAAGACCACTCTTGAAACTCAAGAAGTGCTTGGCAAGATTCTGGGTTCTCAATACGCAGGAATAAATTATGAGCAGCCCCCCCCCTCCCACCACCATCAAATACATATAAATCGCGACCTTGAAGCGACGACATGCTCTTCCAAGATGAGAGGAGCACAAGAGCCCAGGGTCGATTCCATTCCGTTAAATGTACGACGGTTAACAGTAATACGACTACAGGAGTGCGAAACTCTTCAACGCCTTGCCACTAGACGTCCCTCTGATAGCTAAGCTTGGCACATCCATCGAAACCCTTAACAACTGCCTCATTACTAAAGTTAACGTACCTGTTAGTGAGTCCGTCTCCTCTGGCTTGTGAGTTACTGTGGGCAAGCGCTTTCGATGTAAAGACATCATCGTCTGGCCGTTAAGCCAGTACTGGAGTCAGTCAGTTGGTCGTGGTCTTTATATACAAAGAGAAAGGTGAAAGGGGTGATGGAGCGTCGGGGAAGGGGCGGGGAGAGGTCTTGTTGGTCAGTCTTGTTAGTAGTACCTTAGCCGGACTGGCTGTGTTAGGTATTAAAGAAATTGGGTTATGTCCGCCAGTAGGCAAATTACTAAAGTTAACGTACCTGTTAGTGAGTCCGTCTCCTCTGGCTTGTGAGTTACTGTGGGCAAGCGCTTTAGTTAGCTTTAGTAATTTGCCTACTGGCGGACATAACCCAATTTCTTTAATACCTAACACAGCCAGTCCGGCTAAGGTACTACTAACAAGACTGACCAACAAGACCTCTCCCCGCCCCTTCCCCGACGCTCCATCACCCCTTTCACCTTTCTCTTTGTATATAAAGACCACGACCAACTGACTGACTCCAGTACTGACTTAACGGCCAGACGATGATGTCTTTACATCGAAAGCGCTTGCCCACAGTAACTCACAAGCCAGAGGAGACGGACTCACTAACAGGTACGTTAACTTTAGTAATTTGCCTACTGGCGGACATAACCCAATTTCTTTAATAACTGCCTCATTCTTCGAATAGCGTCGACATGGTGGCGTTCAATGGGGGAGCGAAGTAAAAGGTGTTCAATTAATATGCCAAACAGTTAATGATTAACTCGGAACTTTTACTTATGACTTTTACTCTACTGAGTGATACGCATACATTTTTCGAGACGTTTTTCGCATACCTTTCTGCACAAATTTGGCGAATGGAATGACAATCCTGGAATTCCGTGGGCTGCCCTCAATCATTTTATGTCCAATTTTAAATCACCGTTGCGTAGGTAACTTATTGGACCACCAACATTTTTTTTTTTAGAACGGTACCGTCTTATACGCGAAATTTATCATGAAAATATCTGGTGCGTAGCAACACACAACTTTCCGCCACCCCCGTAATTTCGAACACCATCCACATATGCGGGCGCTATATCTTCGTTTAACGCATTGTCACAGCAACATTTATGGAGAACAAAATGTACGTACTAGTTACCCTGGAATTTACGGAAATGTTAGAAAAAACGTTATTTTTGACACATTTTGATTTTTATCTCTGTTCAATGGACCGTAACTGGAACATTTATTGAGAGGAATATGTAGGTATTAACTATTTAAAAACATCCTGCGAGTTTGGTGAAAATCGCTGAAGCTGTTTTGCCAAAAAGCGTAAAAAACCTATTTTTGCTTCATGGGCCCATATCTCCGTTCACCGTATTTTCATGGAGATATGTACGGAGAAGAAAAGTTAGGTATTGATTAGTAGAAGATAATTCGAAGGTCTAATCAAAATAGCTTGCGTTGTTTTCGATAAAAATGCGAAAAACCCTAGTTTTTGGTACATTTTCGTCCCCCACCCCCCCTTCGCATTGGCCGAAATCGTCCATAACCTTATTTTGGTGTCCACAAAAAATAAAGAACAAAATAATAAAAGAACCAGCTCAATCGGATCAGCCGTTCTCCCGCAAATCGAACTACAGACACACACACACACGGACCACACGCCGAAATTAGGTTTTTTAGACTCAGTAGGCCTCAAAACGTAAAGATCTGAAGAAAACCCAAATTTTTTTTGGGCCGATTACCCTACTTTCCTTCTCTTCGGGTAGCGGAAAGTAAAAAACTGCACTGCGATCGATTTTCGCCGAAATGTTTGATAATTTATATTGCTGCTTTCGTAATTATCCCGCCGATGAAAATTTTTCCGTTACCGTAATGCTATTTGAAATTGTCACGCGCGACAAATTTAATCAGAATCTGTTCAGCGGTGATCGACTGAACGTATTTATTGCGACGCACCATACCACTTTCCTCGTCCCCACGTACATTCCAGTTCGTACGAACTTGTTAAAACGAAAACGCTTCATTGGCGGATAAAGTTCAGGAATTCGTTATGCTGCTGTATTTATGGCCCTTCCACGATCCTCCAATACAAAAGTATCTGGTGCGTAACAACATACAACTTTCCTTAGCTCTACGTCAGTTCTTGTGATCATGGCTTACCCTACTAATTCACTTTATTTTCCACTCAGTTCATTCGAAACATCACTTCACGGTAGCGCTTACAGATCCAGAATTTATTGTGCTGCTCGTACCCATGCCTCGACCAATACTGAGCAATCAGTGCGCTAAGAATTAATGCGAGTGTAAACCCGACTTTTGGGAAAAGGATAATTATCACTTTTCCAGAGTTATCGGGTAAAAATGTTAAGAATTCCGGAATTTCTGGAGTAGACCCTGTAAATTTAACGAGCGTTATTAAAGACTCGTCGTAGAGGCACTTGGTTGGAGTACTACCTGAATTTTTCTTAAGAACCTAGTAACATTTGAACGGAGTTAATAAGGAAACAATCGCGCTTAACTCGATTTTCGTCGAAATGTATGGTAATTTACTGTACTGCTCTCGTCATTTTCCCACTAATGAAAATTTCACAGTATCGTCATCCCATTCGGGGATGTCTATATAAACAATTGTATCATAATCGTTACAGGCGTTTTCGAGAAAAAAAAAAAGTGGTGTTTTGATCACTATGATAACTAGGTAATTTTGAGCGGGTTTAGCTCGTACTCTTATTTTGGTGTCCCATAGTGACCTGCGGGCTAGATATCAAGTTTGAGGTGATTTGGTTCAGCCGTTTCCCCTAGAAATCGTTCACAGACACACAGACCATTTTCCAAAATTGTGTTATTCGGACTCATTAGGGTCTAAAACGTAGAGATCCGAAGGGAACTCAAAATTTGTTTTCAGCCGATTACATAACTTTCCTTTCTACTTTGTAGAACCAAGGAAAGTGAATATGTACTAATTCGAAAAGTTTTCGCATTTTTTCGGAATTAAAAAAACAAACAATACAATAGTTATTGGGTGAACGTGTCAAACGATTTTCATTAAACTCACTGGATGTGTTCAACTAGTCAGTACATACAGACTGTTATTCCATAAATGTGCCTCTGACCGCTCATTGAGCAGAGATAGCAACCAAAATGTCAAAAATCGCGTTTTATTAAACGTATTTGAAATATCCAGAGTAACCGCATAACTGGCGTTGATCAACCTGACGGACTCGATTCTAACAAATTATAGCTGTACTTATACTTGTTTTCCACAACTACTTCTGTATCTATCCGTCGAAGATGCATCGGAAAACGAGGTTTACCGAACATTAAATTATCGCTTTTACAATTTTCTCGAAAACGGCTTCAACGATTTCGCTCAAACTCATAGAGTACTGGAAGGTGACCGATACCAACATTTTCCCCCTTCATACATGTTTTTGTATAAACGAAGATGCAGCGCTCGTTTATGAAGCAATTTTACGGGGTGTAGCTACGCGAAAGATGTTTTACAATACTTGGGGTAGCGGAAAGACTGGTTAATTGGTGTGGCTGAGCGAGGCAGGAAAATACTCGTTTGCAGCGCAGCGTTGTTGGACTAAAGGGAAATACTGCTGAGTTGTGTGGATGTTATAAATGAAGTTATTTAATGGGAGCTCTCATTGTTTTACACGCTTCCTGAAGGCCCCACCTGTTAACGACGAGTCCTTGAAAGCAAATAGCTGGCAACAGTCCTAAGCTCTTTCGCCTCATTAGCATCTTGCAGTTGCAAAACATTCCATCTGCTCGTCCGACTGTTTGCTCCCCCAAGTCGAGGGTCAGAGCCCAGAGCCCAATCAAATCCCTGACCCAAACCAAGATAATGACAGGTCAAACAGAAAATGGAGAAAGGAACTTCGTGCGGCTCGTCATTCAATTAATCCTGACCTTGCGGTTCCAACGACGGCGGCGGCTCATTAAACGCTTTTCCCGTTCCTGGGGCCAGCAAATCACTGAATTTCCTTTCAAAAGCGGTCCGGTGAGAATGGGCCAACCCAAAGGAACCGTACCAGTTAGACTGAACCCGCACTTCAACTTCGATCCTTCGATATTCGCTAAATCAGAAGAACGGCGGACGCATATTTTTGATCTTGGCTGCTCTTTTCTGGGGATTTCAATTTTCTTTAGCCCTACAGAGTAGACAGGAATGTTATGCTGCAAACGATCATTTGAATTGAACGAAACGCAGGTTTAGGGATAAAAATCGCTGAATGTAGAGAGGCTGGAGGAAGCTTCCTTTAATTTAATATCCATCTGTTATAAACCTCATGCACAGTATGTCATATTCATAAGTCAACCTTCACAGTGCGTAAAAATCAACGTATTGTCTGCTGCCACGGTGCTGCGTGTGTTACGGGGGGTTTCAATCAACTTTTGGTGTCCACTTAAAAGTGAATCTCCTGCATAGGATTACACTGGGCATTTCAATATAATATCTTCCATTCCCTAGACTGTTTATAACACAGCTCATTTCGTTCTACTTGACGAGTTCTCCCATAACTCAACTTCTCTTTTCATCTGAACCATAATATTAATCAAATCCAATAAATTTCCCACTAGTTTCAAAATCCGATAAATAAATTTTGTTAAGTAAAATGAAATTTGGGCCTAAAGCGGTACCCTGAGGCACTCCAGAGTATTTTTATGTAAGATGATGGCAACCGATGAAAACCCGCACTGTATCCTCCCCCCCCCACTCCCCATACACTCTTGCACAAAGCGCAAGACAACCAGGGGTTCCGTTTTTGCAACCTTCTGTGGCTGCAGGAAAGGCCTCCCCCCAGGCATTCAGCCCACAACGACCAGCCCATCGCAAAAACACTGTATATGCTCCGCTGAATGCAGAATCGACGACTCTATACCTCCTCGACTTGCCAATCTTGGTCTTGGTGGTGCCTTGAATGACAGGCCACACACCAACCGTATGCTTCCTCTCGCTAGACTGAGGACCTCTTTTACCTTGACTGCCTTCGACCAAGCGCCAGGTCTGCCTGTTCGCCTGACCTGAATTTCTCACACCACTTACCAACCTCTTTGCGCTAGTGACTCTTGGTGGTGTCCACGAAGGATTCAGATCCCGCCAGTAGCAATGCAGATTCATCCCTCACCAGTGTGACGGCCTCATTCCCTTCGTGACCCAGCACCCAACACAAATTTAAAACGTTCTTCTCAGCCAGATTCTTCTGCCCAGAGTTTGTGATTCATCCCACAGTCTTCATCCATACAATTTCATGATTCGCTGAATCGAATGCCCCTTTCACGTCTAAAAACCGACGAAAGTTTCGAAAATACAAAATTATTTGCATTCACGAAGCATGATGAATTATTCTCGTGTGTGTGTTTTAAAACAAATACATTTATTCGCGCTTGCGCCCACAACGATTACAAGCGTACCCATTCTACACATTCAAAAATAACTTAGTGCGTAAATAACACAAACGTATTCATTGTAAAATAAAACAAATTGGCCGAAGTAATAACATGGTAAAGAGAAATCCACACTATTTAAAAACATAAGCAACTCTTGTAAATAAGATGAAATCAAAATAGTAACCGGTATTGGCGGTGTACACCTCCAAGACTGGGCAATCAAAGATCGAGTGCATCCAGTCCCGGGTGACGGCAGATACTGAGCAAGGACAATAAGTAGACCTGCCAGTGCTAAACCTACTGAGGTAAGACCACACCCCTCCATGCCCACTGAGTAGCATTGTCAATCTTCAAGGGGTAAGCAAACTCAGCTCCAACCGGTCTTTAATTAGCAGGGATAACTCCATCGTGTAGTTAACTGCCAAATACTCTTCTGTTTCTTCAACCAAGACCGCAGCTTGAGCGTAAACTGGACAGAAAGATACGAATCTGCTGCCGCTTCCTTGGCGAGTTTGTCAGCTTCTTCCTTCCTTCTAGTGCCTACACTCGCCCTTATCCACCTCATCCCGATCTTCCAACCCCTGACTTCTTGCAATTCGGTTTCTGTGATTGGGCGCCAAAGCAGTAGATATCTGGCTGTACGCATAAAAAACGGCTTCCCGCTAGCTCTCCCTAAAACTCTCTGCCCTGACAACCACTGAATTCGCTGCAGCAACGCAAGCATTTCTACCTGGTTGTTGGAGCACTACTCACCCAGACGGAACACCTGTGGATAAACGAGCTGGTTGGAATTCGCGTAAGCCACAAATGCAGACCCCCGACTCAAGATCCCTGCAATCTGTATATATTGAAAATACTATGTGTGTGGGATCAACTGCAGGGTGTGACATGGCGACTCCATCTACTCCCAAGCCCAGTAAGCCTTTGCGGCTGCTCTGCATGGTTTGGTTGATGGACAGGAACTCAGACAGCGTCCTGTTCATGGGAAGGATTACCTGAACTTTCGCGCGTTCGTGTGGCATCACTGCCTACAGTGATGTGGTGTACAAGAGGCCGGGATCGTAATGTTGTGAATGCTCGCTGTCTAGTCTGTGCTAACCTGTTTGAGTCGCTGAATCATGTAGTGCAGGTGTGTCCGCATACTCATGGGGCCGTGTCAAGCACGTTGCTGGTGCATTGTCATCTGAGGGCTGGTATGTGGAGAGAGAATGGCGCTGCCAGGTTGGCTCTGGAGAAGGACTGAGGCCTGACATCGTCGCCGTTGGTCCCGACGAGTCTGCAGTGATCCAGGATGTCCATGTAGCATCTGGCAGCCGGGGCAAGCCAAGAAGCGCAAATACGACAGGACAGATCTTTGTATGGCAGTGTCGGAAGCTCGCGGAGTAGAGGCAGGTAACATCAGGATTGCAGCATTGGCCGTGTACTGGCGTAGTGTGTGGTGCAAGGAAAGTGCAGAGGAGATGCGTTTGCTCGGTGTGTCAGGAGGCGTTCTCTGAGGTATCACCACCTGTGTGTTGCTTGGGTCGTATCTACCGTGGAACATCCCCTTATCCTTCTTTCCTTCCCCACCCAATCCTTCTATCCCTAGACCCAGCATAGGGTAGTCTGGGTGCCCTACCCATTCCCTTACTTATTATTTATTTAGTTTCTCCTTTTTTTGGTGCCCCGTCCCATTTACAGTGACCTTAAAGGGGGGGGGGGAATGAAACGCAAGTGTCGTAATTTAAATAGGAAAATTTTCGTATTGTTTTGAAAATGTTTTAAACAGGCGAAACCTATTTTTGTAATACTCGTATACAATTTGCAAATTTGCGTATTATCCACAAGTTCTTCAAAAGAAAATGTGTGTTTTTTGAAACAGAAATAATCGAAACATTTTCAATTCATACGCACGTGTGACGCTATTCGTGATGTAAATTGGGATAAACGAATTCTTTTAATGTGAAAATTTCCCCGTCGAGCTAAAAATTCTCGTATTTTGTTTACAGATCACCGTTATCAGTTTCCTTTTGCGGCAATGAAACTGAGATGCGCATTCTTCACGTTTGCGCTCGGGATTTTGGTGGCAGACGTTGACGCTGAGAGCAAGTTGAAAGAGGTTTTCAAATGGAAACAAGTCAATTTCGCGTTTCATGACGAATCATCTCGAAAAGCTGCCGTCGACGCGGGGGCCTTCAAACAGAGTAATAACATACCGCTTGGAATCGAAGTTTGGGAAGATAAGGTGTTCATCACCGTGCCCAGATGGAAATCTGGAGTTGTATCGACGCTCAATTACGTCAAAAAAAGTGGTAAGTGAACCTGCAATGTAATGAGTCATGTCAATACTATCTACATCGTTAACTTATCACATCTCTCAACGGAGAGGGCTCGAAGTAAGTTGACCTAGGCTTTCCCGTGAAGTTTTCCTATTTAGTTTTTTCATTCCAATTCGATTGAACTTACAAATATTATATGATGACAACTGAATTTACGGAGATTTATTTATATTAGTCATAAGAAAAGAAGGAGGTGTCAAATATATTACCTAATAATTGTGCTAAAATACGCGAGACTCATCCACTGCGAAATATTGATTCATACAGCAAATATCCGGTGTGAACATCTCACAACTTTTCTCAACCCCCGTAATTTCAATGAGATATAACTAGACCCTTCGGTTCGTACAAATGAGAGCACTATATAGGAAGGCTCTCAGCAGATTGAAGAAACATTTTTAAAAACCTAAAAAACATTCTCATGGCGCCAGTTGGTGAAAGTACAAAGTTAGATACAAGTAGGAATGTGTGTATATGTATTAGACATAAGCATACAAATAGGCAAATAGTTGTTGAGTTATTCACTCGTGAACATTAGTCAGACGAGCTAGAAAACTGTACAATATTTTGCTGTCCATCAATAACCCATAATGACAGCCTAAATATTTTTTAACGTTTTTATTTTCATTTCTACTTCCAAATGCTCAAGCAACTGACGCCAAGAAGAAACAGTGGAAATTATTACACAGCAGTTTATTATTCACAGCATGATTGGCCTGCCCTACTCAATCCAACGTCAAAAATAATAATAATTTTACGTGGCTGTATCAACAATTCGAGAAATGACAACTCATATGTGGACGAAAATGTTTGTAGAGCACCTCCAAGGCCCATCACATTCGATTGAGCATCGAAAAACACTGGTGAAGGATACGAATCAAGACCCGACTATGAAACAACGTAAATTGATATTTTTTAGGCGCATCTAGGCAAACTGATGGGTGGTTGGAGTGAGACGAGAAGAAGTGCCGGAAATGAGGGAAGGTCGGGGAGAAACCATAGCTCTCGCTATACTGTTCCGCAAGATTCTTCAAGCAGTAAAATTTGCCTTACTATACTCACTGTTTTCCATCTAGACACAGTCCAGCTATTTGGCTAAGCATGAAAAATACCTAGTAGGAGGTACCGAACACGACGTACTTGCAATAAAACTGCCAAAATCTCGTTTTTGATTAATTATTTAAACCATTTTTTCTCCACTACAACCACGGGTTTCGATCGGATTGCCGAGTTGACGGGCTCGACTAACTCCCACATGGTATTTTAATGGGGAAGAACTGATTTTTTTAGACCTTGTTAAAGGCAAAATATGGCTCGGGCAGTGGACAGACATTGCAGATTTGTAATTCTCTTGCCTTGAAACGGAAAGTGTAAAATTAGGAGGAGGGTTTCAAAGAAATTTCCTAATCAAAAACATAGGTGTATTACTAACCAAAAGCGGTAATGTTGTGTCGTGATGAATTCAAAATATGGTGTCTGAACCATGTTCTGTTGCACACAGTGTGTGGAAGTGTCAAGCATTAGCCTACTACATTTTGTGACGAGTCACATGACGCGACAGAGGCGCTGGGGGGGCCACAGGCATTGAGAAGGGGCAAGCCCCCTCTCTCAAAGGGGCTACGCGCGAGCGGCTGGGGCTTTTGGCTTTGTCTCCATCGATACCGCCGACGTCCGAAACCTTCCGTTTCCGCCTTTGCAATTCGGTTCCGTAAGTCCCCTGTTTTACTTTCTTTCCGCCACTTGATTTTGTCCGAGGATTCTCTTTCTTTTTCCCTTTATGTTAATATAATTTTGATTTATTATTGCCTAGTTTTTCTTTCTCCAAAACTTCCTGTCGTCACGCGGGATATACGCTTCCACTTAGCCCTAGCGTGACAACAGTGGTAGCAGAGCAAATATTTGATTTTTTTTGTTTAGCAAATTTTACGAAAGGATAGTTTGGTGTACTTTTCTGCTGCTTTTCGATCTTAATTCCACCATCTGGTGCTGTTATCTGAATTTTCTATACATCCGTTCAATACGCTATGAATCCTTGTAGTCAGTGTCAGGGGAGCATTAAGGAAGATAAGGAGGCTGCCTTATGCGTCACATGCACTAAAATCTTTCATGCTACGTGTGTGGGGGTTAGTTTGGAAAATTGGGGCAAAATGGGTCAACGCAAGGCCACTTGGAAATGTCCCAACTGTAGGGAGGAAACGGAAATTCACAAATCAATCGCTACACTGAACACGAATCAGAAAGCTTTGAGCAGCCAATTAAAAGCCCTAGAAAAACAAATCTCCGAGTTGGTAACGAAAATAGACACCAACGCGGCCAGGATTAAGGAGGAGCAAGTTTCTACAATCGCGGCAGTAATGGTAGAGCTCGAAAGGGTCACAAACACTTGCGACCAAGTTGAGCGAAAATTAGCAATGTTTCAACTGGAATCGCACGCTACAACCGATAAGGTTGAGGACAGCACAGCAGGACGCCTATGGGTCCGAAGTCAGTCAGCAGCACTCAGTGACATCAGCGATCCACCGCCAACCCCAGGTCATACATGCACACGAAGACCACCCTCATTTTCCAAGGGGAGGGGTGATGTGACGAGTCACATGACGCGACAGAGGCGCTGGGGGGGCCACAGGCATTGAGAAGGGGCAAGCCCCCTCTCTCAAAGGGGCTACGCGCGAGCGGCTGGGGCTTTTGGCTTTGTCTCCATCGATACCGCCGACGTCCGAAACCTTCCGTTTCCGCCTTTGCAATTCGGTTCCGTAAGTCCCCTGTTTTACTTTCTTTCCGCCACTTAATTTTGTCCGAGGATTCTCTTTCTTTTTCCCTTTATGTTAATATAATTTTGATTTATTATTGCCTAGTTTTTCTTTCTCCAAAACTTCCTGTCGTCACGCGGGATATACGCTTCCACTTAGCCCTAGCGTGACAATTTTGACATTTTATTGTGATAAATAATGTCCATCTGGCGGAGATAGCAAATTCTTAGTCTTTGATTAATGGAAGTGTATGCTCTGAACACGGCTTTCCTTCAGTAATGCTAAACATAGTTTACTGAGTCTCAGAAATAGGGCAACGTTCAGAAGTGGGCTCCAAAACATGGAAATTATCTCTCAACACCTCTGTCCCTTTTTTCCACATTGGCTCACTCAACCAACCAATGAATATCCAAAGCAGGTGGATCACAATTGGCGAGCCGTCAGTCTGAACCATACTTGAACTCTGAAGTCAATCTTGAAAGACAGGTGTGAAGCCCCATGTTCCAAAGAGGATCAGATGACAGTTCCTCTGTTCAGGTACAATGCCTGACTGGCAATGCACTAAGAACAACTCTAACTAGAAAGAAAACACAGTTTCCCCTGCTAGCAGATAGATCCCGTGTATTTCTCAGCTCCTACTTCACAGCAATGGCAGGAGGTTTATTTATAGTCGATAAAGATCCGCTCTAAATTGAGAAGCGCCCACATAAGCGCCACACCCCTCTGTTATCACTTGATCAGACCTATCTGGCCTACACCAATGATTGCTCGTAATAGTCTGAACTGGAGGAGGCTGCAGCATTTAGAATGCCATTCATTCAACTGATACTCGGGGCCTCCTACAGAGCAGAGTTGCCTGCTCTTTGAAACTCGTTCAGACATAATCAGAGGTGATTCATTAATTCCGTGGACTCCTATGGCACAGAACACACAGATAGATAGACACATAGATTTTCACATCTATTGACCTTGCAGCCCCACTTGTTTCTGTATATTAGGAATACACACCACTCATTTAGAGTAGTTACAGGGTGAATGTTTTCAGCAGCACTGAGCCTACACTCCATAAATATTTGTAAAACAGATAGTTTGAGCTGTGGTTGTAGAGTAATTTAACCTTCATTTGTTGCAGGTGGCGAATCCCCAGATCTCATTCCATACCCAAATAGAGAAACGAACTCAGTGAATGAAGGCCCATACGATGACAAAATTGTGAACACGTTCCGAATTCGGGCAGATGAGTGCGATCGGCTGTGGGTGATGGATTCTGGGCTGAACAACATCCTTGAGGACCCTCAGTTGCTGTCACCTCCCAAAATCTTGGTGTTTGATTTAAAAACTGACAAGCTCCTTCGCGTTCATCCTTTGCAGACTGGTGACATCAAAGAAGACTCCTTTTTCGCAAACATCATCGTTGATGTTGACCCAAAAAAGTGCGACAACGCCTTTGCTTATATGCCCGATTTGGGCAGCTATGGCCTTGTAGTCTACGACTGGGCTAACAACGAAACCTACAGGGTCAAGCATCATTATTTCCATTTCGACCCACTTGCTGGCAATTACCACATCGGTGGTGTAAACTTCCAGTGGACAGATGGTCTTTTTGGAATTGCGTTGGGGCCAAGGGCTGATGATGGCTTCAGGACTATGTACTTCCACCCCCTATCCAGCACCAGGGAGTTTGCTGTCAACACTAAAATCATTCAAAACAAAACAATAGCTTCTGACAGTTATTACCATTACAAGGTGTTGGGCTCACGTGGACCTGACTCCCAAGCCACTGCATCCTTCCTTGACATTCCGTCTGGCGTCTTGTTCTACACCCAAGTAAACAAAGATGGTATTGGCTGCTGGAATTCTGTTCAACACGCTCATGAGTACTCGGCTGATACGAATGGCTTGGTTTCTAGTGACAATGAGACCATGATTTTTCCCAACGACCTCAAGATTGATAGGCAAAGTAATATCTGGGTAATTACTGACAGGCTTCCATCGTTCATTTACAAACACTTGGAAGAGCAAGAAGTGAATTTCAGGGTGCTCACTGCCCCAGTTTCCGAACTTATTAAAGGAACTGTGTGTGCCAACTGAACAGCTTCACCAGCCAACGTTTTTAAAGAAATTTTTTAATTTAAGGGCCCCCAAAGTCGGTGGCCAAACTTTGCAGTCTTTTTAGTAATTATTACTGTTTAGGAATTTACCACAAGGGCCAGATTGTATTGCTCCAGTTACACAGCAACTCTTTGTTACCATCAAATGTAATATGCAACATGTATATATTATAACTAACAATGTGACTCAACATGTAACGTTACTTTGCATCATAAGGCAAAATTACTCTCTTAGTCGAGTCATTAACCTCAAGCTACTCCGTACACAAGTTCAACACATATTCTTGATACATTCCCCTCAGAACCTTCTCGATCAATGCTCTCAAAAAGACCACCATTGCTGCACACTCTTTGGGAAGGTGACCAACTATGTGGTGGGATGAAGTTTTGGCATAGTTCATGCTGTAGAAAACTAACTATTATTATTATGTAGATAACTAATGAGCCGCAGACAGTTTTGCCTTCATGATATGCTCAGAAGTTTTTAGCTAATACATTTTGAGTATTCAACTAAAATAATGTTATAAACATGATAATGTTGTACTGATGAAAAACAATATGAATATGAAAATAACAGTCCCAACATGCAATACATCAACACATGTGTATATTGTACATGTGGAACAAACTACCATGTACCACAACAATTCCCATGCTGAGTTCAAGAGAAATACCACCCACAGCTGGGAGAGTATGGCTACCCCTCCCTTTTAAGGCTGACTGTACGCCATCCTGTTCTCTTTTGTAAGTAGGGACAGTTGTTGCATTCTCAGCAGTACTTAAGGCAGCGTTATCCCAAAATCTGTACACTTCCATGGTTCATTTCTTACAAGTCTGTACTTCCTGGTATGTAATCTTTCCCCAATCCATGCAGAAAGGGCATAGAAACAGATTAATGCCACGTTTCAGCCTCTGGTTTTCATGCAAATTGTGTAAGCAGACTAAACGAAAACCCCATTTCAACTGTCCTCTCATCGAGCATCTAATGTTTCTTCTTGCATGTCACTGTAGCAATTGAAGTCACCACATCCTAGGAGTAACTGACTCATCCAACTGATTAGTCCTTGGATGATGGAAAAAAAACTTGATCAAGTGAGGCCTGTGGTGCTGTAAATTTTCTTTCAGGGGACAAACACACAGTCAGGTGCGATTGGAGGAAGGGAGGGGAAATTTCCCTTTTCACTCTCCATTTTTTCGATGAGTAACTAGCGAATACTGACTTGCATTGTCTTTGTGAAGTTTCCCAGGTCTTAGCAGTCCGTAGGTTTGATCCACCGCTCGCTTCCACTACCCCATGCAACAAAGAGTAGTATGAAATTCAACTAAATCATAGCATCTCTGTAGAGTTTACTTTTGTTCGTTGCTCTCAAGAGAATGAACTTGGCGAGGCTCGCATATTTCAAGGCGGTCAGCCGCTCAGTTTCACGCCAAATGCTCGATTATATATGCAGAAGGCTCCTGGAGCTGTTAATTATATTTTCTTTTGAGAGTGAAAGGATCGCCTGGGGTTCCTCCTCAGTAACCAACTATTTGACCAGCGCACACAACTCACTTACAACCTGTACCATTTAGTGGGTTTTGGCATCGCTTGCCTCTGACTCGTTGCACATGCCTGTAAGAACTCATAGGATTTCAAAGAGAACTTCACACAGTTGCCAATACACCGAATCCTTTGAGCATGCTTTATAAGCAGCTCTTACATGCTAGAGCTCTGTATGAAGAAAGTCGAGCGCATTACAACGATCCTCAGTTATTTAAGTAAAAGGGTAAACGGAGCTTTTAACATTGATTCTTAACAAAATCGAGCGTCATTGGCTTCAATCCTTGTTGAAATACTATGAGTCATCCAAGCATAGCTGATGGGCACATGAAAAATATGTTTTTGCAGAGCTAATTGACATCCAAAGCGTGCTGGAACTCACCTAACCAATACAATACCTTGTTCATAGCTACTAATCATGGTAGTATGCCCTTACTAAATCAGGTTCACATGTTTAGAAATGAGGATAGATTATATACAATTATATAATTACACAGATCACAAATGCCCACACCTGCTACCTTCAAATTACGATACGACAGTTCTTTGTGCAGCAATCTGCTCACAAAAGCAGACACATATTACATATCATAACTGGAAAGCAACAGTATCACTCATCATAATGAAACACCTGCTTTATCTCACACACATCACGACGGAGTAACTCTGTACCAAACAAATTCGTGTGGCAAAATGTAACGACATGAGATCACCCCAATGCAACATATGATGAAAAATGTCAATGTAAATTACTATTATATATAATTATGTAGCATCTGTTATGTTTTTGCAAGTGAACAGTTATTCAAAGCACAAAAATGGAACAGCACACGTCTTATGTACTACTTAGCTCTAAGTCTACGTATGGAATATGTAGTAACAAAGTGCATTTCTCCCAATGTCTTTCAGTTTAATAATTTTTCTATTAAAAAATAATGAAAATGTAAAATATTGTCAATATTTGTAGTGGGAAGTGTTTGAGTAACACACAGTTTAATCTGAGAACATACTAATTATCAATTCGATGATGAGGGAGAATGGGGGAGTGAAGCTATAAGTTAGGTCACTAAATCATCTGCAAGTCCTGTGACAGAGGCATCAATATTACATGGGCGTGTATTACATGAAAGCCTAGTTCTACTATATGAGAAAGAGTTTAATATTTGCAGTAGGAAAGAGAATGTTTTGAAATGAGCACCAAGCAGAAAGTAGAACCTTTATGGATACATCCTTATGTACACGACTATTTATTTAATAGTACTTAACAGTTTCCAAACTAAGTTTTACCTACTTCTTGTGGCTTACTAAAGTTATGACGGAAAAAGGTGGTTTCTCTTTGTTAACTGTATGTAGCTTAGGGAAGAATTGAAACTAGTGGAAAACAGTACAGTTCTATACATCACTCCCCTTATACAGATGCTGCTGCAATTTTGGGCAGATCTTACGACTTCCAATCCACTTACGCTCCAAACTACAAGTGTAAACAGCACAAAGTAAAACGAAAAATATCTGTAAGAAGGGTGGGGCTGAACAAAGTAGCAACTAACGCTAACAAACTTTTAATATTAGTATTCATTTTAAGTAATAAGAACTGTAGTACAAAGTTGGTTTTCATTTCCTAATCCTTGCTATTGTACTGTGCCTTGTAGTCAGCCAATCATTCCCCATGGGGCCTAATAATGATTTATGATGGGAAGTGATCATAAACCGATGTCCCATTAAAATATTTGGGTTCGTAGCTCTCTTAGCAACCCTAGTAAATTCGACGATCAACACAAACACGATCTCGTTGAATGCATTCCCTCAGATACATCGATGGAGACCGAATGAAGGGTTGCTATTTTTGGAGGTTGATATTGAATTGGTTGATTGTTAGTTGACTGTAGTTATCAACGCTATTTTACATCATCACTGTGTGCCTGAGGGCTTTACGCCAGTACCAGTATTTCCAGTCTCCAGGGACTTTGACAAAGTTCTGGCCACCTGCCTCCCAATAGCAGGTATCCATTGGTGATTTCTAGAGATCGTTCCAGTCAATGGTATTTCACATAGCCTTCACCTACATGAAGCTGAGACATTTGATACTTCCCTTTGCTAAATGCCTTAATGATGAGGAGGGTCCTGTTTGAATTGTGTATTATGTGATTTTTCTGTACTGTCTAAAAGTGACTGCCCTAACTGTTAGGATGTTGCAATATTGCATTGCTTTAGGCAGAGATCACCACTGTCCCCAGTTTTCGTGATTAGAAATGCACTCCACAGATATCTGGCCTATCAGTCTACATACGCCTCACACTCAGACCCTACAGACTACTTCAAGTTAATGAGGGTAAAACGTACACAGTGAGAACTTAACGTCTATCGACATGATGTTTATGACTTACTGTGCCCCAGCCTGAGAATTGAGCATGGCTATTGTTGAAAATCCGTTTTTACATCTTATCTGTCACATGGGCTCACATAACACTTCAAGACAGTAAAGCACTCAAGTGCACCACGATTTGAACACAAAATAGATGGTTTCAATTTTGGAATGCGAACTACAACTGACTGAAGAGCGAATGCCCATTCGGAAGAATTGAATATCTTTCTTATGTCAAATACACATACAGTTTCCTACGTCAATCAACTAACAATAATCGATTGCGAGAATCAATCGATTATTCCGAGTATAACGCCTTGTATTCAATAGAAGACTGAGTTGAGTTTACCGCAATGCATAGCCGTTTTGCAGGACAACGTAGCGACTGCTCGAAGGCGTTGCTTCACTCTGATTATTTCAGGGAAATAACTTGTCGTTGTCCACAAGGTTTCCTAGTGCTGACCCTTTCAGACTACGACGTCAGATTATAACACTGTTAGCTTGCCAGCGAGTTTGAACCTACGAGCTACTTGCGAAAGGGCTCAGTAAATGGTTGGACGTTCATGTGAGGCAATTTCGTTTGAGGGAGTTCGCTGCACCAACCCTTATTATTGTGAAGTAGTCTCAGTGTTCATATACTCCCTTCTTTTGAATAAACCCCTTACGAATCCCCTGGAGTCATGGAAGAAGGTGAATTGATGAGTTTGAGAGAGCCCGCTTTCCACTCGCCTTTTCACAAACTTATAAATTAGATAACATTCTAATTATTACGTTATTTATTGAAAGTAACCCTGAAATAATTCTATAAACATTAGTTATCACTGCGATTTATTTTATTTTATTTTTTTCCATTTTGTGAACGATCTAATTGGGGTTTAACAGTGTCAGGCGGGAGAGGACTCACTCCTAGCACGAGTGGGGATCCGATTTAACTGACACAGGGATGAAATGGATAATATTACAACGAATGTACGTATACATACAGGTGCACCAGTCATGAAGTTCCACCTTCAAAGAAGCACAAGTGATTGAGCAGTAAAGTCCTGGCCATTGGGCCAAAGGACTGGCTACGAGGCGGTCCTCAGGAGTTTCAGGATAAACCTAAAACTTCAAATGACAAAGGAACAGGGGGCAAATGAGAGCAGTCGGCACGCTGCACTGGGGCGAATGAAGAACCGTACAATAAGTACACACAGAAAACTCTTTCCTTAGACTTTGACCTGGTTCTTCCTGAATATAGTGGATCCGGTGCGTTGGGCCAATCTGTTGGGGCAAGTTGGTACTTTGTTAGACATTCATGATGCATTGTTCGCTCATGCAGTGTTGAGGTGGTGATTGTCCTCCCTCTGGCCATGCCTTATCCGTGGTAATACAGTAAACATTCTGGTTTATAGTTTGCCATGACATTGGTGTCGAGTCTGGGGAGGGGGAAGGGGGCGTTTGGTATCGTTTCCCAGGTATTTTTCGACGCTGAGTCGAATGCGATGGTGTAGGACTGCCTCTAGATGGATAAAAGTGGAATCACAGTAAATATTGTGGGGAAAATTTTACTACTTAAAGGAACTCGCTGGACAATATTGCAAAATTTATCGCTTCTACCTGGCCTATGCTCATTTCCCGCCCTGCCTCCCGTTTCACTCCAGCTACTCGCCAGTTTGGCTCGTCACCTCGTGCCGATGGCCTAGCGTCGCCTCGAAATTGTCAATTTTCGTTGTTCCGTTGTAGTCAGGTCATATTTCCCATCGTTTACTAGTATTTTCTGATGTTGAACTGAGTGGGATGGGTCTCCAAAGTGCGAGACTGCGTCGAGTTGTGCAATGGTGCTGTGCAAGAGAATATGAAACCGTTGAGTCATAATTTGAGTGGAAGTTTTAAGTGTACTCGGGATTAAGTTGACTTCTCGCCAGATATTCGGTCTGCCTCATATCGTAAATTATTTAAAGCTTAATTATTCGATTCATTAATACTTTGAGCATTATTTTCCGCAAAACTTAGGCTTCCTTATTTTCACAGAAATACCGTGCCGTTAGAATTCTCGCCATTACCGTCCTGTAAGGAGTCCGTCTTATTCTCGTAGAGATTGAAGATCCTTTTCGCTGGTTCACTGGAAATTTACGCAGGCAACGGATAGATTGGCATAATCCTCATGTATCCGTCCCCAAAACTAAGACGTTCACTTTAACTGACCTGAAAACAGAATCGTCCGCGCGAACGAAGTTTAAAAAAAAACGCTTTTATTATTTAAGAAAGCGAACGCAATATGGTTCATTGCATGTAAGTTGCAAGGGCGAAGCTGAACACGAAACAGACTTCCCGAGTCGTGGGAGTGCTTTTACATACTATGACTGACGTGACAGCAGGAATGTCTGGTGATTACGCCCTCATGATTGAACAGGGTTGATCAATTTAAGCCGAAAGATCACGCTCCTGCCTACATAAATTAACGTTATTTATTTTTAAATATTCCTTATTTGTTTTAGTTATCTGTATTATAATACTAACCAGGTTCGTCGTATGAAGGGATTTTTTTATTAAAGTTAACGTACCTGTTAGGTGAGTCCGTCTCCTCTGGCTTGTGAGTTACTGTGGGCAAGCGCTTTCGATGTAAAGACATCATCGTCTGGCCGTTAAGTCAGTACTGGAGTCAGTCAGTTGGTCGTGGTCTTTATATACAGAGAGAAAGGTGAAAGGGGTGATGGAGCGACGTGGAAGGGCGGGGAGAGTAGGTCATGTACCTCAGGGGGAAACCCCCTAGAGATAAATGGAACGTGTTGGATGGTCTGTCAATTGTGGAATTTACGTCTTTTTTGTGTAGGGTGGTCTGTAAATTCGTCGGTTGGTTGTTTTCGTTTGTGTAGTGTTTTGAGTGGTGTGAATATGGTGTCGCATTTTGTGTTGATTTGTTCATTTATGATCTGTCCATTGAAGTTTTTTTGTTTATAAATTTCCATGTTTTCTAATATGTTCAGTTTTCGTCCTTTGTATTGTTTGTGTAGTAAGATGGTGCAGTCCTGTATTTTGGTAGGTTCGTGTCCAGTTGTTTTGAGGTGGTTGGCAAAGTTTGAATCGTCTTTCCTACTAAGAGATTTAATGTGTTTTGAATATCTGGTCCGCATTTTTCGTCCTGTCTGTCCTATGTATGCGTTTTTACAAGTACAAGTTATTTTATACACCCCACTTTGGTCGAGTGGGTCTGTCTTTTCAGTCTTTGCAGTTAGTTTGGTTCTAAGTGTGTTGTCCGTACGTAATGCAATTTGTATACCTTCCTTTCGGAAGATATTAGTTATGCCGTATATTTTTGGTCCTGTGTACGTGAATGTGCAGCGTCTTGTCAAAGTCTGTGTATTTTGAGTTTTTGAGTCGTTTGTTTTGGAGTCATATTGTCTTAATAATTTGTTTATTGTTTTTTTGGAGTAACCGTTATTTTCTGCGATAGTATTTATAGTATCAAGTTCTTTTTTGTAATTTTCTTCGGATAGTGGGATAGTTTTTAGTCTCCGTATCATGTGTCTAAATGCACTTAGTTTATGTTGTTGTGGGTGGTTTGATGTAACATGTATGGTCGTGTCGGTAACGGTAGGTTTTCTAAAAATGTCGTATTGTAGTTTCTTGTCCAACCGTGTGATTTTCAGGTCCAAGTAATTAAGAGTTTTATTTTGTTCTTGGCCCATGTCATATTGGATGTTATGGTGGATATTGTTTAAGTCCTTTAGTATATCGTCAGTGTTATCACGGCCTAATATGCAGATGATATCATCTACATATCTGGCGTAGTGTTTGATATCGTGTTTTGTCATTAAGGTCTGGATGTGAGTTTCTTCGTAATGTTGTAGAAATATTTCAGTTAATATGGACGAAGTAGGGTTTCCCATACCTAATCCATCTTTTGGCTTGTATATGCTATTGTTAAATTGAAAGTAGTTTTGTCCGAGTGTCAGTTTGGTGAGGTTGGTGACGTTTCTAGTGGTTGTCGTGTCTATTTGTCTTAGTTTGGTTTGTAGTATGTCAATGGTTTCTTTCATTGGTATGGAGGGGTATAAGTTTTTTATATCAAATGATACCAATCTAGTGTTTGGAGTTATAGTTACGTCTTTTAATCTAGTGGTGAGTTTTTCTGTGTTGCGTATCGTATATCTGTTTGGTAATGTAATGGTACTTTTTAGCATTGTGGTCAAATATTTTGAGAGTTTGTATGCTGGTGCAGATGTGAAGTTTATGACTGGTCTGATGGGTGTATCCTTTTTATGAATTTTTGGTTGTCCTTTGAGTAGTGGTGGTTTGGGTTCATGTTTAGGTATTTATAATGTTGTTCTTTTGGTATGTTAGTATGGTTTCTAAGTGCATTACGTATTTGTGTTTGATACGAGTCCGTAGGGTCTTTTTTCATTTTCGTGCATTGGGTTTGGTCGATGACGTCAGTCGTCTTATTTATGTAGTTCTGTTTATCTAGTATAACAATGACGTTTCCTTTGTCTGCTTTTGTCAAAATTAAATTATTGTTGTTGAGTTTGGTCCTAATTTGTATAGCTGTTTTTACATCTTTGTGGTCCGTCCTGTTCTTTTTGTATTGTTTGATAGTTCGTTCGATTTTGTCTGCAATTTTGTGGCGTATGCGTTCTTGGTTTTCAATCGGTAGATATTGTATGGCTGTCTCAGCGTCCAAAATGTTCGTTTCAATTTCTTTTTGGAAGTCAGTTGAAAGCAAGTGATGTTTGAGTCCTCTTTCTAATAATTGCGATTCGTTATCAGTAAGTTTTACGTCCGTCAAGTTAACCGTTCTACTATGAAATGTTGTAGCAGGTTTCGAGATAGGGTCTAGTTTTTTCTTAAGTTTGTCGAGTTTTCTTTCCATATTTTTGTATTTGTTAGTCATGATTGTATTCGTCTTTGTACGTAGGTAGTATATGTCGTGTAAATTGTTTTTCGTCATTATGTCGACCGATTCTAAGTGTATTTTGTATATTTCCCTATTAAGTTTGTCTTTTTTAATGTATAGCGTCCGTATTTCTGTCCTAATCCAAAGTTTTTGAGCTAAATGTTTTGTTTTTTGTGCAGAGTATGTCTGTCTGTTGATCTGTATGAGTGCGTATTTTGGTGTTATGTTGTGAGTGAGGCATTGTTTGTTGTAGCGTATGTTAGCGGTTGTTTTGTGTAGTTGTAGCGTCTTGTTGGTCAGTCATGGATTTTTTTATATTTTAATTTTATACGCAGTTTTAATTTATTTTTACCGGAGTGAAATTTGAAATCGAAGAGAAAAATGAATGGAATGGAAGTGACAACGAAAACGGGAAAGAAAACGATAATGCTACAGATAGAGGAAAAAGATGCGAAAACGAACGAAACTCTACACATAAATTGAAACGAGCAGTGTAGCGAAACCCTGTTTCTCCCTGGCCAGCGCTCATTTCCCGCACTGTCTCCTGTCTCACTCCACCACCCGTCAGTTCGGCTCGTGTCTGTCGATCGCCTAGAAAATGTCAATTTTCGTTGTTCGGTCGTAGGCAGGCCACGTTTGGTACCATTTACCAGTATTTTTCGACGTTGAATCGAATGGGGTGGGGTGTCGGTGAGACTTAAAATTGTGCGAGAGAATAATAAACCGTTCTGCAATATAATAATTTATTTTTGTATATCCTCTGAAAGGAAATCTGCCGCCCTAATAAAGAATAGTGATGTGTAAACAGAAGTGACCAGGAGCGTTGTACATTATTTATCATTAATACTCGACTTCAGTTGACGATATCAAGCAACACAGTGTTTCCTCCTGTCTGTTCGTTCTTCTTCCCTCTTCTGATTTTGTTTGCCCACAATTATCCTGATGTACAGGTTGTTTGGCACTTGGTGTTACAAAAACCGAGGTACGAATTTTTATTTATTTTTTAGAAAACCGCGGGTTTTACCATAAAAACCGTCAATCGTCAGTTTTAACAAACTTTTTTTTCACCGTCAGACCTCACTTTCGGATTCAGCGTTAAATTTCCTATGCGTAATCAAAAATTATCTCCTACGGACTCTTACAATGTTGCACTGCCATCGCTGAAAATCGAAAAAAACGAGTTTCCGAAAATACTTGCATGATAACTGCATATCCAAAAATCGTGCTGGAAGCTGTCAAATTTCAGGAAAACTTGCAAAATTAATCATCTTCTTAACTTTTCGGTCAAGAAAACCCGGAAAATGCCGAACAATAAAAGTATGGTGTTTCCGATTTTTTCAAAAAAACGGCTCAGACGATTTTGATGAAACTCACAGGGTACTTACAGTTGACTAGTCTCTACATTTTGTTCTAGTCGAGGGTTTCGAAGAAATCGAACAAGTAAAAAAAAAGCCGTGGTTTCTGCAATGGATAGGTTTCTCTCAAGCGGTGACCAACGGGCAATGCCGCTTCGAGGGCTCTTTCGGCTCTCTCCGGCTGCGCTCGGGCTCTGTCGGCCGGTCGGGTTACGCCGCTTCCCTTTTCGCACCGCGTCGGACGACAGTCGAACTCCAGTCGGGTTCCGGTCGTCGTTTCAGTTCGCGTTCCGTTCGGGAAGTTACCGCCGAGTGACGGAGCGAGTGCTGTGCGGTGTTTCGTCCTCAACTTTTCCATTTACAACTTTCGTCTTCAACGGAAATCACTCGCCTTCGCTTCCGCTCAAATTCCACCGCAACTTCCGGTAAAAATAAACAAATTCAATTTTACTTCCTAATTCTTTTAGACGATCGATTTTGTTTTTCTCCCCTCGAATTTTATTACTTTCGTGCGAAGAAACAAGGAGAAATGCCTGACTTCAGCAGAACCGGTGCCAACCAATTTGGAGCTACATCCCCGTGAAAGAAAATTACCAAAGTAGTTGATGATGAGGGTGGGCATGGGTGGGGTGGGGGGTGGGAGCTAATGAGGGTTTTGGCTAGGGCGCTTGTGAAGTTGTAGTGACAGCACCTGTAATTGTGGTTTTGATTGTGCTGAGGGTCAGTGTAGGTGCAGTGACGGTCCATGGACATTGTGGGGGCCACTGTAGATGTAGTTTTGATGGTTGTGAGAGCTAGAGCAGTTGTGACAGTGTGTGCATGCACTGAGGGCTACAGTAGCTGTAGTGACAGTCTGTGGATGTGGTCAGGGCCAGTGCAGCTGTAGTGACAGTCTGTGGATCTGGTAAGGGCCAGTGCAGCTGTAGTGACAGTCTGTGGATCTGGTAAGGGCCAGTGTAGCTGTAGTGACAGTCTGTGCATGCACTGAGGGCTACAGTAGCTGTAGTGACAGTCTGTGGATGTGGTCAGGGCCAGTGCAGCTGTAGTGACAGTCTGTGCATGCACTGAGGGCTACAGTAGCTGTAGTGACAGTCTGTGGATGTGGTAAGGGCCAGTGTAGCTGTAGTGACAGTCTGTGCATGCACTGAGGGCTACAGTAGCTGTAGTGACAGTCTGTGGATGTGGTAAGGGCCAGTGTAGCTGTAGTGACAGTCTGTGCATGCACTGAGGGCTACAGTAGCTGTAGTGAGCTGTGGATGTGACAGTCTGTGGATGTGGTAAGGGCCAGTGTAGCTGTAGTGACAGTCTGTGCATGCACTGAGGGCTACAGTAGCTGTAGTGACAGTCTGTGGATGTGGTCAGGGCCAGTGCAGCTGTAGTGACAGTCTGTGGATCTGGTAAGGGCCAGTGTAGCTGTAGTGACAGTCTGTGCATGCACTGAGGGCTACAGTAGCTGTAATGACAGTCTGTGGATCTGGTCAGGGCCAGTGTAGCTGTAGTGACAGTCTGTGCATGCACTGAGGGCTACAGTAGCTGTAGTGACAGTCTGTGGATGTGGTCAGGGCCAGTGTAGCTGTAGTGACAGTCTGTGGATCTGGTAAGGGCCAGTGTAGCTGTAGTGACAGTCTGTGCATGCACTGAGGGCTACAGTAGCTGTAGTGACAGTCTGTGGATGTGGTCAGGGCCAGTGCAGCTGTAGTGACAGTCTGTGGATCTGGTAAGGGCCAGTGTAGCTGTAGTGACAGTCTGTGCATGCACTGAGGGCTACAGTAGCTGTAATGACAGTCTGTGGATCTGGTCAGGGCCAGTGTAGCTGTAGTGATAGTCTGTGGATGTGGTGATTGACAGTGTTTCTGGTTGTCGCAAGGGCCACTGTAGCACTGGTGCAGATCTACGAGTTTCTGGTTATGGTGAGGGCAACTGTGGTTGTGATGGGGACAGCTGCGATTGTGGAGAGGTAGTCTTTTGTTACGGATCACTGTATTTCTCGTCGTGGTGAGATTGTCTGTGGTCCTGCACTTCGATATTCGTCGAAACTTTGACGAATGTATTGTGCTGCTCTTGTCATTGACTGACAAATCACCATTTTATGTCATCGTAATGTCATGTGAATCTGTCCACTCAAATAATTTAATAGCAATGATTTTTTGGAGAGAAAAACATTGGCCCTTTGAGCACTATAATAACTATAGTTAGTTCTGGACCGATTTGGCTCATAACCTTTGTGTGGCATCTCATGTAGACCTTGAGCCTATTACTATCAGGCGTTCTCTCTCAATGGTGTTCACAGACACACCATTCACACACAAGCCATTTTCCCAAAGGGGTTTTTTCCGGACTCCGACGTAAAGAAAACTCTAAGACTAAGCCTATCACATAACTTTCCCTCATTCTCTGTACTGCTAAGGGAAAGTGAGTAGTTTAAGTTCCCTTTGCTACGTAAGTACAGAATTATATCCAAAAGGACACTGGAGATTGGGCATAGAACTGAAGGTACAGGAATCCCCAGGTTGTAATGCCTCCGAGAGGATACACACGGACACAGTCATCTCACTCCGGAATACGCTTCTTCTGCAGCGCTCCAGTACCTCTCGAGTCACGCTATTGGCAGATGTCACTTCGTAAACCGCGCTTTAGGCCTGAAAGTATAGTCACCGTCGGATGACTGCGAGGCCTGCGTGCCAGGCAAAAGTCATTGAAGGATTGACGATGGCCTTGTAGTGTGGACGAGGAGTTTCGGTGGCATGCTAGTCAACTTTGACATCTGGAGGTGGGTCAATAGTGAGGGCTAAAGTTGAGGGTTTAACACGTCAACTGCCTGTTAAAACTCTCTTTCCGGTTTCAATTGAACTCTCATAAATAAACGGTCAGAAATTCACTTCGGGAGGCAACTCGAGAGTTGAATCGCTTTCCGTCCAAACGACCATTTTTTTGTTGCTCGGGGTCTCATTGAACTGAATTCGTTCCGTCGAATATTTTCTCCAAGCTTTGATGTTTGACATCCTTTTACAAAAGCTGCGTTTGGAACGGAATGCTTCATCCACCGCAGTCACTTCCTGCAACGATCCTACCCACATCTCTAGTTTCCCACAGTTGTGGCGGTGTTCAAAGAATACAATAACAGCCCTGCCTCAGTTAAATCTCATCTCTTACCAGGTATAATCCTCCGCGTCCTGGATCTGACTTGAACCAGCAGGCGCCAGCTTCGTCGGTCCTCTGGCTCGGATACGTGACTCAAATGAAAAAATATCTGGCGCGATGCGCCACAAAATCGTTATTTCTTCATTTCTACACACCTTTATGAAGAACAAAATGTAGTTACTAGTTATAGTGCGTTTGATCGAAATAACTCGACCCATTTTATACAAGAAACAAAAGGAAAAAATGAACTTTATCGTTCGGGGAAACTCACTATGGCAAGCGCAGTGGTCACTGAAATATACGAGAGGGAGGAATAGGGAGAGAAATTGTCCGAAGATATCCTGCGAGTTGGACTTCATTCTTGTACCGTAGTTCCTCATAGATGTGAACAAAAGTTGGGTTTTGGTTAATTGAAAACACGTTCCACGCTTAATCAATGTGGTTTTTACTTTCCTTGACTCTACAATGTAGAAATGAAAGGGAAACGACTCAACCAAATCAGCTAAAACTTGATATCTTGCGCGCAAGTTACTATGGAACGTCAAAAAAAGGATATGAGCGAAATCCGCTTGAAACTACGAGTAACTATGGTCATCAGAGTGATCAAAACATTATTTTTTCACGAAAAAAGGCTGTAACGATTTTGCTTGCATTCTCTATATACAGTACCATAAAATTCTCGTCCCTGGGACAGTAAATTATCAAACATTTCGAGGAAAATAGATTTTAGAGTAGTATTTTTCCTTATAAACTCTCCTTGAATGTTTCTAGGATCTTCAGAATAATGGACGTGGTAGTTCAACCTAGTATCCACACGTAACGCCCATAAGATATATAGAACCCACTCCAGAGAAATTCCGAAATAAAAACCTCCACCGTTCTCCTCCACACATTTCTCACAGTTTTTACCCGATTAGTCCAAAATGGCGAACGCAATCTTTCTCAAAAATATCAGGTAGACATCTCTCATAAATCACTTGTGAACTGATTGCCCGATGATGATCGTGGCGCTAGTAAGAGCAGCGCAATAAATTCGAGAACCTCCCGCTGCGATGTAGAACGTTGTTATAAACATAATAGTTTAGTTGTCATAATCAAGAAAATCGTCGAAGACACGTAGGGGCCAAGGAAAGTTGTGTGATGCGTCGTACCAGATATTTTTAAAGATAACTCGCTCCACGTTCTTTCCTTAGCTCTACGAATTTCATTGAGATCTTCACGTGTCCGAAGGTTTGTGCGTCCGAAGAAAAACGAAATGGTTCGTGTGTGTGTCGTAGAAACGAAATTGCGGGGGAACTGCGCGACTAGCTATAATGTGATACGTAGTCCTCAGGTCAATATGGAACGGCAAAATAATATAAAGAGGAAAAAAAGCTCCGAACTTTGAATTATAATAATTATTAGTATTCAGGCAAAAAATTTAGCGATGTTTTTCCTCCTCATAAATCCCGCACAAGAAACTTTAGGGTTCTCATTAAAATCGTGCTGGTAATGCAATGCACTACTCCCGACGAATGTTACCCCAACTGTAAAATTTAAAATGAACGGGAAAGAAAATAAATCGCTTGTGGGGATGAACCCATGAATTGAAATAAAAAATATCTGGTGCGTAGCAACACACAACTTTCCGCCACCCCTTTAATTTCGAACACCACCTACATATGCGGGCGCTATATCTTCGTTGAACGCATTTCTACGCAATGTAGGGACTAGTTAGCTGAGAGTACTCCGTAAGTTTGATCGAAATCGTTAGAGCCGTTTTTGAGAAAATTGGAATTCCGATAAATAATTCAAACTCCCCGGAAATCTATGTGGAGTTTGGCAGGGGAGAGGTAGAGGCCGCAGGGCTAGGTACCCTCCCCAACCACCATTTAAACGCTCAATTACACTTGTCAACGCAATAGTTCACATTTTTGGAATTATAGCGGAACTCAGCGAAAAAGGTTAGTCAAAATAAACGTTAGTTTGAATTCCGGAATTCTTCATCTCACTCATGCTTATTTTATTACCATTATCAAACTTCTACCGTACGAGCAGCTTAGTAGACTACCAAACTGATTTTTTTTAACACGCTTGTATCATACAAGCGAGATTTATGAAGAAAAACTGTGCTAAAATGGATTTTTGCCGAAACGTTCGATGATTTATTGTGCTACTTTTGTCATTTTTCCACAAACGAACGGCTTGATGTCCATATGGTTTTGTGAAAATTATGCATATAAAGACTTTTGGCGCTTCAATCACTATGACAACTGTTGTTAGTTTTGAATCGATTTTGCATATCCGTGCTTTAGAGTTCTACTTTGAGCTGCAAGCTATTGATTGATTTGGATCAACCATGCTCACACACACGGACTGCTTACCATAAATTTATTTTTGGGACTCAGTCAAGATTAGGAAAAGTGCAAATGACAATGTTTGGAGAGCACCATTCGATTCCGCATCGAGAAATGTCAGTAACAGTTAAGAAACATGACCTGACAACAACGGCACAACGAAAATGGACTTTTTCAAGTCGTCTATAGGCGATTGGCACGATGCGACGAATTGAACTGGCGGGTGGTTGGAGTGAGACGGGAAGCAGGGCGGGGAACGAGCGCAAGCCAGAGAGAAACGATAACTTTCGCTGCAAATAGTAGGATTTACCTCACTATATTTACTGCGATTTCGCTGTTTACCATCTAAGCGCCCTCCTACACCTCCGAGACCCGTCCTATTCGACTCAGCACAGGAAGAATACTTAGTACACGGCGCCAAACACGACGTATGTAAACGACTGATGAGACAAAGATTTGTTCAAATTGGAGGCTTGGTAGGTAATTTTAAAGTTTTAGTTGTTGGCTTTAGAGACCGGCGCGGGGCAGTTAACTACAGTTTTAGTTGAACTAAACCTTTAACTGGCAATTATTAGTTATTAGTTGGCATCAACTACATCTCCTTTTAAGCTGGTTGTAGAACCTACTATACTTGTTACGTGTATTTGCGATTAACAACTAACATTTTTGTTCGATCTTCTAGAAAATTCTCACTTAAAGCGGTTTCTGAGCGACGATCGTTTATGTTCGCCCACGAAAGCATTATCGTCGCGGAACACACCGTTTTAAAAGAAATTCGAATTATTTGTGGAGCAGAGCTGAAAGGGCAAACGTCCTTTAAAAAATTTTTGTCTTGAGCCTGAAGACTAAAAGGCGAGGAACGTAGAATACGTTTTTACTATTTTGTTTTTACGTTGTTTCACGTTTTTACGGTTTCGAGTGTAGTTTTTTTGGGAATTTGGTCCCCTAAAAACGATAAAATAAAATTTGGAGTGTTTATTATTTCTTTTTATGATAGGTGAATTTCATTAGGAAACCATTCGTGGGCAACTACTCTCAATTATAACGTTTGCTAAATTCATTACAGTTTCCTGGGTCATTTCATGGCAGTTAAGTTTCCGTAAATTAAAAAACGCTGCGAATTATTACACAACGGTTTATTATTCTCTTGTGCAGCATGATTGGGACCTATCCTATTCAATCCAACGCTATGTCAACAATGCGGGAAACGAAAACTAATACGTCGTCCCATATAAATTACCCTCTCCCTCGTCACCAAGTCGTGATGGTGAGGGAAGAGGAGTAATTGATACCTTGAGATTCCTTCCCTTCCCTTCTCCACAAACCCTGTGCCTAACCTAATCTATATCACAGTCATTGCTAACGTAACCTACATCCAATCCGGACTGCACATACTCAGGCCTGAGCCATGCTTTTTGTTTTGTGCTGTTTTTTTGCAATCCTCTCGTCCAAGTCCTTATGGGGTAACGAGCCAGGCCAGTTTTGACCTACTGGCTCGTTGGTGCGATGGAGGGGGGGGGGAGGTTGGAGTTATTCAAACTCTCCCTGGTTCGTTGGACGCAGCAGTATAGATAGCGTCGGGAAGTGTACACGGAATGGAGTGTGGCCCCTTGTGGTGGTGAGTGGGAGTGCTAATTGGAAGGGTGGGGTGGGCTATGGCAGGCGGAGACCACGATGCGAGTGCACGCTGCCTGGTCACCCATGCTTGGGCAAAAGTGGCCTGGGCCGACCCAGTGGAAAGAAGCGTGGCTGGATTCTCAGCGGCAGGAATTCGTAGGAAGGCAGGAAATACTACGCTGAGTTTTGTCTTTCCTGAATAGAAGATTGACAATAAAGTTAGTAGCGATTTGGGCTCTGATCATTCAGCGGTCCACACTATTCTCCATTCGCTTCCTAAAATTACGCTACCAAAACCTGCACTTCTAAGGGTCCCAATAGATTGGGTATGGTACAAGAAAGCCTTGCACGAAAAACTCACCCAGAGAAGTCCGTTAAATTCAGCAGACGACGTAAATTCCGCCAATGACAATCTCATTGCTCTCATAAAAGAAGCGAGCAACCTCTCTGCTCCAAAACGTCTTCTCTCCGCCAAGAATAAACTTTAAATTCCCGCTATACTTACTGCATATCTGGTACAAGAGGAAACAAGCTCGCAGAAGGTGGTTACGGACCAAAAATTCTTCTGACAGACAGCTTTTCAACAGACTTGGAAATGTAATACGACACGAAGTTAAGGTGTTGCGAGGAAATTCTTCTCTGGAGGGGCGAAATGGGTCCCTGTACTGCAAGACTAAATGCCAAAAGTCGAGTTTACAACTAAAGCATGGAAGAAATTGGGTTTACCTTTCCAAAGCAAAGCAAACTTATTTGCCGACATGTGGGAATTACGTTCTATCTCCCATAGACCTTGAATGCTTCTTTCCTTCAGTATCTTATCGTGTTCTCACCAAAGGAAGTACCCGTTCCAAAACTCGTAAAGCACCTGAACCAGATCTCCTGGTTCAACCCCTACTCAAACATGCTCCACGCCGTGTTATTGCTCGTTTGACGCAAATTTACAACGCATGCATGAGGCTGGGTTACTTACTCCCCGGGACTCAGGATCCGGGGAGTAAGTAACTATCAGCTTGATTTCTATCCTGGATAACATTTTTGAACGGTTGCTCCTTAGTCACTTACGCAGGCACACAGAACATCCAATTCCAAATCAACTACGTTTTTCGATACTGAACAAAGTCTGGCACGTAGGTCTTCTAAAAATAATAAAACCTCCATATCTCTTCACCATAGTAAAGAGCTACCTTCTTAATAGAACCTTCTCCGTCAATTCTCTACACTGTGACCTATAGAAGCGTCTGTCCCACAAGGTAGAATTCTAGGTCCGTATCTTTATAATATATTCTGCCACGACCTTCCCCTCCACGACTCCCCTGACTTCTCTCGTTTATACGCTGATGATCTGGTCTTCGCTGTAAGCCGTAAAGCCCCCGCAGAGGCTGCACAGGTCCTGCAAATATACATAGGAAAGTTGAGTCGATGGTGTACCAAATGGCGCTTAAAGATCAGTACAACCAAATCTATAGTCGTCACGCACACCTTTCCTAGCAACTTCCACGATCCCGACATCTATTTTAATGGCTCAGTTCTTTCTTCCCAAAACAGTTACAAGTGTCTAGGAGTTACTCTAGACCGCCGCCTTACCACAATCATATTTCTGATTTGATTGTTAGAACCAGGAATCGTACAAACCAGGTAAATAGCTCTCTGGCAAATGAGGTTCACTCATACAAATCTCTTTTCCGTCCTGTTTACATGTATGCTCTACCAGTATGGGGCCCTAGTTCCAACTCACAATTTAAGCGACTAGAAAACCAACAAAATAGCCAACTTCAACGTAACATCGTTCATGCCTCTTCATTCGAACGATCCAACCAAATCGGGAAACGGGCCAGGCCACTTGTCTAAATGCCGGCTCTAGGACGTGAGCTCGGGATTGACTGTGGTGCCCCCAAGGTGTGTGTGTGGTGGGGGGGGGGGGGACATGGGGAGACCATGTTTCCAGCTGGCTTCGCCTTGCCACCCTTGTGCATATATGGCGAATCTACGCCTGGCCAATCTACTGGAGAGGAGGGTGACTGCACTCTCAGCTGAAGGAATGAGCGCCCTTGTTCGCACGTCATTATAGAGTGGGCAGGCAAAAAGGACATGTCTTTGCTGACGCCTCCTCCGCACAGGCAGAGGTCGAGGTGTGCCGTTGGAAGTTGAGTAGGCGCTGGTTGGAGGCTCCATGCCCCGAGAGTAGCTGGAAAAGTGGGATGCCATCCGTCCGTTTCCAGGCAGTCCTGGACAGAGGGAATGAGAGAGTGGAGATGCCTCGCCGTTGGGCCCGCATCCCATGGTGCCTGCCTTTGATCGAGGGTTGCTTCGTCGGCTCGGTTGAGGCGGCACTCAGTGGAGGCCTCAAGTTGGAGAGCAGTCACCTGTGACTCGAAGGCTCCGCGGTAGCTGTCCAGGGCTCTGCGTCGGATGGCAGTCCGGAGAGCAGCGCGATCCAGGGCCAGGTCTAGGGGAAGAGTGCCCGCAAGCACCTGCACAGCTAGATGGGATGTTGTCCAGTATGCTGGCAGAATAACTAGGAGAAGATCTCTCCGTATTGTTCAGCGTTCCAAGGGGGCGATCCACCCCCCTTGGCTGCGGCGTATAGTACGATGGGGAGGAAGACTGCATGGTAGTAATGGTAGCAGGCGTGCGGGGACGCTCCACAGACCGACCTGACCTGGGCTGTTAGAACGGAGCACTTGGCCCGGAGAAGGGCGAGGTGTTGGGAGGGGCTGCCTCTGGGGAAAAAAATGACGCCCAGGTAGAACGATCAACCATATATCGACGACCAGGCTTCAGTGCATGGAGAAATTTGTTTCGACGCATTCACGCCACCTAAACCAGCTCGCTGCCATTCCTCACCCCCCGACTGAAACGTCCCTGCACATTTCGCAGTTCATCCCTCCAGAAATAGACTAATCCACCAGTATCCCAGAGTCAAACCAGCCTAACGCAGTCGTGCAGTGTGTTCAATTCATTCTTTCCCGCAATAAGGAATATTACTGTTGTAATTGTCATTTTCAGCGAATTTTCGGGAACAATTAATATAGTGTTGGCACGCGTCATCAGTTTAGAAGGAGATAATTAAGAGCGGCACAAGTAAAGAGACGTAAGCGAACAAAAATAGAAAACGCGGCAAATTATTATTATACGCTCTTGCACAGCATGATTGCAAAGTATGACGCGATCACACACCTTTGAGGCCTATTATATTCGATTCATCATCGAAAAGTACTGGAAAACTATAGGAAGCGCGACCTGACTACAACGGCACAAAGAAAATTGGCATTTTCAAGGCGACGTTAGGCAATTGGCACGACGTGAAGAGTCCAAGACGGGTGGTTGGAATGAGACGGGAGGCAGCGTGGGAAATGGGCGTAGACCAGGGAGAAACGATGAGATTTTTCTAGTAGTGGCTCACTACTATGTTTACTGTGATTTCACTCTTTTCCATCTTTTCGTGCGCCCCTGAGACTCGTTCCATTCGGCTCAGCATGGAAAACTGCGTGGGAAACGATACCAAACTCGACGTTATTGCAATAAAACTGCCGAAATTCCGTTTTAGGCTAATTTTTTAAATCATTTTTTGCCCATAACAACCATTTGTTTCGTCCGATCGGATTACAGCTAGATCTCAAATGGAATCTTTAGACAATGGTCTGGAGGGCGGACGGACATTTGGAATCCCCATGCCTCGAAACGTGAAGCGTCAAATTTCAAGTAAATCTAAATTGTCTTTGGAGTAGAAATTCTCTAGTAGACGTGAAAGTTCTACTAAATTGTTGAACCTTCAGCCAACAACTATTGTTCGTATATTTCAAAGCTTGAGTGAAGTCAGCCAAGTCAGGGGTCACGTGTTAGACACCCTTGCTCCGTGTTGAACAAAGACTCTCCACCAGTTGCGATTTCCTACCTTTGCGGTGTGAGACATTGTCTCAATACTTGTTTTTGCCCTTGGTGGCCACTGCTGATCACGAGTTTTTCGTTCTTTATTTTCGACGTTGGAATTACGCACGGAATTGACGTTGGAATTCTCTTACGCATCTTCGTTTTACAAAGGTCCACATTCAAACTCTATCTGTCTGGATTCCAGGTCAGTTCGAATTATTTTTCCGCACGAATTTCTACTACTCCTCAGCAACTCGTTCAACCGCCCGACAACATTTCAATTTTCGTTTCACTTTAAGTAAAATATTTATTGTTAATTGTTTCCCGTTATTAATTGTCATTTTGCTACCTTAACACATTCAACGCGGCCGTGACCGATAGGTCACGTAGCTTCCCATTCGTCCTGACTGCCGTGTCCTCAGAGACACGCGCTGGCCAGGCACCACTCGGAGTTTTCCCAAATTAGTTGAGGAGGACTCAAGCCACTCGAGGGTCCGTAACACGTGAAAGTGACTTCAGTCATGTCTCAGTTGCTTGAGGAATTTTTCCGTTTCTACGTAGCCCTCTCCAGACCAGTTGGACAGACGCATTTTTGACACCCTCAATTTTTTACCTTGAAGGACGATTGTTGTTGGTAAGTCTGATTTTGTTTTATTGTTACTGTCTCCTTGAAGTTCAAAAGTAATTATGGTATTGATATCTTCACTTCTATTCTGAAAATCTCGAAAAAAACCCTTATTTTTGGGGGGAAAACCCTTATTTTTTGGGGGAAAAACCTTGTTCGATGCAAAGCGTAGAAGTGGTTAGACTCATTGACCTCGGACTTCCCAGCGTCATTGTCTCTGACCGCCTAATTGTCTCCAACTATTTCATTACCTGCCCCTCACCTGTGGGAATCCCTCAACTGTGGTCGGTTGACTTAACAGCCCCCTTTTCCAGGTTTTCCCCTTTCTTTATTTCTTTCTCCCAATTTCATTCTCCTATCGATGACAGAGCTGTTTCAAAATCATTCGGTTTCCAACTATTGCCCCAGTAAGTTCCCACTCCCTCATACGGTTGTTCACGCGTTCTGAGTACTGCCCTTGTGTCGCCCAATTGTATTCCATCTCAGCTCTATTACACGTATATTACAGTCCTCCTCACGCTCACCGAGTTTCAGTTTTATCCCTTTTCTCCCCTCAAGTGCACCCAACAAACCTCATTTTAACATCAGTAAGAAAACGTTATTTTTCTCCTGAACTTTTTTCCCCTGAACTTGAGCTTGTATGATAATAAACAATTTGTAAATTTTCCTGTCACAGAAAATGTCTGAAAGTTCTATACCTGGACCATCCTCCATGAGTGATTGTTTGCTAAATGACCATAATATACTGTATTCAAATTAATTATAATGATGATCGATTTTGCTAACTAAATATTATGTAACTTGTTATTGAAATAAATATAAAATGTTCTTAGTCGTACTTTCTAGATGTTTCATTTTTTCCCTTTAATATAAAAATAATCATGATGATGGGTAACATAGTTTCTGTTTGATTTTTTACGATATCCCAGAGCAACATTTTGAATAAAAAATAGGCATTTGTGTGAAGCGTGGAAGGTTGTTGCGGGTTAGTATAACTGATCCATTACCCCTGACTGACGTGACCTATTGGTCACATTACGAAAAAACTACTGAAATTTCTGGTTTTCCATCTAATATGTTTCAAAATACTTCCCCAATGGAGATTGAGGTAATTGAATGATTACTTTCAAGTAAATAAATACGCCGTCTGGGGTGACAGACCCAAGAATCTGGCCAGCGTTGAATGTGTTAAGCATTTTCATTGCTTAAAGGGTTAAATATTTAGACTCCTAGAATTAGAGGACTAGCTTACATTTCCTCACATAATAACTATAGTTGTAGTTGTGAGATAACTAATTCACTCCCTTCCTTCTCCGGTTGGGTGAGTTATTATTTGTTGAACGTTTGAACAAGCGGTCATTAATTAGTCCGCTGGTGGTTCGACCATTTGGGACGTTAACGTTGAGCACGTGAAACGTCAGATGTTAAACGGAGGGGTCTAAATATTTCGACGTTCTCTCGATTCCGAAACGAGGGAAGGTCTTGAGTTGATTTGCGGGTAAGTTGTGCCCACCGATTTGATTGACAGTTCCACTTCTCGTTGATTGAAGGCTCTCGATTTTCCGATGGCATGAAATCAAATTGGCCGCGAATTGAACTTCGAACTCTGAGAGATGCCCCATCCGCAATTGTCAGGAGCTAATCCGGCGAGTTGGCCGACCTCCAAACAGCGGCTCCCTCGTGTATTTCCAAGTCCATCGATTTTGAGTCGACGGACGCGGATGCCGAAGCCTTCCCTCTCACCCCCCCCCCTCCTCGTGCGTATTGCTCGCGGTTCAATGGCACTTGAAATCGATGGCTTTGTCTCAGCTTCGCAATTCAAAACCGACCGATGAACACGAATTTTCCGTGTTCTGGTTTTGCTCCTAACTCTGAGATGGACGAGGCGCTGTTTCGAGGAAATTCGGGTACTCGGCGAACCTCATTCAGGCATTAACAAACCCCGTCATAAATATATGGTGAAATACGTATTTTAAATTTCTTAGTCTTCATTGAAAGACCGAACAGCTCAATTTTTTCGTCGTAGATTTTGTGCGCTTGTATCAGTGCTTCAATCCAAGTGCTTTTCTAGCCTTCCAGCTCGTTGGATAAGTTGGAGCCCCCCCCCCCCCCCCAACCACCAATTGTTTGATTTGAGCTGTGCAATGTGCAGAAGGCCTGCTATTGTTTGGAGAGCCATTTGTGGTTTTGTGTTACCATGTTTCCAGTCTGTGGCGTCAGTTTGCTCTGGCTTGCGCGACACCATCTTGTTTCTAGAAGTGTGGCTGGTGTCTCCATGCTCAGTATCCGAGCCAGTGCCTGTGCGACCTCATAGAGGGTGCAGGAGAAAACCGCATGAGACATATCCTCCACCACACAGACACGAGTCAAACGCGTGGCACCTTCGGGAGAACAGCTGCTAGTTAATGCTCCGGGCGTGAAAAGTAGTATGTAGTCGACTTCTGACTGAGTGCATGATGGAGTGAGTGCAGGTGTCTCATGGAGACTCCTGAGTTTCATCTCTTCTGTTCTGCAACTTACAAGTCAGTGGGCCTGGCCAAGAGCTTGCTTCAAAGTTGGGAGTTGCTGCAGCTGCGGGGCAAGGTATAGGATAGCCAGAGACCCTTCCATATGTGGGTGAGCACAACTGGTAGGTCAGGGCATGAGATTTATGGGAGGAGTCCCGGCTAGCACCTGCAAGGCGCAGTGGGACTATCCCCCACTCAGCTACAGTGTATTGCAAACCGGGCAAAATACACTGCCTGGTAGTACAGACGGCGTAAGTGTGATGACGCTCCCCATGTTCGTCCTGCCAATAATCTAACATGCTGCTGAAGGATCAAAACAGTTGGACGAACTCCCAAGTAATTTGCTGTGAGCTGCAGTGGAACTAGGACACCAGGGAAGACCTCAACCGATCAGAATGATAGTCTTACGCTCGACTTCATTGCTGCCTGTTGGGTCTTAGCCTCAGTCCTAGGTGTACGTGTCTCTCATTTCACCAGCCTTCGATAAGATGTGTTGCACGTTGGATAAGGAGCCTAGCTGCTCCTGCTGAGTCTACACCATAATGATAGCGACATCATCCACTTAGGCCCCTGGGATATAGTTATGGGCCTGCAAAAGATGAAGGAGTGGGATCCCAGTGGATTGTTGGTGACCTCCAACTCCACCCTCTGGTCACTGCGCTCAGTGGCTGCAACCCTGTTCTCGTAAGACGACTCATAAAATGCCGCCAATACTACTCAATGGGGTATGATTGTGCCGTGCGGTGCAGACAGCTAATGCCGTCACCAGCAACTGATGAGGGTGCAGCACGGGGTGAATGAACTGGCGAAGAATCACTTTCACCAACCGCTTGCCCTCTTTACTGAGGAGACATGAGACGTAGAGACAGGCGCAGTAAGCCTGTGGTATTAACCCTTAACCAGAAACACTGCCACTTTCGCCTCCTGTGGAATGTGCTGCCGACAAAACTCCCTGCCTATGGTATCGCCCTTGTACTCGTTCAAGCCTCTCCTTCTGTTCCAAATCCCTAACTACCACCGAGCTCTTGTGGTTGATTTAAGAAGCACGATAACACTTTGGTGTGAAGCGAGGTCCTAAAGTAATGCACGATTATAGCGTTGGCTGTTCCGTAATCTCAGAGAACTCATTTTTCACCACTTGTCGAGGGAACTTTTAGGAAAAGTAGTTAGCGACTTTCAACTGATGGGTCGACGTTTTGGGCCCTCGGCTCCTGGACTATTCCTTCGTTTCCTCATTCAGTCTCTCCCGACTTTTCATACATTGACCTCGCAAGAGCCACCTACTCAGTCGAAGTGGCGAATGTGGTTCTGACAACGACGCGTTACGACAAACCTTTACTCAGTATTTTGTGCCTACAGCGTGTCTCTCAGCCCAGCCGAGGCGTTGACGAAGTGGGACATCTGTTGGCTCAAGCTACGCTTACTCCTTCCGTCAAAGGGTATCTTGCACTTAGGTTCTTGGATGATCACTCGTACTCCGGAGGGGTACTCTGGCATGTCGGGACGGCAGTCTAACGTCGCGAAATAATATTCCTGGCTTTCTTTTTCGTACTAGTATGCCCAACGCTAAGTGTGCTCCAATATCGTTGTAAACCGTCCACGCGCATAATGAGATCGTCAGATAGAGCAAGAGAGGTGGGTGATTAGGTCTTTCGAGTAATGACTGGTAAGGTGCTGGGAACCATTGCCCTGGTACTTCGCCGCGGGTTCAATGGGTTGGTAATTGAGGGAATTCTGAGCCCTTGTTTCTAGTTTTCATTTACGCTTCTAATTCTTGATAAGTGTATGCGTCCCGTGGCTTCAACGATCTATTCCAACGTTGTGATTAGGTGAACCGATGTGAAAACTGACGTGGTTGCAGTCCACACCCCTCCCCTTCTCCACCGTCCCCGAAGGTGGCGTTTCATCTCGATATCCGTAATTTTCTTGCCTTAATTCAAACACGAAAGCGTGCTCTCACCGGTGTTTGGGAAAATGCTGGGTCGATGGTTAGGTGTCGTGACTGCTTCGTTCATTCGTTGTAGCAGCGCCCTGTTGAATTATAACGGCAAGTGATTGCATTTCAAAAGTTGAGTTACGATGTTAGAGGCTCGATCGACAACTCTTCTGGTGCTCCGTGAAACTGGTTCAATTCATCCCGTGGCTCGTAGGTGGGAAGGTATCGCCAAATGCACGGTCAGGTGCTCTTCATTTTGTTCCGGATTTTGCACACATCCCGACGCTCCAGTGCATTCAACACACCTTAGTTTTTCCCACGAAGTGCACACACACACACACACACACACATACATACATAGGGGAGGTCCGCTACGGTGAGCTCTATTCAGAGTTTGCATCGTCATTGAAACACTTTTGTCCCGATGAAAAGATATGAATGGCGTTTTTATAACGTCGAGAGACCCCTCACTTTCAGCCTCCACCTCCGCCCCCGCATTTCCCAGTCGCTCGACAGATACCTTCAAATCTCCTACATGTCACTCCACACTTTTTAACAGACGGGGTGAGGCGGGGGTTGCGTTTTGTCGGGCTCTCGCTGTAATTCTGTTCTCGAGAGCTCCCTTTCTTGTGTGGGCGAGTACAGGCCTCGTCAGCAGGTAGTGAACGCGGTTACCACAACAGGTAAATACTGCATTCCCACGGCTGTCGACCGGCTTTTGTCAGGATCTTACCGAGATTCCGTGGGAAACTGGGAGTCCGCTTCAGACGAACCGTTATTGATTCAAGAAATATCTGGCGCGAAGCATCGCACTACGTTTCTCAACCACCGTGAACTCGGGCGCATAACGCAAATTTCCTCATCCCCCACGCGCCATTTGTGCAGCTAATCATGTTTCTCATCTGCTCCTAGTAATCTGACAAGCTCGTGGGGCCGGATTGTACAAGGATCACTCCAGTCAAGTTGGCCGCATGGAGCTCTGAAAAGGGCGTTTCTCGGATCTGGCTAAGCCCTGCAGGCACAAACTCAAGCTCAAGCACGAGCCGTGATAAACGCGCTGCTTGTGAGCACTCCAAAGGCGCACGGGGGTCGAATTTAGTCTGAGCCACGTTTTCAATTGGCTCCTCGTTTCCACTTCTCGAGACTCCGAACGTGAGAAAAGGGTTGTTAGCTCAATTCTCGAGAGGGTTCTCAAGAGATGAGAGCAGTCGTTGCCTCTGCACCTCATCTCGTATTAATATTTAAACAAAACAAGGAAAGTAAAAAGAGTATGGAGGAAACGGGGTCTCGAGGAGGATGACGAGCGGATCGCTCTTCAAAGAGCCACGAAATAAATTATTCACCAGAGCGGGCGTGCGAATAATGTTACGGGTTACGAACCTCCCACTCTGGCTCTGGTGTTGCCCTCTTGCTCGAGTATTGATTTCCTACTCGGTATACGAGTGCACTTAAAGATTCTCCTAATTCTGATGACACTGGATCTCTGTTTTGTTTACATTTCCCAGAGTTCGGCGCCAACAAGCGGATAAAGTTGTCTTCGGGCAGACAAACCCCCAACTGGCGACTGGGATTTTCGAGTCATCGCAGCGTCCCTTATTTTGGCTTCGAAACGTTCGAACGTCCATGGTTTTTTTTGGCCCCACGAGGGTAGATCGTGCACAATTGCTGTGTTTGATGCGACAACATCCCTGAAGATTGCTCGGGTTAACTTGATCTACCAATTAACCAACTCAAACGATCGTCAATCACGATTAGTAGTTCGATTCCATCTGCGTTGTTCCATCTTTGGCCGATTTGTGCGCTCAATCACAATCAAGAAACCTCTTCGTATTGTTCACCTGCCGTCGAAGCGCTGAACCCAACTCAATAGAAGCGATGTTTACTTTCCGCGGCCCAAAGGGCCAGCAAAGTATTGCGATCGTGTAAAAAAGAGCCATCTTCGCCTCTTTACATTTTGTAGCTCACTGAATTAAAAATAATAAATTATTTTGGCACTTGGTGTGCGTGCGTGTGTTTGTGTCTGTATTCAGTTTGCAATTTGGACGACGGCTGGACCGATTTAGCTGGTCCTTTTTTGTTTTGTTCGTGATTTCATTGCGTAACCGATTCCCGTTGAGGGGGGGGGGGACCACAAAACCACGGGTTTTCGCATTTTTGTCGCGAAAGGCTTCTACGATTTTGACTGAACATTCAAATCGTCTTCCGCTAATCAGTATCTTCATTTTCTTACCTCTACTTCTTTTTGAACCAATTCTTTATATATTTTTCTCCATAAATGTTCCTCTGACAGACCAAATTACAACCAATTTACGATAGGAACACAATAAATCACCAGAAATATCGACGAATCGCGATTTTCGGCGCAGTTTCTCCCCTATAACTCGCTCACATAACTTTCATAAACTCTACGTCAATTCACTTGTGTTCATGGCTTTTGTTACTGATACAATTAATTTTTTATTCTAACATCAATTTCACGGCGGCAGAAAGGGGTAGCGCTTACAGTTCTGGAATTTATTGTGCTGTACGTACTCATTCCCGGACCATTATTGAACAATTGTTACATAGAGAATTAATTAGGCTGTAAACGAGATTTTTTTTTTAAAGAATGATAATTATTGTTCCAGAGTTATCAGGTAAAAACGTTTAGAAATGGTAATAATGAAACGGCAGCGGTTGAACTTACGGAATTTCTGGAGTAGCCCCTGTATATTTTATGAGCGTTATTACGGACAGATCGTATTGGTGCTTATTGATAGTACCACACGAGTTTGCCTGAAGAACCTAGTAAAATTTCAGCGGCATCGATTTTCGTCGAAACGTACTGCTCCCGTCATTTTCCCGATGATGGGGATTTTACGACATTGTCATCTCATGAGGAGCTGTCTATATAAAATATTGAATAAAAATCTTTAGAGCCATTTTCGAGAAAAAAAATTTGGTGTTTTGATCACTATGATAACTATAGTTAGTTTTCGGCGGATTTTGCTCGTTTGTATTTATTTATTTTGTATGTATGTTATCAAGTTTGAGCTGATTTGGTTCAGTTTTTTTTCTCAATCCCGTTCACAGTCAAAAACACCAAATAGAAGTCTATTGTACCAAACAGAGTTTGTTTTCAGCCGATTGCTTAGCTTTCCTTGGCTCTGCGAAGTAGAAAGGAGTTTTTGTTTAGAGTCCCATTAACTACCTGTGCGACGATTACTCACTAAACGTTGTATCAACAAATTTCGGAACGTTAAGCAGTTCGTTTTCCCTCGACACCAGCCATTCACAAAAATGTTCACTTCGTTTGGCTAATTTTCGCGAATCAATTCGGTTGACTCGGAAATGGTATAACAGATGATTCGATGAACCTGGTCAAACAATAATAATTCATTGAATCATCTAAACTGGGAAATTTTAACGGACAGCACCGCTAATTACTCGGTGAAGTTCAATTAAATTCCGAACGTGACGCGCAACCAGTTTCCGTATAAAACGCCGAGTCAACTTCAACCGGACTCATTTAACGTAATGACAAACCGACTGAGAGCGACAAATATAGTTGAATTAAGTGGAGCTCAGGAAAGTTGTGTGACGCGACGCAGCAGGTATTTTTCGATGGTTTCTGAGGTTTGGAATAGGAAGGCAAACTGCGTCACGACTATTAGCAAAGCGTACACAAAGTGTATGTAATTGAATGTGAACACCCCCCCATGCTGTCTCTTTCTTAGTAGTTCCCTCCATGGCACTTCTGGGATCAGTGACGTAATCCCCCCTTCTTCACCGCCCAGCTGATGTGACGTCAACCCCCCCCCTCCCCCGCCACTCTTGATCCGTATATTCATGTGACGTCATACCCCCTCCAACTGTGTAACTTCTAACAGGACCCCCCCCCCCCCGTCATAGTCTACATCATCCCTAAATCTTTTTTGTCGTATAACCGATCTAATTTCGGAAAAAGAAAAACGTAATTTTTAGAGACTTTATTTTAAAAAACCTATTTTTGAGGGGGCAACTTTATTTCGCAATAATAACGATAAAGCAATTTCTTTAGTAAGGATCTCGTAATTTGCGTAATGTTTGCTAGGGGCGTAGGGTGACAATTTTTTGCGCAATTATGCCTCAGTCAAAATACATTGCGAGTTATTTTAGGGCGACACGTTGGCTCGGGATTTATTTGGTGTGTACACTTGTAGTGTGGGAGGAAATTGGGTAGGGGGGACTTTGGCGTTGGCACAATAATTGGTTGGGGTATGACGTCTCGATCCACTCAGAAGTTCCGCTGATTTGATTGCGGGGGGGATTGACGTCACACATACACTTAGAAATAACTAGAGTAGAGGGGAGCGTGACGTCACATTAGGGGGTTGATCCACTCTGAAGTTGCCCTAATGGTGGGGGCATGACGCCACATGATGATGTAGACTGTGAGGGAGGGATCCTCTTAGAAGTTACACAGTTGTAGGGGGTATGTCGTCACATGATGATGCAGTCCAGGGAGGGGGGGGGGACGTCATATCATACGGGGGGAGGGGGGATGACGTCATATCAGCTGGGTAATGAAGAAGGGGGGATTACGTCACTGATCCCAGAAGTGCCATAAAGTGAACTACTTTTCTTCTTTCTTTTACGATAAATGATTTCATTATTTTGTAGGTTTATTGAGTTTATTGCCTATTTATCAGTTTCTGAGTCCGTTCCCAGAACCCTCCCCCAGAGAACCCCTTTCCACATCGAGTACGATGGAAGTCCATTGTCTGATGTGCTAAGCAGTTTCCTACTATAGTAGTTCGTGTCTGGGCGAGAAACCGTTAAACTAACCTCAGATATCAAATAAATCAATAACTCTTCTTGAGGAGATTACAATTAAACGAAACTAAAAACGCAACACGACCCATTTTGAATTCAATCGAATAAATAGAAATGAAATAAATTAATCGAACTCCTTTCAGTATTTAATCAAAATAACCTAATTTGCTCGGATCGTTACTAATAACAATATCGGGAGAAGGGGTTAATAAACAGGGACTTGCTCACTTTTATCCAACAATATTCAAGCGAGGGAGGAAAACACTGAACTTAAAATCTCTGGCTCGTTATTGCGTCGTAGGGCACGTGAAGAATCAGAATGAAAAATGGAGCTCAACGCTTCGCGGTTAATTTGCTCGCCCTTCCCCGCGCACTGAGGAAGGAGAGCCTGCGGAATCCGTGGTTATATCTTTCACAATTGGAGGAGGTGAAAAAGTTTGTGCAGGGTATGTCGCCGTTTATTTGGCGTGACTGTAATTTACGTTGGATGCTAGCAGAGCACTGACGATTACTGTAGGGAAAATACAATAATGCAATGTGCTGTAGTCAGGGTATATTCTCTCATCCCCCCCCTCACCATCTCCTCCCAATCTATGGACGACCTGAATGCTTAAATTTTTGGGAATCTAGGAAGAGGCTATTTTGTCGTCTATTGACCAGAAACGACTGCGGCTCGATCACTGCTATGTTTCAGTCAGTGGCAACCGTTTAATTCAGGAGCTGAACAGTGGATTCTGTGAGATAAGTAGATTTTAAGAGCAATTAGAGCGTGAGATCAGGGCGATTCTCAATGACGAGCTTCTCGATGTTTTCCTCGACCTAACGCCGCTCTGACGAGCTTCGAGAAAACGTTTTTTTATTCCTCGGAACTGAAGCGAAATAAGCTGCAGGATTTCCTTCGACGTTGAAATCCCAACTTGGAAAACCGTTTCCTTAGAATTCTCCTCTGTGTTTTTTTTTTTTTTTTTTGTCTCTTTTGTGTCAGCCCTCTGGTTTTTCGCTAATGACGGAGAAAGTTGAAGCAGCTCGTGCCTCCTGTAACAGGTGTCTCTGTCAATACAGAGATTACCGGAGCCCCAAAGATCCTTAACGGTTTTACGACGACCATAAAACGTCGAAAACGAACGAACGGCATTCTGCCTTCTTCCGGCTTTTGGCGCTCTACTGAACGCTTTGGAAGAAACCCGCGGCATCACTCTGGCTCCCGTTGTGGAATCTAATTTAATTCTTCTAATCATTGCTACGTGCAGGGTTTAATTACTTTCTTTGGCTCTATTGTGTAGAAAGGAAAGTTACGTAAAAACAATTTTAGTTCTCTTTAGATCTTCACGTTTCGAGGGCTGCCGAGTGCGAAAAATTGTGTGTTTGTTTGATATTTAATCTGCGGATTAACGTGAGGTGCCAAAATAATAGTTTGAGGAAAGACGCTGGACTATAGATAAATGTTTTGTTTTCTCAAGAGCGCTTTAAAGATTGTATACTATTTACATTTTTTAAGCCGAAGCTTAAACGCAGTGGGCGAAATGGATAAAAACGGATCGGGAACGAAACTAGATTAAGAGAACAAACATAAACGACATATTATGAAGCGGAGGAGAACGAACGAACAAGCAAAGACGCTTAACACATGAACGCCACTAAGTCAGGTGGTGGCTTATTGGAGGAGCAGCTGAAGTCAGCAGAGTGACGCTCTAACACCCCCTCTCAATCGGTGACTTCATGATGAGATGAGTCCAATACGCAACTTGCGGTAGTTGTGCTTCTCTCTTGCGAGTGGTTTAGTCAGGATATCAGCGGGCATCTCTTCCGTGGGCAGGTAAGAAAGAGTTAACGTTCCTTCCTCGACTGCTTGGCGAACGAAATGCTGCTGCTTGCATGTCAATGTGCTTGGTCAGGCTGTGATGGATAGGATTTCCAACAAGACTTTGCGCTCCTTGACTGTCAGAACACACACAAATGGTTGGTTGACGTTTGCCAACGTTCTCCAACAAAGTTTTCATATAGATTGCTTCCTTGGTTGCTTCAGACAGAGCCATGTGTTCGGCCTCAACGCTGCTGAGGGCTACAGTGTGCTGTTTTCTGGCTTCCCAGGAAATCGCCGCTCTTACAAACTCAAAACAGTATCCTGAATATGAGCGCCTGTCTATTGAGAAATTTCCCCAATCTGCATCAGCAAATCCAGGGACTGGTTTGCCGGTTTTCTTGAAAACCAGAGTGTCATGTTTTGTGGCCTTCAGATATCGCAGTACTCGTTTTGCTGCCTTCCAGTGCTGCTCATCGTACGCTGTGTTGAATTGACTAAGAGCACTTACAACGTATGCAATATCTGGGAGTGTGGCTACGCTCAAATACATGAGTGAGCCAACTAGATTTCTGTAAGGAAATTTTCTCATAACTTCCTCGTCACTAGAATCAGGTTTGGCGAGTACATTTCCCACATCCAATGGTGTTGCAGCAGTTTTACAGTCTGACATATTGTATTTTTTCAACAAGTCCGAAATGTATTTTCTTTGGGACATTGAAATTTTGTCTTTTGTACAGTTAAATTCGATTCCTACACAGTAATTCAAAATTCCGAGGTATTTAATTTTGAGATGTCGCATCAATTTAACTTTGGTTCCGTCAATCCAATCATTTTCATTTGACGTTACTAAAATATCGTTAACGTACACGCCAATGAGAAGCATTCTCATGCCGTCACGCTTCACGTACAAGTAAGGATCAGAATGTGTTGGTTTCAAACCCATACTGAGAAGGATTTTGTGAAGTTTTCGATACCATTGACGTCCAGATTGTTTGAGCCCATACAATGCTTTCTTTAGGTTGCACACCTTGTTACCACCTTCAAGCTGAAGTCAGCAGAGTGACGCTCTAACAACATTGAGCGATAAGGAAGTTACGGGAGCTTCCGCGTTTCGCAAACCAGGCAGTCCAATTATCTGCGCGATCCAAACGAGATCTCCTATTCACATCCAATTTTCGTCTTTTTCGCGCGTGCACGTGCTCTAAGTCAGATCATCAGTATCCCGATTTAACTCAAATTTACGGCCAACAACCACATTCCTTGAATCATCACCGACTGTATAGCCAACTCCTACCGCCATTCGCCACTTCATCATCTGCAAGATCCTCTAGTTCACAATTCAATTTACAGTCAGACCAACCCAACTTTCTACAACCATCACGATCTATCTGTCATCAATATTATTTCCAATCGAAGCAAATTTTCTTTTGAATATATTTTTTCGTTTGAGTTGAGATAATTGATTTTTACTTTCCTTGGCTCTACGAAGTAGAAAGGAAAGTTATCTAATCGGCTGAAAAAAAATTTTGAGTTTTCTTCATATCTTTACGTTTCAGACCCTCCTGAGTCCTTTTGAAACTTGCCACCCAAGTAAACAGTAAGATCAGGTAGGGAACCAGATTAAGAACTACTCCCAGATGGTACGGGATTCCTCAGGTGGTCACCTCCGCGCGGTAACACACGGGCAACAGCTCTCTACGGTGAGACTGGCTAACGACCACATACCTGCCGTACCTCCACAGGTCTGAGTTCGGTGGATGCTGCAGGGGCCGGCCTCTTGCATATTAGCGAAACCGCAACTTCTATGACTGATATAACCCTCGTCGAGGGTTTAGGTACAGTCATGAAATAAAGAAACAGATCTGAACGATTCGACCTAATAGTGCAAGCATCCACACCTGAAGAGGTGGACAGCAAAGTGGACACTTTTACCACAGCACTGCACTCTGCTGGGCTCTCTGTACTTGGCCAACAGAAGCACAGGGCGATCAAAGTCCCATGGTGGACTGAGGAACTTAATCCCCTCAAGCAAAGTGCAAATAGAGCCAGAAGGATGTACCAAAACACTCGTGACCCTGATGCCAGAGCAACACTCCGAACTGCCTTCATCCAAGAGAAGAAGGCCTTCCACCGCGCCATCAAACGAGCCAAACGGCAAGGCTGGCGAAATTTTGTGGAAGCGGAGAGCTCTGAGAACCCCTGGGGCAGACACTACAAGTCCTCCATAGGAAAAGCAAATGTAGAGCAGGTCTTAGCTGCGATGCAAAATGAGTCAGGCTGGGCCTGCAGCATCGAACGTTCACTGGAAACCCTCCTTGAGAAGGCGTTCCCAGATGACCAAGTACCTCGAGACACTGAAGCCCAGAGGGCAGCAAGGGAGCTGATCATGGACCCTCCGAACGAGCCCGACATCCCACTGTGGACAACAGGCGACCTCGGCAGGGCCCTTGCGACCTTAAAGCCCAACAAATCTCCTGGGCCAGATAAAATAGAAAGCAATATGCTAAGGAAGGCTGAGCGAACGATCTCCAGCGGCCTCCTTAATTTATATAATGACTGTCTGCAGGTCGGACAGTTCCCCACTCAGTGGAAGACTGCGCGTGTTGTCACTCTTCAAAAGGGAGGCGACAGCAATCAGTCGGACCCGCGATCATGGAGACCACTCAGCCTTCTTTCCATATTAGGCAAAACACTAGAAATCTTGATGTTGCAGTCCCTCGAAGGAGTCTTTGGTCGCAACCTCACAGGCAGGCAATACGGGTGTACCAAAGGAAGGTCCACGCAGGATGTCATTGTCGAGATTCGGCGTGTTTCCCTGCTGGCACCGGCTAAGTACGTCGTAGCAGTTCTGATTGACATCAGAGGAGCGTTTGACAACCTTTGGTGGCCAGCGCTCCTTAATGAGCTGAAAGGTAGGGGAATCCCCCGCAACCTGTACTCGCTCGTCAGAAGCTACCTGACAGACAGAACTGCTACGATCGAAAGTAGGCATGTCTCCGTCCGGAGAAAGATTGAGAAGGGGTGCCCACAGGGCTCGGTCCTAGGACCAGCACTCTGGAATGCCTTCTTCGAAGGTCTTCAGGAAACTCATGGAGACTGACTGCGAGCCGTACGCCTATGTGGATGACTTGTCTGTGCCGATCTTTGCAGAGTCAGTCCGCCAAATTGAAGAAAAAACCACCACATGCTCCGCACTGTCAACCAATGGTGCGAGCATGTCAAGATGCAGGTGGCTGAGGAAAAAACCCAGCTAATCCTCTTGAAGGGGAAAGTGAATAACCCACCCACAATACGCTTTGGCGGCCACAGGCTCCTTCTTGAAAAGCACGTCAAGTATTTAGGAGTGAATATAGGTGAGAGGTGGGGTTTCAACCAACACCTCCAGTCCCTTAAAGGCACTACCATTGCAAGGTTTGCCTCACTGCGTGCCATTACTAAGGCCACTTGGGGTGTGTGTTACCACGACACCATCCTCATGTATAAGGCCATCTATTTAGGTGTGATTGGCTACTGCCCCGTTGTCTGGGGTAGCAAACTAACAGTCAATCAAAAGAGAGTATTGGCCCAATCCCAGAGAGCTGCACTCCTGTGGATCACCAAGGCCTACAAGATCTGTATCAACGGAAGCACTCCAGGTGATCACTGGTCAGTTACCAGTTGATTTGGCTGTTGAGTGCATGATTGACAAGTGGAGAGTGAAACGGGAGCTTCCCCCGCTTTGGGCTGAACTCCGTGCGGATCTCACCACAGAACAGAAACTTGCCGCCATCGATGAATGGGCTCTAGAGAAATGGCAAGCGAGATGGGAATCCTCGTCAAAGGGACGTGATACGTATGAGTTCTTCCCCAACATCCGTGAACGTCTTTCTAGAAAATGGGTTGAGCCAGACCACTGGATTTGTTTCAGTTCCTCACGGGACATGGTGACTTCAATGCGCGGCTCCACTTCTTTTCTCTGAAAGACTCTCCATTATGCACGTCTTGTGCCGCCAGTGCGGAGGAAACAAGAAACCATGTGCTGCTCCACTGTAGTTTCTACAACAGTGAGCGACGGTTGTTGGGAGGGCAAACGAACTTAGCAGCATTGACTGCTACAAAGGAAGCCTATAACCATTTTGCAAAGTTCGCAAAGAAGGTAATGGCTAAGAAACGTGGTTATAGTTGATCAGTCCTTTTGAAACTTGCCACCCAAGTAAACAGTAAGATCAGGTAGGGAACCAGATTATGAACTACTCCCAGATGGTACGGGATTCCTCAGGTGGTCACCTCCGCGCGGTAACACACGGGCAACAGCTCTCTACGGTGAGACTGGTTAACGACCACATACCTGCCGTACCTCCACAGGTCTGAGTTCGGTGGATGCTGCAGGGGCCGGCCTCTTGCATATTAGCGAAACCGCAACTTCTATGACTGATATAATCCTCGTCGAGGGTTTAGGTACAGTCATCAAATAAAGAAACAGACCTGTCTGTGAACGATTTTTAGAGAAAACCGCCGAACCAACTCAGCTCAAACTTCATATCTCGCCCGCAGGTCATCATGGGACGCCAAAATAAGGGTATGAACAAAATTCATCGAAAGGTAACTATAGTTATTATAGTGATCAAAACACCAAATATTTTTTTTCTCAAAAATGGCTATAACGATTTTGATTAAATTTTTTATATTGGTAGCTCCTAATATGGCAACTATACCATAAAATTCCCATTAATGGGAAAATGACGAGAGCAGCACAATAAATTGCCAAAACATTCGACGTAATCGATTTTAGAGTGGTTTTTAGAGAAAACAACCGTACCAAATCAGCTGAAACTTGATGTCTAGCCTACAGGTTACCATGGGACGCCAAAATAAGGGTATGAGCAAAATCCACCGAAAGTTAACTATAGTCATCATAGTGATCAAAACACAAAATTTTTTTCTCAAAAACGACTCTAACGATTTTTTTTAAATTGTTTATATTGATAGCTCCCAATATGGCAATCACACCATAAAATTCCCATTCGTGGGAAAATGAAGAGAGCAGCACAATAAATTATCAAAATTTTCGACGAAAAGCGTTTTTAGCGCAGTTTTTGGTTTATTATTCATTCTGACCCTTCATTCTCACCCTATGTTTTCGGTCACGAAAAATTTTTTACAACCCCCCCTCAAAATTTGATACTTGGAGATTCCAAATTTGCAATGTCCGTCCGCCGTCCAGGCCGTTTTGTGCCTTTAACGTGGTCTAAAAAATTCGCCCAAAAATCCGATTTGGTATCTAGTTGTGCCCGCAATCCAATCGGACGAAGCTCGTGGTTGTAATGGGCAAAAAACGGTTAAAAAAATTAACGAAACGCAGTACAACGCGGGAGCTACAGCATTTCGTCGTTTGAACTCCCTCCCTCCCCGCCCGTCTCATTAAAAAAGCAACCGCGCTTGCCTCCCCTTTCGCCTCGGAACAGGTTCGCTTCGAGCGCCCCCGTTCCAATTTCCCCGACGGGGTAAAATCATCAGACGTTTTGTTTCCGTAGTTCCATTGTAGCCAGGACATGTTTCGTATGGTTTACTAGTATTCGATGCTGAGTCGAATGGGATGGGGGAGCACTAATACTAGGTCAAGCTGTTCGTGAGAATAATAAACCATTGTGTAATAATTTGCAGGGTTTTCCTTATAAACTCCGTTGGAATGTTAGTAGAAAGTTAAAGAAAATTAGTATTGTAGTCCAATCCAATACCTGAAGTGTGAGTGTTTAAAAACGCTCATGAGGTACATGGGGCTCACTTCAGAAATTCCTGAATTTCAACTACCGCCGTTTCGCTTACTACCAGTTCTAACAGTAATAACTAATAATAATAAACCCAATAACTCTGCAAAAGTGATTATTATCATTCTTCAAAAAATTTGTGTTTGCAGCCTCATTAATTTTCTGTGTACCAATTGCTCAATAATGGTCCTATAATGAGTACGAGCAGCACAATAAATTCCGGAACTGTAAGCGCTACCGCTTCCAGCTGCTGTGACGTGTTGTTCGACCAAGTTCAAAGGAACTGAGTGATAAATGAATTGAGTAAGTAGAATTAGCCATGTACAAAGTGAATTGACGTAGAGCTAAGGAAAGTTGTGTGTTGCAACGCACCAGATATTTTTTATAGTTTAAATCCCATTCCAATTTCAAACAAAGATTCTGATGAAATTTAATTTATAGATAGTTTTAAATAGCCGAGCAGTAAGATAAGTCGTTTGTGGAAAACTGACTAGCAGCATAATAAATATCATGGTTCACTAGCTTCCACTCTAAAAGCACGTAGGTACCTGCCCGTATCCTCGTGAGCCCATATACAAACTTCTGATGCACTGCAGTGGAAGCAGTAGTGCCCAAATGTCAAAAGACTACGGGTGCCTACATATTACGGGGTCCAGTGGATGCTGAGCGAGTACTTAGACTCTTGCGTCAACTCGAGAAACGATCGATATAACCGCCTGCCTTTGCGGTCCAACGAACTAAACGTATCTGAGTTGCTCTCTGGAGTTGTAACCGAGTGATGATTCAGTTTATCTCTTGAGTTGTACCGAGTTGTGGTACCTCTGGTGACCCCTAAGATTTCGTACCGCACCGCACCTGTCTGAAGAGAAAAGTGGAACGCTCAACTATTTTGTACGCCTGGATACGGGAACCTGCACTCTTTGTCAATGTAGCGTTTTGATTACACTATGAGAGTATCCTGGTTGCCAGCGCATAGATTTCCTCATGTAGTGTTGAAAAATATTAAGCGTGTTTAAGTTTCTTGGGCGAGTGAATGGATGAGGCTGCAGGAAATTAACGATTGCCAAATTATAAACCCAGAGGGGGCATTGATAACGGCCACCTTTCATTGGCACAATAAAACCGGCGCTCACAGATCAGTTTAGCCAGCAGGCTTCTAATTCCCTCTCACGAATGTGGTGATTACGGCTCTGTTTGGTTGATGGCAATAGCGATCACTTCGACTCAGGTGGACATAGAAGGACACGAGGGAATTTTTATCCCTTAATAATCGATAGAGTTGTGGAAGGAGAAGGTGAGTGGGCAACGTTCAAACGTGAAATTGCCACATGCGAGGGTTGCTATTTTTGCAGGTTGGACGATACATCGGTAGGTGGAGCCAACCAAACCCGTCGCAAGATCGCAAGCTGATGGGTATTTAGGGAGGAGGGGAGGTTCTCATTGAACGAGGCTTTCTGAACACGATGGAAAGTAATGAAAAATGTTAAAAGTGCTTGGAGGTACAGGAAGGAGCTAGTTTTAGAGTCCGAAAAACACTATTTGGGAAAATGGTCTGTGTGTGTGTATGTGTGTCTGCGAACGATTTTTAGAGAGAACCACCGTACCAAATCCACTCAAACTTGATGTCTCGCCCGTACATTACTATGGGATACCAAAATAAGGGTTTGAACAAAATTCTTCGAAAGGTAACTATAGTTATTATAGTGATCAAAACACCAAATATTTTTTTTCTCAAAAATGGCTATAACGATTTTGATTAAATTTTTTATATTGGTAGCTCCTAATATGGCAACTATACCGTAAAATTCCCATTTATGGGAAAATGACGAGAGCAGCACAATAAATTACCAAAATTTTCGACGAAAAGCGTTTTTAGCGCTGTTTTTTCCTTATAAACTCCGCAGAAATTTTTGTAGAATGTTTAAAAAAATTGGTATTGTAGTCCAATTTAATACCTAAAGGGTGAGTGTTTAAAAACGCTCATGATATACATGGGGCTCACTCCAGAAATTCCTGAATTTCAACTACCACGGTTTCGCTTACTACCAGTTCTGAAAGTTTTTACCCAATAACTCTGCAAACGTAACTACTATCCTTCTTCAAAAAATTGTTGTTTACAGACCCATTAATTCTCTGTGTACCAATTGCTCAATAATGGTCCTGCAATGAGTACGAACAGCACAATAAAATCTGGAACTTTAAGCGCTACCGCTTGCTGCTGCCGTAAAGCGTTGTTTGACCAAGTTCAAATTAACTGAGTGATAAATGAATTGATTTAATGGAATTAGCCATGTACAAAGTGAATTGTTGTAGAGCTAAGGAAAGTTGTGTGTTGCAACGCACCAGATATTTTTGTATGGAACTACCTTATTTGTTCCCTTGGTGAAGTTGACTATTTTTATCTTACGATAACTTGTAGCAGATGATGTAGTATATGTAGCATTCTGACTGTCTCTCAGGTGGGATATGCACTGCGGCCTATTGTGCCAGTCCTAATGTCTCACAGGTCGATGCCTAGCCTCCTAAGGAAAGCCAGAATATTCTTTGATTACCACCCTGGGAGAAATAGTATCAAAGGCCAGAAGTTGCTCCCTCTCAAGTCTCAGAGCCAGGACATGGTAGGGAGTATCCTTATCCATCTGTATAGAGGTTGATGCCATTAGGAGGCCGAAACTGACGACTCTCGATGTTCCATAGGCCTCCCACTGGTCGCACATTGTATTTCCTATCGAACTCATACATGGGCACCATCATGTCCGTGACCATGCTGAGCTACGTGACAGTCTCCAAGTTCCTGAATATAGCCAGGTGTTCATTAGTCGCCTGTAGCACTTTAGCTGTACGCCACCTTTATCGCCCCTGCCGTGAAATAAATGTCCAGGGGAAGAAGGTCGAACATTTCCTCCATAGTCCTGGTAAGTGTGGTCTTCATCACCCCCGTGCTTTGTACTTTTGCTAGGCTGCTACCATTCTCTCCAGTTGCAGCTCTATGCCGCCACACAATCGACCCATATGAGATTAAAGGTCTCACAATGGCTTCGTAGAACCAGCTGGCCATTCTGGGCTCCATGTCCTCCCGCTCATTCTTTGACACGTCCGCAGGGCCGTTGTCGCCTTTTTGGACGTGTATCTCATGTGCTCCTTCCAGACTAGTTTCCGATCCAGAATCACGCCCAGATATTTCACCTGTTCATTGAGCTGAATTACTTTGGTATTAAAGAAATTGGGTTATATCCGCCAGTAGGCAAATTACTAAAGTTAACGTACCTGTTAGGTGAGTCCGTCTCCTCTGGCTTGTGAGTTACTGTGGGCAAGCGCTTTCGATGTAAAGACATCATCAGTACTGACTTAACGGCCAGACGATGATGTCTTTACATCGAAAGCGCTTGCCCACAGTAACTCACAAGCCAGAGGAGACGGACTCACCTAACAGGTACGTTAACTTTAGTGAATTACTTTGCCCATAACTTCCTGCGGCTTCAGTCCCGACCGGTGTCTTCGTCTTGTGAATGGCACTATGACCGTTTTAACTGGGTTGATGGACAGCCTCTCCACACCACAGGCACACTACCCGCAAGGCTGCCCCCATTAGGTCAGAAAGCACACTTCCAAGAATTAGCGTGATGATGTATACTTTTTCCTTTCTGCTCTCCATTTTTTTCATCATATTTCAGTCGACTCTGGCAGACGGTCGTTTCGACCATACCAAATTATTTTTTTGATCAATGTGTAAGACTCTGGTTGAATGCCGACAGATCCGAAAGGAACAATGGGTTCCCTTTGATACCCTGATGGAACGTTTTTATTAATTTATTAAACAGTATAAAAATAAATATGAACACGGACTTTGCGAATTTGTTGAGAGTTTACACATTGGTAGGCTACCCGATTGAGTTATTTGTGCCATTAACATTAGCCGCTCAATCCATGAGTGACAAGCAGATACGCAAAATGGAAGTGGATCCCGCGAATCAACTTCGCGCCCGGCGGTTCGTATGATGATTATTTGAGCGATGAGGTTTTTCCCCCTCAATGTATTGTGTTATTTTTTCGGTACTAAATCCATGGGCGATCTCGTGAGTTTCGACAGCCTGGCTCAGGTCAGAATGAAGACCGTGAAGCCGGTCGAATGCTAATTCTGTGTCCAACTGAGAATAATTCGTTTGATGCGGCTGCTGTTGCAGCTAGCACGATCCGTTTAAATAGGTTCTCCAAGTGGCATTGACTTCATCGACCCCCGATAGCCCAGTTTCGGAAAAACGAAAACAAAAATCTTCACTTGTCAATCCAACTTCTTGCAAGTTCCCCCTACATTCAACAAAGTCAGAACTGGACGTAACCGAAGCAGTGTTTCGACGCAAGCTGATCTTCAAGGTGTGTTGACTCCTCCGAGGAAAGCTCCGTTAGGGATCCTTAAAAATTCGTCTCTGTGCTGAGAGGTTCGTCAAGAGACCGCTACAGAAATTACTTCTGAGGAACGTCGGTTGATCGTCAATCGCTGCAAATTATTACCCAGCGGTTTATTATTCCCAGGGCAATTGGGACCTGTCCTATTCGATTCAGCGCGTCAAAGTATTAACAATATAACGCCTTGGCGCAGTCTCACACCTCCGAGGACCCTCCGGAGGATACGTGTAAACGATACGTAACATGGCCTGGCAATTGGCACAACTCTCCAAGTTCAACGAACGGGTGGTTGAAATAAGGCGGGAGGTAGTGCGAGAAATGAGCGCAGACAGGGGAGAAACGATAACATTCGCTATATTCCCGCGAGTTCCTTCGAGTAGTTGAATTTGCCTCACTACATATATCTACTGTGATTTCCCATCTAAACGCAGCCCTTCACCACCTTTATGGCTAATTGTTTAACCATTTTTAGCCCATAACAACCGTGGGCTTGGTCTGATTGGATTGTCAAGTAGGCGGACACAAGTAGGTCCCAAATGAAATTGTTAAGCGAATGATAGGCTTTTTCAGACCCTATTAAGAGCAAAATAGGGCCTGAACGATGGAGATTCGGAATCCCCATGCCTTGAAACGTACACTTTCAAAATGAGGGGAAACAACAGCGGGAGCTTTCTTCGTATGCTTCCCTAAGAAGTTTTACTGACTGAAAACACGAGTTTATTATTCAGAATGATTAATGGCCCAAAAACAGATACTCATACGGGAACACACTCGATAGAAAATTAGGGCTGTAGTCATCCCATATGATAACCTCAACTAGCCCTGCAGGTGGAGCCCACACTAACTCTATACATGAGAAATAACACACGCTGACACTAGTTAGAGAACTGTGTGAAGAACTGATCCAGGCTGTTTAACACATGTCTTCAGTCAGCTCTCGCTATTCTACGCAGAGCGCATTTCAAGCCCTTTTTTTCCTACAGGGAGAGCAGGTCACTTGTGTGTTGCTAGCCCCCCATTTTTGGCACGAGAAAAGGCTTTGTGTATAATCGTTCTATACAGGAAAGAATTGGAGCCGGTTAAGGCAGTGCCCATTGAATGTAGGTACATCTGAAAAGCTACATACCCCGTGAGGAGCATTATTATGTTTCACCGAGGTAATTTAAGTGCAGCAATAATGGCAAGGGGGGGGGGGTACTACTAGTACTACTACTACTAATACTAGTATGTTTTCTGTCGTGAAAGTGTTTTGTACAACTCCCCTTTCACTGACACTTCACTTTTCGAGGCATCAGGATTCCAAATCTGCAATTACGTCGTTTTGGGTATCGTTTCCTCGGTATTTTAAGATATTGACACGAATGGGATGGGTAGAAGAAATGTAGCTGCGTCTGGACGGAAGATAGTGAAATCATAGTAAATTTAGTGAGGCAAATACTACTACTTGATGGAACTCGCTGGACAATATAGCTAAAGTTATTTCTCCTCGGCCTGCGCTCATTTCACGCACTGCATTCTCTCACTCTTACCACCACCCATCAGTTCAACTGCCTAGCGCTGCCATTGCATTTTCTTTCTTCCGTTGTTGTCAGGTCATGTGAAAGACCGCGTAAAGACGCTGTACCGTATTACTGTGACGACCATGACGACGACATTCTGCGTGAAATGTCTCCGTTGAGCATTTTTCGAGAACAAGACGATCCAGATGGATTTCCGAAAATGAGAAAATATCGTAAAACTCGAAGTTCATTTGAATTGGAGGACTCTGAGAATATGTCGTTTGAGTCACCATTCAAAGGCTGCGGACTGGAAGAATCTTTGAAGATCCCGATGCATGACAACTGTCGAACTTCCATGTCCAGGGCCTTTCATTGCAAGTTGTATCGACTAGAAAAACACGTTTGAAAGCTCAAACAACAGGCGCAACTGTGAAATCAAAGACGACAGGTGGCAATTAACCCGACACTCCCAAGTTTGAGTGGTTGCGGTTCCACTGAGAGACCAGCTGTCTAACTTCAATGGTTCACTGCGTACGGTGGGCTCCGGAACCAACTTACTTAGACTTAGCTCAGCTGTTGAATTGGTTACGTTCAGCAATAGAGAGAGGGAATGAAAACCAGATGACGAAGCAGAAAAACAGGACAAGACCTCTGGCCTTTTTCTCTCCTTCATTCGTTTTTCAGTGGTTTTCCCCTTTGTCTCGACCCGAGTGCCTCATTTTGAAAAAAGAGGAGGATCTAAGACTTTGCAGGAGAGCTTCGTGTAACTATAGCCGAGTCCAGAGTCCTATTATTTTTGCATTCCAATCCTCACCGTGCTATCGCCGCTCACCGCCCGGTGGCAACCGTCAACGAAACGAAACAGGTCAGAAATCCTTCCTTTCATTTATCCATTATTTTTATCCGTATGCTCACTTCTATGACCGCCTTGGGGAAACTCAGCAAACAGCTTGATTACAGTCCAGTCTGCATTGCAACCTCACTTTGCCTTTAAAACCTCAACATAGTTGGTCCTGAGGAAAATATCTGGTGCGTCGCAACACACAACTTTTCTTAGCTCTACAACAATTTACTTTGTACATGGCTAATTCTATTTAATCAATTCATTTACGTTCAGTTAATTTGAATGTGGTCAAACAACACTTCACAGCAGCAGGAAGCGGTAGCGCATACAGTTCCAGATTTTATTATGCTGCTCGTATTCAATGCAGGACCTTTATTGAGCAATTGGTACACAGATAATTAATGAGGCTGTAAACAAGAATTTTTTTGAAGAAAGATAGTAATCACTTTTGCAGAGTTATTGGGTAATAACTGTTAGAGCTGGCAGTAAGCGAAACGGCGGTAGTTGAAATTCAGGAATTTCTGGAGTGAGCCCCATGTATATCATGAGCGTTTTTAAACACTCACCCTTTAGGTATTGGACTGGACTACAATACCAATTTTCTTTAACATTCTACTAACATTCCAGCGGAGTTTATAAGGAAAAAACCGCGGTAAAAACGCTCATCATCGAAAATTTTGATAATTTATTGTGCTGCTCTCGACATTTTCCCACAAATGGGAATTTTGTGGTATATTTGTCTTATTGAGAGCTACCAATATAAAACATTTAATCAAAATCGTTAGAGCCGTTTTTCAGAAAAATGAGGGGATTTGGTACGGTAATTTTCTCTAAAAACCACTCTAAAATCGATTACGTCGAAAGTTTTGGCAATTTATTGTGCTGCTCTCGTCATTTTCCCATAAATGGGAATTTTATGGTATAGTTGGCATATTGAGAGCTACCAATATAAACAATTTTTATATTGAGACCCACAATCCAATTTACCAAATATATGGCAGTATGTCCTTCATTCAGTTGGCTCAACCACTTCAGGAGCTAGCCCCTTGCCGTCAGCTTCATTGCTCGTGTCCTCTCTCATGACATCCTTGGGATCGATGAGTTGAAGTGAAGAAGTCAACCCTGCAGTATTGATACATCTCCTGCGCGACATCGGTATTTTTGCATTCACAGTAACCAGCGAGGAAGTTGCAGTATTCCACCTCGTTTCAGGTTTCCGAAATAAGACCTCTTCAGGGCAATGGGATTGAGGTGGAAACCAGAACTTGCCTTTCTCTGAGAAAGTCGTGTAGAACTCAATCAAAAAGAGAGCCAAGCGTTCCGTCTCTGTCAGCTATTCTCAAAGCATTCCTCACAAAAAGTTCACAATATAACGCTACTCGCGTTCATATTTTCCCTGAAGCCGTAGGTTATAAGGCACAGCGGCGGTTGGGGCAAAATGAGGAAACGCGAACCGCGTACAGTTTCCCTCTGCGCATCGCTCTTCTCGTATTTGTTTCGTGCAAACTGCGTCGCGAGAACAGGAAATTCGCATTTCCTGCCGCCTACGGCGAGATAAGTTGCGTGATACCTCGCGCTGGAGGCAAAACGAAATCCGAGCTCTGACCGAGCCGCAGAGAACCGCATCGATGGACTGAAGCTGTGCGAGGCAAGAACGTTCATAGCGTTATATCGATTCAACAGCGAGGGGAAGCTTGGCAGTTTCCTTGTAGGGGGCAACGAATTCATCGTTAGTCGACGTTATTGTTTAGAAGAGCCGGAGCGGCTCTCTAAATTAAGAAAAGAAGCGGAGCTAGAGGGGCAGAGCAGCTCTCGAGGATTTGGCAATGAGTGAGAGTGAGCCAGCGGAGAGATGCCGCTTCATTTCCCTCCTCTCTCGAACCTTCCCACGGCCCCGTTCTCCTCGTCCCATAAAGATTTTACTGCCGCAATTTATACGTAGAATGCTGTCTCCTTGTCGCCCTATGAATGTCTTCACCAGAACTCTGGAAACAATCGTTGAACATGTCTTGGACCCTCTGAGTGTATATTCCTGAAATTTAGCTTTCAAATGTTACTGTTTTCGTGCTTTAATAGATTACATTACTTGACGTTGAATTTAGGTGATAATGATGGTTTTTTTATTTTGAACGTCAGTAAAAATTGTTATTCGTCCAAGCTGTTCCACCCATCAGCCGCAATACAGAAGCTAATGCTTCGAAGATCCCTCCCGACAACTTCCGTCTTGAAAAGAATTTGGTTTTCCCCCAGGCTGGGCGATTCACTAGGTCTCCCCGTCCTTGAACCTCCTAAACACCTTAGATTTTGGAGATGCCCAATTTTCTCCCCCCCCTCCCCTCCCCTCTTTGACTGGTTCCAATTCCCTTCCACCTGCCACCAACCTCGTTCTTCATTCAATCTCGCGTGCTCATCTGAACTTGGATTTCCATATCGAACCTCTCTTTGCAATAAGTTCTTTTCTCCCTCTTCATTTTTGAAAGTCGAAGATTTCGCGTCAGATGCAGCCACAACCTCACTGTGACGTAGTTGTAAATTGACGATCATCCGAACGGCGTTCCCAAATGAATACGACAGCCTTGATAGCGGCGTTTGAGTGGACGACATTTAAACGTCGATACACTGCGCAGGATGATGGCTATTTATGGAAGTTGGATAGTTTCCCGCTAGATGAAGCCAACAACCCCCCTGTCGTGTAGTTGCGCACTGAACGCAGTTCTCACGACAATTTCTACCTAATAATAACCTCGTATCTACTTTCATATTGAACAAAAGGAGAATCAAATGACTCTTTGAAATGTTGAAAGAGTTACCCAAACTTTGAATATTAAACAGCTGAATAGGAGAAAACTGGGACCAAACCAACTCAGGTAGCAACTTACCCTCTTTTGTACAGATCTGCATATGATGAGGTGGAAAAACTCGTTTAACACCACTGGCTGAATGATGCTGAACGTAGGAAATTGTGGCTAAGTCCTTCAAGACTTCATTCAAAGAACATGATAAGCATGAATGGGCTTCCCCAAAGTAACTAACAATTAAAACCCCACCCCAAAACATCAATTTAGTAAAACAGACGTACAAATGGTGATTTGCCGGTTTAATGAAGGCATTTGTCAGCCAAATAAAGGCACCGATGACGTTATTGACATCTCGACAATTTTGTTTCTGCAGTCCATTTAGCGTTTTATAGTTTTAGGAATTTTCTCAGTCCCACGAATAACCTGTACTCGATAAAGGTCGTCGTATAAGTAGGAGCACTGCAATACACTGGAGAACCTTAAATGTGAATGTCATTCATTCAGCAAAAAGACACCATTGGGGCCTTGAGGTCAATCAAATTGTAACTGGGGACGTTGCCGTCAGTAGGTAGACGTCTCATAGATTAACATAGAGACCTTTCAGCTCAGTTTAAATGACCATCAGGAGGTCGTTTTGTTAATTCTAGTGTACGGAGTTCAGCCACTTTTTGGGTTGACATTTGATTGAGTTTGGGTCCTTGATAAGGCAGTCATAACATTTGGTTGCCTTAGTTCTCAACTTGCGTGTTCAGAAGCTTCAAAAACTGAGTTCACTTCTGTGTTTTCAACTTCTGTATTCAGCAACTTGTCAGCTGATGTCCCGTTGAACTCAGTCTAACTTCTTCTTCGGTTAACCTGTGCTTGTACCGCTCTTCTTATAGTGTTAACGTGTTCCTTCTTCGCGTTGAACTGTTTTCGTTTCAAAATAATCGTCCACCAATTGGACGCTGTTGACCAAATCGTCGATCGATTCGTTGACCTTCCACGCGAATTCAGAAGTAGCGAACCAAGCGATTGTCTCATTCAACACGTCGTCGCCCGATTGTTGGCCCAACACGAAGCCTGAAACTAATTTACCGTTTTTCCCTTTGACAGGTGGTTCGAATGAATTCGGTCGATCGTTCGCTTAGTTCGTTTATTGATGATCAATTCAGAGAATCAATCGATCGTTTGTTGTTATTTTTTTGTTAAGTTGAAAGACGCTTCACGAGTGAAAAAACAACAACAATGCAACCGGTTCGTCGACGTGCGACTGTACGATTGAGGGAAGTGAAGGAATCGAAGGTCTTCGTTTCTTTGGAAACAGAAAGGAACTGAGTTGAGGATCTGGTCCCGTCAGGTCATCCACCTCGTACAAATCCTCTGCACCTCCGACGAATCGAGGCAAGCTTATCTGCCTCATTGATTAATAATGATAAATTCGTTTTCGGAACGATCCACTTGACGGAATCTACTTGCCAAAATGAGCGTAGAAAAATGATTGGGTGATTACCCGTTCAGAGCGTCCTGAAATTCGCAAGTGTAGCTTTCAATGACAGTTTTGATTGCTGCCTCACCATATACACTGTCACCGTGGATTAGATTTGATTTATTTAGCAAAACAACAGGTTGCGAAGTACATTTGTACATGACATTGATTGTGTAAAATTCAATAACCTCATTGTTTTCATGAAAATGTTTAGGTTTATGTTTAATTGGCGGGGCTGTCAACGTGATGGGGAAGGTTCGTTTCTGCAGTTTTGGAATTGTAGAAGAAACAATATCGGAACTTTCAGCGCTGCTCCTAATTATCTTATGACCCGCCATCGGATAGGTGGCTCGTTGGGGGGAAGTGGGTGTGCAGGCTCATTGGTAACGATACCAGTTATGCCACTGAGTGCTGCCCGGGGCACTGTTTGGCCCGACAGGATGATGAATAGAGATTGAGATCATTGAGCGGTAGGAAGTGGGTTTCCCGTTGGATGAGGCTCCCACTCCTCCACCCTCCTTAGTCGGATAGGGTAGGTCTTTATGGTAGGTGTGCAGGTCCTCGTGTAGGGTACAATCGTTTGAGGTGGGGGGGGGGGGGGCCTCTAGAGGGCCCTGAAGCCACACCCTTCCCCAAATCTGGGGCGTCTCAAGAACCGGAGGTTTGAAATTAAATGATCCTCTGCCAGAGAGCAGTTACACCACTGGGAATATGGGGCGCCACCACCGGACCCGCTGGTAGCACTGATGGCAAGATGCTGTGCTGTTTCGGGCTATTACCATTCCTGCCACTGGGTGTTTACCCATTCTTGGACTGCTGGACAACCAGTGTGATCTGTATCAGAACCTCAAATGATGTTACGATGTTCAAGAAAACTCCGGTAACGTGCACTAAGGGAGATACCAGTTTGTTCAGTGTTATACAGTGCACGGTTGGTACTGAACCTCTCACGTACAGCAGCTTACACTCATCAACTACATACATTTTGTGTACTTTCATAGTATTTTAGAGGTTGAGGTAGTAAAGCATGTTGGTTTATTGTTCTATCGCCACCTTGGTGGTGAGTAAGTTTGGCAATTACACGTTGGATTCCTGATGAGAATGAAATGAGCTACAAAGTGGAAATTGTTTTTTCGCAAGGATCTCCATATCTATCTTCATTAGAATGTCGAACTATTCACCAAGGACGATAATTGTTAACAACCCTCACACGGTCTAATCATGAAGCTCGACTGTCGCTAGGAGGAGTCTGCACCATAAATCGAACGTTCATTTTGAAACCACCAGCTCCTCATAACATTCACGAACACAAACCCGCTCTGTATAACATTTTCCAACGTTCGAGTAATCGATTGTCGTGTAATTCTGAGTCTTTTTCGTTTTCAGATTGGTGACGAGAACACATGACGCCTACCTCAACGTTCAGCCTGGTTTTTATACTCAAACCGGCTCACCTATCACGTACCAGTGACAGGTATTCAACGATTTCGTTTGTTGCTATGGAGTAGTAGTTTCTTCGTTGATCCCTTATTTCGGAATCTGTTCGTTAATTAATTAAAACGCTGGTAGTCATTAACTCTTACTTCGTAGGATAATCACGGGTTTCTGTCCCTCGCTAACTAGCGCTGTTTCATGAAAATACAAAATTCTTTGCGCTTGCTTTGGCCCCGAATGGATCCGTAACTGTCTTTAGCCCCCCCCCCCTCCCACGTAGTTGAATCGATTGAAATAAAAATGTTGAGTTTTCTCTAGAGTCCGAAAAACACACATTTTGGACGTTTGGGGAAATGGTGTGTGTGTGTGTGTGTGGTATGGCCGGACGGATCTTTGCATCGCGGTGTCGGAAGCTCGTGGAATGGAAACAAGTAACATCAGGGTTGCAGCATTGACCGCGTCCTGGTGTGGTGTGTGGTGCATGAAAAGTGCGGAGGAGATGCGTCGGCTGGGAGTGTCAGCAGGCGTTCACTGAGGTATCACCACCCGTGTGTTGCTTGGGTCGTATCTTAACTGGGGATCGTTCTATAGTGGAACATCCTCTTACCCTTCTTTCTTTCCCCGTCCCAATCCTTCTGTTCGACGCAAAGCGCCGAATCTGTCCAGGTTTTTGACCTCAGAATTTCCGCTCCTGCCATTTGCACCTGTGGCAAAGTCATTGTCTCCTTCTATTTCAATACCTGCCTCATGGGAATCCCCCTGCTGCGGTTGTTTATTTCTAACTGCAGTGGGTTTTTTCCCTTTCTTTATTTCCTTCTCAATTTCACTTTCGTCTCCATGACTGAGCACTTGCTTATACATTCTGCTTCCAACTCTCGGCCCAGGAACTTCTCGCTCTCCCATATGGTTTCCCTCGCTAGCTCACCCGTTCCGAACACTACCCTTGTGTTCCCCCTTTTGTACACCATCTCAGCTCAATTCTAACTAAACTCAATTCCGCTCGTATAATACAGTCCTCCTCACACTCACCAAGTTTCATTCTTATTTCGATCCTCAAGCTCCCTCTCTTGTGCACCCAACACCTTCTATCCCTAGAGCCGGTGTAGGGTTGTCTGGGCTACCCATTTCCTTACTTATTATGTATTTAGTTTCTGCTTTTTTTGGTGCCACCGTCCCATTTATAGTGAGCTTCGAAGAAAAAAAAATTTGATAATTTTCGTGCAGGTCACTATGGGATGAATAAATAAGGGTATGAGCATTGTAGTTATCATGGTAATCAAAATATGCCTTTGGTGTATTGGTGGTATTCCAATAAACTACTTTTAAAAAAATATATAGCTCCTTGGTGTCACTGGGAAAACCCCCACTGCGGCCACAACTGAGCCCCCTAATGTCCTGTCAGTTCCACCCCCAGCCCTCATGGAGCTGATTTTCTCTGGTGCGGCTCAGAGTCCCCACCATTCCCACGCAAAACATAAGACAACCTCGAGGTCCTTCCCTGCAACCTTCTCTGGTCGCAGCTGACAAACCCCAAGCCCTCTGAGGCGCACTGGACCCAGCCCCTCACACGTACACAGTACATGTTCCTCTGACTCCAGCACCATCTCGCAGAATCTGCAATTCTGTACCTCTGACTTACAAACCTTGGCCAGATGGTACCATAGTGGACCACCTTTATACTATCTCTCTCCTGATAAACAGCCTTGACTGCCTTTGGCCTGGCACATCCCGCCAATAGGCAGCCCTGCACTTCTCCCACTTAACAACCTCCTTGATCAATTGGCTCTGGGTGGTCCCTACGAAGGGCTCACGTCGCACTGGGAAAAGCGCAGATCCTTACTACCTATCCTATGACGGTTTAATAACGCCTATAAAATAATGAGGAACAACAGCAGAAATTCCGGAACTTTGGCAGTTTCACTTACTGCCCTTTCTCGTAATTTTTGCATGATAATGCCAGAGTAATAAACGACAACCCTTCTCAAACACAATGTGTTAACAGCCTCATGAATTGCCTGTGCACGAATTGCTCGTTAATGGTCGTGGCATGCGTAGGAGGGTCTCAATAAAGTCAATAAATTTCGGAGCATTAAGCACCACCACTTACAGCATTAAACGGGAAGTTGGATTCAGTGGTCTGAGTGAAAAAAAAAGTGTGGATTAGCGGCTAAAGTCATGAAAATAGCTGAATGTTGTGGGGCTGAGGAAAGATGTGATTGCGAATCGCGCGATCGGCTCCGCAGCATCCTCTGGCTAGGAGCGAACTCTTCGAGTTGAACGGAAAATTGTTGTAAACTCGATGGACATTGCAACGTTAGGGAATACGACACCAGTCTAATGGTCAAAGGCGAAGATTCGTATTCCGTGGAAAATCGGGGCATAGGGCCGGAAGCTTGCCGTAATTTTCCCATCATCAGGTTGACTACCTGCAGCAATAACCATGCGATCCAAACAGTGCACATTTCTTTGCAGGACTCGAGCAGCCTGGTGTTTGAGATTTACTTCTCTGAAAAGATGAAGGAATGCGCATAGTTCCTATAACTGTTCCTCCCACAAAGCGTCCAAAAAGGCAAGAGCTCGATGAGAGCCCATCGTATTGACGAGATTGGAAGCCATCTTTTAGAAAGTTTGGTTCTGACAGTATTGTACATGGGGAAGAACGAAAGAATCTGGTTCGATGATTTTGTTTATTTTTCGAAAACGTACGACCGTTCTCCGCAATAATTGAGTTTAGCCGTTTACCAAGGTGCGTTTTGGTACAAGCGAACATGGCGACTGCCGCACCCCAAAGCTCGGTCTAATTATTCCATCAGCTAGGTGTTCCTGTACTATGGAATTCATAATTTCCCAACCGGAGTCCTATACTGGTGAGTGCGAATTGGCTCATGGTTGCCAGTGGGAATAGAGTGCTCTCCATTTCCGTCCCTCGAGGAAGGAGGTTGCTTCTGTTTAATCTGTAATACACCAAGTGTTAATAGCCTCCTGAAGTTCTCATATCTAGTCTCCTTGCCCTAATCTACTTTTCATCTCCCCTAGTTTCGCATCTCTTTTATTTTCGCTCCGACCTCTCAACCCCATCCACGTCGGAGTATTACATTTCTATTGCAGTTTTAAAAGCGCCCTTTCACACGCTCCAAGTATTCCCTGAACAGTGTTCTTTCGCTGTTGTGTATGACGTGAGGTTATCGTGTTCACGTCTAGTATTGCGAAATGTTTGAATCTGCCTCGGGTCGTAGTGAAAATATCTGGTGCGATGCAACCCACAACTTTCCTCACTTGTGCACATAACTTTTTCTTCTTACTCAATTCATTTATCACTCAGTTCATTTGAACTTGGTTAAAGAACACTTCACGGTAGCAGGAAGCGGTAGCGCTTACAGTTCCGAAATTTATTGTGCTGCTCGTACTCCTTCCCGAGCCATTATTGAGCAATCGGTACGCAGAGAATTAATGAGGCTGTAAACATGATTATTTTGAAGAAGGATAGTAATTATCTTTGCAGAGTTATTGGGTAAAAACGTTTAAAAGCGAAACGGCGGTAGTTGAAATTCCGTAATTTCAGGGGGGGGGGGAGGTTAATGACCCCGCCATATCTTATGGGCGTTTTTAAACGCTCAGCCTATAGGTATTGGATTGGACTAACCGAATAATCCTGAAAAGAATCGAACAGCCAGTTGAGCAACGTCTACGGAAAGAGCAAGCCGGTTTCCGGGAGCACCGTAGCTGCACCGATCTCATCAACACCCTGAGAATAGTGTTGGAGCAGAGTCCCCTGAACATCGCCTTCATAGACTTTGAAAGGGCATTCGATTCCATAAACCAGGTTACCATGTGGAAGATACTGGAACGGTACGGGCTCCCCAGCAAGATTATTAACCTTATAAGGAGCCAATACGAAGGATACGAATGCCGGATAGAATGCCGCTCTCAAACCCCATTAACATCGAAACTGGGGTGAAGCAGGGGTGTGTACTGTAACCAACTCTCTTTATCGTGGTCTTAGACAGCATAATGAGGGCGTCACTTGGGGGGAGAAGACGCGGAATCCAGTGGGGACTGCGGGAAAGACTGGAAGACCTGGATTTTGCCGACGGCCTCTGTCTCCTGGCTCAGAGGTTTGGCGATCTGCAGAACAAGCTGTATGCTTTGAGCCGAAGCGCAAGCCGTGTTGGCCTTAAAATCAACCTAGACAAGACCAAAGAAATGAGAGTGAATGAGCGGTGCCGGGACCATCTTGTCCTGCAAGGCGGCACTGTGGAGGGGATTGACTCCTTTGCCTACCTGAGAAGCGTGATCACGAAGGGGGGCGGATCATCGGAGGATGCTAAGAGCCGTATAAAGAAGGCAAATGGGGCTTTCGTTCAGCTCTATCCAGTTTGGAAGGGCAGGAGCCTATCCAGGAGCACGAAAATACGGCTCTTCAACACAAACGTGAAATCGGTCCTGCTGTATGGCAGTGAAACATGGAAAGCCACAGAGAGCATCACCCTTCTGCTGCAGACCTTCGTGAACAGGTGCCTACGAAGAATCGTGGGTATTTGGTGGCCAGAGCACATCTCAAATGAAGAGCTATGGAGAGCCACTAACCAGCTTCCGATCCGCTTGCAAATTAGGAGGCGGAAATGGAGATGGGTGGGACACATCCTACGCAAACCCGACGATTCAGGGGAGAAGGCGGCGCTACAACCCCCAGGGAGAGAGGAGAAGAGGAAGACCCAGGGAAACGTGGCGCAGGTCTGCAGAGAGGGAGCTAGGCCAGGTCGGTAAAACATGGCAAGAAGCAAAGAGGATTGCCGCCAACCGGAACGAATGGATGACTCTCGTCGAAGCCCTATGCTCCAATAGGAGTTAATAGAAATAATAATAAATAATTACACCAGTTTTTTTAAACATTTTAGTGACATTTCAGCGGAGTTTTTAAGGAAAAAACTGCGCTTAAAACGCTTTTCGTCGAAAATTTTGATAATTTATTGTGCTGCTCTCGTTATTTTCCCATAAATGGGAAAAGCTACCAATATAAAAAATTTAATGGAAATCGTTACAGCCGTTTTTGAGAAACAAATATTTGGTGTTTTGATCACTATGATAACTATCGTTAACTTTCGGTGGATTTTGTTCATACCCTTATTTTGGCGTCCCATGGTAACCTGCGGGCGAAATATCAAGTTTGAGCTGATTTGGTACGATCGTTTTCTCTAAAAATCGTTCACAGACACACACACTCTGGTCTGTTTCCTTATTTGATGACTGTTCCTAGACCCTCGACGAGGGGTTTATCAGTCATGGATGTTGTGGTTTCGCCAATGTGCAAGAGGCTGCCGCCTACAGCATCCATGGAACTCAGACCTGCTGAAGTACGGCAAGTATTTGGTCGTTAGCCAGTCTCCCGGTAGAGAGCCCATGTGTTAGCTTGCGGAGGTGACCACCTGAGGAATCGCGTACCGTCTGGGATGGAGTTCTTAATCTGGTTTCCCATCTGTTCCAACTATTTACTTGGGTGGCAAGTTTCAAAAGGACAGATCAACTATGACCTCGTTTCTTAGCCATCGTCTTCTTCGCGAACTCTCCAAAATGGTTATAGGCTTGCTTCGTACCAGTCAATGCTGCTAAGTTCGTTTGCCCTCCCTACAACCGTCGCTAACAGTTGGAGAAGCTACAGTGGAGCAGCACGTGGTTTCTTGTTTCCCCCGCACAGGAGGCGCACGACGTGCATGATGGAGAGTCTTTGAGGGAAAAGAGCCGTGCATTGAAGTCTCCGTGTCCCGTGAGCAACTGGCTCGTCCATTTTCTTGAAAGACGTTCACGGATATTGGGAAGAACTCATACGTGTCACGTCCCTTTGACGAGGATTCCCTCTCGCTGGCCATTTCTGTAACGCACATTCGTCAATAGCGGCAAGTTTCTGTTCTGTGGTGAGATCTGCACAGAGTTCACCTCAAAGTGGCAGAAGCTCCCATTTCACTCTCCACTTGTCAACCATGCACTCAACGGCTAAATCATCTAGTGATCATCTGGAATGCTTCTGTTGATACTGTCTTATAGGCCTTGTTGATACACAGGAGCGCAGCCCTCTGGGATTGGGTCAATACTCTCTTTTGATTGACTGCATGTTTGTATAACACAGGCCCCAAGTTGCCTTAGTAATTGCACGCAGTGAGGCAAACCTTTGCAATGGTAGTGCCTTTAAGGGACTGGAGGTGTTGATTGAAGCCCCAACACTCACCTATATTCACCCAAGCACGTTTCAAGAAGGAGCCTGTGGCCGCCAAAGCGTATTGTGGGTGGATTATTCACTTTTCCTTTCAAGAGCATTAGCTGGGTTTTTTCCTCAGCCACCTGTATCTTGGCATGCTCGCACCACAGTGCGGAGCACGTGGTGGGGTTTTCTTCGATTTGGCGGACTGACTCTGCAAAGATCCGCACAGTCAAGTCATCCACATAGGCGTATGGCTCGCAGTCAGTCTCCATGAGCCTCAGACCTTCGAAAAAGGCATTCCAGGGTGCTGGTCCAAGGATCGAGCCCTGTGGGCACTCCTCAATCTTTCTCTGGACGGCGACATGACTGCGTCCAATCGTAGCAGTTCTTTCTGTCAGGTGACTTCTGACGAATGAGTACAGGCTGCGGGGGATTCCCCCTACCTTTAAGCTCATTCACACTGAAGATTCGTGGCGCATTCTCCCCTACTTTTAAGCTTGTTAAGGAGCGCCGGCCACAATTTTCCCAAACAGTGTTTTTCGGACTCAGTAAAGTCTGAAAAGTAAAGATCTGAAGAAAACTCTTTTTTTTCCAGCCGATTACATAACTATCCTTTCTACTTTGTCTTGCCAAGGAATGTAAAACCGAATGATGTTTAAGGCTAAGGGAATGTATGCTTAGTCTCGTTCATTTTACGAACCCCTCCACTCATTGAACCGCCGAAATGCCGGAGAAAGTGGTCGTTAAAGAGGTTGGTGTGTCGCAGACCGCAGAAATCGCGACGAGTTTACGCTGGGCTAACCATTTGTGCGGAAGGGAGATCAGTTTGAAAACTTCAAGGAGCCGAGTTGGGTTCTCTGCAAAACCTCAACCCCACAGCGACGTTGCGTCATTTCAACATCGATCTTGTTGTGACTCGGATGCCTCGTCCCTGAACCCAACTAAAACTCTAGAAACGAAACCCGTCAGGTCGCTAGAGAGATAGTGTCACTGTTAAAGCCGCTGCAGAGAAATTTAAGCAGATTTCAGCCGGTTGTGGCGCCGTGTCGTTCCATCGACTCGACTCGATGCGCCCACGAGCTTTCCCATTCGCTCAATTCCAACTTCGGTTAATTTTTAAAAACCAACTGCCGACATTCGGATGGGAAAAAACGTCGGGTGCGACGCATTACACAACGTTCACGTACATTCCGTGGTTTCTAAAACTGGCGACGTAATTTGTCGAATTTTTTCTGATTCTCTAAGTGAGAAAACTCTGTTTACTTTTCTTAAGCTCTACGCAGTAGAAAGGGAAAGTACGAAATCGTCTGAATATCACGTACTTCTAGTTTTATTCTAGTAAAGACCTTTCAAAGACTTCCGAGTCCGAAAAACACCGTTTGCGAAAGATCTGCGTGTCTCTGAACGCAGTTGAGAGAAAACAGCTGAATTCCAATTTGATATTTAGGACGTCAAAATAAGGGTATGAGCACTGTTCGGCAGGCCGTATTAACTGGATCTTTGACCTCCAAAATACCCCAGGAAGGCATTGTTTCCCCAAACACCTTTCTATCTCAGCCCGTTTGTTTGTACCTGTGGGAGCCCCGCTCCTCAGTTATTTCCAATTGACAACTGACTTCCCCTTTTTCTGGACTTTCCCCAACTATCTCCCCCCCCCCTCTGTTCCACTCTAATTTTTAGATTCCTCTTCTGAACAGAAAGCTCTTTCCAAGTCAGTCATCCATCAGCACTCGCGAACGCATTACGAAATTCTGCGATGTCTCAAGATACGAGAACGCAGGCGACTCTAGATGGCTGCTTTATTGTTCAAGATTTATAAGACTCGCAGACCTCCGTACATGTATGAGGGCTTCCAGTTTCTGAAGGAGGAACAAAATTCTGAGAATACCCAGACATAGGACGTCCATGCTTGCGAGATCCTTCATTGTGCTAAACTATTTAATGAGAACGTTGAACTGTTTGATCTAACGCAGAAATTGAAGACGTTCAAAGACAAATTTAAAGAAATACTATTGGAAGATTATTAACATAATAATTTGTATGCAGATCACGGCATTAAGACTTGCAGTATTATTTAATTAGAATGATTAATTGTGTGCATACAGGATATATTTATTACATGTTGTTACTTCAGTGTTATTGAAGTTAAAATTAATCTGTACTGTATGTTTATAATTTCGGTTAAAAATGTCACTGCTGAGAAGGGGAGGAATATATCAGTACTCACCCTTCTCAAATTCAGCAGTAGGTCGGTATGATAGTGTGCATGAACGACACTGAGTAAGTGGGTGGCCTCAGCCGGTCCTGAGGAGGATTAGGTTGGGGCTATGTTATTTCATTTATTTCTTTATGTGTTTACTCAATCAATGTGTTTTATGATTTCGGCGTTCTTATGAGTTTTTTGACTTTCTATCGATTTTCAGGGCCGTTTCAGGACCTCCCTCAAGATAGCGCTCTGAAGGTCAGGTCGGAGGGTGGGGTTTTTTTTTTTTTTTTCCCCACATGAACGGTGGATTGGATGCAGACGATACCCTCACTTCAGCCACAAACTGGCTTATTGTAAGGGCGTCCATGATCATATCCCTCCTGCACCACCCCCAGGCACCACGGCACTTGGTGTGACGTCACATATGCCCCCTCACAAAGCGGAAGACATCCGCCAGTTCTGCATTTGCCACCTCTTCTGGCTGGAGAAGGGCCTCACAAACACTCGACAGCCCGATGCCACGAGTCCATCGCATACGCACAGCGCATGCTCTGCCGTCTCTAGCCCTACCTCGCAGAACCTGCATACCTGTACCTCGCACTTGCCAATACTTGCCAATAACTGCAACTTTCACAGGCGCTAGACCAGAACACAGGCTTTTCACGGAAACAGGTGGTACCTCAGTCAAAAGGGTCCTCAGTGCAAGCAGTTTCCAGTGGTTACAATTCGAAGAAGGTGAACTTCCTGGCAATAATCACCCCTGTTTCACCGGGTTGGGTGAAATATACATTACCAAAATCTTGTCTGTGATTTTCGCCCTTCTCTTTCGATTATGCAATTAGTCAGTTTGCAACTTCGACGCTCCTCTGCCCAATTCAAGGTATTGACCTCCGAACACGAATGATAACGACATTTTAACTTCAGCTCTACTATTCGTATTCTGATATGACGTAAACTCTATTCTGATGCTAATACATTTTTCTCTACTCCTTTACGAGGTTTCCTACCTCTCTCTTGTTTTGAAGAATAACGCAACTGTTATGGGGGAGAATTGGAACAATGTTTTATTCTCAATTACATTCGGAGAAGTTTTACCACCACAGACGGGGAACTGAGTGAGAGTGAACTCGAGCGCGGATGACAAGGCGACGAGGGAACTGGCTCAGTTACGACTGATGGCAGCGAAGTCTCAAGCGAATCGGGGCAGTTGAGGTGTTCAGTCAGCATAAATACCCTGGACGAGCGTCTGCTGAATGGAGGGGTTTGATTCGTCCCGGTACACAATCATATCAAAGGACAACCCCACCCTAATTTAATGTGACGATAGCACGTGCACAACCTCAAGTCCAGCAACGATGAAACTGACGCGTACTTGATGTGATTTTGCTGTCAATCCTTGAAATTCTGTTAAAAGCGTTTAGTGCGGAAACAAGGACATAGGAGTAAAGAGGCGCCAGGTTAATCTCCTAGTTGTGAGCAATAAATCGTTGGCCCGAGCTCCATTGAATTGACCCGAAATGAATCGAACGTTAAAATGACCGAATTGAATGAACGCTCAATTCAAACTGAGTTTGAATGGTATTATTGAAAACCTAACGGTGCACCGATGATATTGTTCAGGTGAAACCATCAGTCGTAAAAGGCCCGAGATGTCGGACGGTCCTGAAGGATGGCGTTGATAAAAAAAAAGAAGGATTTGGGCGAAACGAGGCCTTTCGATGGAAACCGCAGAAAATGGTGGTGCAGTCCTTAACTGGGTGCTTCGTGGTTTTGATGAATTTCGTCGTTTACGATGTTTCGTTCCGCTCCAGTGATTAGCCAGAGAGTCACAGCCCATTCCTATATCAATAAGTTCGATCGTCGTGTTGTTGATAAGTAATTTGTTTTGGACAAGTAGTTACAACCGGACGGTCGAAAATAGATTTTAACGCAGTTTTATTCTTCTAAATCCGGCCCATATAATATTGGCGTTTTCGCAACAATCGGGGCCTGACGTTTCGCTTAATTATAAGCGTCATCAGGTCTGCCTCTCTGTGGATGTCATTATTTTAGGCAACCATTAGCAATTTCCCGAGCTCTGATGATGCTTGATAAATTAAGCGAAACGTCGGCTTAGAGAAGCTTTTCATTTCATCCTGACTGACTCAAGAGTCCACACCAGAGTGAACTACTACGGTCAAAAACGACCCCACATCGCAGTTCGCAAGTTAGTTAGGAGCAATCTCAGAGATTCTGGCCTTTAAACGACCGCCGTTTCGCACAGTTTTTATCCGATAATTCCAAAACGGAAAATACTATCCTCGCAATCAGGCCGACAGTATCATCGATTCCGTGCGATTGCTCAATAATGGCCGTGCTCTGAGTATAAGCAAGTCAACAAATTCTGGAACTTCAAGTACTACCACTTTCTGTGTAAAATGTGAACTGTGTTGGATTGTAGGTAGAGCCGCGGAAATCGCTGAATGGGCGTGGGAGCTGAGGAAAGCTGTGCGATGCGTCCAACCACACGATTCCTCTTTATTTCCGTTGCGTCAGTTACATGACATGGTAATCACGAAACAGACCACACAAACATTTTCTGTATCTTAAAAACCCTGCAAATTATTACACAACGGTTTATTATTCGGATAATCAGCTTGACCTAGCATTAATGCTCCAAGACCCACCCTGTTCGATTCAGCATCGAAAAATATCATAATGAAACCCAAAAAAAGGTCGAAAAGAACTGAATCGTAATATTAAAATAAACAAAAAAAACGAAAGCATCTAGAAAAAACTGAATTTTAATATGAAAACATGCACGCTAAATACTAATATCAAAATTTAACCAAAAATCTATGAAAAAAACCAAAATGAGAATGAAACGAAAGAATCTAAAAATATCTGGTGCGTAGCAACACACAACTTTCCGCCACCCCTTTAAGTTCGAACACCACCTACATAGGCGGGCGCTATATCTTCGTTCTACGCATTTTTACAGGAACATTTATAGAAAACAAAATGTAGGGACTAGTTAGCTGAGAGTACTCCGAAAGTTTGATCGAAATCGTTAGAGCCGTTTTTGAGAAAATTGGAATACCGATAAATTAATATTCGACAAGTCTCCTTTTCTGAGTTAACTTGGCTTATATCTCCGTTCAACATATATATACAGAAATAACTATACAGAACGAAATGTTGGTATGGGTGACTCAAAGACACTTCATCAGGATTTATCACATCTGGTGAAAAAGTTACCCTGGAATTTACGGAAATGTCCGAAAAAACGTTATTTTCGACACATTTTGATTTTTATCTCTGTTCAATGGACCGTCACAGGAACATTTATTGAATAGAATATGTAGGTATTAACTATTTGAAAACATCCTGTGAGTTTGGTGAAAATCGCTGGAGCCGTTTTGCCAAAAAGCGTAAAAAACCTATTTTTGCTTCAGGGGCCTATATCTCCGTTCACCGTATTTTCATGGAGATATGTATGGAGAAGAAAAGTTAGGTATTGATTAGGAGAAGATAATTTGAAAGTTTATTCAAAATCGTTAGAGCCATTTTCGAGAAAAATGCGAAAAACCCTAGTTCTTGGCACATTTTCGTCCCCCCCCCCTTCCCATCGGCCGATATCGTCCATAACCTTATTTTGGTGTCTACAAAGAATAACGAACAAAACAAAAAAAGAACCAGCTCAATCGGATCAGCCGTTCTCCCGCAAATCGAACTACAGACACACACACACACACACACATACACACGGACCACGCGCCGAAATTAGGTTTTTTAGACTCAGTAGGGTCTGAAACGTAAAGATCAGAAGAAAACCCAATTTTTTTTTTGGGCCGATTACTATACTTTCCTTCCCTTCGGGTAGTGGAAAGTAATAATTGAATCTTATTAATACCAAAACGTCGGGGAAATAGGAACGGGGGCGCTAGAAGCGAAAGGCGAAAGGGGAGTTGAGTGGGAGGGAAGCGAGCGGGCGGGGAGTTCAAACGACAAAACGCTGTAGCTCCCGCGTTGTACTGCGTTTCGTTAATTTTTTTAACCGTTTTTTTGCCCATTGCAACCACGGGCTTCGTCCGATCGGATTGCTGAGATGGCGGGCACAACTAGATACCAAATCGGATTATTGGGGTGAAAGAACGAATGTTTTAGACCACGTTAAAGGCACAAAACGGCCCGGACGGTGGACGGGGGACAGGGGATGGCGGAGGGACATTGCAAATTTGGAATCTCCATGTCTTGAAACGTAAAGTATCAAATTTTGAGGGGGGGTTGTAAAAAATTTTTCGTGACCGAAAACATAGGGTTATTATTCAGAATGAATAATAAACCAAAAGGTCGAGGAAAACCTTCGAAAGCCGGCAGATTCCCCCCATGAAACGTTGACATTTGTGAATCAGGTTCGTGATGGTGCTTTCAAGGTTTCCTCTTGCGATGGGGTTCACTGCCATACCCAAAAGAAGGAGGGACGTGACGAGCAAGGTTGGTCAAACGCTCTGTATGTTCTTCCGTCGTCACCGTTACCAGCGTTCGTATTTTCCATCGTCATCTGGAAGGCCTCAAACTCGTTCAGACCTGAGGTTCTCTCAGTGCAAAGATGTGTGCACCGGGGAATCAGACTCTTAATGAGGACGAGGTAAAGACGATCGGGGACCCACCTTGTTCCAAGGTCAAACAAAAACAGAAGTGAGAGGCCGCTTCAGAGTTTTCAAGGACGAAAGACCCCTCAAGATCCCTCTACCTCACTCTTCAGCTTCTTCGCCGAACGCTCTTCTACTCTTAATGCTCTTCGAATCCGACCGAGAGAACTCCCCGGTTCCAACGGACCTCTCCCACTAATTAACCGTGTGTCGCCGGCAATTTTCAACGTCAGCCAGACGTTCGACGCATTTTGGAGCAGTCGTGAGTCAACTGTATCTTAAGAACCTGCTAAGGAAGGTATTGCGACTGGTTAAAACAAAGATGGTGAGACGCATCACACAACTCTCCTACGCTCAGCGACTTGTGCCACTCCAGCAACAAATCTAATCTATTTTACACGAGCCATATTGCAAAATGTTGGGAATTTATTGAACGTCCAGTACTTATCTGACAACTTTTATTGAGTAACCGTTACGTGGCTTAGTGATGAGACTGTCGGAATGATTTTATTTGGGAACCGTTCGTGCGTATTGTTCTTGCACTACAGGAGGAACCTGGTGGAAGGGGAAGATAAATAATGATGTACAGTGGACGACTGGCCGCCGGTCAACAAGCTGGAAAACGGTGCGTAACAACAGAACATTAACATTCACGGGCTGACTCTCAAGGCGTAATCGAGTTGTATAAGGTTGGCAAGTTAGTAGGACAATAGAATGTCTAAATTCGACTAGGGTACCGAGATGAAGGTTTTGGAGTCAACAAGTACGCGGCATTTCCTGCGATTTCTCTTTACTCCTTTTCCTCTCAACTGCTAGGTCATACGAAGCCCACAGATGAGTCATTCGGGCAATCCATTGCCCACCTGTCCTATTTTTCTCCTTCAACACTGCCATCCTCTCTTCGTCGTTGAGCCTGACCACGAAGCTCTCAATTCCTTGGCCATCACTCCCGTGTCTTCCTTCGACGCCTTCATCTCCCACTTACTGAGTCCACCAATGAAGCATGTGATTGAGTACTCGCACCACGTTCAGTTTATAACTGCCGCATAATCATTATTATTCGTGCGATTTTGGTGTCGTATTATGTTCAGTTCAGCTTTAACTCAGATCACGTTCGAAATTACATCTAATTTGAAACTTCCACATTAAGGAATAGCTGCCGCCTCTTGGAAGTGTTGGTCGGAGTTGGTTATCGTTAATGACTCTCGAACTCGGCGCTTAATCTTAAGGAGATGAAAAGTTTTCGAGTTAAGTCGGGAAATTTGCGAGCTATTGACGTCGCTCAGGTCTCCCTCTCTCGTCGCAGCATCAGTCAAGAATCCTGTGCTGCGGAAACGAGGAGCGGAAGGTCAGTGAACTAAATCGCTAAGTAAAAGTTGCTGTGCAACCTGTAGGAACCGGAGGGCGCATTTCAGGGATGTCATCGGAGTTAGTTCTGCTCAGGTGGGGAAGGAGCGGGGAGCAAACTTTGCAGGTACCAAACTTTATTGCGTAACAACTGCTCATAAAGTGAAGGTGAAACGAGACACTGAAGCAACAGGAAATAGTTTTTCCAAGTTCCATGAAGCGCAATGCCCGTGTTAATCTCATCTACCTGTTGCAAGCTCCTTTAGTTTCTCATTTCATCTAAGGGGTTACCCCTGTAGTATTGGAAACACTCTTCATCGTTATCCACGCACCATGCCGTGCGTTAAACACGGAGACCTGCCTTTGGCCATTCCTCCGTTGAATGGGCCAGTCAACTGGTTTCGCCAATATTTAGTCTCACTAGGCGGCGAGGAAGACACGGCGGTAGTTGTACTCTCAGGACAAAACGTCAGGCGTCAGCCCCAGGGCAGTTGTCACTTCTGGGATTGATTGTTCCAATTGCGTTGCCTAACTATCGTCCTGTGGGCGCACGAAAAAGTTGTTGAGCTGCAGTAACCGCGTAATGTAATATTTCCTGCTCTTCCCTATGGCGCAGCTGTCCAATAGGGCAGAGTAGTTTGCCCAATTATTTACAGCCCCCGTCAACTATTTTTACCTGCTGGCTGGTGTCCCTTGACCTAATCCTGCTGCACCTTTGTGGCCCTCAGGTTTGATTGGTTCAGATGGCTCTTTTTCTAACTTACTGTAAAGCTGCTTGATCATTCGTGGTCATTACTCTGTCAATCTTGTAATAAATCAATTTCTTAAATATCATGTACTGAGTCGAAACTTATATAAAATTAATTAATGTAGAGGGGACTGACGCAGGGGAGGAAATATATAACAAAAAGCGAGGCATAACGCTGAGCTTTCGGCTTGATATCGTCAGAACTGTTTGTACTGAGCACAACGACGCACAGTTCTGACGACGGCATCAGGCTCAGAGCTGGATGGTAGGCCTTCCTGTTATATGTCGTCCCACCATTCAGTTGCCCCCCTTATATTATTGTTCGAAACGATTCAGGAACTGCCGATGAAATAACTTGACAACTTAGTAACTTTGGAAGCAGTGGAGTCCACGAAAGTCCATGAAAAAATGAATTGATTTATCATCAGTAACGCTATGGCAGCAGCTACAGGATCTTCACTGGACGAAAACATGCCGCGCTAAATGAATGGGCATTATGTTAAGTGCAAGGGAGATGGGAATCCTCGTCCAAGGGAGTACGAGTTTTTTACCAACATTCGTGAAGAAGAATAGGAGAAATTGGGTGAGCCAGTGCCTTACAGGACATGGCGGTTTCAATTCTTGTCTTCACGGCTCTCCATCCTGCACGTCTGGCGCCTCCAGTGGCGAGAAAACAAGAAACCAAGTCAAACCTTCCAGTTTTGACTGCTAATAATTTGTTTCGCCCAGTTTACGAAGAAGGCAAAGAAAACGTGGTCGCAGTTCATCTGTCCCTTTGAAATTTGCCACCCAAGTAAATAGTTAGATCAGGTGGGAAACCAGATTAGAAAGTCCTCCTAGATGGATCGTATTCCCCACACAACCTGCCGTACCTGTCTGGGTTTGGTGGATTTAGTGTTGCCAATTCTGAACTGAATACCGCCAGTTAGAAAAATTAACGCTGGGAAGACCACTAAGGTACCTGAGTGATTCGACGTAGAAGACACTACTCGAAACACCGGATGGGAGAGCGTCAACTATTCCATTTGGCGTCTACGCCCTCCTCCTCCTTTAGGGTTGCCAATACGAATGCTCCGCAACTGTGGATCTTCTCAGATCTGATCTTTCATGTGCGACTCAAGTGTTCCTCTGGGCAACTTGTTCCTCATTGCTGTTTGCTTCTTGTCGTCAGGGCTTTATAGACATTTCTGTCACTCGCCCATAAAGTATTTCCGCCTTCTGCTCAGTGTTTCCTGTCGTGTTGATTAATATCCCGCCAAAAGTTTGACAAAACGCACCTGAGTCTCGGAATTCAACTTTCATTTGTCGCCTGTCGTTACTCACTGCCCAAAATAGTTTTCAGTTGGAAGTAAGGCGTCGTCAAATCAAAATGATTAAATTAAAGACTGCCTCCGGTTCTTCCCTCCATTTACCGAACTTTTTTGACGCCGCGCCAACTTTTTGTGGGTTTTGAATTCCGTTTTTGACGCCCTCGACGTTCATCCTGTTGCCCCCATGACAAGTTTTTCGTCATTTGTTCTGACGAGAGAGGGGTGCGGTGGGGTGGGGAGGGGGGGGGCAATTAACGCGCTCCTTGCCAACCCGCAGGGAAGATTTAGGGGGAACGTCAGGGCGAAAAGGGGGAATTTGAATCAGAGTACAGGAATGTTCCGTTGAAAACCTTAATCCAACTGTTGTGCACTTAATCGGATTGGCCTGAGTTCTTTGATGACGAGTTAGGGTGCGACCCTTTTTCGCGGTAGAAAGAAGCGGAGACAGGCAACGCTATTGTCTGCATTAACCGGTGCGCGCACTTGTGGAAAATCTCTGTGTTCATTCTCGTTGGTTGGTCCTCCTATTGCGATTCCGCATCGTAGTCCATGATGCTGACTACCCTATTCTGCCTCCTGTCCTTTGATCATGTTGAGCGTCAGTCAGTCCGTTTCTTGATTCTACGGACTACCTGGGACGTGCTTCACTCCAGACTGCTCATTGGAAGTTCACGTCAATCACTCCTGTTCACGAAAAGTCCCATTTCCTTCCTGCTTGTCGACGAGCTCGTGGTCAGCCTGCTCCCTCGCATCGTTCTGGAACTGCATAGTTACATTCGCGGTCGCTCCACAGCCAACCTTGCTTTGAAAGCTTATCAACACTGATTTCAGTGAGGCTTCAAATGAGCTTCCTCGTGGGCTCAAGTTGATGGCTGTGGAAGCGCTCAAGAGTTACGGCTGCTACACGAGCAAACATGTTTGAAGATTGACTTCGTATCCACACGCCAAGCACACCATCAACGTTCAGTAATCATGTTGCTTTCTTTCTTGAAGAAACATTGTTCAATTTTTCAGCCACGTTCACCTCTCGGAAGATCTGAGGTGTGCTCCTCAAGATTGGCATAACTACATGAGGATAGCTGAGGATAGCTATTTGTATTTGCTCTCCCTGGTTTCTATAGTTCAGGTAACGTTTGGTTCAACTCAATAAATGCAGTCAAAAGTTCCTTATTGGTGTTGATTGCGACGGAAGAATATTCTAAAGCACGGCAGAAACGTGAACGACAGGCTCTGTGACGTTTTTCTTGGCGGTTTGTTGCGCACCCACGCGATAACACTTGTTTCTCATACCTCGTGCTTGCCAACAAGTTTTCTACATTGACATGAAACGTGACCCCACACACGGTCAAAGATGTTCGAAATCCCGCACTGTCGGGGAGGAGTTCGTAATCTGGTTTCCCACCTGATCTATCTATTTACTTGGGTGGCAAGTTTCAAAAGATCAACTATGACCACGTTTCTTAGCCATCACCTTCTTCGCGAACTCGGCAAAGTGGTTATAGGCTTGCTTTGTAGCAGTCAACGCTGCTAAGTTCGTTTGCCCTCCCAACAACCGTCGCTCACTGTTGTAGAAACTACAGTGGAGCAGCACGTGGTTTCTTGTTTCCTCCGCACTGCAGGCGCAAGACGTGCATGGTGGAGAGTCTTTGAGGGAAAAGAAGTGGAGCCGTCCATTGAAGTTACCGTGTCCCGCGAGGAACTGGCCCGTCCAGTGGTCTGGCTCAACCCATTTTCTTGAAAGACGTCCGCGGATTCTGGGGAAGAACTCATACGTGTACCCTTTGACGAGGATTTACATCTCGCTTGCCATTTCTCTAACGCCCATTCGTTGATGGTGGAAAGTTTCTGTACTGTGGTCAGATCCACACCGAGTTCAGCCCAAAGCGGGGGAGGCTCCCGTTTCATTCTCCTGGAGTGCTTCTGTTGATACAGTCTTATAGGCCTTGGTAATCCACAGTAGCGCAGCCCTCCGGGATTGGGCTAATACTCTCTATTGATTGACTCTTAGTTTGCTACCCCAGACAACGGGGCAGTAGCCAATCACGCCTAGATATATGGCCTTATACATGAGAATAGTGTTATGGTATACACCCCCCCCCCCAAGTTGCTTCAGTAATTGCACGCAGTGAGGCAACCCTTGCAATGGTAGTGCCTTTAAGGGACTGGAGGTGTTGGTTGATAGCCCACCTCTCACCTATATTCACTCCTAAACACTTGACGTGCTTTTCAAGAAAAAGCCTGTGGCCGCCAAAGCGTATTATTATTTAGCGTATTATTATTAGGGTTTATTATTCACTTTTCCTTTCAAGAAGATTAGCTGGGTTTCTTCCTCAGCCACCTGCATCTTGACATGCTCGCACCACAGTGCGGAGCACATGACAGGGTTTTTCTTCGATTTGGCAGACTGATTCTGCAAAGACCAGCACAGTCAAGTCATCCACATAGGCGTACGGCTCGCAGTCAGTCTCCATGAGCCTCCTGAGAAGACCTTTCGAAGAAGGCATTCTGGAGTGTTGGTCCAAGGACTGAGCCCTTAGGGCATCCCTTCTCAATCTTTCTCTGGACGGAGATATGCCTGCATTCGACCATAGCAGATCTGTCAGTTGGGTAACTTCTGACGAGCGAGTACAGGTTGCAGGGGATTCCCCTACCTTTAAGCCCATTCACACTGAAGATTCGTGACGCATTCTCCCCTCTGTTTAGTGGGGAGTTCCCAGGAGGTCTTGCCGTGGTCCTTGGCCCTGGTCATCTGGGTTTGCCCAGTTCTCAAAGAGTGCAGTACCTTTTTTTTCACTGACGATGTCAAAATCTTCCATAGGGTGCACCAACAGCCAGACTGTCTCACTCTCACTCTCAAAAATCTCCATATCGACCTTCTCTAAGGCGCTCTTATACCGTTGACAGTGTGCTTCTTGGCCACCCACCATCTTTATCCGCGATTTGGGTGTTGTTCTCGACCCACAACTATGATTTGTTGACCTCATTGCTACTGGCTTCCTCTCACGCTATGTGTGCTCAGAGATTTCTCAAGCGTTCCGTGTCCCTGCATTGTTGGAGCCTTAAAGGTACCGATTGCGACAGCTCTCGTTTTCGCCTTGCTCAGTCCATCGACAGAAGAGGGATTGCTGATGCGTCAATGCTCCACGGTGATCTCTCGGGGTGTGTAGATCCCTCCTTCCCCCTTTGTCTTTATCTAGAATGTCTCAAGTGTGCATGTAACATTTGTAATGCCATTTTCTTCCACTAATCACGCGCTCCACCGTCCACTTTGCAGCGGCCGTACTTATTATTGGATTCAACAACGATCCCCTTCTGGCTCACTCTTTCCATTGCAATCTCACTTGCCCGGGCCTTCCACTGCTTTCTTGACTTTTATTTTTGGTGCGTCTGCTTCATCACGGTTCGCTTTTAAACACGTAGTGTTTAAATATTGTTGAATTGGGCTTGCTATTGTACTCTAATGGGACGTCGTCAAGTCTCGCCTTCCTTCAAAGGATAGTCCAAATATCTGCCACTTCGACAATGTTACGATCCCGTCATCATTTGGCACCTGATGGGAAGTCACTTCATCGTCAGAAGCTTTTCGTTTCGTGGATAGGCTGTAACAGGCCCGTTAAAAAGCGTAGTAGAGACAGACCTCCAAATTGCGACATATACTTGATAGATTTCAGCTCATGAGGGATTGTGGCGGGGGGTGAGGGGTGGAGGGGAGGGTCAGGAATAAGGTCTCAAGGTCTCACAAATCATTCAGTCGTAATATCCTGAGACGGGGCAAGTCGTGATTCCAACAGCCTCAGGGAACATTTAAGCGCAATAATGAACACCACTCAGTCCGTGCTCGGAATTGAAACCCGTTGTAGTCGGACGTTTACGAGCATTCGGCGGAAGCGTTTAAACGGAGAGGAAACGTTTTTCTTCGAGATTTCAAGCAGTTGTGTTGTAAGTCGCTCATAATGTGAAATGAGTCTCGTGAGGCCGTAACTCTTTTCTAAAACCCAGATAAGATTTTTCCGTCCAGTTGACTCAACTCACGAATGTCGGGCGAGAAAACTGTCGGTATTGTGGCCTCTGTATTGTATTTTAAATTTATTGATTTACGATGATCAGGCTGTTCGGGTTTCGACGAGGAAAGGGCACTCAGGATGCGATTCTCGAAGTTGTTGAGGAAATAACTGGTGCCATGGATGGAGGAGGTAAATGTGTGGCTGTGTATATGGAGCACCGTAAAGCCATCTGATAAACGTTTTCAAAAATAGTGCTATCGACCCATTGTGAAATGGATTGAAAGCTATTTGACAAATAGGAAGCACGTGGTACAGATCCTAGGTTGTCGGAGTGACACTTGTTCAGTGTCTCTGACGGTGTTCCTCAGGGGACTGTCTTGGGGCTCTCACTGTTTCTCGCGTACATAAATTCCATTCTTGCTCTGGATAATGCTGGAAAAATGGTGTGCTTTGCAGACGAAACTGTCCTGTTGTTTCGAGGAGGAACTTGGGAGGAGGTAGTGCTTAGAGCAGAGAGTTCTTTAAGGGTGGTCGTTCAATGGCTAAATAAAAACAGTTTCAAGCTGAATGTTTCTAAAACAAAATTTGTCTGTTTGTCACCACGCTCAGTGGGTGTCCCTGGGTTGAGGTTCTTGAGGTGTCATCGGGAGGAAGAATGTCTTGACAACTCATGCTCCTGTCTGGTAATTGAGGGGGGAAGGGAGGGGGGGTAGCAGGTTAGGGGCGAGAGGCCGCACTATCTCCACGCCTTCAACCGGCGTCTATTCTTCTTTTGCCACCGCACGTTCATCGTCTGCCCATGTGGGAGTGGGGTCGGTGAGAACACGGAACACGTCCTTTTTTCCTACCCCCTCTACGAAGATGTACGCGTCAGGATGCGCATCCCTCCCCCAGATAGTGCAGCCACGCTCCTTGCACTGCATCGGCCAGGCGCAGGTTTTCGTTAGTCGCCCAAGCGTGGGTGGCTTGGCGGAGACTGCTGGAGACATGGTCACTCAGTCCTGCTGCACACTTCTCTGCTGGGATTTGAAGCAGCCAAGTGCCCAATAGACCCGGGTAGATAATAAATAACCTTTAACCCCCCACTTGCAACAATCAGCTGGTAGGCCACACTAGGCCTGGCTCGTTTCCCCATCAGGCCCTATACACCACCTCCACACACCCCTATATCGGAATGTAAATGTTTAGGGTACCGAGTTTTGAGTCAGTGTCCAAAATAGTAACCTTACTTGAAACCCTTAAGAACATATCAGTAGGTGCAGCAGGTAAGACTGCCTTTTCGTTTAACCCCAGCATATGGAAGCACGAGGTTTCTTCAAATTGGGGACTAGCATTCGAATGTATAACTATGTACATAGTGTCTCAAATAAATGAATGAAAAAAAATCAGACGCAAATAGTCAGGCCTAGCGTGGATAGGGGTATTTTTTAATCTTATTTGATTAACAGTAGGGGGAGGGGGTCTGTGGCTAGTGGCCCCATGAGTTTACTGCGTGGTAACCTTAATCTGTTACCCGTTTAGCACATTTTATCCTGTCGGCCCTCACACCTCTCTGCGATGACAGTTCTTCTTTCTTGTCCTTTTCGTCCTACCTGGATACTGGTACGTTTTAAGTCATTTTCTTTTTACGGTCGTCTTTCAAGGTTGCAATAACACTTTGGGGGGGGGGGGGGGGGCAGAACTGCACGCGCACGATCGTGTGACTCTGAATCACTGAACGTTCATTGGGTTGAGTTATGTTGTATAATGCGGCGCAGTAGATGTTTGAACAGAAATGCGACTTAATTCATGTGCAATGATACCTTCACGTTATCTCAATGTACAAAACCTGCGCCACTGAATCAACTAACGTCTTCAACATTCGTGAGATCCGAACAACCAAATTCAGAGCGCCGTTTTTTTTGTGTACTATTCTGGCTATTTGTTTGTATTGGCATCGCTGGGTCGGCTGATAAACTCTCGTGTGGCGGGTTTATCTGTGTATACGCATTTTACTCTTTTCCGTAAGTCGTCTGTTCCGTTAATTACTCAACGAAAATCTTCGTTTAGCTCCTGGCACAGATCCAAAATAAAGAAGCGTTCAGCTCGAGAGATCGTGTTTATTTGAGAATTCATCGGATTTTCTCGTTCTCAAATTGATAGAGTTCGGTTAGAATTGGCCACACTGGAGAGTTTTCTCGTCTCTTCGTACTGTTTGGCACTTTATCGTACTCTACTCTCAAATAGTCGAGAAACCTGGGCCCAAAAAGTCGACCCGTATCATCAGGTCGCTGTGTTTATTTGTAAATACAGTATTGAAACCATATTCGCCCAGTATTAATAAATATTCAACGGGTTTCATTCAATTTGATCCAATTATCGATTAATATTAGCCAACCTCATCCACTTAAACAATATTAACTATTCTGCAAACAATTAAACTGTATTGATGAAATCCACTGGACTTATCTGGCGGTTTTCTTGCCCATTGCATGCATCCTTCAAAGCTTCAAAGCTCAGAAGGCGCTCAAGCCCGTTCTCCACCATCTCAGCCCTCTGCTGACACTAACGCAGCACCCACGCTTCGAGGCGACGACGTCCGCTGGCCCTCGCTACGGCTCGATAAAGTGGGACGTATGCCTCAGAATAGCGTGAACAGCTGAAGGTCTCGTGGGCCGCTTCTTCCCACAGCTCGCAGTGTGCACTGTGGCCTGAGAACAGCTGGGTGGCGGAAAACACCTGATGCGACTACCCAGGCAGGTGGTGAGTAGTATTGTTTGAATCATACTCTACCAGTACAAACGCCCAACATCAAGCAATCTCTAACTAGCTCTCAACTGTTTTCTGACCTGAGTACTAGCGAATCCAGAGTCTGCATTTTTATGTGTGATCTAAGCGGTGGTCCCTTGCTGTAAGGGACTGTAAGGCCAAATGTGATGAAATTGAATAGACCAGAGGGAGTGCAACACCATGTAGCGTCCGCGCTCTCTGCCAGTTCCACGTAGGCATGTGGCTCGCATTCAGCCTTTATGAGGATTCTGATAACACCTCAAACAGTAAGGTGTTCAAAAGTGCTGGTCCGAAAACGGAAACTTCCTTCGCTCAAGAATGGGCATTAGGCTAATGGCAAGCAAGAGGAGAATCCTCATCAAAGGGACTTTTCCTCCAACATCCGTGAATGTCTTAGAAGAAAGTGGGTGAGCCAGACCACTGAACGAGTCAGTTCCTTATGTCAAATGGCGGCTTCAATGTACGGCTCCCACTTCTTTTCTCTCAAAGACCCTCTATCGCGCATGCCTTGCATATCCACTGTTCCGCACGCATAGTGCAGTTGTTGCATAGTGAGCAACGATTGTCAGGGAAACAGACAAACTTCCCAGCTTTGATTGCAGCTAAGCAAGCTTATAAAACGTTGTCACAGTGGATCTCTCCCTTTGAAAAGTGCCACCCTGGTAAATAGTTACATCAGGTGGGAAACCAGATTAAGAACTCTTCTCCGATGGTACGGATTCCCCATGGTCATAACTCCTAGCAAAACTGCAACCTTCATGACTTTCGACTGACATTACTCTCTTATGAGCGTAGAGAACAGTAACCGCAGAACTGTACAGGGTGATGGTGAGGAATACTGCAGCGTAGTACCAGTGGCGTACATGTGGCAAAAAGTATGCCTGACACGAGAAGAAGATGGTCGGTGGGTGAGTCAACCCTGGGACAGAACTCCACACTCTGGTGTGTGGCGTTGAGGGCCATGATCTTACCCCTGAAGAGACCTCAATAGAACGGAAGAACAAAGGGTTGAGGGATTGCACAATGATAAGTTGTGTTGAACCAATTAAACTATATTAACGAGTATCAACCGATAACTAATAATAACCAAACTCAACGCGCTGGGTGGAATGTGCCAGGCGATTTTCTGGACCGGCAGCTCATTGGTCCTCCGTGATCCCAGGTATGAGAGTGACGTGGTAACCTGCAGTCCAAACTCAAGCTCCTGCTTTGGCCCAGAGCACTCGGGAGGCTGGAGTCGTGCTATTGTGATGAATGAGCCAGTCGCCCGCAGCGGGAGGCACCCATGCCTCGTGCTTGTTTCACCTGAGCCAAGGCAGTGAACAGATGATTGTCCGACGTGGCCGGTGGTTAAACGATATTAACCGATCTTCTGAGAATTACACCAACGACAAATATTAACCAATAACAATACCATTTCATCCAATCTTATTCATTTTATATTGACGTATATTCAACAAACATCGATCACCAGTTGTAAGTACAGAAAGTTTTGTGGTACCTAATGCCTGCTCAGTCTGAATTTAGTTTGAAGGATATCGTTCCGGAGCCCGTTTGAGGTCAACTGTAGATTCCTGACGGATCGTCGGCCCGTGCGGTCGCGTGGTCTGCGTGAAATTATGTCGGTCCGTCGCACACAACGGGACGAACTGCGATGCGATTGCCGGTGGGTGACCGGAGATCGAAATTGACATAAATGAAGGGGCCTCTGACGTGACTTCGCTCCGCCATTTCCCCTCTTTTCTAATTTCCTTTTCGCCTCGAGGGTTTTCTTCGTGGAACCAAAAGGCTTGAAACGTCTTTCCATCAAAAACGAAAGTAGCTGCCAGACCCGTCGGAGGTTCCTGTTTCTCGGATACATTTCAACTTTCTCTCTCGACAGAATCTGCTTCATTCAATTTCCACCTACCTCCGCGTTCAGGCTCTTCTGGACGACGGGAACGTTCTTTATTTATACGGAAATGGGCAACTTGGAGTCACTGGAACCCCCCCCCCCATCATCTAACAAAACAACAACTTTTCAAATACGACTTGTTTGAGTTCTGCGTTACTCTGAGCCGCCGAGAATTTAATTTTGTATGGGTTTCCGCAACTCCTCTCGTTTATATTCGTATTTATATCTTCTACTTCAATCACTTTGCTAACTTTTTACTTTCCTTATTTCTACGAAGTAGAAATGAAAGTTATGCAACCGGCGAAAAAATCAGGTGCGCCGCATCACACAACTTTCCTTAGCTCTACCTAAATTTGCTGGTCTACATGGTTTTTGCTACTAATTCACTTAATTGTTCACCCAGTGAAACTCCACTTCACGGTAGCGCTTACGATTCCGGAATTTATTGCCCTGCTCGTACTCATGCCCTGACCATTATTTTCCAGTTGGTATACAGAGATTGACCGGGCTGTAAACGCAATTTTGTCGACAAGGGTAACGATCACAAATCTGGAGTTACCAGGTAAAAACTTTTAGAACAAAGGTACTAAGTGAAATGGGGGTAGTCGGAATTCCGGAATTTTTGGAGTGGTTCAATACATCTTATGAGCGTTATTAAAGAGCGGAAACCCTGCACTAAAATCACTTCATCTTTTCACGAGTGAACATTTTATTTTGGTATTATACGATTTTGAGCTATTCGTAAAAAAAGAATTGTTCCTGCTGGTTTGGTGGGAAAAGACATTTTTTTAAATGTTTTGATCACTATGGTAACTATAGTGAGTCTTGGACCTATTTCGACAATTCCCTTATTTTGGCGTCCCATATTGACCTTCAGGGTAAGTATCTAATTTGAGCCGTTTTCTCAAAGTAGCGTTCAGAACGCTCTGGTTTGACATGGAGGGTGGTCTGCCTCTGCCTCCGTCTTGGCGGGTGGTCTTGTATTTGTGCAGTACCAGCTGCAATGGTGTGCAGTGGAAATGGCAATGCCGCCTGCCCTAAAGCACAGTCTGCTGAACCTGCCTGCGCTGCATGGTTCGATTGATGGACGGAAACTTGGCCAGCGTTGCGATTAAGTCTGCGATCAGATATCAGGTATCTTGCCATCCGTGTGCTGCAACGTGGAGAGAGCAGCGCTAGTATGCATAGAATTATCGATACCTGAGATTGTCACTGTTAGCCCCAACTAGTCTGCCGTGGTGTAGAAGTCCAGGTGGTCTTTGAAATCCAGGATCACGTGTAAACATGACCAGCCACCGGAGACATTTTCGTACGACTGTGTTAGCTCGTTGAGTGAAGACCGGTAACATCTAAAGTTAACGTACCTATTTGGTGGGTCGGCCTTCTCTGGCTGGTGAGATACTGTGGGCGAGCGCTTTCGATGTATAGACATCATCGTCTGGCCATTAAGTCAGTACTAAACTCAGTTAGTTGGTCGTGGTCTTTATATTGGAAGAGAAAGGTGAATGGGACGGTGTCGCGTCGGCGGGAGAGGTTTGGAGGAAAAGAAGTCTGGTCATACGCCTTCTGGGACACGGTAGGAAGTGAAGGGAGAGGAGTGTAAGGGCAGTTTTTTATGTCTTAAATAGTCTGTTGATTGTCGGTTCTAAGTCTTTTTGTAAATCCGTCAGTTAGTTGTTTCCGTTTGTGTAGCGTTTTGAGTGGTGTAAATGGTATCGCGTTTTGTGTTGATTTTTTCATTTATGATCTGTCCGTTGATGTTTTTTTGTTTGTAGATTTCCATGTTTTCTAATAAGTTCAGTCCTGTCTGTCCAATGTATGCGTACTATTTATTTTGTATACCCCATTTTGGTCAAATGGGTCTGTTTTTTTCAGTCTTAGCTGTTAGTTTGGTCAGTGTGTAGCCCGTACATAATGCGATTGCAGTGGATGCTAGTTATTCGGTGTATTTTTGGTTCTGCATATGTAAACGTGCAGCGTCTTGTCAACGTCTGTGTATTTTGTGTTCTTGGATCGTATTATTTAGAGTCGTATTGTGTCAATAATTTGTTTATTGTTTGTTTGGTGTAACCACTATTTTGTGCGATAGTATTGATAATATCGAGTTCTTTGTTGTAATTTTGTTCAGTCAGTGGGATAGTTTTCAGTCTTCTTATCATGTGTCTGAATGCACTTAGTTCATACTGCTGTGGCTGGTTTGATGTATAGTGTATGGTCGTGTCTGTAGCAGTAAGTTTTCTAAAAATTTCGTGCTGTAGTTCGTTGTCAGTCAAAGTAGTTAAGAGTTTTATTCTGATGTTACGGGCACGATCGGATTAAGCTGTGACTTGGAACACCAGAGCTGCTTCTATGGGGCAGAGCCGTTCCAAGCAGCTCCGATTAAATTGGAACAGGAAGAAAACTGCTGGAGAACAGGGAGAGGGGGAACCGCATTGCCGCGATCGGGAGGTTAGGAAAATCGGGTTCGCGGCGCGCAACAAGGCGATCGGCCTATTCCTCTTCCAGACTCCTATGGCACCACTTCGCTTCTCTATCCTATCTCGATACTGGTGGGATTTGCCTATTTCTGTACGAATATACGATACTTGGTTAAGAAGGAAGGAAGTATTATTGCGAGACGCCCGATTATATCCTATAACATTGGCGCCCAATTGCGTGTCTCGCAATAATACTTCCTTCCTTCTTAACCAAGTATCGTATATTCACACAGAAATAGCCGAAGCCCACATGTATCGAGATAGGACAGAGGAGCGAAGTGAAGTTGTAGACGTCCGGAAGAGGAATGGGCCGCGGACTTGATTTTCCTAACCTCCCAATCGCGGCAATGCGGTCCCCCCTCTCTCTGTTCTTCAGCAGTTTTCTTCCTCTTCAGATTTAATCGGAGCTGCTTTGAACGGCTCTGCCTGATAGAAGCGGCTCCAGTGTTCCAAGTCACAGTTTAATCCGATCGTGCCCATAACACTGTTCTCTGCCCACATCGTGTTGGATGTTGTGGAGGATGTTATATCCTCTAATATTTCGTTGGTGTTGTCAAGGCAGCATATGCACATTATATAATTCCAGCATCTCTGGCGTAATATTTGATGTCGTGTTTGGTCATTAAAGTCTTGATGTTTGTTTTTCGTAATGCTGTAGAAATATTTCGGTCAGTATGGACGAGGTTGGGTTTCCCACACCCGTATCTTTTGGCTTATATATGTTATTATTATATTGAAAGTAGTTCTGTCTAAGTGTTAGTTTGGTAAGCTTGGTAATATTTCTAGTAGTTGTCTTCGTCTCGTTTGTAATATGTCAAGGGTTTCTTTGATTGGTATGGAGGGGTATACGTTTTTTATATCAAATGATACGAGTCTAGTGTTCGGAGTTATCGTCACGTCTTTCAATCTAATGGCAAGTTCTTCCATGTCGCGTATTGTATATCAGTTTGGTATAATATTTTGAAAGTTTGTACGCTGGTGAGGTTGTAAAGTTTATAACTGGTCTGATAGGTGTGTAATTTTTACATGACATGGTCCAAACCATGACAGGTCCGAGAAGAAGGCAAACCAGTTTGTTTTGATGAATTGACTAGTTTTCAACAGGGGAAAAAGTTAGTTGTGGCTCGCTGCAAGTTAAATGATAACAGGGTGTGACGGAAAAACCGAAATGGTGTTTCCTCATAATCGCCATATCACCCGAGCTCTGTCAATTTTCCAAATTCGTTCGAGTGTTCTATATAATTCACCATATTCCATTCAAGGAAAGCACAAACAGATCCAGAAAGGGCTGGAGCACCACCATCTGTTCACATTAGAGCGAGATCTGTAGCCAAGACGCTTTTGGATTTCTTTACTTCCATTAAGGTGAGGAAATTGGGTAGCAATGAAACTCGAACCAAGTGAACACACTCAAATCACGACAGGTCCCAGAACCAGGTTGAACTGTTTGTTTTTATGAATGGTGAGTATTTAACTGCGTCAAACAAGTTCTTCCAACCTTTCAGTGTGGGCCAACAAAGCGCCGCTTCAAACTGCGTCAAACGGGATCAGTCATTTCACATGGTTCCGGGGCCCATCCTGCTTCGAACTTGTTCTAAGGACCGTGTTTTATTGCTACTTAATTTCATCGCCCTTTTGAGTTTATGGAAGTGAAGAGATCCAGTAGCGTGTTGGCTAATGTGAATGGTGCTCCAGCCCTTTCCACAATAATGTTATTGTAAATCTGTCTGTGCTTCCTTTGAATAGAATATGTTGAATGGTAGAGAACTATTGAGTGACTTTGAACTCGGAGGATCCGAAGATCTTGTAGAAACACAACATCGGTTCTTTCGTCACACACTGTTATCATTTTTACAACTAACTTGTTCCCCGGCTGTAAAATACGGCAACTCGCTCGCTGTGGACAGGGGCGGGTTACATCCTATCAAATTCAAACGACGACTGGGACGCCCTGGGACCGATTGCCAGTTTCCACTCCGATTAACTGTAAGGCGATTAACCGCGTTCTCGTGTACCACTCCACAGAATGACTCGGTTCTGAATCAAATGACAGTCCCTCGGAAAACGGAAATGCGGGTCGAGCGAGACACTTTCGTCCTCTACTGATGTGCTCGTCGTACAGCTCGACTCCCAGCCTCACCGATCACCGACGGTAATCATTCAATTTATTCCGGCCCCATCAGTCGAGAAATTATGAGCCGACGGTCGTTCCGCTCTTCCAGTCCCTTCGTTTAGTTCGTTGGAATTTCACGAAATGTTCCTCCAGTTTTCTCAACACTGATGATATTCTGGCGCCCTCGTAGTTCAGAAAACGACAGAATTCTGCTTTCAGCTTTTCCGAAGTCGCGGGAAGAGTAAACATTGTGTTGACATTATGTTAACAAACCGGAAAAAATAAATTGAAAGTTGTGTGAGAAATTGATCAAAAAGTGTTGATTAATTAAACAGCAATTGTTGGAAAATGAAGCTACAATTAACAGAATTGGAACCAAAGTCGGCAGAAATTCTAAAGAAACCTTAGGAATGACACGTCACACAACATCCCCCAGCTCTACCTAAATTCAATGGTTTTCATGGCTTTTGGCTGCTAATACCTTTCATTTTTCACTCAATTCATTTGAACCAGGTCAAACTTAATTTCACGGTTGTAAAAAGTTCCAGACTTTATTGTGATGCTCCTATTTGTGCAATGGCCATTATTGATCAAGCGCTACAGGATTATGAGTCGGTAAACCCTATTTAACCGAACGATAAAAATCACTTTTCCAGAGCTATCGGGTATAACCTTTCGGGAATGGTAAAAAGTGAATCGGCGGTTGTTCAAATTCCGGAATGGCTAGAGTATCTCCTATATATTTTATGAGGAGCTAATCGTGTAGGCGCTTCATTGAACTACCACCTCAACTTTTCTGAAGAACCCAATAATATTTGAGCGGAGTTTATAAATGAAAAACTGCGCCAAAATCGAAGTGTTTGGTAATTTATTGTGCTGCTCTCGTAATTTTCCCACGAGAGAGAGAGAGAGAGAGTTGAGTTGTGAGTATCGTGAGCTGAGAGATGAATTATTGGGAGAAGAACTGGGAGACGACTGACTTTCACGTGATTTCGTAGGCGAATAAGTTTGGGAGGAGCTGTCTGTTGTGGAGAGGAATGTAAATTGAGGGAAGGGGAAAAAGGATATTTGGGAAAGTCCAGAAGAAGGGGAAATTCGTTGTCACTTGAAAATAACTGAAGGGCGCGAACTTCGCACTGGTACAACATAGAGGGCCGGTGCACAGGGACACGACAACCTTCCATTGGGTCCATCAGGTCTGAGAATAATAAAAGAAAGAAGCAGATTGACAGTAATTTGGAGTTTGTCGATTGGATCACTCATAAGAAATAAAATGAGCTCTCTTCGAAACGTGATTATGTAGACAATTTGCGCTTACTGGTTCGTAAAAGGGAAGGATTGGCATTCAAGCATATGGAGTTGATGATGCACTCCGGTGTGAATCCTTAGAGCCAGTCAGGATGAATGAAAAAAAAAAAAAATTCTCTAAGCCGTCGTTTCACTTAATTTATTAAGCATCATCAGGGCTATAGGGTGTCACTGCAGGCAATTAGGTTACATTAAATTATAAGAAAAGTATAGAGAAACGTTGAACTGAATTAGTTTTGAAAATAACGTACCTCGGGAAATTGCTACTAATTTATTAAATACCTTAATGGTAAATAACAGATTGAGCTAGTGTGGAAGGTTTTAACGAGGTTATGAGTAAACAGGAACATAATGAAGAGATCAGAGAAAAAGAACTTAGAAAATATAAAGTATGACACAACATGGAGCTATTCTTATTTTCTAGAAGGGAGAAACAGCTTAGGTGTACATGAAGGTTAGACGTAATGGTTTATGAGATTCGAATCAATTTTGCTAAGATTGCACATGCAGTGTGTGTGGAATGAGTTGACGTCAGATTTATGGCCCCTAATTCATTACTCAACTACATGCACCCCTTATCACACCCACCACTCAAACTCCCGAACAAGCTACACACGCAGACATTATTTCAGCCTTAATACCTAGCTCATCACAGTCAAATTCACACAATAATACAACTACCACAACACCATGTCTCTCTCATTATAGAGGATTAATCAAAGGCCTGTCACAAAAAATATCTAAAGCTCTCAGAAATCAAATCAGTTGTAAAATGGCACATAAAAATAAAAACATCTCAACAACACGGTGTATTCAGAATACAAAATCTAGAATTCTCACTCAAAGCTGCAGCCGCATCGTGTACTCCATACCATGTGGCAATTCTCCTAAACTGTATATCCAAATTAGGGGCCATAAATCTGACATCAACTCATTCCACACACACTGCATGCTGGCCGAACACTCAATCAATGACGGATATTCGTTTGACTTAGAACCAAGATTCTAGACAAGGAAAGCCGTCACTTCAAACGGAAAATAAAAGAAATTATATATTAGCGAATCCCCAACAGTGTGCATAAAAGGACTGACACTGCCAATCGTAGCAAAATTGATTCGAATCTCATAAACCATTACATCTAACCTTTATGTGCACCTAAGCTGTTTCTCCCATCTCCTTCTAGAAAATAAGATAACTCCATGTAGTGTCATACTTTAAGTTTTTTTAATTTTCTTCTTCTCTGATCTCTTCGCTATGTTCCTGTTTACTCATAACCTCGTTAAAACCTTCCACACTAGCTCAATCTGTTATTTACCATTAAGGTCTGGTTTGTTTTTGTTTGTTTCTCCGAATGTTAGTATTTTAAAAAAATAGTAGCAATTTCCCGAAGTACGTTGTTTTCATAATTATAATTTTCTTATAATTTAATGTAACCTAATTGTCTGCGGCGACACCCTATAGCCCTGATGATGCTTAATAAATTAAGCGAAACGTCGGCTTAGAGAAAGTTTCTTTTCATTCCCATTTAAGAACCGGTAAGTGCAAATTGTCTACATAAACACGTTTCGAGGAGAGTTCATTTTATTTCTTATGATCGATCCAGTCCATAAACTCCAAAATACTGTCAATCTGCTTCTTTCTTTTAATATTCTCAGACCTGATGAACACAAGAATTAATATTTTCAGAGCCGACAGTGTATTTCACCACTTACAGTTTGTCCAACGTTCATTGCCCTTATCTGACTTCTCACCAATTACTTTCGCCACCTGCTTACGACCAGTTAAACTCGGCTTTGGTCGCTGCTCGCGCCAGTTCAACTGTCCAGTGACCCACTGCGAATTCTATTTAGTAGTCAAAATCTCAAGTGAACTTGTATTTCCAATCAATAGCGTCCGCTCTGGCTCCACTCATTCATAACGTATTTATATTTAGCTCCGTCTCTTCCTTTTTTGCATTCAATAAGAAGTTGTGAAGGTACGTTTTACTAAGGTAAGACGAACTGAGTGAAAAATTGATTGGATTAGTAGCTGAAAGCTCGAGAAATGTGCGCAGGGCTAAAGAAAGTGGCTACGCAACAGGGTTTTTTTCCTCATAATAAATTTTAGGGAAACAAGCAATATAGGAAAGCTCAACAATTTTATTCAATCTCAAGAATTCACACCAGAGTAAACTACTGCAGTCAAGAACGACCCCACATCACAGTTGCTGCCGTGTTACGTTCTCAATATTTTTCGACGTTGGATAGAATAGGAGAGGTCACAATCTATGCAAGAAAATAATAAACCGTTGTGCAATAGTTTGCAACATTTTTCTCCCTAGCCTAAGGTTTGGGTTTGGATGGTTGGAACCCCATCCTTGGACGTTGGTCCAGAATGGCAGCGCCAAGTGGGTTTTGAAGCATTTGATGGAATCGTGAGTATATATTGTGTAAAACATTAACTACCGTTGATTGTTCCTCGGTTTTGTAGCAAATTGGTTTGGAAGTTGGTAAACAGTCCGCTCACAGCTCACACAAATGTCTGAACGTCCCAGTTTTCTTTGTCTTTTGCTTCTCGTGAAAATTCAGTTGTGCGGATTCTGATATTTGTGAACGCGAGCAAACGGAACTTGTTTTCAAGTGGAGGCAATCGTCTTCTCCACTGCGTTGCCAACGTAACGGGGACACGAGGCGGGGAATTGCCCCATTTTTACGAGATGTGCTCCTCGATGAATTTCAAGGGCTTTTTCTAGTCATCTCCTGGAGCGATAACTTCCTTGCCGCCTGCTTCGTCATTTACACTCCTTAACGCGACCTCATTCTCTTGAAAACCAATCGCCCGAGACTTTTTGAGCGGAACTCGATTAATGGGAGGCTTCTCCGATACTCAGAAGGTGATGTGCCGTGCGACGCCTGCGACCAATCGAGTCTACTTTTCACTTAGCTCATACGAATTTGTTAAACAACATGGAACGCTACGTGGAAACTGGAAGAGCTTGGTGCCCTAGGAATTATTGAGGTTCTGCTACTTATTCAACACATACACCTTCCATTGAAAATGAATGAATGGGCTTGTGTTTACGAATTTGTGGAAACACTGGAAGAAAAAGTTAGTCGATAAAACAACGTTAGGGTGGAATCTGGACTTAGGGCTGGTTTATCAATGTCATTTGCTCGCTTGACTAAAGGTTGACTAAGCGAAATCATTCGTTAACTCCCGAAGACGCGTTCATCAACTCACTTTGACACCGCGTTAGCGCTAGCTGTTAGTTATGTTTTAACTCGTCTCTTCGTTCGTTAGTTATCGGATAGCTGACCGTTATCGGTTAGTTTGTTGGCAGCCATTTTCGGTTGTGTTTCGCTAGCCTCTGTTTTCGTTTGCGCCTTCGCGATATTCTTTTCTATTGGGTTTTCGTCACCTAAATTTTAAATAATTTTATTAACAATGGAGTTCGACTACGATCTGTCTGACTCTGATTTCTCCGACGAAGAGGTATACGCGTTTCTTGAGTGGGAGAGAAGGCCGTACCAGGTCCGTCGGAGAATCGAATATTTTGACACACTCGATGACGTAGATTTCCATTCTAGGTTCCGGTTGTCGAAAGAAACAACGGTGTTTGTACTTTCGCTAATTCGAACGCGAATAGAATCGAAAAGCAATCGCAATTACGCCTATGACGAAACTTCTCTTAACGCTCAGGTTCTACGGTCTCGGTAAGTACACACCTAATATTTTATCGACCTACCACGTTACTTATGTGCATGATATAACTTACGTCAAGTTCGAAAAGTAATTAAGAGCTTTCATCGAATGTTAACGTTTCAATTCTATTAGTCCAAATGTCTGGGTTCGACTAATCACGAGTTCTCTAGTCCCCTCGTACGTTCAGCGCAATGCACTAATAATGCAGCATAGTGCAATGGTGTTCACAATGTGTACGTATAAACTGATAAAAAAGAACGTCGAGGAATCTATAGTTATCCCTAATTACATTATGTCATTGTTTGAGTAATCAATAATGAGTCACGTTTGGCGAGACTATGCCAAGACGATTATGTTGTGGGAAGTTGTTTTGATTCTTTTGGAATTAGCTGTTTGAATTTGGTTGTTGCTGATTATGATTGAAATTCTATTTCGTACCTTATTGGATTCCCAACACGAATTTGACGTGAACGATGGCGGTGATAATTCTCTCAATCGTGTCCACAATCGCACACACCATGTTCTGAAAAGGGGGCTTTGGAAAAGTTTGAAACGGAAATATATGAAGAAAACTCAATCAAATTGTCTTTGTGGCCAATCACGTAGCTCTCATCCTACTTTAATGAGGCTGTATAAAGAAAATGGGCATTACAATTCAATGCGATTATTCGTATACATTTTAGAATTATGTGGTAGTAGAGCACGTAAATAACCATTTTTGTTTTCTCTTTGCAGGTTCGATGCTAGTAGCTGTAGGCGACTTTTTTGGCGTTAGTAAAACTCCTGGCTCCCTCATTGTGAAACTAGTTTCCCAGACCACTGTTCATTTGCCCCTACTTTCTTAAAGACGATATTCGGAGAAGAAAAAATCTCAAAAGCCCAAAGAGCGTTTTACCACTGGGCTAGAATGGTACAGACCACTGGTGTTATCGACTGTACACACGTGAAAATGTCAATTTGAGATAAACACACCGCACATTTGGTGTTGTTCATGTATCGTTTTTCAAATTTTTTAAAGTTGCTTGGTGTATGATTAATTTTGAATAATACACGTGACGTTTTCTGTAAGGAACATTTTTTTACTTATGCTTGCCCCACTCACGACGGAAAGTTATAAAATCGACGGAAAAAATCACGACAAACACTTAACAAAAATAATCACAATACGAAAAATGAGCTACACAATAAGTAGAGGAGTAAGAAAAGAATGAGAAGTAAGGAAAGATAAGAAAAGAATAGGAAAAAAATAGAAAAGTATCAAGTAAGATCACAAATATATTATTTAACAATTCTGAATGAAAATGTCAAATAATGAAATCGACAGGCGGCAAATGAAGGCGGCCCAATGGTACCAACTCTCCATCACATTGTTTTGGAGGAAAACTCGCCAAGTCGCCTCTTCGTTCGTGGGATTCTCGTTTGAGCGTAGTGGCAGCCCTTTTTCCCCGCGTTAAAACTCTCGCTAGCTAACTGCCGATTGATTAACGCGATCCGAGCTCAAGAATTTTTTCACTCCATGATTATCGTTAACAGATCGCTACCTAATCAACGTTTTAACTAAAGAATTGATAAACCGTCCCTTACTGTGGTTGCTCCCGATTACATAACCACCACTAAGATTGGACTACCAATCAGGTTTTTTAAAGAACGCTAGTGTCAGAAGTGATGCGCGGGATTTTAAAGAAAAGTTCATTGTGCCTAGCTTTCTGAGGAAAGCCAGGTAGTTCCTGAAAGAGTCCTCGTTGGTATCCATCCTGGGAGAAGTGGTGCCAAAGACCAAAAGTCGCTCCCTCTTAAGTCTCCAGCACTGGGCCAGGACATGGTAGGGAGTCTCCTCATCTGTACTATAACATCTGCAGAAAGAGGACTATGCCCATATCGTACATGTCATTTTGCAGTGTCTGTGATGATTCTCAATAAAGTCCTTCCCTTCGCTCACACAAGGCTACGCCTCATCTCGTGGATTGGTCGCGAGATAAAGCGTTTGGAGTGCTTCACTCCCGCAGCGTTTCAGACAGCCTGATGGATTCTCCCGGCATATTTTTTCACAATCCTCATGACTATTGTTACGGGAACTGTTGGATTAAGCGGTCAAGAGTAAGGAGCCGTTCACACGTTCTGTACACACAACGACTCAATCCCCCAACCTTCATCAACGTCGACATCTTCCCGCGTGTCGGTCCCCGAACGACCTCTCAAACAACGAGTCTGGTGATATCGCGCACTTTCGAAAAGGTCTGGCGATGACAGAATTCCACCGCCAGATCCACATCCCTGCCCTATCTGGTGTACCGTCCTGACTCCTATTAAAGGCACTCTCGCGATCTTAGTCTAGTGGTTAAAGGCGATGGTTCATAATCCCGACAAAAGTTGAGAAATGGATCGGAGCTCCTCGCGATCAGTGTAATTTTTGCCCGAGTCAGCGGATCCCCAAACATCTCCAAACGCCCCTCGCAACACTGCAGCAAACATCATGGGGTAAAACAGTGCTCACGTTTCCTCAACTCCAGCCAAGAGGCTCAAAGAGCCTACGTGGAAGTACACAATCTGTGTACTAATTGTCTGCCACTCAACGCACACGTGTGAATGCTGTCAACACAGGCATCACTCGCTCCTACACCCCATGAGCCGCGCTTGTTCCGAAAGGTGCAACTAACCAGCGCACGATAGATGCAGCATCTTTGCTCTGCACTACCCCTTCATGAAGTCCTGAGGGCAGGTGTCCTCTGACGAGGAGGAAAACTCCGACTCCTCCTATTGATAGAATCGTCTTTCGCCAAGAGATGGACTGATTCTCTGAACCATGGATGTCACAACTGTGGGGGGCGAAGACGTACAATCCACAGAAGACATGTACGCCAGAGACATTGTGAAGTGCGTGTTTATTTGTATTTATTAATTCAATACTCCCACCCGCAAACAAGGGCACCCTTTTGGAACTTTAATCAAAATTCTCTCACTCTATGCTCAAGATTAGGTTCCCCTTTGTTAGGTGGACAGCTACGCCCTGAACTGCAGTGTTCATGAATACCTGAGGGCAGGCACTTCATCAAGGGCGGAGTGATGTACCGGGACAAACCAAACCCTTCCATTCAGGGGAGGCTCGTCCGGGGCATTTTGTGTCATAGCCTTCTTCCCAAATATCAATGCTTTGATTCGCTCGAAAAATCGCTCCCCTCGTCGCCCTGTGGCCCGCGCTCGCATTCGCTCCCACCCAGTTCCCTGTGTTCCTAGATTCCCAGTTGCCCCATAATGAGGAGTTGGTCCTATAGGTACAGTAGACGAACCGAGTCTGGCTGGATTGTCCGCCCTCTCATTTCTAGTGAGAGAAATTGGATGAGCCAGTGCCTTACAGGTCATGGCGACTTCAAAGCATTGCTCGACCTCTTTTCGCACAAGACTCCATCCTGCACACCTTTCATCTCCAGTGTGGAGGAAACAAGAAACCACGTGCAGGTCCACCGTAGTTCCAGCCAAACATTACAGCATTGACTGCTACTAAGTAATCTTCTAACTGTTTCGCCTGCTGTGGGGAGAAGGCTATGCCATAAAAACGTGGCCACCACGTTCCCTTTGATACTTGCCACCTAGGTAAATAGTTACATCATGTGAGAAAAGATGCCAGTGACTTTTGAATGATGTGGTTCTTCAATACCAAATTGTGTTTTCCTCGTGGAACTACAGAAGGAAACGAGCGTCAATTCAAAGGGGAAGCAAACAGCTCTTCAGTTGAGCCATTGACCGAGGCCGATGTCTCAGTGAGCCCGAGCAGTCCAAGCTTTGTCTCCCGACTGGTCACGTCGGCTCATTAGTTTCCCGCACACACGTCAACTCGAGCGTTGAATCGCTTAGTATTTGTTTACGCTTTCTTTATCTCGTTGGGCGCCTCGTCTGATCTGATGTGCTACAACATCAATTTTCTGACCGTAACAGTCGAAGTCAAGATCCAGCGGCGGTAAGGAGGGAGAATGAAGAGGCTTCAGAGCTTCTCTCAGCGTTAGTTCCAACGGTAAAAGCTGCCTTCGAACTGGTCGAGTCTCTTCAACGTTCATTGGCTCACACTTCACTTCTCCCTCATGAATTCACTTTGCCATATTCATAGATTAACTGTTCTCAAATAACGAAGCGACCGAATACTCGCGAACCGTTGCGGGGGCGTTCCATCAGAGTTTGAAATGTGCCGGTTAGGAAAGTTTTAAACAAAAGGGCTTGAGAACAGAAAGGTGTTTTGGGAAACAATGAATTTCTGTCAAGGCCAGTGAGTCCTGTTAGGACAAGTTTAGGGCACTTCGGGGGTCAAAAAACCCAGCTAATTCAGCCTGCACCCAACAGCATCGTTTCCTAGGTATTTATCGATGCATCTAACAGGAGATGTGGGACTGCAGACACAGAATCACAGTAAATATAGTGAGTTCCTTCCACTACATGGCGGAACTCGCAGGATGTTGTAGCTAAAGTTATCGTTTCTCCCCTGCCTGCGCTCATTTCCCACGCCGTTTCACTACAACCACTCGTTAGTTCACGTCAGAGCGTTTCGCCAATTGCCTAGCGTCGCCTAGAAAATATCAATTTCGTTGTTCCCTCGTCGTCAGATCATATTTCGTATCGTTTACTAGTATTTTTCGATGCTGGATCGAACATCATGGCTTTTGGTGATGCTCTACAACGTCGTTTGCCAGATTGTTTATATAGCCATGTTAAATTCTTTAACACGTTGCGACGTTGGATTTACACAAAGAAACTTCTAGGGGTCACAATCATGTTGGGGAAGAGGATTTTTGGGGACGTAGTTCAAATCAAAACTCCAACTAATTTGAATTCTTTTCTGTTGCCTGATTTCGGTGGTTAACGAAACGGTGGTTATTTTAGGCACCCCATTGATCATAGTCGAGTGGTTAAGGACGAAGATTCATTCGGAAGAAACTCGGGGTATTGGTTCAGAGCTCAGGGGGGTTTAGTCCATTGCAGAACGGCTTTCCCCGAATTCCCCCACGATTTCAATTCATGTCACAGCGACGTACTAACAATTTCCAACATTTTAGCTCTGTGATCGTCTGAGGGGTCGTGCAACCTGACTCATTTTCCCATGTGGTGGACGGAACCAAGGTCAATCCTTGGTGTCGGTGCAGAGTCCTCTCGTCAATTCCTGCACTGGGGCCTGCCACAAGGCACAGCTAACTTGGAACCAGAGGAAGCTTCTGCCCACTGCCACCGTCAGGCAGCGTCACTAGCCAAGAAGCCAAGGTGTTGGATTCGTGGAGGTTGTCGTTTCAATAGAGAGCTTCCCATATAAATTTGTGTGTTGGACTCAGGGCAAGGCACGCTCTCCAAATGCCACGCGCCCCGGATCACGCTTCTTACACACGTCAACTTCATTTTTCTGCGAAGGATCGTATGTACTGTTCCGGAATTATCCAGTAAAAACTGTGAAAAATGGTAGCAAGAGAAACTACGGCGGCGGTTTAAATTCCAGAATTTGTGGGGCTGTTCCTTTTTTTTAATCAGCGTCATCAAACTCTCATTTTTGGATGTTGTATTGCGCTGCGTCTTTATTTCACTGTACAAAAAAAATCAGAATCGTTAGAGCCATTTTTGAAAAAAAAATCGCGGGTGCTTTGATCACTATGATAAAATATTTTTGCTCATCCTCTTATTTTGGCGCCCTGCGTTGTCCTGCAGGTTGGAAAACAAATTCTTACGTATATTCGGGCATTATTCTCGTAATCGCTACAACAGATACAGACAGTGTGATAGAAAACGGTTGTGAATTACGTACGTTTGCTGCGATCAACTGCTAGAGGTTTTTAGGAAGAGGAGTCATAACTTGAAACCTCCGGTGGCATATCGACCCTAGTCGTGCGTGTTAATAGATAGTGGAGGTGGTTGGGGTGGCAGTGGGAGCGTTAATGGTGTCCTGATGCGCCACGTTTCTGACATCGCCCTCCTCACGTGAAAATCAAGTTGGCAAACGAAACTGAGCGTGAAGATTTCTTTTTTCTACCATTGGAAACAACGTGGACTGAACCTCCAGATTTGATTGATTCCACGCGAAATTTCTTACGGCCTGACGAGGAGAGGAACCAGGGCACCATCTCGGAAGGACCCATGGACGTTCGTCGTGTTTACGGAGACGTTCCACGCTTTACAGCTAGGGCTAGGTAATTAATCACTGCGGCCACTGTGGTTCTCGTTTCATTGCCTAACTGAGCAAAGCGGGAACACCACCAGAAGCATTATCAGGATCCTTAATTTGTTTACAGTACTACCGCACAGAGTGACGATCACATAAATGAGCTGTCAAATGTGACGAAGGGGGGGGGGTGCACGGGTGTAGTGCTCACGCTCATTTCAAATTTTTCCTAAAAAAAGAAGGATTTCGCGAAAACGCGTAGAGAGTCAAACAGCAAGACGTTCAGAAAGAGTCTGAATCAGGATCCGCCACGACCTGGTCAATGTATCTCTGTCCACACAAACGACATGATCAAAATGGTTGTAGCCGCGTTTGAAAACAAACATATATTTGGTGTTTTGATCAATTACACAATTACAGTTATTAATAGTGTTCAATAGGACCGATTTTCCTCAAACCTCTACTTGGACGTCATATAAAATGGCATTCAGGTTGCTTAACCTTATCAAATTTGAGTTGATTTGGAGCAACTTGTCCCTTAATCGCGACAGCCCTTGAAACGTAAAGACCTGCGGGAAACCCTCAGACGATCTTAGTATAGTGGTTAAAGGCGATGGTTCATAATCCCGACGAAAGTTGAGAAATGGATCGGAGCTCCTCGCGATCAGTGTAATTTTTGCCCGAGTCAGCAGATCCCCAAACATCTCCAAACGCCCCTCGCAACACTGCAGCAAACATCATGGGGTAAAAAAGTGCTCACGTTTCCTCAACTCCAGCTAAGAGGCTCAAAGAACCCTACGAGGAAATGCACAATCTGTGTACTAATTGTCTGCCACTCAACGCACACATGTGAATGCTGTCAACACAGGCATCACACGTTCCTACATCCCATGAGCCAGAGCGCCGCGCTTGTTCCCAAAAGTGTACTAACCAGTGCACGATAGACGCAGCATCTTTGCTCTGCACTACGCCTTCATGAAGTCCTGAGGGTAGGAGTCTCCTCATCCGTGCCACACCACCTGCATCGAGGGGTGTCGACTATACCCATAACATACATATGTTTGCTCATTCTGCAGTGCCCAGTTATGATCCCAACAATCTGCCTTAAGTCCTTCCCTCGCCATCCTCAGAAGGTTGTGTCTTATCTCACTTGATTGCTCTGAGACAAAGCGTTTGGAGTGTCTTATTTCTGCAGCGTACCAGATTGTACGAACGCCTCTCTGTTTTTTTGATACCCTAACTTTCAACCGAACTGAGTGAGAAATTGGATTGGTAGCTAAAGCCATGAGACGTGCAAGTGGGGCTAAGGAAAGAGTGCGATGCGATTTAGTAGGTCTCAAAACGTGTACATCCGCAGTCAACTTATTATTACACGATTGCTTAATTTCCTTAACCTCAAATAGTTGATGGCACGGAGTACTGGGAACCTTAACGCCCACAATCTAACTTAATTGCTCCTAACGATTGTTCTGGGCAACGAGAATCCAGCGACGTTGGGAGCTTCTCTTTTTTGATGAAATGAGGCCCGATATGAGCTATACGTCACGCGAAGCCCCTATTGGAAGCAGGAATCAGCTAACTTAGCCGTTGTTCCCTCAAGCCATCGCGAATCTCGCACGACGAGCATGGTCAGAGTATGAAGGTGCAGAAAACGCTGCAATTTTTCATTTTCGCGAAAGGCCGCAAGGGACTAGTCTCAAAATACGAGCGAAATCCTTCCAAAAATAGTTTTGAACCTCATGCGATCAAAACACCAAGTTTTCCTCGAAAAAAACGGTGAAATACCAAAATGTTTGACTAAACTCTATTATAGTAGAATTTTTTCCTCATAAATCCCCCAATTTAAAACTAGCATTCTTCTACTACTCTCGTTTCTTTGAACATTTGTTTTCACTGCTATTAGTTTAACATCCTAGAACAGTACATATGACTGTTTTAATGTAATGTAATTTTAATTTTTAAATTTATCTAAAACTAAGATTTATTAACGTATATCTTTTCGCCCTTCCATTTATTGATACGCACTTCAGTCCAGCGCAATTCCTCTCGCCCGTCCCTTCTGTTAACATAAAGAATACCTTCTCATACTCACTCTTCACGTATTTTGTTCGAACCCCTGGGTTAGCTCAGGGCAGTTCAGAACAACAATCCGTGCTGCTCGCGAAGTTTCAACTCTTCGACTCTTTCAGAGCCGATAGTTCGCCGTTCGTTTAAAACTTCAGAACCTTTCAGGATCGCTTTTTGTCGAGTTGAAGAAACGAAAGAACCTTACTCGTCTCCGACTTCATTCCCGCCCGAATCCGATCCACGTGGATTTAAACTGCCCGATCAGACGCGCAAGCAAGACGAAAGATATCGCGATAGATACACGCGGAATACTTGGGCCTCCAGAGAGAGAACTGGTGCAATTTTCTGCGTGTTAGTCGGTTGTAGCCCTGTCGTTTCAAGGTATTTCCGTTCATTTGGTTTCGGCCTTGAGTAGGTTTAATTTAAAATGGCCTATTTCCAGCTTGTCAGAACTGCGCCAAATGATAAATTTGATTGCGCACTATGTTTTCTGAAGAGAGAGGGGGGTGACGATTTTTGTTTTTTTTTACTAGCAAGTTAAAAGTTAATGTTATGTTATATTTTTTGTCAAGTAATTATTTTTTATTCGTTTCAGGTGTCGCTGGTTGGGGCGGTGAAAACGAAGGGTAAGTATCTCTCGCTCTCGTACAGGTCTGTTTCCTTATTTGACGACTGTTCCTAAACCCTCGACGAGGGTTATATTAGTCATGGAAGTTGCGATTTCGCTAATGTGCAAGAGGCTGGCGCCTGCAGCATCCACCGAACTCAGACCTGCGGAGGTACGACAGGTATTTGGTCGTTGGCCAGTCTCCCGGTAGTGAGCTGTTGCCCGTGTGTTACCACGCGGAGGTGACCACCTGAGGAATCCCGTACCGTCTGGGCGGAGTTCTTAATCTGATTTCCTACCTGATCCAACTATTTACTTAGGTGGCAAGTTTCAAAAGGACAGTTCAGTCGTCGCTCACTAGAAACTACAGCGCACTTGAGGCGCAAGACGTGCATGACAGAGAGCCTTTGAGAGAAAGGAAGTGAAGCCGTGCATTGAAGTCACCATGTCCTGTGAGGAACTGGCACGTCCAGTGGTCTGGCTCAACCCATTTTCTTGAAAGACCTTAACGAATGTTGGGGAAGAACATATACGTGTCACGACCCTTTGACGAGGATTCCCATCTCGCTTGCCATTTCTCCAACGCCCATTCCTCAATAGTGGCAAGTTTTCGTTTTGTTGTGAGATCCGCACGGAGCTCAGCCCAAAGCGGGGGAAGCTACCATTTCACTCTCCACTTGTCTCTCACTTGTACAGGTTGCGTGGGATTCCCCTTCCTTTAAGCTCATTAAGGAGCGCTGGCCACCAAAGGTTGTCAAACGCTCCCCTGATGTCAATCAGAACTGCTACGACGTATTTAGCCAGCGCTAGCAGGAAAACATGCCGAATTTCGACTTCGACAATGACATCCTGCGTGGACCTTCCTTTGGTACACCCGTATTGCCTGCCTGTGAGGTTGCGGCCAAAAACTCCTTCGAGGGACTGCAACATCAACCTTTCTAATGTTTTACCTAATACTGAAAGAAGGCCGAGCGGTCTTCATGATCGTGGGTCTGACTGATTGCAGTCGCCTCCCTTTTGCAGTGACAACACGGGCAGACTTCCACTGAGTGGGGAACTGTCCAACCTCCAGACAGTCATTAAATAAATTAGGGAGGCTGCTGCAGATTGTCCGCTCAGCCTTCCTTAGCATATTGCTTTCTATTCTATCTGGCCCAGGAGATTCGTTGGGCTTTTAGGTCGCAAGGGCCCTGCCGAGGTCGCCTGTCGTCCACAATGGAATGTCGGGCTCGTTCTGAGGGTCCATGATAGCATCTGGGGGTGCCCTGGCGTTCCCTTGCTACCCTCTGGGCTTCAGTATCTCGAGCTACTTGGTCGTCAGGGAACGCCTTTTCAAGGAGGATTTACAGTGAATTTTCGATGCTGCGGCCCGCAGCCTGACTCATTTTGCATTGCAGCTACGACCTGCTCTACGTTTGCTTTTCCTGCTGACACACCCAACCAATGCATTTCCTCAGCACTTTTCTTGCACCACACACCACGCCAGGGCACAGTCAATACCGCAACCCTGACGTTACCTGCCTCCACTCCAAGAGCTTCCGACACCGCCATACGAAGATCCGTCCTGTCGTGTTTGCTCTTTTTGGCTTGCCAGGATTACTGCAGACTGCTCGAGACCAACAGCGATGATGTCAGACCTCAGTTCTTCTCCAGACACAACTCTGTCCCTGGAGTCCCTCTCTCTCCATCCACCTCCTAGCCCTCAGATGACAATGTACCAGCAACTTGCTTGCAGACCACGTCACGACGCTTGATACCGCCTCCGTGAGTACGCGGACACACCTGCACCAAATGATTCAGACTCAAACAGGTTACCACAGGCACGGCAGCGAGTTCCCATGACAATCGCTTTAAAAGCCCCTCGAAACCTTGAGCATCTGTCCAATTCTCAGTATGGTCCCCATTCAGTCTTTGCCAAATCTTAGTCCTTGTGACACTTGGTCGTCTAATGTAAATGTTTAACGGAAATTAAATTTCTTTTTAAAAACGTTATTTTCGAAGTCACGAACATAACTTGTATATATGTATAAACTTCATTCACACACGTGTACATATTTATGTACACAGACTTACTTGACAGGCGAGGGAACAAAACCAGCCAGCGATGGCTAATTACTAACTGTTAACTACCACGATGTTGACAGCTGCAGGCGAGTGCAAAACTCGACATTTGGGTTTGGGATTGATGACACGAACTGTCATCTCCAAATTAATACCCCCCAACGTCAAGTGTATTTCAAAGATAGTTTACGCGTAGAATGGATGAGAACTTTTTGTACTACTTGGCAGTCAGAGAGGATGTAAGAGAGGGCCACGCGGCCCCTAATTCTCCCTGGTGGTGAAATAGAACGTTCTAGGCCCCTAGGGTAAACCAACCGGTATTAAAGATGTGAGCCTTGTTTGTGTGAGTGGCAAATCGTGAGGGAACGTAATTTGTAATGCGTAAATGCGTGTAACGCTAATGTTCAAATGTTCACTGTTGAACGAAATATTCACAATGTTTAACAAGTTGACACACTTTTTATTTATTGACAAAATTACGATTATGATTTACACGATATCATTGAAAGTGCACATTTTTTAACGGGTTACAACGATGAACATTCCTCTAACCAGCACCTGGTGACGCACACAGTGTGAGGTCGAGGCTTCTAACATGTTATCTCCCTCCCACTCGTTCTCTCTCTCTCTCTCTCAAGCTCATTCCGTTCCATCATTCAGATAATGAAAGTCGCGGCATCGAGTTTGGCGGGCTGAGATCGATATTTCTCATTATCCGGTCAGTTTTTCAGGTCGAATCCACCTTGGCGACCTGCCGGGTGCTATCAATGGTACGAAGCAACTTTAACCCTGTCGTGAAATCAATTTCCCTAACCTTTCCGCCTAATTAGGAAGTTGTGGCCCGAGGTCTCGACACCCGTTGGCTCTTCCAATATTTAAACACGGAGCGGGAGCCGTCGAGGACTCTTAAACTTATTGGGATGTCCCTACAATTCGTGATCGAAGTTCCAGAGGAGGGAAGTCGAACATGGAGTTCGCAGGAAGTTCACTGGGCGATTTCTTCCGGCAACTACCTCTCAATACGCGGCGGCAGCAAACGCGGGTTTTTAGACAATTCTGAAAGTGGATGGCTTGGAAGAGAGCTGCAGTTGCCCTTTGCGAAGATGTTACGCCATAAAGCAAATATCTGGTGCGTTGCAACACACAACTTTCCTTAGCTCTACGTAAATTCACTTTGTACATGGCTAATTCCATTTAATCAATTCATTTATCACTTAGTTAATTTGAACTTCGTCAAACAACGCTTTACGGTAGCAGAAAGCGGTAGCGCTTACAGTTCCGGAATTTATTGTGCTGCTCGTACTCATTGCAGGACCATTATTGAGCAATTGGTACACAGATAATTAATGAGGCTGTAAACACAATTTTTTTGAAGAAGGATAGTAATTACTTTTGCAGAGTTATTGGGTAAACACCTTTAGAACTGGTAGTAAGCGAAATGACAGTAGTTGAAATTCAGGAATTTATGGAGCCCCATGTATCTCATGAGCGTTTTTAAACACTCACCCTTTAGGTATTGGTTTGGACTACAATACCAATTTTTTTCAACATTCAACAAAAATCCCAGCGGAGTTAATAAGGAAAAAAACTGCGCTAAAAACGCTTTTCGTCGAAAATTTTGGTAATTTATTGTGCTGCTCTAGTCATTTTCCCACAAATGGGAATTTTATGGTGTGATTGCCTTATTGAGAGCTATCAATATAAAAAATTTAATCAAAATCGTTTGAGCTGTTTGGTGTTTTGATCACTATGATAACTATAGTTAACTTTCGATGGATTCTGCCCATACCCTCATTTTTTGCGTCCCATGGTAACCTGTAGGCTAGACATTAAGTTTCAGCTGATTTCGTACGGTGGTTTTCTCTAAAAATCGTTCACAGACACACAGACATACAAACCATTTTCCCAAATAGTGTTTTTCGGACTCAGGAGGGTCTGAAACGTAAAGATCTGAAGAAAACTCAAAAATTTTTTTTTTCAGCCGATTATATAACTTTCCTTTCTACTTCGTAGAGCCAAGGAAAGTAAAAAAGAGTGGTATTTCAACGCTTTTGTTTAAATGAAGTCCCGAAGCCGCGTTCATGACGGCGACAGCCTCAGCACTAAACGTTTCTAGAAGTGCATACAGACCCTTTGTCAGTGCAGCCACACATAGGCCTATTGTCACACTATCCCTTACTTGATAGAAGACGTGTTACATACCAGCTCCCTTCAGGAAGCCAGTTTGGAGTATGATGTCCTTCGCCGCGATTTCTGCTACGGTTTGGGGTTTGATGAGCCCCTGAGAGAAGTATTCGAATGTCAGCATTGCCTTCGCCCTTAGACAAGAAGGCATAATGAGCCTTTTCGCCTGTCTTAGTCAAGAGTTAGTTAGACTTCAATGTACGGTTCAGCTTCTTTTCTCTTCAAAACTCTTCACCTGGCACGTCTTGTGCCTCCAGTGCAGAGGGAAGAAGAAACTACTGTAGTTCTAGCCAAACTTAACAGCACTATGGGCTACAGCTCTTTACTGGGAGACTGGCTGAATGACAACCTACCTTACCTCCACTGGTCTGTGTTTGGTGGATTCTAGCGAAACTGCAAACACTGTGACTTTCAACTGTTATAATTCCCGTACGAGTGTTAAGGAACATTCATTTTCGATGGGGAACAGACTAATAACACATAGTTACAGTATTTATCTCACCAATTCTCACTTTGGAAGTGGATTCCACTACTTAACAACCGCCAACTAAACTCTTCATTTTCACTGGCACACTTTTTGGTGTTTCGTATTTGCCAGGTGATGGAGAACCTTCGTGTTTACCGCGTGGTGTGCTCTAAAACGCCACCTGTTTGTGAAACGGCTTTTGGTGGTTTTTTGTGATGTCTTGCTCCTATTGATCGTTTTTTCTCGTCGGTAACGTAATTTCCGAGACGCAAGTCCCGTCATCTGTTGCCGCATTCTACGCTGTACGTGTTCAATGTGCAGTTTTATTCTCGTGAAAGCGTTTCGGAACTAATAAATGCCTCGAGAGCCGAACACAGTTCCCTTCGTTCGCCGTTGGCTACTTCATTCTAAGGTCGATACGTAACCTCTGACTCAACGCCCGAACCCCGCTCTGGCCCAGTAACAACGTAACTTCTCTAATATCCTGTTATGAAACTCCTTCGCCCCGCTGTTTCCTGAGCTCCTCTCGACTTTTTTGTGCCCCATCGCCCACCGGCCTTTGCATCCTACTACTAATCCGTCGCGCTTTTGATTCAATCACACGTTCACTGAAATAGAATCGTTCTACCGACTCGATCTGCCAGCGGCTATTTGGCCTGTAGGCAGTGTACTGACTCCCCCCTCTCTGTGCAAGCTCCAGGATTGTAATGTTGTGAATTTTCACGTTCGTGTTTGTGGTGCATGTGTGATCGCGTGCTTTGGGGGCTGCATCAAGCGTCATGAAGAGGTCTACAGGCAGCTTGCATTGTCATCTGAGGGCAGGGAAGTGGTGAGAAACAGAGCGCAGGGTGTCTCTGAAGGAGGGCTGAGGCCTGACATCGTCGCCATTGCTCCTGACGAGTCTGCGGTGATCCTGTGTGTGCAGGTAGTATATGGAAGCCGGGGTCTCTCATTCTGCAAGCCAAGAAGCGCACAAATGACAAGACGGCGAATGCTCATGGAATGGAGGCAGGCAAAATCAGGATCGACTGTGTCGTGGCATAGTGTGTGGGGGAGAGTAAGTGCTGAGGATATGGGACGGCTGGATGTTTCAGCAGGTGTTGCTTGAATCGCATCTGAGTTGGCGGGCGTTTTGTCGTGGAACTTCCTCTTATCCATCTTATCCCCTTCTCGATCCTTATGTACCTGGGGATGTCATTAACCAATTTCGCGTACAGCATTTGTAAAGTCCAGTCATTCTGTATAACTTGTGTAATGAATTCAAATTCAGTTTTTTAAAACTTTTTTTCGCCCATTCGAACCCAACTTAGATATACGTTTTATATGTATGTACGATATTATGCATCAAATATACGAATATTGTGGGAAAGAATGATAGAAAGAAACATCAGTAAATGCATACGTGGTTGTTGTTGAGTAGAGGGGAAGTGACAGAGCGAAACTGGAAGTGCCAGTTCTGGCCCAATTGGAGTGAGGGAAGAAAACCACGCCTCGCATTATAGTACGAGGTTTTTGGCCACGCCCCTCGACCTATCACGTTGTAGTACGACATTTTTTATCCCCTCCGCCTCGCCCGTTTACCTCCTCCATCACAATTTTCGTCCAATCGTACTGTAGTACCTTTTTTACACCCACCTCCTGACCGAATTTCCGGATGTTGTCCACCTTTCCATCTATCTTACCCGCCTACCAACCAATTACATTGTAGTTCGTCATTTTTACACCCCGCCCGCCCCCCAGCCTTCTACCACGAGCCTCCTGTACTGTGGTAAGAGTACCCCCCCCCCCTCACCAACTGAAACTCCCGAGTCTGGATGACGTCACTTTTAAAAAAAGTTCCTTCCCTGGGATTAAACGCAGCACCTCACGTTCTATAGTTGAGCACTGTATCCACTGAGCTATCAATGAAACGTTGAGGAATAACATAAACTTGTGGTATAAGAGGGACAGACGTGACATCATCCTTGTGGGACGCTAGAGGCGAGTTTATACGATGCATGTTCACATGATCTTTCAAGGGCATGACTCATCAGCATGACGTAATAGCAGCTGCCCCAGGCTACTGCGTAGTATTATCAGAAATGTTTAATAGCTAAGAGGTTTCAAAATATGATGCAATAGCATGTCGTGTTTACATGATCGTTCAAGAGCATGACTCATCGTTTCACAACATATAGGCGTTCTATTCTCGGAATTTAATATTGACGCACAAAGTATCCGAAACGTGTTTCGCCTCGTCTATTGCGCAGTTGGATCGGAATTGTCTCAGGCTACCACCACGTGATCACAGCGCCAACTCAATATAAACTGAGCGGATTCATCCACCATTTTAGTTCTCCATCCATTGAAATAGGAGGAGATAAACCGTTCCTTGATGGAAACCCGGGCAGTTGGAAAGCCGCACGGAAACACCAGGGAAACAAGGAAGCGATCTGCTAATATTTGTCGTCTGCGAAAAAGTGGAGTTTCACCTGTTTCCGCCGGCAGAATATTGATGTAGACGAGCCCCAAATGCGATTCTGAGAGCTTGAGCGTGTAGTCGATCAAGAATCTGAAGCTTTGCATAAAATATAGACCCGTAGTCAATAACACTGCGAAATGTTGTTCTCATAGAATAGCAATGCTACCTGTGGATCTTCGAATTCCGTTGATGTAAACCAGACGAGCGCGTTGAGGTACATGACATCCTTCGCTGTTTCCTGGTTGAATTTATTCTAACACGACTTTCACGTAACGCGGTCTTGCGGATTTGTTCTTGTCCAACTCAAACGGCGCTCTTTGACTCACGCTCCTTCATGGGAGACCGACAAACTGTCCTGCGAAGGTCTCATTGGTGTTTGTGCATGCAATGCAGCCTTTTAGTGATTTCCTTGCGCTTACGTACTATGACTTTGCTATCAAGAAATGGTATTGCAAAGAAGACTGTGTGTTTTCTATTGTGGGGGAAAGAAAAAAAGTAGTTTATTATTACTATAATACTTTCTGTAGCCCTACGTACTAGGAAAGAAAGTTATGTACTCGGCTGAATTTTTATTTTAGTTTACCTTAACGTTTCAATGGCTACTGAGTCCGAAAATAAGTACCACTTGGCAAAATGGTATGTGTGTGTGCTTCTGTATCGCCACAAGACGATGCAATAAAGGTATAAGCAACTTCGGCTCAAAACTAACTATATTTATCACAGCGATCAAAGCACCTTTTTTTTCTCTGAAACAGCTCTGACGTACAGCTTCAAATAGCACAACAGCACCACGAAATTTTCATTTCTGGGGAAATGACGAGAACGGCACAATCAATGACGGTTTAATTTCAAACACCGCTGTTTCACTTAGTATCATTTCTGACCGTGTTTACGTGGTAATTTCAAGACAACAAACGCGATCTTTAACGACAAAAACGCTGCTAATTATTACACAACGAACGGTTTTTTATTCTCTTGCGCAGCCTGAAGTAGTCTCACACCTCCGAGTCCCATTCCATTCGATTCAGCATCGAAAAATACCTGTAAACTATACGAAACGTGGCCCGAATACGACGGAACGAAGAAAATTAAATATTCCAGGCGCCCGTAGGCGATTGGCACGACGATACGAGTACAATAGTTGGTGTGAGGCGGGAGGCAGGGCGGGAAATGAGCGCAGGCTGGGGAGACGCGATAATTTTCGCTACGTTATCCATCAAGTTCCTTCAAATTGTAGAATATGTCGAAGTGTATTTCCTACAAGTCCAACGTTTTTGATTCACACGAAGTCCTTCACCAGTGAGACTCGTCCTGTTCGACCCAGCATCTAAAAATCCCTTGAAAACGATACCAAAAACTTTTTTTTGCCATTTTTTTGCCCGTAACAACTACGGGCTTCGTCCGATCAGATTGCTGAGCAGGCGGGCACAACTAGATACCAAATGGGATTTTTGTACAAAAGGACGGATTTTTTAGACAACGTTAAAGGCACGAAACGGTCCGGGCGACGGAGGGATGTTGGAGATTTGGAATCCTGATGCCTTGAAAGCGTGAAGTGTCAAATTTTGAGCGGGATGTACAAAATATATGGGACGTAGTGACTGCAATGCGCGGCTCCGCTTCTTTTCTCTTAAAAACTCTCCTTTTCTCATCCGGCACGTCTTGGATCTCCAGTGTGGAGGAAACAAAAAACCTGTAGTTCCTGCCAAACCTAACAGCATCGACTGCTACTAAACAAGATTATAACCGTTTCGCCCAGTTTGCGAAGAAGGTTACGACAATAAAACGTGGCCACAGTTGATTTCTCTGTTTGAAACTTGCCCTCAAGTAAACAGTTATATCAGGCGTGATACCAGATTCAGAACTCTTTCCAGATGGTACAGATTCCCCAGGGTCTTAACTCCGTGTGGTAACACATAGGCAGCGCCTGTCGACAGGGAGACCCCCTCAATTGAATGAACTTTTTCAAGCCCTTTTATGTGATAAAATCCTAGCCGATCACGATTCATGTTTGGGGATGAGGGTTGAGGCCGCTCAAGCGGACTAAATGAATGCACCGCTATCGACGATAACTTTTCCTCAATTCAGTATTCCTCTGTTTTGTTTTTTTTTTTGCGCATTTAACGTCCTCTTCAATGAATTCGCAATTTTGCGTTCCTCGGGTCTAATTTTGCAGCCCCGCGCGAAACTCGTTAGTGAAATCGAGTGGAATTTAATTGTAATTTCGCTTCGCGTTCAAGTCAATTAGCCGACAGCCACTTTTTTCCTGTTGGGGGTCTTTGAAAGGTTTCAGGGGGTTCCTTCGAGCCTGCGCGGTTCAACTAAAATTACAACCGCTCGATAAATGATAATTCGATACAATTTTGTATTTCAAAGGAGACGCGCAACTTGTAATGACGTTCCGTATAATGAACCTGATTACAAGAGGGCCCGCTGTCCAGTTACTCTCGAAATGAGTTCGTATCGTTGGCCAGTGGATCTTGAAATCAGAGCAAAGGTTTCGTTTGAAGGTAGGGCGGCGTCTCAACGGTCGTGCGGTGGTTAGGATGAACTACGATGCGGTAGATCTTGGTTCGATCCCTTGAACTGGGCAGATCATATTTCAAATCTAGGACAATGAGGCTGACAGGAAGATGTAGCTACTCTTCTATCGTGGGAGATGAAAGAAACGTTCCCTTTTGTATACTAATGACCGATCATTAGAGCATCAGATCTGTACAAATGACAAGTTAGCATGCGTACGAATTCCATCCACGGTAAATACCATCACGTCCTGCCGGAATGGTTTTCATAGCACGTTCTCGAGGCATTGGGAAGAAGTCAGGCAGGACTTGGATTTCTTCGAGGAAGCAAGGAGCATCACACGCTCTTTAAGAGGATGTGACTGGGATCCTGATGAGAGACTCTGATGAGAAGGCTTGATGTTCTATTGCCCTGCTTTCTCCTGCAAATCAACCACCACTAGGATACCTACTCCACTACTTGTGAACAGGCTGGTACTCCGGCTCTCTCATTCTTTTAGCTACTGTTCTGGGGGCAGATTCAAGAAACCTTGGTTCTTCGCTCCTGCACAGGAAATGCAGTGCAGATATGGTGCGTCCTAGTTGCAGAAACTCCTGCGCTAGGAACAGCGCTCCTTGCCAGAATTTGTGGGTGAGGAGTCTCACATTCTCTCACCCCCACTCGACTGCTTAGCAAGCCTCAGAATCTCACTTCCCAAAAGTTACAAGGAGCTAGGTCTGGGCAACCTCTACTTGGGCTTCTGGTGTCACAGGGTGGTATTGGGGCGGGAGTGGGGCATATCCCCTCAGAAGCATACCAGTACAGCGACCTTTCAATGCTTATGTCATCATTTCTTTCGACAGGATGTTTCAACCAGGGCATTTCTGTATGCCCTGCAACATTACTGGCAATGGCAGTCGCCCAAAGTGTTGAAAATGGACGAAGAGAGGAATATGAAAGGGAAGGAGGCCAACGTTCTTGTCTTGTGTCTCTCCTCAAAGACCCTGGGAGCCAATGGGCAGCTGGGGCCTATGTGGGTATCACTCATGGCGGTGGGAAGGCCTGTAAGGTTTGTCTCCCCCTGCCCTCATTCTCCTAAGCACCAGACAGCCACCCTACAGGGAAACCAGGAACTCTTGCCTGGCCCCTCTAGGGCGTTACTGTCAACCACCACTGGGACGTTGGTAATGTTTAAAGCTATCCAGTCTATCACCCCTTCAGATTGACCAAACACACCAACACACACAGAACGAGCTTAAGAATCTGGAGAAAACTCTCATGGGAAGCGGAATGTAAAAACGCACACACACACTGCCTTATACTACGCTCAAATATGCGCGGTAAATAATGCCCTGTACATCCACCCTATGATAGTAGTTGACGTATTTAGCTGTGAGCCGCTATTGTTTGTACATCTGGAAGAGGCGGGTGAGTTTACTGCAGACTGGGGCATTGTGCCCCCTTCATCCCGTCAATATTTGACACGCGTCGAAGCTCGTTAGCGATTGATGTTTATATTGATTGACCCTTCGCTTGAACAGCTAGTCAAAGCTTCCTATCACAGCGCTGAGGGGCTTTCCTGAGCAATTAGTTAGACAGAAGGTTGATTGAGGTGTGCGCATGAGCCTCATTTTTACGTTGAGTCCATCTAGCACAATGTGTCGCGCGCCATGTGACATGCTTGCCAATTGTATCTGAGTGCCAAAAATGTTGTGAACTTCATACGCTCGAGTCACCGGCTCTCAATTTCATTTACTTGTTCACATTAACTATTTCGTTTTAATATTTACTTACGATTTCTTCCCAGTAATGTCGTTTTGTAGGTTCGTAATTTCCTCGATAGTAGTTTCGATCGCCGTCCTCAATAGGGCAGTCGTCTGGATTTTTAAACATTTATTTGTCGTTCGCGGGCGAATCCGAAAATATCGAGGGAAAGGTGGGGCGGGGTTGCTAATTATGAACCAAAACGAACCAATAGAGGAAGGCAACATACGAAAGTCATGAGCGGGCTCAATACAAACGTGCCAAGCACTCAGTAATCTCTGAGAGAAGGCGATATGGACAGTTGTGGTTAATATCATGGAAGCTGGAGCACAGGCACTCGCTCGGCGTCCAGTTCAAACCCAGACCTGTGGAGGCACGTTGTCACACACCACACACAAAACCAATAATTATTCACTAAGATCTGCAATTCTCAATAAATCGTTCAACTGCAGATTTTTGCAACGTTTATTTATATAGTGTTGTTGGGCACTGGAGGGGGAGTTGAAGAACGAAATAAAAAGAAACTCGGTGAGGGTAAGTGAGGACTGTATTGTACGTTAAATGAGTAGTGATTTGAGGGGACGACTCAAAATACGCGTGCACTGGTGCGGGAAACTGTATCAGAAAGTGAGTGCGAGAGCTGTTTCTGGCTCGAGAGTAGATAGAGGAATGTGTCTGTGTGAGCACTGGGAGACGAGTATATCTGGGCAGAGCTGTGTGTGTTGGGGAAAGAGGTAAATCAAAGGAAGGGAGAACATTCTGGAAAGTACAAAAGGGGAAATCCGTTGTCGTTGGAAGTTAAACCGAACAGGCCGCTTTCAGATTTTCCTGCGGCATAACATGAAAAGGGCCAAAACCTTTGAACTGAATGCACCTGAGATAAAGCACAAGCTCAAGAGCCTAACTACTGTGGCATGTGCCAAACGATTGTCAATATAGGCCAGGCCAAAAACACGAAAAGGAAGGTAAGTCTAGTTTTCAGAGGTTGAAAGAAGAGAATGAAAAGAAAAGAATAACATTGTTTCAGTCTAGTTAGCGTGTGGGAGAGGGGATGAGAGGAGGTGAAGAGAAAACTGGGACTTGACAGAGGGGAGCGACAAGGTAAGAAGGTTGAGGCGGGGAGGGATGATGTGAGGAGGTAGGCTTCTCTGGGGACAGCAAAGGGGCAGTGGTACAGGTCGAAGAGGACACACGGCGTGGTGCATGCCAGCCCACAGAGGCCAGGAGATACGGGGCATCGGTCTGTGCAGAAAGATGTCAGATGTGGAGAGAGCAGAGAGAAGCAAGCTTCGTTGTTCACTTCCCCGGGGATGGAGAGTTTAAATGACAGCGCCAAAATGCTCTGGACTATACTACACTCGTTATGGGGGCATCGGAGCACAGTCCAGTAAACGAAAATGTTCTGAACCACTGTCTGGGACGAGAAGACGATGGATGGAGCGTGGGCGAACTCTTCTGATGCTGGAGGATGCCGAATGTTATAGTTAGTGAGAAAACGGCGAATCTAGGAGGAGTGAAGTGGCCTTCGCCACTTGGCGTGTGGAGGTGAGAGTTCGGAAAGTCGTTTGTCGATAAAAACAAAAGCGGATTGAAGCGTCTCTTTTTCGTTCACCTATAATTGGGAGGCAGTAAGAAGATCGTTCAGTGACTGGTGGAGGGATTGTCGACAATATTTTCCTTCGCCTGCTTAAGCTCCATGTTTCGCTGTTAACTGGAACGCCAGTTAAATGTATATATTGTTTTTTACCGCTCCTTTCAGTACCCGCAATCCCTCCTTCAACGGAAGCTTTTCGATTTAATGTCCTATCATTATTACGGTAGCTATTAAAGCTGGGAACGCTGGTTCCCCGACTGCCGGATCGGGTGCTTTATTGGCTCTCCTTCCCCCTCCATACTATAGTAATTTGTCCTACAGTTTTCCCACACTACGTATTTCACGAAGCAACTTGAATTTTCACGGGAGGTAAATCACTGCCAATTACTCGTAAGTCTGAGAGCTAACTGCCGGTTTGAACTTTGCGAAGTGAGAGCGTCGTGTTCCAGAATGAGGATCCCGACCAAATTACCATGAAGACACCATGAGATGGCTCGTGGTATGTATATGTGTGCCCTGAAGACACCAGATGACTACATCGTAGTAGCAGTTCTCGTTGACACCAGAGGAGCGTTTAACCACCTATGGAGCTTAAAGGATGGGGAATTCCTCGTAAACTGTACTGTCTCTTCAGAAGTTATATGACAAAAAGAACTACGAATGTAGACAGGTCTCTGCCCAGAGAACGATAGAGAATGGGTGCACACAGTGCTTGCTGATTGGAATGCCGAGTCATGCGCCTATGTGGATGAACTGAATGTGGTGATCCGTACAAAGTTGATCCACGAAATCGAGGCGAAACCCCGTCAACTGCTCAGGAGTCAACCAAGTGCGTAGGAGTTGATATGAGGAGGGCTTCAGCCAACACCTCTGGTCCCTCATTACGAGCAATTAGCAAGGCATTTTGAGGTGTGTGTTACCATGGCACAATACTCATTGTTGGGCGCACGAATGGGGGAGCTTGAATTGAGAAATAAATTAATGTAGTGAATCAGTTTGAAAGTGTGTATTTAAACGCGAACTAGGGACTCTAAATACGTGTGAACTGGTTGCGTGGGAAACTAAATGGAGAGAGAGAAAGAAGTGCGAGATCTGAGAGACGAGTGAGTCGCGAGGCTTCAGAGGCAAACGAGATGGGCAAACTGGAAGACGAGTTTGCCAAAGCTGATGGATTATTGACTGTTGGAAAGAGGTGTCTGTTGTGGAGAGAAAAGTAAATTGAGGTGTGGGAAAAGGATATTATGGAAAGTCCGAAAGAAGGGGAAATCCATTGTCAATAATTGAAGAATTGGACTTTCCATAGGTTGTAATGGTTTTTGCGGTGGACTGCGCAAAGTGGCAACACTGACCGCCACCCGTGCAGGCGGCCGCTGTTTATATTAGCGTCGGAGCCACATTTTGAGATCAGAACGGCTATCGGCTCGTCAGCGAATAATATTCCTGTTATAAGTCAGTGTTTAAATTCCCCTTTTGATTGTGTGAAGTAAGGTAAGCGATCAGAGCTTTGTGTTTCATTTTCCCCATTGTCCCTTTATTGTCATTTAATACAATCCGAGCATAGGTTATTTATTTCATTCTAAAAGGAGTTCGTTTCATTTCATGCATTTCGAGTTTTGCCGATTAAATTCAAGTGGGTCTTAATTGCTTTATAATTTCATTTCCCATCACCTTCTTGAGAGTTGTTATTTTATTTATTTGATCGAGTGAGTATTATTGAGCGTATTTGATTTATTCTTTTCTTTTGGGCGCAGACACGACTTTCACGAGTGTTCTGTACGTGGAAATTGTGAGACAATTCCCCAAGTACGTCACAAGTTAAACAAAAGGGCTTGAAAACAGAAAGGTGTTTTGGGAAACAATGAATTTCTGTCAAGGCCAGTGAGTCCTGTTAGGGCAAGTTAGGGCACTTCGGGGGTAAAAAACCCAGCTAATTCAGCCTGCACCCAACAGCATCGTTTCCTAGGTTAGGAGAGAGAGAGAGAGAGAGAGAGAGAGAGAGAGAGAGAGAGAGAGAGAGAGAGAGAGAGAGAGAGAGAGAGAGAGAGAGAGAGAGAGAGAGAGAGAGAGAGAGGAGAGAGAGAGCGAGAGAGAGAGCGAGAGAGAGAGAGAGAGACAGAGTTGAGTTGTGAATAGTGCGAGAGCTGAGGGACGAGTGAGTCGCTAGACTTGACAGACAAATGAGTTGGGAGAACTGGGAGACGTCTGTTGTTCGCAACAGCTGATGGATAACTGTTGGAAAGAGCTGTGTGTTGTGGAGTGGAATGTAAAAATGTAAAAAGTCTATAAAAGGGGAAAACCAGTTGTCACACGGAAATAACTGAAGAACTGGGCTTTCCACAGGTACAAACAAAAGGGTTGAGATCAGAAAGGTGTTTGGGGACGCAATGACTTTCTGTAGGGCCAGTGAGTACCGTTCGGAGGTCTAGAAACCTAGCTAATTTGGCCTGCGCCGAACACTCATGTACGAGGCCATTTACATTGAAGTGATTGGCTACTGCCCCATTGTGTGTGGTAGCGAACTCACAGTCAACAGAAAACTGGCCCAATCCTAGAGAGCGTCACCTGTGGATCATCATCAAGGCCTACAAGATAGCATCCACCGAAGCACTTCAAGTGATCACTGGCCAGCACGGTGGACGAGTGAAGAGTGAAAAGGGAGCTTCCTCCACCTTCGGCCAAACTCCGTATAGACCTTTACAATGAACGAAAACGTGCCGCCCTAAATGAACGGGCAGTCCATAAATGGCAATTGAGATGGGAATCCTCATAAAACGGACGCGACGTGGGTTTTCCCAACATCCGCCAGTTCCTTACAGGACATGGTGACTTCAATGCTTGGCTTCGCTTCTTGTATCTCCAGTGCAAGCCTCTCCAAGGTTTACCCAGTTAGCGACAAAAGTTATGACAAAAAATGTAGCCACGGTTGATCATTCAGTTTGCAACTGGTCACCCTACCCATGGACATGCCTCCGTGTGGTGGCACATGGGCAAGAGCTCTAACAGAAACTGCCTTGATCTGGGATGGGGGAAAGCCGTAAGTGCCGTCGAAAGATGGGGCGGGCCAGCGACCATTCTGGCCTTAAGAGTTGTTTAAGCCTAACATGGTATCAGGTGAATGCACAGCTTGCAGCCTTGCGCTGGTGCATTATGGGGGCTGGTTAGGTGGCTGCCTCTGCCGGGCAAGGTAGGTAGAACCTAGCAATCCAATTCCTATCCAGGGTAAGGCCTGAAAACCCTGGAAAATGCGCCCTTGCCCTGCGGATATTGTGAGGCCGCTGGAAGGTATTTCGCCCATCCCAATTCATTTTTAACCTGTTGGGTATGTTGGAGGTGGAGGCCACCCGATCGGTACTCCCCCAGACATCCCCAAAAACAGGGTCAATCAAGCAACAATCATTTTGATAAGGAAACAGACCTTTCGTCTGTTCCTACGCACCACATATTTTCTTTGCAAGATTGCAATACTTCCCTTATTCTTTGCGTAGAGGAAAGTAATAGTTGAGGCGTGGAGCATATGATGCGTCGCATCACACAACTTTCTTTAGCCCCACGTGCATTAGCGAAACCAATCAAATTTGTTTTATATGCAGTTAATCTGAAATTTTAGAACTGAGCCCAACGTTCTACGTGGAAACTGGTAACGCTTAAAGTTCCACCATTTTTTGGGTTGCTCCTATTTATGTCACTCCATTCATCGAGTAACTATTTCACGGGTTATGTACGAGACGGTCTGGCGACGTTAACGTTCACTGTTTTGGAATTCCGAACACGAATAATACGAAGAATAATTTGAATTCCGTAATTTCGTGGGTTGCCCCTAATTATTTCACCGCCGCAGTTAACTCAGAATTGTGCACGTTCCCTATTGCAGTACTGGCTCAATTATTTGAAGAACGCGTCGAAAACATGGGGATTCATACGGAAGAAATAACACGAAAATCCGTACTCGCCGAAATGTTTGACGATTTACCGTGCACCTGCCACTTTCATCTAATTATGCCACTTGCGACTGCCTACACAGGAAACGTAATCAAAGTCGTTGGAGCCGTTTGGGCGAGCAAATATATGCGGTGTTTGTTGACTATAGTTAACGAACTGCTGTAAAATGCGATGGAACCTTCCTTTTTTACTTTCCGCTACCCGAAGGGAAGGAAAGTATAGTAATCGGCCCAAAAAAAAAAGTTGGGTTTTCTTCAGATCTTTACGTTTCAGACCCTTCTGAGTCTAAAAAACCTAATTTCGGAGAGAGGTCCGTGTGTATGTCTGTGTGTATGTCTGTGTGTATGTCTGTGTGTATGTCTGTGTGTGTGTGTGTCTGTAGTTCGATTTGCGGAGAACGGCTGATCCTGATTGAGCTGGTTCTTTTTTGTTTTGTTCGTTATTTTTTGTAGACACCAAAATAAGGTTATGGACGATTTCGGCCGGTGGAAGAGGGGTGGGGGACGAAAATGTACTAAAACTAGGGTTTTTCGCATTTTTCTCGAAAACGGCTCTAACGATTTTGATTAAACTTTAACATTATCTTCTACTAATCAATACCTCACTTTTTCTTCTCCATACATATCTCCATGAAAATACGGTGAACGGAGATATAGGCCCATGAAGCAAAAACAGGTTTTTTACGCTTTTTGGCAAAACGGCTTCGGCGATTTTCACCAAACTCACAGGATGTTTTCGAATAGTTAATACCTACATATTGTTCCGAATAAATGTTCCTCTGACAGTCCATTGAGCAGAGATAAAAATCAAAATGTGTCGAAAATAACGTTTTTTCGAACACTTCCGTAAATTCCAGGGTAACTGCTTCACCAGATGTGATAAATCCCAATGGAGTGTCTTTAAGTCTTCCATACCAACATTTCGTTCTCCATAATTATTTCTGTATATATATGTTGAACGGAGATATAAGGCAAGTTAACTCAGAAAAGGAGATTTGTCGAATATTAATTTATCGGTATTCCAATTTTCTCAAAAACGGCTCTAACGATTTCGATCAAACTTTCGGAGTACTCTCAGCTAACTAGTCCCTACATTTTGTTTTCCATAAATGTTTCTGTAGAAATGCGTTGAACGAAGATATAGCGCCCGCCTGTGTAGCTGGTGTTCTAACTTAAAGGGGTGGCGGAAAGTTGTGTGTTGCTACGCACCAGATATTCATACAAACCGATGGAAAGCGCTCTTTCAATTTCACGCGAAAATTTCATTTGGTATCTAGTTGCGCCCGCCTACTCGGCATTCCGATCGGACGAAACCCATGGTTGTTACGGACAAAAAATGGTTTAAACAATTAACAAAAACGAAATTTGGCAGTTTTATCGCAATTACGTCGAGTTTGTCATCGTTTCTTAGGTATTTTCTATGCTGAGCCGAATGAAACGAGTCTCAGAGGTGCACGACTGCTTCTAGATGGAAAAGAGTGACATCACTGTAAATATAGTGAGCCAAAGTCTACTACTAGAACAAACTCATCGTTTCTCCCTGGCCTACGCCCATTTCCCACGCTGCACTTCGTCCCACTCCTCGACCCACACAACTGTCAGCTCGACTCGTCACGTCGTGCCAATCGCCTAGAGCAGGGGTCTCCAAACGTTTCAGCCTTAGGGCCATACTGATCACTCCAGTAAGTTCCGAGAGCCAAATCCGTATTATCATTGTTGCCGGTGGTAAAAAGTGAAATAGTCCACTGATAAAGAAAAAAAGTCCGAAAAAGTACGCAACGTTTAAAAAAGGGAACTGAATTTGAGATTGCAAGGAGAAAACCAGCATCTTCCTGATTTATACACTAATATTAAATCACTCCGGAAGAAATTGATACCCGTTTCAATCACAACTACGAAGTAAATGTTTTTCACATTATAAAACATGTGAAATATTCAGCCACACCACTGAGCCTGGGTTTCCTATCGATTTTGCAATCGAAACTTTGAGCGCTTTGAAAGTAAATTTTGATCCTCATTTCTCGGACTTTGATGCCATTGCGAATCAAATTAAGATTTTTCATAATCCTTTTGATACTGACATTGAAACCCTTGCCCCGGAACTTCAAATGGAAGTGATTGATCTACAGTGCAGTGATATAATTAAGAACAAATATCAAAACTCATCTTTGTTGGAATTTTATAAGAGTCTTCCACTGACACAATTGGATAATTTGCATAAATTTGCTCGCGGGCTGTTTTCTGTTTTTGGTACTGCTTATTCGTGTGAGAAGACCTTTTCCAAAATGAAGTACACAAAAAATGTTTACAGATCTAAATTAACTGATGAGCATTAAATCTGTTTTAATAATTGGTACAAGTGAAATTAGTCCACAACTACAAACTATTGTCAGTGGAAAATCTCAATTACATAAATCTCATTAGTATTAAGTTATGTTTTTATTTTTAATGTTAGTTGGATTCATTTCAATAATTTGTTAGTTATTATATACTGAACTTAAATCTTCTGCATATTATACATGTCTTTATTCGTTGCAATTCTTTATCCATCTTATCACAAAAACAATAACAATAAGCCTACAACAATGTTATGAGTAGTTAGCCCCTGACCATATCAATGTAGATGTCATATTAATAATTATTCGACATGAAATTAGAATACTTCAGTAAACTAAATTTAATTTGCTGTGAAAAATGTGTTCTCTAAAAGGAGTTTTCAAGTATGCTAGCTCTCCGCGTGCCGGATGTGGCCCTCGGGCCGTAGTTTGGAGACCCCTGGCCTAGAGGAACCTGGAAAATGTTAATTTTCGTTGTTCCGTTGTAGGCCATTTTTCGTATCGTTCACTAGTGTTTTTCGATGCTGAATCGAATGGGATGGATCTCGGAGATGCCGTGCGAGACAATAATAAATAGTTCTGTAAAAACTGAAAGAAGTGGTAGTTCGTGAAACTGTTGTGTTTGTGCTTCTGTAATTTTCGGCGTTGCTCCTAATTATTTTATCGTACTGCCACTCTTGAGTTTTCTGAGAACGCCAGTATCGAACCAGCGAGATTTGGTTTATATGGGAGCCACCGCGAGTAAATAGGCCCCCCGAATGTACTGTCGAGAGCTTCCTTTGAAATGCGCCAATGTTCAGCGTTGGCGCGTTTCTCTTTCGAGTTCAGAAATCCGTTCGTCTGTCGAGGTTCAATATTCGCTCCTCTTGACTTCTCGTGCGGAGCGGAGCATCGTTTCCCGTCTGGGGATCGGCCTTTAAGGCGGATTTATGCCCGACGGCTACGAAACTACGGAGCCAACGCGCTTGTCTTTTTTTGGTAGTGGGAGGGGGGGGGGGCAAACGTGCCGTGACCGCTCAAATTAGACCGGTAGTGAGACAATTAAGAAGTAATCACTCGGGTTTGATGAGTGTTTCTCTCTGTTGATGAATCGTGGAACGAGGACGCTGTCGTCTGAAATGAGAGGAGTTCTCATCTTGATCGTTCAAATAGCTGGTTCAACGCATCACACAACTTTCCTCGGCACTCTGTGAAGAGTTCGGCGGTCAATTGATGAACGACTGAAAAACATGTTCATCTTCTTTAAACAACATCTCATACCGGGCCGTCATTCATCAACTACTGTTAATAGGTTGTTATTAGCGTGCTACGGCCATAGTATATCAATACCTAATTTAAATACGATAATTATCCATATTCTGGTAAACGTAATAAATACGAACAGGGTTGGCTTTCCTTCGGGTTACGAATCGATGGAAGATCCAGGTGGGAAGGGGGGGGGGGGTCGCTCTCTTGTGGCTGGGGCCGTGGTATATTATACAGACGGATCAGTGAGGGTGGCATAGCGGACGCTCGAGTTTATGGGCCAGGAGGGATCCAGACAGGGATAACACTGGGTGCGCTAGCGACAGTTTTCCAATCAGAGCTCTTCACTGTGGCGGCGTGCACGCAGGTCCTCCTGTGTAGGAGCCAGAGAGATCCTCAGGCTGGAGAGAGATATTATACGGATAAGATGACGCCTGTTTACAGGTCACTGTCCGCAGATTCTGCGATGTGGTGCTGGAGTCAGAGGAGCTTGTATTGTGTACGTATGAAGGGCTAGCTGGAGTGCGCCTCAGAGTGCTCAGGGTTCATCAGCTGCGGCTGGAAGAGGTTGCAGGGATGGACCTCAAGGTTTTCTTGCGTTTTGTGCGAGCCTGGTGGGGACATATTGGGGACACCACACCAGAGAACCCCAGCTCCATGGGAGCTGAGACGACATGAGAGGGTTCACGGCATAAACATTGCCAAGTCAAAGGGCAACTGGCCAGTGATCATTCAAGAGTGCCTCATTGGATGCTGTCTTGTAGACCTTGGAGATCCCCAGGAATTGGGCTATTACTCTCCATTGATTGACTGAGTTAATTACCTCTGACAACGGGCAGTATCCAATCACGCCTAAGTAAATGGCCTTTCGCTCACTTAAATACTTGACCTTCTTCTCAAGAAGGAGCCAGTGGCTGCCAACGCGTATTAACTGCTACTTAACTTTCCTTTCAAGAGCATGAGCTCAGTTTTGTCCTCAGTCACCTGCAGCTTGACGTGCTCGCACCAATGCGTGACAATTCGTAGCAGTTGATGGGATTTTGCCTGGGATTGACGTCTTACGTGGACTTTCTTTTGTACGCCCATATTATCTGTCTGTAAGGTTGCCGTCAAAAACTCCTTCGATGGACTAAACATCAAAATCTCTGCAGTTTTGCTTAATATGGAAAGAAGTCTAAGTGATCTTCATGATCACGGGTTACTATAGCAGCCTGTCGTTGCAGAGCAGATTTCCACTGAGCGGGAAACTGTCTGACCTACTGACTGTCATTAAATAAATTAACAAGTCTACAGAAGAACCCCTGCCCAGTCTTCCTCGACAAATTAACAACATTCCTCAGTCTCACTGCCTTGAGCGAATTATTATCACTACAGCCACCAATCAAATCCATTTTTCATTCAGGTCTCTATTGTTGTTTGGCAGGCCAAATTGGCTGGGTCTTTGACCTCTGAAATGTCCGCACAAGCTCTAAAGGAAAGTAATTGTTTCCCTAAACACCTTTCTATCTCAAGCCTTTTTGTTACCCATAGAAAGTCCACCTCTTCAGCTATTTCCAATTGACAACGGATCCCAGGAAACCCCTGGTCCCTGATCTGGACTTTCCTATCTATCTTTTCCCACCCCTCAATTTTAGATTCCTCTTCTCAATAGATAGCTCCTTCCAAGTCAGTCATCCTTAAGCTCTCACGATACAGTCGTCTCCCAGTTCTCCCAATGATTCGTCTCTCTCACTCTCTCCCTCCTCCCTTCCTCCACTTAGTATCTCACGACCAGTTCACATGTATTGAGTGCGTTTATATACTCGCGCTCAACCGCTATTCTGTCAGGTCTAATACAGTCCTCACTCACGCTCACCATGCCTATTTATTTCTCAGTTTCAAGCTTCCCAATTGTATTGCTCCTACTCATATCAGTGCACATGTGCTTAATTTGGAAATATGAGAAATACCAGTGAGTGAAAAGGCAGTGGTTTGAAATTCCAGAATTCCTGGGATTGCTTCTAGTTACGTTTTATGTACGTTCTCCCCGTATAGGAAGTTTATCAGAGTACCTTGATTTTTTGGGAACGCTGGTGTCACATCGAAGTGGTGACATAATGGTAAAATGGTTTTCGTCATCCATCATTTGTCTGTGCTTTCTGCGCGTTTCTTTTCGTCCTTTTTTAAATTTAGATAAGGGCCTCGTTCAGAATGACAAAAACTAGTTAGTTCGCACACAAACAAGTTAACTCGAACTTTTTTCGAGGTACACAATTGTGATATTTCGCGGATTACATAATTTATCTTTCCCCTAATGTTGCACTATTTTTATTTTTATTTTATTTTTTGTTGCAGAGTGAAGATGGCTGTGCATTATGCTGGTTGGGTAACATTAACAGTTTGGAGGAAAAAGTCGACAGTTCTTGCCATTGCAGTAGCTACTGTGATATTCATTTTTTTTCTACAGTACAATGTTTCAAGAACTCGAGAAAGAGATGAAAATGATATGCAAAAAGTCAGCGAGATGCAAGAACAGCGAACTCTCACTGGCGCTAGCGGAGGGGCGCAGCTCATTGGAAACCCTCCTCCGAATACGTTACCGCCTCTCCCATTGCAAGAGAAAATTGTTGCAGCCGAAGAATCACCTTATAGAGACGACGTGATTCAAGCTCGAAACGAGCACAACGCCGATGGCTCTGTTTTCGACGACATGCCCTCGCGAGCGCCTTATATACCCAAGCAAAGACTGACCCACCTCGATTTGAAAGGTGCCCCGCCTAAAATAGCTTACCTAAAGAAAATACTGAAACTGTCGAAAGAACTAGGAGCCACTGGGATCCTCCTAGAGTGGGAAGATATGTTCCCCTGGAGTGGATATTTGAAGAATGTTGCGGCAACAAATGCATTTACCAAAGAAGATGTGAAAGATTTGCTAGAGACTGCGAAAGAATTAGAGCTAGAAGTGATACCTTTGATTCAAACTTTTGGACACGTTGAATTGGCCCTCAAGCTCAATGACTTCAAGCATTTGAGAGAAGTTCCAGAATCTGCTCAAGCCCTTTGCCCTTCGTTGAATTCCTCGTTCGATTTAATTTACGCTATAGTTGATCAAGTAAGGACTTCTTTTTAAATTGACGTCAAATTGTTCCCTTTCAAAGAGATTCTTTGTAAGATGTTTATTACGCCGTTACGTGAGGCACTGCAAGAGCTAAGGTTTGATGTCGCACCAAGTGCAGCAAGCCTCCCGTTACTTACACTTTCCGCGGCTTTATCTTTACGTTTCGAGGCCTACAGAGTCCAAAAAAACTCATTCCCGCGCGTGGTTCGTGTAGTTCGATTTGCGGGAGGTCTTTTGGTTTATTATTCATTCTGAATAATAACCCTATGTTTTCGGTCACGAAAATTTTTTTACAACCCCCCCTCAAAATTTGATACTTTACGTTTCAAGACATGGAGATTCCAAATTTGCAATGTCCGTCCGCCGTCCGGGCCGTTTTGTGCCTTTAACGTGGTCTAAAAAATTCGTTCTTTCGCACAAACATCCCATTTGGTATCTAGTTGTGCCCGCCATCTCGGCAATCCGATCGGACGAAGCCCATGGTTGTTATGGACAAAAAATGGTTAAAAAATGAACGAAACGCAGTATAATCGCAAATAAGCCGTGTTTTGTACCGTTTTCAAGGCCCGCTCGTCTTGAAACGCCCTTTGGACTCGCAACGTCCTGCCAATTGCCGAGCGAGGGTTCGCTGGAAGCCCCCATCCCAATTTCCTCGACTCTTTTGCCCGACGGGGTGGAGGAAGGTTAAGGCCACTTCCTCCACACACCCCTCCATCGTATCATAAATGCCTACACACGTTTACAGGCGCCTGGCACGGGGGGAATATTCAGTTTTCGTAGTTCCATTGTAGTCAGGTCATGTTTCGTATGGTTTACTAGTGTTTTTCTCGGAGCTGTAATACTAGGTCAAGCTGTTCATGACAATAATAAACCATTGTGTAATAATTTTCAGGGTTTTTTGTTATTTATTGTAGATGCGAAAATAAGGTTATGGGCGATTCGGGTCGATGGGAATGAGTGGGTGGGGGAGAGGTGGCGAAAATGAACCAAAAACTAGGGTATTTCGTATTTTTCTTGAAAACGGCAGTGACGATTTTGATTAAACTTCCAAATTATCTTCTACTGATTAATACCTAACTTGTCTTCTCGATAAATATCCCCATGGAAATACGGTGAACGGAGATATAGGCGTGAAAAAAATGGTTTTTACGCGAAACGGCTTCAACAATTGTCACCAAACTCACAGGATGTTTTTAAATAGTTAATACCTGTATATTTTTCACAATACGTGTTCCTCTGACCGTCTATTGAGCAGGTATAAAAATCAAAATGTGTCGAAAACCATGTCCATTTGAACACGTCCGTAATTTTCCGAGTAACTGCGCAACTGGCTTCGATCAATGTTACGTAGTGTCTTTTGGCAACCTTTACCCACATTTTGTTCTCTGTAATTATTTCTGTATCTATCGGTTGAACGTAGATAAACGCCATGATCGCTCGGAAAAAGAGATTTGTCGAATATTAATTTATCGATTTTCCAATTTTCTCAAAACGACTCGAACGATTTCGATCAAGCTTAAGTAATACTCTCGGCTAACTAATACCTACATTTTGTTCTCGATAAACGTTCTTGTATAAATGCGTTGAACGAAGATACAGCCTCCCTATACGTAGCGGGTCGTCGAATTTTTATTCAATATTTGTCGTCACCAGGCTGATGGGAGGAGTTCACCCTAACCCTCTGAAGAACAAACTTGGTACCGAAATTGGCGGAAGGTGTGCGAGATTTTGTTGGCTGAGCACGTACAGGTCGCAGATTGATTCGTGCAATAACGCTTTTATGCTGCTCGTAAATGGCTGCAATTCTGTACGAAAGAACTAGCTGGAAAGTAGCTCGACTGTTTCACTGGCTTCTACGCGGGACAAACCCCAGTGAAATAGGATGCAAATTGCTTGCCCTAGATTATCCTTGATCTAAAAAGTACGGAGGAGAGTCTCACAACCGTCATTGTGTGGGCATTTCAAAGTAAAAAATAAATCGATCGGAATAAAATCGAACTGGAAGGAAAGATTCAACAAAAGTAACTTATAATGAGCAAAATTTAAGAACGAAGCGAAAAACAAATAATTCAACAACTAAAAACTGAACTTCTGAGGGGACAAGCGGGGAAAGTAAACTTGAAAGTAATTTTAACCAATTAAAAATGAAAGGCGAAATAAAAATAAAACGTCCCTAAATTTTAGAAAAAGCGAGAGCAGAGTGAGAATTGATTCATGCTGTGGGAGCGTAAAAATGGAACTTCGATGGAGGGCATAACACGTCGGTCGGAAAATGGTTTTACTATTTATTTCGAGATTATGTTCAGGAAATGTGATGGCAAGTAATGGGGGAGAATCGACGGATCGAAGCTTGAAATAGTGCATCCTTTATGGAATGGATCTAGCTACCTTGTAGGGAATCCTCGGATTTGGTTCGTTCTTTCTTTTTCAGTTTTAATTTATTTGACTGTGTGCGAAGTCATTTGCAAGCTAAGCGGTGCTCGTGTTATACTCTTCAGACAGCCACAAGCCCGCTTTCGCTTATAGTTCCATGCTTTCATGCCGCGTTTTTCAGTTCCAGGCGAAGCGCCTACATGTTATTCGTGGCTCCTCTTTTCGAATAAATTCCTATTTTGTCTCACAGAAAACCGGTATCTAGACAAATCCCCTACTCCTGTAGATACTTTTGTGTTGAAACTTTCTCACTCCAAAGTCCTCAATCTTTCCTCTATAATCGAGAAGACTGAATCTCCCAAAGATAACTTTTGCATAAATTAATAGCTTGCTGAGGCAGCGCATAAATTATTTCAAGACTGAGCAATATAACGCGTGCGGGGTGTAACGAGCACTTTAGGACACAGAGAAATGAATGAAAGCGAAACCAGCGGTTAAAGAAGCGACCAGTAAAAGCCAGAAGGTCATGCGCACGAATAACCTGAATTACTTGGAGCGTTGCTGTTGAGGAGGTTATTGTTGATACTGGGTGCTGTGGCGCTATTCTGACGTGGCTGCTGGTTGTAGGATCTGTGACTGATACCAGGTGTAGCACAGAGCGTGGGAGGGTTTGGCTATGGGAGTGGCCACTGGATAGAGTGGACGACGTATAATGGTTTGACTCTTTCATCAAGATGTTATTGTTATCCTTTCGTGTGACAAGGACGGGGCCAGGTGGCTGCAGAAGCTTCCATGGTCTCATTACTAAGGAACGCATGGGAACAAATAGTTAAGTCTATGAAGGCAAATAAGCTTAATCATAGTACCTGATAGAGAATGGATATTTGAAAGTGAGTCAGACAATGAAACCTCCAGAACCTCTGCATTTCTGATGCTGATGGAACAAACCACCAAGGCACCAGCTTGGATACACAATGTAGCATCCCTTCACACTTCTTAAGCATGTGGTCTACTATGCAGTTAGTGCTAGGAACCGATTGCTAACTGGCCGCTGACTGATTCAGCTAGATCTGGATGAAGTGGTAGTAACTATGCATGGCTCATTTGGTAGGGATCTTGCAGCAGTTTGTAGCCTTCGTGATGGTACAATGCAGAGCACCATCTGTGCAAAAATTGAGGAGCTCATAGTAGTGTTTTTGTGAGAAGCAAGTTAGTTCAATGTGTTGCTGAAAGCACACTCCTTTGAACGGCTACGACCAGGCCAGCCAATTCTACAACCATGTTTGAGTAGTCTTTGATATTTTACATGTGGCAGTGGACTTGCTGACTCAGCACAGGTTACCCCAGGGTTAGGCGTAGCCTCCCAATGTGCTGTGAAATGGTAAGGCCAAAATTTATGAACTTGGTTCCGACGAGAGCATCATTTTTCGTATGTACCTCTTTAGAGACAGTAAACGTAATTTATACCTGTTTAACTGACCAACATACCAGCTAGTCCCTGGTACGCATAAAGTCGGTGCATGTCGTTCTAATTGACCAAAGTGTTAACTTAGTGCTGAATTATTGTGCTAAATAGTAATGTTAAACTTTATTCACTTGGTTTAATTTGTGGTGCTGGGAAGTCAGATCATGAATTTGAGTATACTGTTCTGTCCATGTGTGGGGTAGCGTATGAAGACTTCTAGTGGGAAGCAAGTGGGGGCTGCATGTTTGTGAAGGCTGATACACCCTGGTTAGACGCTTTAAGCAAAAATGAACGTAATTTCAAGAACTAGGATTCTCAAAATTTACCACATGTTTTCTAATGTGAAGTACAGTTCATAATTTTCTGAAATATTAACTTAATAATCTAACCAACTCGTGTTCTCAATCAACTGACTAACTTTCTCCACTATTCCTATTTTGATTTCAGGTGATGGAGTTACATCCCAACATCAATTATCTTCACATTGGTTGTGATGAAGTATTTCAAATGGGGGAATGCTCACGTTGTAAAGTTCAACCCCGCGATACGTTGTTTTTGGGGCATGTAGCAAAAGTGGCTAGATACGTGAAGAATAAATACCGCCGAGTGACTCCAATAATTTGGGATGATATGCTGCGACACTTACCGCTTAGTAGTCTTGAACAGTACAAACTAAGCGATCTAGTAGAGCCTATGGTAAGACCTTATTGCAATTAAATTGTTTGTCTAGTTTTCATGGACAGGGATGGGACTAACGTCCAAATATGCCCTGGTATACTACACTCATGACTCGGTGCAGGATGGCCTTGCAGGGGCAGGCATCTATGAACCAAGAATTAGAGCAGCGATCCCATTGGGGTTGCTGGCCACGGTGTTCCAAGCAGAGGTGCCTGCAGTGACAGTCTGTGTGCAGCGGCTGCTGCAGAGGGGGCTGAAGTGGCAGAGGATCTACGTCATGTTGGACAGTCAGGCCACTATCATGGCCTTAGCCTCATACTGTCTTACATCGCGGCTGGTGTCGGAGTGTCTGACTGGACTGAAGGCCCTGGCCGAGGACAACAGTGTAACACTGTGTTGGGTGCCAGCGCCTCAGGGTATAGAGGGAAGCGAACGGGCTGATGCGTAGCAAAGAAGGGATCGGCGCAGATCCCTGTTGGCCCCGAGCCCTTTGTTTGGACTACCAGGAGCTACCTACGTAGAGAGGTTGCCAAATGGAGGATAGGTGCAGGGCTCCCCCATCGTAAGGGGCTGCCTGGCCTTAGACAGTCAAAACTCTTCATCCGACTCTCCAAAGGGAGGGCCAAGGAGGTGCTTGCACTGGGGAGGAAGTATATGGGGATCATATGTGGCCAGTTCACAGGTCACTGTCCGCTGAGTTACGCCCTTGCAAACATTGGCAAGTGCGAGGTACACATATGCAGCTTCTGAGAAGTGGGGCTAGAGATGATAGAGCATGTGTTGTGCGTACGCGATGGACTCGCGGCATTGCCCCGTCGTGTGTTTGGGAGGCCCTTTCCTCAGCCAGAAGAGGTGGCAAATGCAGAACTTGCAGATGTCCTCCGCTTTGTGCGGGGGTGGTGGGGGCGCATAGGTGACGTCACACCAAGTGAGACCAGTGCCATGAGGCCTGGAGGTTGTGCAGGGGGGGGGGCATGACCTGAGGATCATGGACGCCCTTACAATAAGCCCATTTGTGGCCACAGTGAGGGTTTCACCTGCATCCACCGTTAAAAAAAAACGTGGCAAGGAATCCTGTTGTCGTATCAACCCCTCCCAAAGTCACTGAAGTTGCGCTGAGTGTTGGTGGAATCCTATTCAGTCAGCCAGTTACTGAAATTCAGTGAAAGCGTTTTTTTTTGGTCTCCTGCTATTAAGTGATGAATTCATAAATTTAACGACGCGACACGGGATTTCTTCTCATATTGACCATTCTTGAATCCTCATGCAGGAATCTTAAGGGGTTATGCCAGTCGTCTTGCATCACAGATTTTTATATTGAAAGAGCATTTAGTTGTATGTGGTACGTAGGCCTAGAGCTGAAAATCTGGCCTCATTTTTCTCCCAATACTCTCTCACACATGTGTCATTTCTCTACAGAAATCAGTTTTCACCCAATGTGAATTGTTTGCCATAGTACCATTTATAGATGCTACATTGTAATAGTGGATAATGTTACTTTAAGGAAGAAATCAGGTGATTTAAAAGACCAAAGCTAGAGATTGAAAGTGTGTACATGGATTGATTCTGAGTGGCATTATAAATAACGACAAACCTTTTGTCACTAAATTACTCGATGTCAGTAGTCACAAAGAGGCTTTTTAATTAGTAGGAAGACGCTCCATGGCGTTTCTTTAACACTTTGCCATAGCTTTACAAAAAACCTCGTTCGAACTCTTAATCAACTAGTTGTGTGATCAGGAGGGGAAATTCAACTGTCATTGGCCGAATAACGATTTTTGAGATGTCTTTAAATCTTTCCATTTCAGAGTTCCCTGAGTCCAAAACACAGTTTTTGGAGAAATGTTTTTGCTTTCCTATCGAGGTCACTGCATAAAGATTGTCGATTTAGGTTTCATCATTGACGAATCCCAGGTTCAGGCTAGAGGTGTCCTCGAGAAAGGTCGGAACTGTTCTGAAGTAAAGTGAAGTCAGAGTAGTCTGCTCAGCTGAAACCAGCCCCCCCCCCCCTTAAAGATAGCCTTTGACAAGTTTCCAATAGTAGCCAATTCCAATGGAAGCCAAAGGAGAAGCTGAATGTTAGGAGGTCGACTGTGTGTTAGCCAATGAGTCTTGACACAATGGCACACTGTGATCCTTATTCCTTGTGGACTTTACTCTGATTCTCTCTAGAGGGGTGGGTGTATGTTTCTCTCTACCGCCATTTTGTTCTGGATTCGTACAGGATCAGCTGCGGTGCAGTGAGACAGCAATACCATCTGCCCTAAAGACCAGTAAGCTCATGGCTGCTCTTCGTGGTTCAGGTGGGTGAATGATGCAGAACACAAGTTTGAGAGAGATGGAGTAGAAAAAGATCCTCAAATTAGTGAAGGGGACCGGTAGATTCTGGTGTCCCTTCTAAAGAAGCCAATCTGACTGCCACTAACTCTGGGGAGATAAGAAATGAGTCTTGGATGGCCACTTCTGTCATTGTTCCTTCGGAATTGGCTGGTGCCCTGTTATCTTCTTCTTCTTGGTGGAATCGGGCCCTATTCTTCGGCATGGGTGAAATGGAAGAGACTGATGGAATTTTGCCACATGTGGTGTCACTGCTTACCACAATGAAATGTGTGAGAGGCGGGGATTGCGGCTGGTTGCTCCCATGCTTGTGGTAACCTCATCGAATTGCTAAATCAATGGTGTTGATCAGCCTTTGAACCCATAGGGGTTGTGCCAAACGTTATGACACGCTCCACAAGCCAAACGTTGGGCAGCTCCTGGGGTCTTGTCGTTCAAGTGGATGTGAAAAAGGTATGAAGTTCGACATTGTCACTATTGGTCCTAACCAACCTGAAGAGTTCCTAAATGCCCAGGTTGTCTCTGGCCGGCGAGAAACTAGCCCTTTTGCTTGCTTTGCTTGGACTAGCCCTGCACAAATACAAGATGGAACCTCTTACGGTGATGTCAGGATCTTGTTGAAAATATCAGGGTGGCAGCATCCATCGGTTCCACAGCTAGTGTACGCCATTCCACACAGAATCCCCATCAACCTTCATGTCACTCTTTGGGTCTAAAACCCCAATTGTTGGTCATAGGTGCATGAGCTGTGTAAGAAACACACTGTACTAGTTTGCAGAGTGATGAAAATTATTTACGTTGGTTTTAGCAAAGTTGTGTAAAGCTTCAAATGTTTGTCATTCTCAGAATGTATATAATCCTATTTCATTTTTCAGTACTGTACACTTTCCCCTTTTCTGTCTTTTTCCCTTTGTGAGCATTGCATGATTGATGAACGTTCATTGTATTATTTCTGTATGTTCCCCACCCTTGTTATATGTTTTTGTTAATTATACTTCATATTTTCTGTTTACAGGTATGGGTGTATGCAGAAGATGTATACAGATTTGTTCCTCTGCCCATTTGGGAGAAATACGCCTCCGTTTTTCCTACTGTATGGGCTGCTAGCGCTTTTAAAGGCGCTTTTGGTGAAACGTTGTACATTCCTAATATTAAACGCCACTTGGATAACAATTTACGATGGCTTGAAGTAATGTCCAACGAAGGACCCAAATTCAAATCGGGTTTTCAAGGAATTGTGATAACAGGGTGGCAAAGGTGAATGATCAAATTGTGTTATCTAGTTGAAATAAAATTGTCGTGTTATATACTAAGCCTGATCGGAACGGATGAAGAAAACAAATCCAAAAAGCTAACCAGAGCTAACGTGGCATATTAGTGTGCCATACTGAAAATGACCCAATTTAGGGTTGCCTCAGTGGCTAGCTGTTGTAGAAAGAGTTATGTAATCGGCTGAACTATAGTGATTTTTACTTTCCTCTACCCAAAGGGAAAGAAAAGTATAGTAATCGTGTAAAAAAAAAAAATTTGGGTTTTCGTCAGATCTTTACGTTTTGAGGCCTATTGAACCTAAAAAACCTCATTTCGGTGGTCCGTGTGTGTAGTTCGATTTGCGGGAGAACAGCTGGACCGATTGAGCTGGTTATTTTTTGTCTTGTTCGTTATTTTTGTAGACACCAAAATAAGGTTATGGGCGACGAAAATGTAACAAAAACTAGGGGTTTTCGCCTTTTTCTCGAAAACATCTCTAAGGATTTTGATTAAACTTTCAAATTATCTTTTACTAATCAATACCTAATTTTTCCTCTCCATACATATCTCCATGAAAATACGGTGAACGGAGATATAGGCCTATGAAGCAAAAATAGGTTTTTTACGCTTTTTGGCGTAACGGCTTCAACGATTGATTATCACCAAACTTTCAAGATTTTTTCGAATAGTTAATACCTACATATTGTTCTCAATTAACGTTCCTCTGACCGAGATAAAAATCAAAATGACTCGAAAATAACGTTTTTTCGAACATTTCCGTAAATTCCATGGTAACTGCTTCACCAGATGTGATAAATCTTGTAAAGTGTCTTCTAGCATTCTAACCCACATTTCGTTCTCTATAATTATTTCTGTATACATATGTTGAATGGAGATATAAGCCAAGTTAACACAGAAAAGGAGATTTGTCACACAATTCATTTGAAACATACCTTCACGACGACCGAAAGTAGTACTTACAGTTCTGGATTTTATTGTGCCCCTAGTACTTATATCCCGACCATTATTGAGCGGTACACAACGAACGAGACGACACAATTTTTTGAAAAGGAAAATTATCACTTTTCCAGATTTATCGATTACAATATGTGGTAATTGAAATGGTGGTGGTTGAAATTGCGTAATTTATGGAGTAGCTTGTATGTATCTTACCGTAAATACTTCTAACGGATCGCACAATGTCCATACTTGACTCCCTTGGTCATAAATAAAGTCAGAGTGTTTGACGATAACAAACAACACAACTGACGTGGAAGAGCTGAGATCGTTAGCGAACGAGGGAAGAGAGCGCCTGATTCATGTACAACGTTACCAATACAATTTTTAAGAAATCGAAAAACAAGTTACCTCGTCCATTCACCAAAAAATGACAGTAACAATTCAGAAAATTGATTTAACGCGCTCGAGTTTTCACTAAGTTTTACTGGGCAACGTCCGATTTGGCAACGGCCGCGCGATCTGTACGACGTTGTGTAAACTAAAGTAGTTTCCCCCTTTGCCGCTAGAGTCTCGCTTGGTTTTGAACAAAACTTGGAAATATTTACGATTCGGTCGAGCCCTCGCGATATAACGGATGTAGAGCGAATTAAAATAGTCGCGAGCTCTTTACTGTTGATGATCTCTTGTTCAAATATATTTCCCCGAACTGAAACTTTTGGGCCATTTGACTGTTCAGCGGCTCGTTGTCGAAACTTCTCTTTCGCCCGATTCAACTCGCGCTCTATCTCACATAGTTTAGACGCTCGCCGCTAGAGCGCAGGAGTGAAACCAAAACCTTCCAGTCAGACGAAATTGTCAAAATCGAGTAGTGATGGACATTTAAAAAAAACATCGATGTTTTCTTCGATTGAATGCATCGGATTGTTGCATCGATCAAAAAATACGTCGATGTTTTCTATACATCGAGTGTTTTTCTATGAGTTAGATATGTATGTGGTTTAGAAATGAAAAGCAAGCATCTATTAAAATAACTTTATTACCTATACATTTATTTTTAATATATATCCTGATAATTTTTATCTATACTTTGTAAAAACCAAATGTTACCCAATCTTTTTCCTTTGTTGAGTACGTGCGCCACTCGCGATATCACTCTCTCCGATGGCACTGATGTGCCCACCATTGTTAGATATTTAAACGCATTTTAATGCAATGTTGTAAACTGTATTTTGTAATCCTTCTAAATCTATCATGATATTAATATTACAAATAACGTGTTGATCAGTTTAACACTTTGATTTATCAATATTTTTGCTAACACGACCCAGCAAATTTTAAAATGAAAGCTGAATCAAGCTGAGTTGCTTTTTGAAGCATTTAACTGTAAGTAAGAGAAAGAGACGGCAGGTCAATTCAATCAGCCATTTGCATTTATATTTTTTATGGGTTGGTTGCACTGACCTCTATAATACTGGCGACGTTTTCAACTAGTGATACCGCTTTTTGACGAAACACCTTGCGAGTGCTAAATAATGTAATTGAAAAAGACAAAAAAAAAAAGAAGGTATTAACTGTTGTGAGATAGGGGGGTAGGTTTGATTGTTTGCCTTTTCAATGCTTAGAAAAAAAAACATCGATGTATACTTAATGTTTTAAACTTAACAGTACATCAGTTTGATTCAATGCATCGTTACTATACATCGAGTATTTTTAAAACATCGATGTATTTCGTCCACTCCTAAAATCATGCCTTTTTCAGCGGTTTATGTAGCTCAAATCACTAATCTAACTAGTTTTACGCTCCTTTTATGCAAATTTGATCAATATAACATTGGTAGGTCCCAAAGCACCACACTTTTATGACACCTTCGATTTTCCGTGGTGGGTTAAGCAGCCACACTGCACAACTTCCCTTAGCTCGACGTCCATTCAATTTGTTCATTGCTTTTCCTGCCAACTCAATTTTTTTTTCTTTCAATTCATATAAACTTGATAAAATACCACTTCACAATGGTAGGAAGCGGTAGCGCCCACAATTATGGAATTTATTATGCTGCTTGAACTCAGAAGCTGACTATTATTGAGCAAGTGGTACACGGAGAATTAATGAGGCTGTTAACACTTTTTGTTTTTGAAAAGGATAATAATCACTTTCTCCGAGTTATGGGTGGAAAATTTTTAGAAATGGTAGTAAGTGAAACAGCCGTGGTTGAAATTCCGGAATTTGTATAGTAGCCCCTTGTATATCTTATGAGCGTTATTTAAAACTTGTATAAGTACTTGGTCAGACTACCACCTGAATTCTTCTGATGATCCTAGTCACATTTTAACGGAGTTTATAAGAAACAAAAAACTGCGCTACGATTTTCGTCGAAATGTTCGGTAATTTATTGCGCAGCTGTCGTTATTTTCCCACAAATGGGAGTTTCACGGTATTGTTGTCTCATTTGGAGCTGTCCACGTAAGAAAATTAATCAAAATCGTTCGAGCCCCGTTTCGAGAAAAAAAAAGAAAAAAAGTGCTTTGATCACTATGATAACTATAGTTATTTTTCGGCGAATTTCGCTCATACCCTTATTTTGTCTTTCTATAGTGACCTGCAGGCTAGATATAAAGTTTGAGCACATTTGGTTCAGACGTTTGTCTCTCAAAATTGTTCACACACAAACCATTTTCCCGAATAGTGTTTTTCAGACTCAGTAGGGTCAAAAACGACGTAAAGATCAGAAGAAAACTCAAAATTTTGTTACAGCGGGTTACATAACTTTTCTTTCTACTTCGTAGAGCCAAGGAAAGTAAAAAGGCTATAAAATACAACAGTGCACGAAGAAGTTACCTGGAAATGCAGTATCTCACCCTTCAAGAGTTCATTAGGAGAAATATTTTCAAGTAGGTGAAGTAGCAGCTGAGGCCCTCGCGTTAGTTCAGTTGTTTGGACTATAATACAGTAGGTGCACATTTGATCCTAGGAATTTCGAGGAAAGTTTTTCCAGTCGAGTCTCGAACCAGTAAGACTCGTGGTAACGCAACGCCGCCCAAACAACATGAAATATGGTGTGATGTCGCCACTAAGAAACCGTTATTTCCCCCCGCCCCCCAACCACTGGCCCATTTTCTTAATTGTCAATCAGCACGGTATATTCAACATGAAGTTGTGCGGTGAATTGGTGTCTTTTACAGAAGACTGAGCATTGTTTATCCCAGGGCGGATAGCTGAGAACGGGTAGTTAATGTGGTATCTAGCGACGTAATAGTAATCAAGGAGTGTCTCGGTAAAATATCGTTTGTCTTAAATGATTATAAAACACAGTTCGTACATTTCTTCCAGGTACACAATGGTGTGGCTAACTTGGGAGCTGTAGCTTAGTGGGAGGGTGTTCCTGTCCCCCATCATGGACGAATGTTTAACATTGTTCCCTCATGTATCGAAAAATGTAAAGTTCACCAGAAACTTGATACATGTCGTGTTATAGTTGAGTCGTTTTTTGGATAGACCTAGGTCGTGTTATAAAAAAAGAGGGGGGGGGGGACTACTTGTGATCGCATGAGTCTACGAATAACTTCATCCTAAAAATAATTACGTTAATGTTTGCTTCGGAAGAATCAAACTAACATATCGCTGAATGCCAACAGACATTCGTTCATTAAAACAATCCAATCCCCGTAATCTACCACATAGGAATTTTGATTAACGGACATAATTGTAGTCACAAATACATGGAGCAACGAGATGTGTTTGAAGAACTGATATTAATTGAGGTTTATGTACTGTATAACCATAAACATCTCCAGTATACCTACGTGCAATAGATCTTGGCAATTCTATCAGTTAAGTTCGGGCTTCACCTACAAATAACTTGCCTTCCACATGATTAGTGAAGAACATCGAGCCCATGTTGATGAAAGCATTTCAAGTTTTACCAGGCCTACGTTTTTGAAAAGACGTGTCTATGACAACAGTTAGTACGTTGCTAGAACAGTAGTGTTTGTCAACTGGACCAATTACAAATTAAAACGAGCGGTGCGTAGCAACATACAACTTTCTACCAACCCCCGTAAGTTCGAACACCAGCTACACATGTGGGCGCTGTATCTTCGTTCAACGCATTTCTACAGAAACATTTTTGGAGAACAAAACGTAGAGACTAGTTACCTGAGAGTACTCTGTAAGTTTGATCGAAATTATTAACTTGGGTTATATCTCCGTTCAACATATATATATATATAGAAATAATAATTCAGAACATAATGTGGGTATGGGTGACTAGAAGACACTCCATAAGATTTATCACATCTGTTGGAGCAGTTACCCTGGAATTTACGAGAATATGTGAAAAAAAACGTTATTTTCGACACATTTTGATCTTTATCTCTGTTCAATGGACTGGCAGAGGAACAATTATTGATAACAATATGTAGGTATTAACTATTCGAAAACATCTTGAAAGTTTGGTGATAATCGTTGTAGCCGTTTTGCCAAAAAGCGTAAAAAACCTATTTTTGCTTCATAGGCCTATATCTCCGTTCACTGTATTTTCATGAAGATATGTATGGAGAAGAAAAGTTAGGTATAGATTAGTAGAAGATAATTTGAAAGTTTAATCAAAATCATTAGAGCCGTTGTCGAGAAAAATGCGAAGAACCCTAGTTTTTGGTACATTTTCGTCCCCCCACCCCCCTCCCATCGACCGAAATCGCCTTAACCTTATTTTGGTGTCCACAAAAAATAACGAACAAAACAAAAAAAGAACCAGCTCAATCAGATCTGCCGTTCTCCTGCAAATCGAACTACACACACACGGACCACGTGCCGAAATTAGGTTTTTTAGACTCAGTAGGCCTCAAAACGTAAAGATCTGAAGAAAATAAAGTCAACGTACCTGTTAGGTGAGTCCGTCTCCTCTGGCTGGTGAGTTGCTGTGTACTGTAGCTACTGTATTTGCCTACTGGCGGACATAACCCAATTGCTCTAATATCTGAAGAAAACTCTAATTTTTCTTTTGACACGATTACTATACATTCCATCCCTTCGGGTAGCGGAACGTAAAAATGGAATGTTTCTCCAAATTCAAATGAATTCTTTCCAGTGCAGGCAGTTCCACAGTGTGATTTATAGTCATTGAATGACTTTTACATTCGTTACGATCAAAAGTGTTTTACAAATTCATTTTATTTATTTCAGGTATGACCACTTTTCTGTCCTCTGTGAACTCTTACCCGCCGCAATACCTTCGTTAGTGGTTACGCTTCTCGCAACTAGCCACGGGTACATGAACGCCTCATTGAGGACTAAAATCAACTCTCATCTGAATTGCGGCATTTTTGCCCCTACCACATATTTCAATCTGAACAACGATCCGTACCTATGGGATACCTATTCAAGATGCACATTTCCCGGGCATGCCTTCTTCAAATTGACGAGTCGCCTCAACACTGCCCAAAAAGAAGCTGAAGAGCTAATAATGATGATAAGGAGACAAAAGGGGTGGATGACAAAGTACAACGTTCGACACAACTTTTCAACTTCCCTCAGAGTTGAAGAATTGATGCTCGATGAACCTCGAGTGTATCACAGTATTGCTTCGCTCGCTCGGGCTGCCAACGACGCGCTCGCAGACGTCTTTGATATAACAACAATATCGGAATGGGTCGAACAAAACATATATCCGATAGTTTTAGAACTAGAAGAAATTCAAAAAGATGCGCAATCCCTTAAAGCGAGGGTAGTGTGGCCTCGAAGGCCGTTCCCACCGTTGAAAGACCTTTCTCGCCTTGGCGTGCAAATGACTGAAGAAGAAAACCAAGTGCCCCCTGGACAAACTTGATGAAACGAAATAACAACCTTCACATGCAAAGTTAATCGATCTCTGACCAATGTAGTCATTGCCGTGAGATCGTTGTGATTCTACTTAGGTATCATTTTAAAGTTGTTGAAGTATCTATACAGATACGAGAAATTTATTTTCTAAGGTTTTGTATCATATTTATCACTCTTAAAACATTATTTCATTTTTGAGTTTTGTATTACCTTTCAGTTGAAGAATTAGGGGGGTCTTAGATCATGTTAATGTTGTTCTAAGCACTTCATGTGATGATTCCATTAGCTACTAAATTTCACGCTATTGTTTTGTATCAAAGCTGTTAAAATATTCTACCCTTCGTTGAAGTATTGTGTGGAGTGCTTTGACACTCACCCGTATATATTTTATCATCTGTTCTGTGACGTTGAAGACGAGCATTCATTCCATTGCCAAGGTCAGTCAGAGAGGAAAATAGTTGTAAAAAGTGTATAGCGAACAACAGAACGTGTGTTTTAATCAAATACAACGATAGCACGATTCGCACCAATGCACGGGAAAAGTAAATGGTCGTTTCATGAGGTGCAACGGGCTATTTGTTAATACGAACCTAGGCATAAATTTTGATAACCTACTTTGTAAAGCAAACAAAGTTGGGCACCCCCGAGGCGTATGACTCCAAACGGCCATTTCAAAAGATGTTTTCGTGTTGGAGTTCAACATAGGTAGTGTAAATTGGTCCCAAATGTGCGACCAGGTTTCTGCTTAACTAAAAACTATACAATTTAGTCAATTTATACTCCCAGGGCTCCTCAATTCGGTGAAGAGCAATTGTGTTGCAGGTATGGCGCCTTAAATTTGAATAAGTAAAACGAATGTTAATAGCACTTGTTTGTCAATATAAATAGAGTACTTAAATGGGACCATTGTTTTTGAAGAGCGTATTTCTCTATTATTAAGTGCAGTATTGAAAACATGTACCTCAACATACACCAAGCTATTTCCAATCTCCTACAACTGTAGTATTTTAGATTTGCTGTAGTTACCAGCCCATAATTGAATAGAGTATAATTGAAAGAATGTTATGAGGACCATGGACGGATTTGTTGTTGTGTTCTGATTTAGTTTTTCATTATAGAGCCACATTTTTTCACATATTTAGGGGGTTCCTGTTGGGGTGGGAGTGTGCCAAATCTTGTAAGATATATTTGTAGTGTTGTTTGGAGGAAGTATCGATTTAAATTATTTGTACAGTGAGTTCTTGGACATTTCAGATGATTTCCAGTAAATATTTGTAGCAAGCAAGCGCATTTATTGTCTACCTTGGAAGCATGACCCCCCCCCCCTAAGTAGTATAAGGCACGTTCAGAAAGTAAGAGGTCACACTGCGTGATGAAGGAGGTCCTCCTAAACACAACGAGCATGGAATGACCGCGGTAAAATCCAAACTGCTTTCGTAGTGACTGTTTGCGTGAATCATGTCGATAAAAAAATCCCACCAAAGATGCACTCCATCGTCCAGTTCCCCGTCACAGAGGGTAACACGCCGACGGAAATTTTTTCACGGATCGGAGGCATTTATGGCTAACGTTTCATGAACGGAACGAATGTTTTCCAGCGATGTAGTGAGTTCACTGAAGGAAGAACGAATGTTCTCAACGATCGGAGGAGTATGAGGCCTTCCATTTTAAATGATGAGTTGGTCAAACGAATCGAGGACGCTGTTCGTAAAGACCGCTGATTGACAGTGTATCCCACAACTCTCTAGATCGTGCATGAAACAATCACTGAAACTCTCGGATTCAGAAAATTGTGTGGACGGTGGGTTCCAAAACAATTTACACAACAGCACATTGTAAAACAATTTACACAATCGGACAAACGCGGATCGCATTTTTCTTGAGTGATTTGAATTGCAAGGTGAGGATTTCCTTAGCTCGATTGTGACTGGAGAGGAGACCTGGGTGGCTCATTACACTCCAGACTAATCGAAATGTTTAAGCTAGGAATTATTGACTGCATGTTGATCCAGTCATCATGAACAGTGATTGCTCATCGGAAGTTATAGGGGAAATGGGTAGGCAAATGCCTTTTCGATATGGTTGATCTGATTTTGGGCGTAACAACACTCAACTTTCCTCAACCCTCATAAATTCAATACTTTCTTCAGTTGATGAAGTTGTTTTGTGGCTACTCTGGAAATTTCTAGAAAAAATACACGATTTTTGACACATTTTGGTTATTTTAGTGGACTGTAAGCTGTACATTTATGGCACTAATATACAGGTATTGACTAGATGAAGACATCGTGTGAGTTCAGGAAAAAACCGCTAATACCTATTCTCTCTACTGACACCCATATTTCACTGATACTTCAAAAGGGGGAAAAAACGCTGCAAATTATTACACAATGGTTTATTATTCTTATGAACAGCTTGATCTGGTATTACTGCTCAGAGACTCATCCCATTCGATTCAGCATCGAAAAATACCAGTATACCAAGCGAAACATGGCCTGACTACAATGAACCAACGATAACCAAATATTCCAGTCGCCCGTAAGCGCCTGTAGGCAATTGGCACAAGGTTGTGAATCGAGTGGACGGTTGGTTTTAATTAGACGGGAGGGAGGGAGTACAAACCACGAAACATTTACTTTCGCTGTAGTTCTCGCGAGCTATTTAATTAGTAGACTTTGGCTCACTATAATTACTGTAATTTCACTTAACGCAGTTCTACACGTCTGATACTCGTTTCATTCGACCCAGGATCTAAAAATACCTTGAAAACGATACCAAACACGGCGTATATGCGATTATACTGCGTTTTGTTAATTTTTGCTATAACAACAACCAACTAGATACCGAATGGAATTTTTGTGCAAAAGAACTGATTTTTTAGACAACGTTAAAGGCACAAAACAGCCCGAACAGCAGACGAACATTGCAGATTTAGAATCCCCATCTCTGGAAACATTATGTATCCAATTTTGAGGGGGGGTTGTAAAAAATGTTTCCTGACTTAAAACATAGGGTTATTATTCAGAATGAATAATAAACCAAAACGAGGTACCGACTGATTAGCAGCAGATAATTTGAACGTTTAATCAAAATCGTTTGAGCATTGACAAACACGATTTTGTTTTTAAATGTGATGCCAGGTGGTACCTCTGTAAACAGGCCGCATACCATCCATTTACTTTCTCTCTCCAGACTGAAGAGCTCTTTTGTTCGCTCCTTCGAGAGTTTAATGTCCGCAGCCCGCCACTTCTCCACCCACTTTCCAACCTCATTCATCAAGTGGCTCTTGGTGGTCCCTACGAATGGCTCAGGTTCCACTGGGGGAAGCGCAGATCCTTCTCTCGCCAGTCTGATCATTCCATTCTATCCCTGTATGACGTGGCACCCAACACTTCGCCAAGGTCTTCAGGTCAGTCAGGCATTCCCAAACCAGCCCTGACGAGATAGTACAGAGCCCAGCCTGACATATATATGTACTATATTCTTGTCTGCTTCAGACCCTTACCCAGCGAAGCGCTCAGCTTGGAAAACTGTCACCAGCGCACCCAGCAGTATCGCTGTTCAGATCCCTGGCCCATAAACTCCAGAACCCGCCAGACCACCCCTCACTGATCAGTCTATATAATATACCATGGCCTCTGCCTCAAGAGTGGAACCACCCCCTTCCCATCTGGGTCGTCCATGGATTCGTACCATGAAGGGAAGCTCGCAGTTAAACTTCGTCTATATCGAGTCCCTGACATGCAGAATAGGCCCCTCTGCACGCACCTAATCCAATACCAGGTAGTGCGGCGCCCTTCTTCCCCACCTGACAAGATGTAGGCAGCTCTCTCCACATGTGTGTGCAGGACCTGCACTGCAGTTTACTCATCTGTTGTTGCAGTCTTCTTCCCTGTCCTGGTCCACCAAACCGTACGAATTCGTACCATGAAGGGAAGCTCGAAGTAATACTCAGACCCAGCAAAACCTCTAGCGCAACTGAGAGGGCTTTTTGCACACAACCTGAAACAGCTACGTAGGCCCTGGGCTCCAGTTTACTTAGCTGTGCAGTCTTCTTTCCCACTAGACCACGTCACCATGGGGGACTAAGGCCTAACAATCGCCCTGTACATCCACAGGACCATCGGCCACAGTCCCCATATCATGCCAACCATTTTCAGGATGGCCCTTTGTATTGGTCCCCACACGAGCATGGCCCACGTGAGCTTCCTGTCTAGGAAGACTCCTAAATGTTTCGCTTCCTGTCGGATCATCACCACTTTCCATCCACGCCAGAGTGTCCACACTATAAGATTGCGTTTCCCGATGGACAGGACCAGACTCATTTGGTTTGGATTGACATACAACCCCTGCCCTGAACAATATTCATAACGAACTGAATCTGCTCGCCAATCTCATGCATGAATGTCTCATAATTATCACCAGTAATCCACATTGCTATTACTTTGCACCCCTCTTCCTCCAACAACTCTAGGGAGGTATCTGCAACAAGCAACCGGAGCAAAGGGGAGAGTATTCGCATAGTATTCTAAATAAAAGGTCCCTCTAACACGCGTGCAACAAATTTTACAGGCAATAAAAAATGCATCACTTGATAAAAACGCAGAAATGGCAGAGATAATTCTTTCCATCCGTGGTTTAGGGTGTGGCCTAGGCAAAGTGTAGCAGTGAAGACATCGACATTAACTCAGTTGTGGAGAGCGATTATTCGCCTATTGACAATTCAGTCCTTAGGGGGATCTTTTGGAGGCGCAATAGGGACAAGGATAAGGCCATTGTAGAGGGGTCTTGATAGCATCATTCCATTGGTAGGGGCGTGAACTAAGTTTGCGATTTGTCTACAGCATGCAACAAAAGACCACCAATTGAACCATACACCAAAGACCACCAATTGAACCATACACCAAAGACCACTTCAAAGCTTCCTTTGACGTTTAATTGATATAATGACATCTACACTACGAAAATACAGTATTCTTCACAATTATGTGGTAAGACAACACGTACATCAAAATAAACATTGAATTTAATAAAAAAATACATCAATGACGAACATCAAGTCACACAAATAGTAGCAATTTTAGTAAAAATATGTTTAGTGACCCTCCAATAAAATTAAGTAAATTTTTTAACTTTATTTCATGGCAGGGAACAAATAAATGCTCGATCGTTAATGATCGAATGAACAGGAATACCTGAGGGCAATAGATGGCAACATAAACACCAGCAAGTTTCATCATGGATTCAAACTGCAAGACTCTGCAGAGTCCTCTAAGGTTGCATACTTAGTTTCCTGTTCACTTACATATACTATGAATTTTTTTGGAACACGAATAGAATAAAAAAACGACAACAATAATCCTTAGAGGAGATAAAAGGGAACATACACATAACATTCGATGCTACATACTAATACCATTAATACAAAACATCAAGTCTATTCAAGAATCACATTGAGATAGTAGCAAAAAAATACATTAAACATTGGAACACTTATACTATACTAAACATAGTTTTATAACTGTTGAGAAGGATCATCCTGGACCGAAGAAAAGTATGCGGACAACCTCTACACCAACACAGTTAAACTGAAAATACTGACAAGACAAAGAAAGAGGAACTTAGAATTGAAGGAAAGAAATTCGATTGAATCCAATAAAAACTGTATAAAGACTAGAGTATCCAGAGTACCAACGGCGAATAGGATTTTGTTGAATAAAACTGGATGGTTTTGGATACTGCCAAACCTAATGTCTGTAGTGAGCATTCAACATGCAACAATGTCATTGGTCGGTATTCAGGCTTGAGCTCTTTGTAGTAATACAATATGGCAGTAGTTCAGACGAAAATATCCCCAGAAGTCGAGATAAGAATAACCCTGTAAAATAACTGACGCCTGCAACAAGATCGTACAATTAAATTCTTCTTTCTCTCCAGTACATGTTTGATCCGCTTGAGTGCAAACTCCTCCTTGAATAGTTTGGAAGCCCACGTTAAGAGGTTTGAATGCATTTCAACAACATTACCCATTACTGACGCGAGATGTTGAAATGTTTTCAACGAGGAAGCTCCAGGTTGTAGCATTACTACCCAAATTGACGCGCTGTTGGCAAGACGACGAATATCGCGATACCTAAAAGCCATGAAAGATGAGCTAGCTTTCAGGAAGGCCCAACCAGCCACACCTAGCATTGCACTCGCTGATTCGGATTAGGAAATAAGACTAGCCCCCATATAACATTTTGATTTTTGCAACATCTTCGTTACATTGTCCAAAGCTACCAAAAAAACACTGCTTGACCTATTATGCCGAAGATGATTACGCGTATTGCTTGAGAGTCAACGATTGAGCGTTTTTTACATTAAAAAAAAATTTTTTTTTAAATCATTCAAACAAGAAAACGAACTACAAATGTAAAAAGCAAAACATAATAACATTTTCAAGTCTCCCACTCATTAGTTACCGCAAAAAATTAACAAAATATTCGAAGTTTTTTTTAAATAGGAACAGGTGGCTCCACAACAGTACAAATAGAACAGTTGCCAAATTACAGGATGGGGGTACACATTAAAATACAGATAAATATACGGTTAGGTGGGATAATTGTTAAGCGCTAGTGGAAATCGCCCGTTAATTTGGTGGACTCAACGAAGAGTGTTTGAGCTTGTGATTCTTGTCTCCTTTTCTCTTCCTCTATGGTGGAATCAATTCGTTTATTCTTCATTTAAGTCTTACAGTGTTCAAATCTCAAGTCATCTCATTCAGTCAGACTTCTATCTTCTATCATTTTCGGATATAAAACGCTCAGCGAGAAAGGCCATTGTTTAGAAACCTACGAACTATCCTATCGAACACCTGACTACATTGTTGAGCTTAGTCATCACTTCAACAGCTTTTGACGATTAAATACGCGTACTTTCGAGCATTTGGACAGTGACTTTGTGCATAAAATGCGTGTTGCTCAGCTCATTCAGTTCTAAAATATCAACACCATAAGAGAAAGACAAGTTGAAAAACCTACTCGGAGGTGTTATTTTGAATTAACGTAACATCCCATAGTATTTCTCACCAGCTTAGTATTCAGAACACTACACACATATAACTGTTGAACAACACCGAAACATCAAAACACAGAAAATGCTAGCTAACCAATGCAACTCAGTGGTACTATTCACAATAGATAATACATAGTTACCAACTGAACATTGTTTCCTTACATAACATGCATGTTGGATGAGCCAACGTTCTAATTTCAAGCAAGGTGATTGAATGAGCAACATAAAATTTGGGTGAATCCAGATTTAAGGGCTCATGGTGTCAAAGGTAAATAAGTAGCTGGTGAACAATTTGATCAACACCAGGTAGCTCTAGAAAAGTTGTGAATTTACATACAAGTGTTAGATTAACCCCAGACAAATATAAACACATCTCCAGCATGGAATTAATTCGCAGCAAAGGTTAGATTAATTATGGATTGTTTTTGTAACTAGTTCTCATTTCATCTTCCATGGAAACATAAGGATTCTATTGGATTTGGATTTTGTTATACTGTTTGAAGTCGTCGACTTTTACCACAACAATTTTTTATTAATAAAATACCTCATCCGCCTGTGGCACCACAGCCTGTAATGTAAATCCTTTTTCCACCCATAATTTCAAAAAACAGGCCACTGAACAAAACATGAATCAGAAATATAATGGTTTGGACAGATTACTAAATCTGGGATAGGTCATTTCACGTAGGAGAGGGGTAACAATAATAGCACACCTTGGATGGGTGGAGGGGGGAATTAAAGTAATGCAAGCGGAGTTGAAGAGAGGGGATGGATACACACTGATAAAAACACTGGGCATAGGAAATGACTTGGCTGTGTATATGAGGGACAACGTAATGGGTAGGACGGGGATGGGGGGGGGGAGGTTCGGTAAAGGGCTTAACCTTATTCCTCTCGCCTAGTAGACATACCAGCACAGAAGTCTGCCCACTTTTGTCTAAAACTGTCAGCTTCTTCTTCGATTTCTTCCAATTCACGGACGCACAGGCCCCAGTAGAGGCGCTCCACTTCTCCCATTGTTTTCACTATAACCTGCCTGCAAATCAAAAGTAAGTTACAAAAAGCGCTGCTGGGTAGGTGTGGGAGTTCCACAGAACATTTCATTAGATTAACGCATGAACAACTAACACTTCTTCGTCATTATATACAACTTTACCAAAATAGATATGCCTTCGTGCATTTTGCAAGCACTAATATATCTCTTTCTTGCCAACAGAGCTCCAAATCTAAGCGCTATCTTCTGAATAAAATTGGAAACACTGGTTATAGTTGAGCCCAACTCGAAGTATCTTCTTCCCCCAGGCGTGCATATGAACTTACAAGTTCTACAGTTTGTGTTAGCAAATACTCTTCGCGTTAATAATTGCAAAGTTATTCTGTTATTGCCAATTACTTCTGAAGTAATACTAATTTAAACATCATTTAAACTTGTCTCACAACCTTCCTCCCTGGCTCATCATTTCACTCATTTGTTGAACATCCTCAACGTTTAGATGTATTTGATTCACCCAAGGACAAATATTGTGAGGGGATAGACAAGAAAATCCACTCTTGAAAGCCCCGCCGAGAATGACCTGTAACTAACCTGTCAAGAGTGATATAATTTTTACAACTCCCTCCAAACACCCGAGACAAAGTCAAAATCCAGAAAATGTCAGTTCTGGTCTTTGACTGGACAGCTAAATATTTTCAATTTCCAATTACAGGTCCAAAATCTCAGGGCCCACTGGTATTCTTCGAACCATGTATGTTTGACTGCTCTACAACCTCCAGCAGAAAAACCCAAAATATTGGTTCCGCACACCCCTCTGTATGTTAAGTACAATGCCAATAATTCACAACGCTATCCACAAGAACACTAGAAGCAGACTTTCTTGCCACAGAATGTTTTGTTATGCTTCGCTACTGAGTATCTCAGTCTTGATTATTTAGTAAGTAAATAAAGCGTGCTACCAAACAGGGGATGTAGAACTTATGCAATGGGAGAGCTATGGCAGACTAAGACCATGAAGGACATTACTCAGCTTCAATCATGAGTTGGTGTGCATTAATTCTCAACATTTTCCTTACAGCTAGAACAAAGAGGTGCATACCTGTGTGCTAAGCAGACACTATTGGCACTTCTAAATGCCAATAATAATTCAGATTGACAGTCTGGCATTATGATTTCATATAAATGAAGTATAAGATAGCAATAGCTAAAACTCGAGTCCCTTAAAGGCACTACCATTGCAAGGTTTGCCTCACTGCGTGCAATTACTAAGGCCATGTGGGGTGTGTGTTACCATGACACTATCCTTATGTATAAGGCGAGATTGGCTACTACCCCATTGTCTGGGGTAGCAAACTAAAAGTAAATCAAAGGAGAGTATTGCCCCCCCCCCTCCCAAAGAGCTGTGCTCTTGAGGATCACCAAGGCCTATAAGACTGTATCAACAGAAGCACTCCAGGTGATCACTGGTCAGTTACCAGTTGACTTGGCTGTTGAGTGCATGGTTGACATGTGAAGAGTGAAATGGGAGCCTCCGCCACTTTGGGATTAACTCTGTGCAGATCTCACTGCAGAATGGAAACACACAGAAATGGCAAGCGAGATGGGAATCCTCATCAAAGACTCGTGACACATATGAGTTCTTCCCCAACATCCATGAATGTTTTTCAAGAAAATAGGTTGAACCAGATCACTGGATGAGCCAGTTCCTCACAGGACACTCTCTCTCCCTCTTGCACCTCCAGTGTGGAGGAAACCAAAAAACCCTGCGCTGCTCCACTGCAGTTTCTACACAGTGGGCTACGGTTGTTGGGAAGGCAGATAAACTTGGCAGCATCGATTACCACGAAGCAAACCTATATGGCTAAGAAATATGGTCACAGTTGATCTGCAATTTTGAAACTTGCCACCCAAGTAAAGTTAGATCAGATTAAGAACTCCTCCCAGATGGTACGGGATTCCTCAGGTGGTCACCTCTGCGTGGCCAGTCACACATGGGCAACAGCTCTCTACCAGGAGACTGGCTAGCAACAAAATACCTGCCGTACCTCCACATGTCACAGTTTGATGGATGCTGCAGAGGTCAGCTTCTTACACATTGGCGAAACCACAACTTCCATGACAGATATAACCCTTGTCGAGGGTTTAGGAACAGTCATCAAATAAGGAAACAGATCTGATACTCTGGTCAGAGACCTCGAGTGCTGACTCAGAGACCTCAAGCACCTTTTGGTAGCCAGGAGCTGTGAGGTACACTACTTTTCAAACTAATTGCAAATCGAATATTAAGACTAATTAAAGCAAACAAAAGTACGATTATCCAATAGTTGGAATGGAGAATAGAAATGAAAGGAAGACGAGAAAAAGTGCTACTATAGACCACCAATAACAATATTAGCACCAATTGAAAGAGACCAGAGAAGTGTTTACACTAAAAAAGGTTAAGTGGGCAATTGGTTCATGCAAACCCTATAAGGCCTTATAAGAACCTTATAAGACCTCTAGCAGCTCTTGCGGCCATGTGGGCTCAGGGCCCACTACTGGTTAGGCTCGTTAGGGTAAGTTATGTCCAGGGGTACATAGCCACTATGTGGAGGAAGGTGAAGGTGGTCTTTGTCCCAAAGCTGGGTGGCTCCTTGGCCCTGGCTAAGGGCTACTGCCTCATCAGTCTCGTGTCCTTCCAATTGAAAACCGTGGAGAAGATAGTAGGCCTATCAATAAGGGAGAACTACCTTACTCAGGACCCTAATCAGAGTTCTCAGCAGGATCTACTGAGACTGCTCTGAACAAATTGGTGGCAGTGCTGGAGGATACTCTGAGGTCTGGAGAGATTTGATTATATGTCATGTCACATAGCCATTGACCTCACGTCACCTAATTTCTTGTACCAGGGAGACACTAGGTAGCAGAACGGCCTTTTCGGAGTTAGTGAGGGGGGGGGGACTCTGTGAGGCCTATTAAGAGGGGTCTTCTCACCCCATCTCTAGTTACTGGTAGTTGACACCCTGGTGGGCTGGAGACAGCAGAGCATGTGTTATGCACATGCAATGTACTCGTGGCATCACACCGTCGTGTGTTTGGGAAGCCCTTTCTACAGCCAGAAGAGGTGGTGAGTGCAGAACTGCACTCCGCTGTGTGCGGGGGTTGTGGGGACTGCCTTAGGGTCTGGGGGTGGAGTAGCTTCCAAGAGCCCCATCTCATGGACGCCCTTACAATAGGCCTGCTTGTGGTCGTAGTGGGGGTATCTTCAGCATTCACCTTTAAAAAAAAGATACTGCTCCATACCACATAAGAGGTGAAATGCACCACTAGGTTGTAACTAATAGCCCCCCCCCCCCCAATGCACCCTAAAATATAATTTCCATTGCATATTTCAGTATCAATTCGACATTGCCCCAACCTTGCTTTAGTACTTTATAATTCACAACCAACTTACACTATCGCTATTTCATTTTCACCCAGCACGCACGTATGACCTATATAGCTCATATCCATTACTATCAGCTGTAAATTGAGGAAGGAGGAGGGTGTGTGCACTACAATACGCCTCCTGCCTCTCACTAATCACAAGGGGAGAAAATGGAACCATCCATATGACGCAGGTACTTAAAAGTATAAGATTCTACGGGGAAGTTTAAATGATGAAGCACCACAAACCCAGCATACGCTTTCTTTCGTGAAGTACTTAGGTTTTCATCAAAGTATTGCCAACTGTTTCATTGCAATGTCTGATACATGATATAAAAGTCACGCAAGTAGGAAGTAGCGAGCATTAACAATGAATTATACTAGTGCGTGAGGAAAATTGTGTTACCTTCCAAAGTTCATAGGAATTGCACCAACGCATGGCACGTCAATAGAGAATCCTTTATCGTGACCTATTTGCATGTGGAAATAGTTATCAAAAACTCTCAATGTTCTCGTTAGACTCATCTTATGCAAACTCTGCTCTATTAGATCAACATTACTCTCCTTGGCAACTGCCTGGAACAAAAAATATTGTTCTTTTATTAAACAAGCCAATACTAACAACAGCATCAGAGATATCTTTGGCAAATATTGTAGAAAATACAGTTATTACAAGCATGCCCAAAAAGTTAGAATGCAAATTTTCATGAAAACACAAATAACCCTCTTAAATTGTGAAGGAACTATGGGGTTCTGAATTCGCACCAAAACAGTTTTTCCAATTACTGAGGCTAAGCTCATTAACACATTCAATACGACCTCACGCAAATTTGTGTCATACTGCCCTCGCCAAAACAATGGCATGACGGACATTTGAGTCATCATTCTCTCTCTTATTAATACTGAAGAGCACTGAAAACTGACGGGTGGCCGAATTGTCTCACAACTCTCAAAATATCTTCCTTTCAGAAAGCACCGTTCGTTTTTGAGTTGTCCCCGACAAGTTTTCAAGTTATTGTTACCTGAACGTCAATCTGCTGCCAAACCTCCCCCAAGCATCCCGAACAAGTATTCCTCAGTTGTATGCGGTTTTTTCTTTGTAAGTTTAGTTTCTTCATCCAGAAATGGAACCATATAGAAGGGCAAGTTTGACTTGCCAAAACAATGGCACGACTCGAATGTGCTTCATTCATTAATTGATATCAATTGAACTTCCTATGGATCAGAACGCCCCTTTTTTCACATTTTCTTGCACCTTCCCCTCACGATAAAATCGAAAAAAAGAAGTCAATTCTGTTTTCCTAGTACTTTCTGGGTTAAGTAGACAACTTGGGCACCAGGTAGTAGTCTAAATTAGATTGCCAAATCCCTCGGATATCCGTAGTATGAGTTATGTGAGCAAGCACATCCACTGCAGTTTGAGTGGAATCATAAAACGCTAGTGAACCCTTACAGCGATTTTCTTTCCTTTCTCTCAAGGATGCCTCAAAACGTAGATCTGATGAAAGCACAATTTAAAATACCCATCAAATGTCGAGAAGAGTGAAAATTTGCAAAATGGATCATGATGATGAAAGACAATGCAGTAGATCGTATGTTCAATGCCTAGATCCTCACAAGGAGATTATGAGATAAATCCTTGACACAATGAGATGAATGGTAGCGCACAAGCCACCAATATCATCGCGAGATAAGAGTATTATTACTTGTATCTTGCCTAAAGAAAAGTAATGACGCGACGTTGAAGTTTTAAATGTAAGCATAAGAAGATTGGTAGCTTTGAATCAGTAGCCTCTGTCAGGAATGCACTCTGGTTTCGACACACAACACACTTTGAAAGGATGAGACCCACGTTAAAAAAATTTCTCTAATAGAAAAAGTACAAATGGAAACATGAATTGATTAATGTAAATAATGAAGGAATTAATAGGTACATACCTTCATGCACTTCTCCATCACATGGAACTTATCGATATCGACGCCTACACACTCAATTTGAAAGTGTTGGTTAGTTATGCCTTTCTCGAACCACACCATTTTTCTCCCTTGAGTTTCATAGTAACTTGATAGGTGATCAAGGTACACATCTGCTTCTTCTTGAATATCATTGTCAGCATCAGCCATTCGGTCAACATGTTGAATTGGGAGCAACAGGACATGAAGATCTGTTATGGGACCTTTGGACAACGCTAAATAAATGTGCTTGCCAATAGTGAGCACTAGATTTTCATTCACTTTAGGGTTCCCAAGGCAGAACCAACAGCTCAAATCAATATCAGGGTGTGTTCTGTGACCCCTATCACCCTCTCGTTCATTGCCTTTACGTTTTGTATCAAAACCAATTTCCTCCATAACGCAGCTCAAGAGTTGCTCACTACTCAAAATATTATAGTATGGCAATTCAAGTATAACACCTTCTTTTTCTTCCGCTTTAAGAGGAAAATTCATGCCAAAAACCCATTTACTATTTTTGTAGTTGTTCAAATCCGTTAGCCCTATGAAAGTTGTAACGTCCGTCTTTGGGTTTCCCCCCTCGTAACGCATGTAAGGGCTGCTGTAGGCCATTTTAGCGTTAGCAGCAAAATGCATCCTCGGCCTAAGTTTTATAACCAGGTGGCTTATTAGCTTTGAGGACATGGGAGGACAGTTCCATGGAGCGTTTTTCGCACAGTACTCAATACCATATGGCCATTGGTATGTAATCAGGACATCTATCTTTCTTTTCTCGCACATGGTCAACAACACCTTTGTATCCTTTCGTGTGAAAGTCCATTCATTGCATTCAGTGCCTTCAGTTCCACCCACATAAGCAATGGTTAAACCTTCAGCAAGTTGAATAACGCCATACTTCCCTGTAGACACAACAAATGATGTATTCTAAAAGATTGAAGAGGTATACGTTGTTATCATAAGTACATGTTTATAATCTTCTGGGGAATAATTGGAGTTCATGGTATAAAACAGAACTAAGCTAGTGCAGTGCATGATTCCTCAGGACTTCAAGTTTAGAGTAACTGATAAGTTCAGCCAATCCTCACGACTGATCTGAGTTGGTTTCTGAACGTCAATGCCTGAACTACAATACTGTTTCAAGGTGCTGTAGCTACTAGCAGCGACAATTATAGATGAGCAATGAGCAAAGATGCTTGATATAGGGAGATTTCTGGCAGTTTCTGTGTATATCAAAGGAATATCTATATTCCTGAAACATTTTGAGGTCCTGAATAATACACCTGTTTTCAGAAATTTGTTTACACCCCCCCCCCTTGCCACTCAAAATTTGACACTGCATTTCAAGGCATGAAAATTCCAAACCTCCAACAAACGTCCATCTTCCAGGCTACATTACACTTTCAACTTAGTCTAAAAAATCCACTCTTTCTCACAAAAACCCCATTTGGGATTTAGTCGAGCCCACCTCCTCAGATATCTGATCAGACGAAGCCCATAGGTGTTATGGGCAAAAAATGGTTTTAAAAAAACCAACAACAACGCAATTTTGGCAGATTTATTGCAATGACGCACTGCCTCCAGTTTCACTTCAACCACTAGTCAGCTTGACTTACCACACCGCACCAATTGCCTAAAGGAGCCTAGAAATGTCAATTCCCTAGTAGTCAGGTCATGTTATTTGTAACCAATATTAACAATAACCAGTATTTTTAGATACTGAATCGAATGGGATCGGTCAGTGATACTGGATCAAGCTGTGCAATTGGTGTGTAATAATTTTCAGCATTTTTACATTAGGAGGGTAGGGGCAGGATATCCGTTGTGAGTGTAAGCTGGCAACACTGTGCTATTGATGGAACATGGGAAAGAAGGGAACCATAATGTACTGTTATTCTGAATACAGATCATTTGGTAAAATACTCAAAACCATTCTCATCTAAACGATGCAGATCTGTGATGAAAGGACCACACCATCCAAATCATCGATTTGAATCTCAGGCCGTCTTTATCAATCACTGAGTGACCTGTTCTCGTCTGTCAGAGATTCATTCAGATCACCATAGCATACATCATGCTCTACAGTGTTTCAATAGGGTTATAATTCCTCTAACTTATAATTTCTTGAATGGTTCACCAGCTCATTGATTTTCTACTTACTCACTATGTACGAGCTAAATTTCGACTTGAAGCTTTTCTATAAATCTCACCTAGCACCGTGACGTTGTTAAAAGATGCAGTAGCCTTGTTCCCCATAAGAGCTTTCAGGAACTGATGTTGGAGTGGCGTAACAGGCCCGAGTGTGTATATGTGGAAGGGAACTAGAACGAACAAAACAAGGCATACCATATAGAAGCATAGGACATAGACAATGTATTTTAGGAATGAAATAATAAGCAAGCAGCCAGTGTCTAGAATCATTGGCGACATTCCAAGAGTTGGACCGAGTACCACAATAACGACTCTCACTGAGTTTCAACCAAATCAGACTGATTAGTTGAACCTGCAAATAAGCGTGTGCGATTTTCTCTAACTAGGAAGACACGATCTCCTTATTTTTCCGTAAACGTCATGCTTAAGTATGTGTTCAGACATTCCAGTAGATTTTAAAGAAAACTAGCGTGCTTAAGAAAAGGAAAGGTACATATATACAGTTCTTTGATTTGCAGCTGCCCTAAGATAATGCGAACCAACAGAACCCAATTTTATTCATACTTCAGTTCTCAGGAATGATTTAGGGGGCCTGATTAATACTTCCTTTACCAACCCCAACATAATTATATGTGCTTTCAACAATGTTTTGAGTATGAATATGGTGTCGCATTTTGTGTTGATTTGTTCATTTATAATCAGTCCATTCCCTACATTTATAATCAGTCCATTCCCCACATTTATAATTAGTCCACCACTCAAAACACTACACAAACGATAACAACCAACTGACGGATTTACAGACCACCCTGTAAAAAAAAAACGTAAATTCCACAATTGACAGATCATTCAAGACGTTCCATTCACCTCTAGGGGGTTTCCCCTACATGAGGTACATAACCTCCCCCCCACCCCTTCACCGACGCTCCATCATCCCGTTTACCTTTCTCTTCGTATATTAAGACTACAACCAACTGATTGACTCCATGCTGACTTAACGGGCAGACGATGATGTCTTTACATCGAAAGCGCTTGCCCACAGTAACTCACAAGCCAGAGGAGACAGACTCACCTAACAGGTACGTTAACTTTAGTAATTTGCCTACTGGCGGATATAACCCAATTGCTTCAATACCTCTCTCTCACCCCCCTAATGAATAATTTCTGCATTTGAGGAAAATTACCTTTCGAAGCGCCTTTGATATACTCATTCATTGAAGCAGGAAGCTCGCCAAAGAAATCGCCAGCTACAAATATGGGAACTTCAGTATTGGTTTTGGACAATGCAGCGTTTACTTTCTTAAGCTTCACAATAGCTTTATCCAAGTCTCCCATGATATCACCAGTCACAACCCTGAAACCGAGATAGAAACTACACTTATACATGAGTTAATGCATTATTTGAACTTTGATGAAGTTACCTATCAAAGTAATTGCATTACACGACCCAAAATGCATGCCACTAGCCTACGTTATTTGTAACAAGTAATGAGTTGAGTGCTGTAATTGCATTACATGACCCAAAATGCATGCCACTAGCCTACGTTATTTGTAACAAGTAATGAGTTGAGAGCTCTAGAAGTTGGCAGTTTAAGGGGCTGGATAAGTTGTCAAGTGCAGCTCAGTAGTCAACTAGTAATTGAGGGGATTATTAAATGCATCACAGACATCAGCACCCTCATCCACGCACTAAATGGTCCCAGCCACAAGAGGCCAAAATGAAAATGAGGTTTGAACCAACGTAGTGTGCCCTTCTATAGGTTTGTATTGAACCCAATGCTAGGCCGTATTTTGCCTTCAACATGGTAAAACAAATCTGTTCTTTCTCACAAAAATTGTACTCGGGATCTAGCTGTGCCTTAACCAGCCAATCAAACCTAGTACATTCGGATAGTGTCACAGTAACACAGTCCCTAAGTGGTCATGCTCATTGCTCGCAATGAGGCAAACTTTGCTGGCGTAGTGCCTTTGAGAGACTAGAAGTGTTGGCTAGTAGAATAATATAATCAGCAACGGCCTGAATGAAACAACTTTGGTCTTGATAAGGCTTGGGCATCTTGTGAGTGCGGTTTATCAACGAAATCCAACCACTATAGTGAATGAAGGTGGTGGGGAGAGAAAAAAAAAAGTTGCCAGGAACACTCTTTCTATGACACCTACAAATTACTGAATCAGTTAACCCAAACCTATTTTCAAATTTGTAATGAATGCGTGCAATAATCTTAAAGGTATTGAAATGTTAAATATATGAGCAGTATTAATTATTAAAATGCTGAAAATTATTACACAACGGTTTACTATTCTCTAGAACAGCTTGACAGAGTCTGACAGCTTCGAGGCCCATCCCATTCGATTCAGCATTGAAAAAAGCTAGTAAACCACACGAAACATGACCTGACTACAATGGAACGACGAAAACTAAATATTCCAGGAGTAAGCCCTTGTAGGCATTAGGCACGTAAGACATTTTGCTGACTGAAAACATTCAGTTATTATTCAGAATGAATAATAAACTAAAACGATATTGCTCTTCTCACTCAAGCCCTGGAAGGATCCCGCGATCGAGCTGTCCTTGAGGACTGAGTTGATTGAGGTTCAATCAATACCCCTGTAATGCTGTTTGGAGGGAAAAGGTGCCACTCAGCTAAATGCATGGTAGGGGAAGCACATTCTGCCAGACAATGGTGGACAGAATGAATTTACAAGCATAGAAAGCTGAAGGGAAATGTACTGTAAGGTACGTTTTACGGAACGATTTTTTTTCAGATATGCAGCCTAGGTACATAGTAGATTGTCTACAATTTGTCGTGAAGCTAAGAATGTGTGCCATCAGGGCATGTTATATTATTATTTATTACAATTCATAAGTAAACTATTTAACAATGAGGAAGGTCATTAGCGAGCGAAAACAATCAGTTTGTAGGGATTTATGACGACGGTCTGAAAGGATGAAGCTTCGATTAGGGAGGGTTGAGGGATGAGGAGGTGGCTGCACCCCCGGGCAAGTCGTCAATTATTGATTAGGTCGTTTGTTTACACCCCGTCTAACAAACCCCCGTTACGTCACGGAGGGGAAGCTGCGCAGGATGTCAAACGATCAATCGTTACTCAGACGTATCGAACGAGTAACCATGACGACCAATCGAGTTGAACCATGGATGAGGGGAAGTTATTTTAATACATTTATAGTAGTCACTGTTGTAACTAAAGTATTTAACAACGAGGAAGGTCCTTTGCGAGCGAAAACAATCAGTTTGCAGGGATTTATGACGACGGTCTGAAAAGATGAAGCTTCGATTAGGGAGGGTTGGGGGATGAGGAGGTGGCTGCACCCCCGAGCAAGTCGTCAATTACTGATTAGGTCGTTTGTTTACACCCCGTCTGTTACATAACGAAGGGCAAGCTGCGCAGGATGTCAAACGATCAATCGTTACTCAGACGTATCGAACGAGTACCCATGACGACCAATCGAGTTGAACCATGGATGAGGGGAAGTTATTTTAATACATTTATAGTAGTCACTGTTGTAACTAAAGTATTTAACAACGAGGAAGGTCCTTTGCGAGCGAAAACAATCAGTTTGCAGGGATTTATGACGACGGTCTGAAAAGATGAAGCTTCGATTAGGGAGGGTTGGGGGATGAGGAGGTGGCTGCACCCCCGAGCAAGTCGTCAATTATTGATTAGGTCGTTTGTTTACACCCCGTCTGTTACGTCACGAAGGGGAAGCTGCGCAGGATGTCAAACGATCAATCGTTACTCAGACGTATCGAACGAGTAACCATGACGACCAATCGAGTTGAACCATGCATGAGGGGAAGTTATTTTAATACATTTATAGTAGTCACTGTTGTAACTAAAGTATTTAACAAGGAGGAAGGTCCTTTGCGAGCGAAAACAATCAGTTTGCAGGGATTTATGACGACGGTCTGAAAAGATGAAGCTTCGATTAGGAGGGTTGGGGATGAGGAGGTGGCTGGACCCCGGGCAAGTCGTCAATTATTGATTAGGTCGTTTGTTTACACCCCGTCTGTTACGTCACGAAGGAAGCTGCGCAGGATGTCAAACGATCAATCGTTACTCAGACGTATCGAACGAGTAACCATGACGACCAATCGAGTTGAACCATGGATGAGGGGAAGTTATTTTAATACATTTATAGTAGTCACTGTTGTAACTAAAGTATTTAACAACGAGGAAGGTCCTTTGCGAACGAAAACAATCAGTTTGTAGGGATTTATAACGACGGTCTGAAAAGATGAAGCTTCGATTAGGGAGGGTTGGGGGATGAGGAGGTGGCTGGACCCCCGGGCAAGTCGTCAATTATTGATTAGGTCGTTTGTTTACACCCCGTCTGTTACGTCACGAAGGGGAAGCTGCGCAGGATGTCAAACGATCAATCGTTACTCAGACGTATCGAACGAGTAACCATGACGACCAATCGAGTTGAACCATGGATGAGGGGAAGTTATTTTAATACATTTATAATAGTCACTGTTGTAACTAAAGTATTTAACAACGAGGAAGGTCCTTTGCGAGCGAAAACAATCAGTTTGTAGGGATTTATGACGACGGTCTGAAAGGATGAAGCTTCGATTAGGGAGGGTTGGGGGATGAGGAGGTGCCTGGACCCCTGGGCAAGTCGTCAATTATTGATTAGGTCGTTCGTTTACACCCCGTCTGTTACGTCACGAAGGGGAAGCTGCGCAGTATGTCAAACGATCAATCGTTACTCAGACGTATCGAACGAGTAACCATGACGACCAATCGAGTTGAACCATGGATGAGGGGAAGTTATTTTAATACATTTATAGTAGTCACTGTTGTAACTAAAGTATTTAACAACGAGGAAGGTCCTTTGCGAGCGAAAACAATCAGTTTGTAGGGATTTATGACGACGGTCTGAAAAGATGAAGCTTCGATTAGGGAGGGTTGGGGGATGAGGAGGTGGCTGCACCCCCGAGCAAGTCGTCAATTACTGATTAGGTCGTTTGTTTACACCCCGTCTGTTACATAACGAAGGGGAAGCTGCGCAGGATGTCAAACGATCAATCGTTACTCAGACGTATCGAACGAGTAACCATGACGACCAATCGAGTTGAACCATGGATGAGGGGAAGTTATTTTAATACATTTATAGTAGTCACTGTTGTAACTAAAGTATTTAACAACGAGGAAGGTCCTTTGCGAGCGAAAACAATCAGTTTGCAGGGATTTATGACGACGGTCTGAAAAGATGAAGCTTCGATTAGGGAGGGTTGAGGGATGAGGAGGTGGCTGGACCCCCGGGCAAGTCGTCAATTATTGATTAGGTCGTTTGTTTACACCCCGTCTGTTACGTCATGAAGGGGAAGCTGCGCAGGATGTCAAACGATCAATCGTTACTCAGACGTATCGAACGAGTAACCATGACGACCAATCGAGTTGAACCATGGATGAGGGGAAGTTATTTTAATACATTTATAGTAGTCACTGTTGTAACTAAAGTATTTAACAACGAGGAAGGTCCTATGCGAGCGAAAACAATCAGTTTGCAGGGATTTATGACGACGGTCTGAAAGGATGAAGCTTCGATTAGGGAGGGTTGAGGGATGAGGAGGTGGCTGGACCCCCGGGCAAGTCGTCAATTATTGATTAGGTCGTTTGTTTACACCCCGTCTGTTACGTCACGAAGGGGAAGCTGCGCAGGATGTCAAACGATCAATCGTTACTCAGACGTATCGAACGAGTAACCATGACGACCAATCGAGTTGAACCATGGATGAGGGGAAGTTATTTTAATACATTTATAGTAGTCACTGTTGTAACTAAAGTATTTAACAACGAGGAAGGTCCTTTGCGAACGAAAACAATCAGTTTGTAGGGATTTATGACGACGGTCTGAAAAGATGAAGCTTCGATTAGGGATGGTTGGGGGATGAGGAGGTGGCTGCACCCCCGAGCAAGTCGTCAATTATTGATTAGGTCGTTTGTTTACACCCCGTCTGTTACATAACGAAGGGCAAGCTGCGCAGGATGTCAAACGATCAATCGTTACTCAGACGTATCGAACGAGTAACCATGACGACCAATCGAGTTGAACCATGGATGAGGGGAAGTTATTTTAATACATTTATAGTAGTCACTGTTGTAACTAAAGTATTTAACAAGGAGGAAGGTCCTTTGCGAGCGAAAACAATCAGTTTGCAGGGATTTATGACGACGGTCTGAAAAGATGAAGCTTCGATTAGGGAGGGTTGGGGATGAGGAGGTGGCTGGACCCCGGCAAGTCGTCAATTATTGATTAGGTCGTTTGTTTACACCCGTCTGTTACGTCACGAAGGAAGCTGCGCAGGATGTCAAACGATCAATCGTTACTCAGACGTATCGAACGAGTAACCATGACGACCAATCGAGTTGAACCATGGATGAGGGGAAGTTATTTTAATACATTTATAGTAGTCACTGTTGTAACTAAAGTATTTAACAAGGAGGAAGGTCCTTTGCGAGCGAAAACAATCAGTTTGTAGGGATTTGTGACGACGGTCTGAAAAGATGAAGCTTCGATTAGGGAGGGTTGGGGGATGAGGAGGTGGCTGGACCCCCGGGCAAGTCGTCAATTATTGATTAGGTCGTTTGTTTACATCCCGTCTGTTACATAACGAAGGGAAAGCTGCGCAGGATGTCAAACGATCAATCGTTACTCAGACGTATCGAACGAGTAACCATGACGACCAATCGAGTTGAACCATGGATGAGGGGAAGTTATTTTAATACATTTATAGTAGTCACTGTTGTAACTAAAGTATTTAACAAGGAGGAAGGTCCTTTGCGAGCGAAAACAATCAGTTTGTAGGGATTTGTGACGACGGTCTGAAATGATGAAGCTTCGATTAGGGAGGGTTGGGGGATGAGGAGGTGGCTGCACCCCCGGGCAAGTCGTCAATTATTGATTAGGTCGTTTGTTTACACCCCGTCTGTTACGTCACGAAGAGGAAGCTGCGCAGGATGTCAAACGATCAATCGTTACTCAGACGTATCGAACGAGTAACCATGACGACCAATCGAGTTGAACCATGGATGAGGGGAAGTTATTTTAATACATTTATAGTAGTCACTGTTGTAACTAAAGTATTTAACAAGGAGGAAGGTCCTTTGCGAGCGAAAACAATCAGTTTGCAGGGATTTATGACGACGGTCTGAAAAGATGAAGCTTCGATTAGGGAGGGTTGAGGGATGAGGAGGTGGCTGGACCCCGGGCAAGTCGTCAATTATTGATTAGGTCGTTTGTTTACACCCCGTCTGTTACGTCACGAAGGGAAGCTGCGCAGGATGTCAAACGATCAATCGTTACTCAGACGTATCGAACGAGTAACCATGACGACCAATCGAGTTGAACCATGGATGAGGGAAGTTATTTTAATACATTTATAGTAGTCACTGTTGTAACTAAAGTATTTAACAAGGAGGAAGGTCATTTGCGAGCGAAAACAATCAGTTTGCAGGGATTTATGACGACGGTCTGAAAAGATGAAGCTTCGATTAGGGAGGGTTGGGGGATGAGGAGGTGGCTGGCCCCCCGAGCAAGTCGTCAATTACTGATTAGGTCGTTTGTTTACACCCCGTCTGTTACATAACGAAGGGCAAGCTGCGCAGGATGTCAAACGATCAATCGTTACTCAGACGTATCGAACGAGTAACCATGACGACCAATCGAGTTGAACCATGGATGAGGGGAAGTTATTTTAATACATTTATAGTAGTCACTGTTGTAACTAAAGTATTTAACAAGGAGGAAGGTCCTTTGCGAGCGAAAACAATCAGTTTGCAGGGATTTATGACGACGGTCTGAAAAGATGAAGCTTCGATTAGGGAGGGTTGGGGGATGAGGAGGTGGCTGGACCCCCGGGCAAGTCGTCAATTATTGATTAGGTCGTTTGTTTACACCCCGTCTGTTACGTCACGAAGGGGAAGCTGCGCAGGATGTCAAACGATCAATCGTTACTCAGACGTATCGAACGAGTAACCATGACGACCAATCGAGTTGAACCATGGATGAGGGGAAGTTATTTTAATACATTTATAGGAGTCACTGTTGTAACTTAAGTATTTAACAAGGAGGAAGGTCCTTTGCGAGCGAAAACAATCAGTTTGCAGGGATTTATGACGACGGTCTGAAAAGATGAAGCTTCGATTAGGGAGGGTTGGGGGATGAGGAGGTGGCTGGACCCCCGGGCAAGTCGTCAATTATTGATTAGGTCGTTTGTTTACACCCCGTCTGTTACGTCACGAAGGGGAAGCTGCGCAGGATGTCAAACGATCAATCGTTACTCAGACGTATCGAACGAGTAACCATGACGACCAATCGAGTTGAACCATGGATGAGGGGAAGTTATTTTAATACATTTATAGTAGTCACTGTTGTAACTAAAGTATTTAACAACGAGGAAGGTCGCTTTGCGAGCGAAAACAATCAGTTTGCAGGGATTTATGACGACGGTCTGAAAGGATGAAGCTTCGATTAGGGAGGGTTGGGGATGAGGAGGTGGCTGGACCCCGGCAAGTCGTCAATTATTGATTAGGTCGTTTGTTTACACCCCGTCTGTTACGTCACGAAGGGAAGCTGCGCAGGATGTCAAACGATCAATCGTTACTCAGACGTATCGAACGAGTAACCATGACGACCAATCGAGTTGAACCATGGATGAGGGGAAGTTATTTTAATACATTTATAGTAGTCACTGTTGTAACTAAAGTATTTAACAAGGAGGAAGGTCCTTTGCGAGCGAAAACAATCAGTTTGCAGGGATTTATGACGACGGTCTGAAAAGATGAAGCTTCGATTAGGGAGGGTTGGGGGATGAGGAGGTGGCTGGACCCCGGGCAAGTCGTCAATTATTGATTAGGTCGTTTGTTTACACCCCGTCTGTTACGTCACGAAGGGGAAGCTGCGCAGGATGTCAAACGATCAATCGTTACTCAGACGTATCGAACGAGTAACCATGACGACCAATCGAGTTGAACCATGGATGAGGGGAAGTTATTTTAATACATTTATAGTAGTCACTGTTGTAACTAAAGTATTTAACAAGGAGGAAGGTCCTTTGCGAGCGAAAACAATCAGTTTGCAGGGATTTATGACGACGGTCTGAAAAGATGAAGCTTCGATTAGGGAGGGTTGGGGGATGAGGAGGTGGCTGGACCCCCGGGCAAGTCGTCAATTATTGATTAGGTCGTTTGTTTACACGCCGTCAGTTACGTCACGAAGGGGAAGCTGCGCAGGATGTCAAACGATCAATCGTTACTCAGACGTATCGAACGAGTAACCATGACGACCAATCGAGTTGAACCATGGATGAGGGGAAGTTATTTTAATACATTTATAGTAGTCACTGTTGTAACTAAAGTATTTAACAAGGAGGACGGTCGCTTTGCGAGCGAAAACAATCAGTTTGCAGGGATTTATGACGACGGTCTGAAAGGATGAAGCTTCGATTAGGGAGGGTTGGGGATGAGGAGGTGGCTGGACCCCGGGCAAGTCGTCAATTATTGATTAGGTCGTTTGTTTACACCCCGTCTGTTACGTCACGAAGGGAAGCTGCGCAGGATGTCAAACGATCAATCGTTACTCAGACGTATCGAACGAGTAACCATGACGACCAATCGAGTTGAACCATGGATGAGGGGAAGTTATTTTAATACATTTATAGTAGTCACTGTTGTAACTAAAGTATTTAACAAGGAGGAAGGTCCTTTGCGAGCGAAAACAATCAGTTTGTAGGGATTTATGACGACGGTCTGAAAGGATGAAGCTTCGATTAGGAGGGTTGGGGATGAGGAGGTGGCTGGACCCCGGGCAAGTCGTCAATTATTGATTAGGTCGTTTGTTTACACCCCGTCTGTTACGTCACGAAGGGGAAGCTGCGCAGGATGTCAAACGATCAATCGTTACTCAGACGTATCGAACGAGTAACCATGACGACCAATCGAGTTGAACCATGGATGAGGGGAAGTTATTTTAATACATTTATAGTAGTCACTGTTGTAACTAAAGTATTTAACAACGAGGAAGGTCCTTTGCGAGCGAAAACAATCAGTTTGTAGGGATTTATGACGACGGTCTGAAAGGATGAAGCTTCGATTAGGGAGGGTTGGGGGATGAGGAGGTGGCTGGACCCCCGGGCAAGTCGTCAATTATTGATTAGGTCGTTTGTTTACACCCCGTCTGTTACATAACGAAGGGGAAGCTGCGCAGGATGTCAAACGATCAATCGTTACTCAGACGTATCGAACGAGTAACCATGACGACCAATCGAGTTGAACCATGGATGAGGGGAAGTTATTTTAATACATTTATAGTAGTCACTGTTGTAACTAAAGTATTTAACAAGGAGGAAGGTCCTTTGCGAGCGAAAACAATCAGTTTGTAGGGATTTGTGACGACGGTCTGAAAAGATGAAGCTTCGATTAGGGAGGGTTGGGGGATGAGGAGGTGGCTGGACCCCCGGGCAAGTCGTCAATTATTGATTAGGTCGTTTGTTTACACCCCGTCTGTTACGTCACGAAGGGGAAGCTGCGCAGGATGTCAAACGATCAATCGTTACTCAGACGTATCGAACGAGTAACCATGACGACCAATCGAGTTGAACCATGGATGACGGGAAGTTATTTTAATACATTTATAGTAGTCACTGTTGTAACTAAAGTATTTAACAACGAGGAAGGTCCTTTGCGAACGAAAACAATCAGTTTGTAGGGATTTATGACGACGTTCTGATAGGATGAAGCTTCGATTAGGGAGGGGGGGGGATGAGGAGGTGGCTGCAGCCCCGGGAAAGTCGTCAATTATTGATTAGGTCGTTTGTTTACATCCCGTCTGTTACATAACGAAGGGAAAGCTGCGCAGGATGTCAAACGATCAATCGTTACTCAGACGTATCGAACGAGTAACCATGACGACCAATCGAGTTGAACCATGGATGAGGGAAGTTATTTTAATACATTTATAGTAGTCACTGTTGTAACTAAAGTATTTAACAAGGAGGAAGGTCCTTTGCGAGCGAAAACAATCAGTTTGCAGGGATTTATGACGACGGTCTGAAAAGATGAAGCTTCGATTAGGGAGGGTTGGGGGATGAGGAGGTGGCTGGACCCCCGGGCAAGTCGTCAATTATTGATTAGGTCGTTTGTTTACACCCCGTCTGTTACGTCACGAAGGGGACGCTGCGCAGGATGTCAAACGATCAATCGTTACTCAGACGTATCGAACGAGTAACCATGACGACCAATCGAGTTGAACCATGGATGAGGGGAAGTTATTTTAATACATTTATAGGAGTCACTGTTGTAACTTAAGTATTTAACAAGGAGGAAGGTCCTTTGCGAGCGAAAACAATCAGTTTGCAGGGATTTATGACGACGGTCTGAAAGGATGAAGCTTCGATTAGGGAGGGTTGGGGGATGAGGAGGTGCCTGGACCCCTGGGCAAGTCGTCAATTATTGATTAGGTCGTTCGTTTACACCCCGTCTGTTACGTCACGAAGGGGACGCTGCGCAGTATGTCAAACGATCAATTGTTACTCAGACGTATCGAACGAGTAACCATGACGACCAATCGAGTTGAACCATGGATGAGGGGAAGTTATTTTAATACATTTATAGTAGTCACTGTTGTAACTAAAGTATTTAACAACGAGGAAGGTCCTTTGCGAGCGAAAACGATCAGTTTGTAGGGATTTATGACGACGGTCTGAAAGGATGAAGCTTCGATTAGGGAGGGTTGGGGGATGAGGAGGTGGCTGCACCCCCGGGCAAGTTGTCAATTATTGATTAGGTCGTTTGTTTACACCCCGTCTGTTACATAACGAAGGGGAAGCTGCGCAGGATGTCAAACGATCAATCGTTACTCAGACGTATCGAACGAGTAACCATGACGACCAATCGAGTTGAACCATGGATGAGGGGAAGTTATTTTAATACATTTATAGTAGTCACTGTTGTAACTAAAGTATTTAACAAGGAGGAAGGTCCTTTGCGAGCGAAAACAATCAGTTTGTAGGGATTTATGACGACGGTCTGAAAGGATGAAGCTTCGATTAGGGAGGGTTGGGGGATGAGGAGGTGGCTGGACCCCCGGGCAAGTCGTCAATTATTGATTAGGTCGTTTGTTTACACCCCGTCTGTTACGTCATGAAGGGGAAGCTGCGCAGGATGTCAAACGATCAATCGTTACTCAGACGTATCGAACGAGTAACCATGACGACCAATCGAGTTGAACCATGGATGAGGGGAAGTTATTTTAATACATTTATAGTAGTCACTGTTGTAACCAAAGTATTTAACAAGGAGGAAGGTCCTTTGCGAGCGAAAACAATCAGTTTGTAGGGATTTGTGACGACGGTCTGAAAAGATGAAGCTTCGATTAGGGAGGGTTGGGGGAGGAGGAGGTGGCTGGACCCCGGGCAAGTCGTCAATTATTGATTAGGTCGTTTGTTTACACCCCGTCTGTTACGTCACGAAGGGGAAGCTGCGCAGGATGTCAAACGATCAATCGTTACTCAGACGTATCGAACGAGTAACCATGACGACCAATCGAGTTGAACCATGGATGAGGGGAAGTTATTTTAATACATTTATAGTAGTCACTGTTGTAACTAAAGTATTTAACAAGGAGGAAGGTCCTTTGCGAGCGAAAACAATCAGTTTGCAGGGATTTATGACGACGGTCTGAAAGGATGAAGCTTCGATTAGGGAGGGTTGGGGGATGAGGAGGTGGCTGGACCCCCGGGCAAGTCGTCAATTATTGATTAGGTCGTTTGTTTACACCCCGTCTGTTACGTCACGAAGGGGAAGCTGCGCAGGATGTCAAACGATCAATCGTTACTCAGACGTATCGAACGAGTAACCATGACGACCACTCGAGTTGAACCATGGATGAGGGGAAGTTATTTTAATACATTTATAGGAGTCACTGTTGTAACTTAAGTATTTAACAAGGAGGAAGGTCCTTTGCGAGCGAAAACAATCAGTTTGCAGGGATTTATGACGATGGTCTGAAAGGATGAAGCTTCGATTAGGGAGGGTTGGGGGATGAGGAGGTGGCTGGACCCCCGGGCAAGTCGTCAATTATTGATTAGGTCGTTTGTTTACACCCCGTCTGTTACGTCACGAAGGGGACGCTGCGCAGGATGTCAAACGATCAATCGTTACTCAGACGTATCGAACGAGTAACCATGACGACCAATCGAGTTGAACCATGGATGAGGGGAAGTTATTTTAATACATTTATAGTAGTCACTGTTGTAACTAAAGTATTTAACAACGAGGAAGGTCCTTTGCGAGCGAAAACAATCAGTTTGTAGGGATTTATGACGACGTTCTGATAGGATGAAGCTTCGATTAGGGAGGGGGGGGGGGATGAGGAGGTGGCTGCACCCCCGGGCAAGTCGTCAATTATTGATTAGGTCGTTTGTTTACACCCCGTCTGTTACATAACGAAGGGGAAGCTGCGCAGGATGTCAAACGATCAATCGTTACTCAGACGTATCGAACGAGTAACCATGACGACCAATCGAGTTGAACCATGGATGAGGGGAAGTTATTTTAATACATTTATAGTAGTCACTGTTGTAACTAAAGTATTTAACAAGGAGGAAGGTCCTTTGCGAGCGAAAACAATCAGTTTGCAGGGATTTATGACGACGGTCTGAAAAGATGAAGCTTCGATTAGGGAGGGTTGGGGGATGAGGAGGTGGCTGGACCCCCGGGCAAGTCGTCAATTATTGATTAGGTCGTTTGTTTACACCCCGTCTGTTACGTCATGAAGGGAAGCTGCGCAGGATGTCAAACGATCAATCGTTACTCAGACGTGTCGAGCGAGTAACCATGACGACCAATCGAGTTGAACCATGGATGAGGGGAAGTTATTTTAATACATTTATAGTAGTCACTGTTGTAACTAAAGTATTTAACAAGGAGGAAGGTCCTTTGCGAGCGAAAACAATCAGTTTGTAGGGATTTGTGACGACGGTCTGAAAAGATGAAGCTTCGATTAGGGAGGGGTGGGGATGAGGAGGTGGCTGCACCCCGGGAAAGTCGTCAATTATTGATTAGGTCGTTTGTTTACACCCCGTCTGTTACATAACGAAGGGGAAGCTGCGCAGGATGTCAAACGATCAATCGTTACTCAGACGTATCGAACGAGTAACCATGACGACCAATCGAGTTGAACCATGGATGAGGGGAAGTTATTTTAATACATTTATAGTAGTCACTGTTGTAACTAAAGTATTTAACAACGAGGAAGGTCCTTTGCGAGCGAAAACAATCAGTTTGTAGGGATTTATGACGACGGTCTGAAAGGATGAAGCTTCGATTAGGGAGGGTTGGGGGATGAGGAGGTGGCTGGACCCCCGGGCAAGTCGTCAATTATTGATTAGGTCGTTTGTTTACACCCCGTCTGTTACGTCACGAAGGGGAAGCTGCGCAGGATGTCAAACGATCAATCGTTACTCAGACGTATCGAACGAGTAACCATGACGACCAATCGAGTTGAACCATGGATGAGGGGAAGTTATTTTAATACATTTATAGTAGTCACTGTTGTAACTAAAGTATTTAACAAGGAGGAAGGTCCTTTGCGAGCGAAAACAATCAGTTTGTAGGGATTTATGACGACGGTCTGAAAGGATGAAGCTTCGATTAGGGAGGGTTGGGGGATGAGGAGGTGGCTGCACCCCGAGCAAGTCGTCAATTATTGATTAGGTCGTTTGTTTACACCCCGTCTGTTACGTCACGAAGGGGAAGCTGCGCAGGATGTCAAACGATCAATCGTTACTCAGACGTATCGAACGAGTAACCATGACGACCAATCGAGTTGAACCATGGATGAGGGGAAGTTATTTTAATACATTTATAGTAGTCACTGTTGTAACTAAAGTATTTAACAACGAGGAAGGTCCTTTGCGAGGGAAAACAATCAGTTTGTAGGGATTTATGACGACGGTCTGAAAGGATGAAGCTTCGATTAGGGAGGGTTGGGGGATGAGGAGGTGGCTGCACCCCGAGCAAGTCGTCAATTATTGATTAGGTCGTTTGTTTACACCCCGTCTGTTACGTCACGAAGGGGAAGCTGCGCAGGATGTCAAACGATCAATCGTTACTCAGACGTATCGAACGAGTAACCATGACGACCAATCGAGTTGAACCATGGATGAGGGGAAGTTATTTTAATACATTTATAGTAGTCACTGTTGTAACTAAAGTATTTAACAAGGAGGAAGGTCCTTTGCGAGCGAAAACAATCAGTTTGTAGGGATTTATGACGACGTTCTGATAGGATGAAGCTTCGATTAGGAGGGTTGGGGATGAGGAGGTGGCTGGACCCCGGGCAAGTCGTCAATTATTGATTAGGTCGTTTGTTTACACCCCGTCTGTTACGTCACGAAGGAAGCTGCGCAGGATGTCAAACGATCAATCGTTACTCAGACGTATCGAACGAGTAACCATGACGACCAATCGAGTTGAACCATGGATGAGGGGAAGTTATTTTAATACATTTATAGTAGTCACTGTTGTAACTAAAGTATTTAACAAGGAGGAAGGTCCTTTGCGAGCGAAAACAATCAGTTTGTAGGAATTTGTGACGACGGTCTGAAAAGATGAAGCTTCGATTAGGGAGGGTTGGGGATGAGGAGGTGGCTGGACCCCCGGCAAGTCGTCAATTATTGATTAGGTCGTTTGTTTACACCCCGTCTGTTACGTCACGAAGGGGAAGCTGCGCAGGATGTCAAACGATCAATCGTTACTCAGACGTATCGAACGAGTAACCATGACGACCAATCGAGTTGAACCATGGATGAGGGGAAGTTATTTTAATACATTTATAGTAGTCACTGTTGTAACTAAAGTATTTAACAACGAGGAAGGTCCTTTGCGAACGAAAACAATCAGTTTGTAGGGATTTATGACGACGTTCTGATAGGATGAAGCTTCGATTAGGGAGGGGGGGGGATGAGGAGGTGGCTGCACCCCCGGGAAAGTCGTCAATTATTGATTAGGTCGTTTGTTTACACCCCGTCTGTTACATAACGAAGGGGAAGCTGCGCAGGATGTCAAACGATCAATCGTTACTCAGACGTATCGAACGAGTAACCATGACGACCAATCGAGTTGAACCATGCATGAGGGGAAGTTATTTTAATACATTTATAGTAGTCACTGTTGTAACTAAAGTATTTAACAAGGAGGAAGGTCCTTTGCGAGCGAAAACAATCAGTTTGCAGGGATTTATGACGACGGTCTGAAAAGATGAAGCTTCGATTAGGGAGGGTTGGGGGATGAGGAGGTGGCTGGACCCCTGGGCAAGTCGTCAATTATTGATTAGGTCGTTTGTTTACACCCCGTCTGTTACGTCACGAAGGGGAAGCTGCGCAGTATGTCAAACGATCAATCGTTACTCAGACGTATCGAACGAGTAACCATGACGACCAATCGAGTTGAACCATGGATGAGGGGAAGTTATTTTAATACATTTATAGTAGTCACTGTTGTAACTAAAGTATTTAACAACGAGGAAGGTCCTTTGCGAGCGAAAACAATCAGTTTGTAGGGATTTATGACGATGGTCTGAAAGGATGAAGCTTCGATTAGGGAGGGTTGGGGGATGAGGAGGTGGCTGCACCCCCGAGCAAGTCGTCAATTATTGATTAGGTCGTTTGTTTACACCCCGTCTGTTACATAACGAAGGGGAAGCTGCGCAGGATGTCAAACGATCAATCGTTACTCAGACGTATCGAACGAGTAACCATGACGACCAATCGAGTTGAACCATGGATGAGGGGAAGTTATTTTAATACATTTATAGTAGTCACTGTTGTAACTAAAGTATTTAACAAGGAGGAAGGTCCTTTGCGAGCGAAAACAATCAGTTTGCAGGGATTTATGACGACGGTCTGAAAGGATGAAGCTTCGATTAGGAGGGTTGGGGATGAGGAGGTGGCTGGACCCCGGGCAAGTCGTCAATTATTGATAAGGTCGTTTGTTTACACCCCGTCTGTTACGTCACGAAGGGAAGCTGCGCAGGATGTCAAACGATCAATCGTTACTCAGACGTATCGAACGAGTAACCATGACGACCAATCGAGTTGAACCATGGATGAGGGAAGTTATTATAATACATTTATAGTAGTCACTGTTGTAACTAAAGTATTTAACAACGAGGAAGGTCCTTTGCGAGCGAAAACGATCAGTTTGTAGGGATTTATGACGACGGTCTGAAAGGATGAAGCTTCGATTAGGGAGGGTTGGGGATGAGGAGGTGGCTGCACCCCGGGCAAGTCGTCAATTATTGATTAGGTCGTTTGTTTACATCCCGTCTGTTACATAACGAAGGGGAAGCTGCGCAGGATGTCAAACGATCAATCGTTACTCAGACGTATCGAACGAGGAACCATGACGACCACTCGAGTTGAACCATGGATGAGGGAAGTTATTTTAATACATTTATAGTAGTCACTGTTGTAACTAAAGTATTTAACAAGGAGGAAGGTCCTTTGCGAGCGAAAACAAGCAGTTTGTAGGGATTTGTGACGACGGTCTGAAAGATGAAGCTTCGATTAGGGAGGGTTGGGGATGAGGAGGTGGCTGGACCCCGGGCAAGTCGTCAATTATTGATTAGGTCGTTTGTTTACACCCCGTCTGTTACGTCACGAAGGGGAAGCTGCGCAGGATGTCAAACGATCAATCGTTACTCAGACGTATCGAACGAGTAACCATGACGACCAATCGAGTTGAACCATGGATGAGGGGAAGTTATTTTAATACATTTATAGTAGTCACTGTTGTAACTAAAGTATTTAACAAGGAGGAAGGTCCTTTGCGAGCGAAAACAATCAGTTTGCAGGGATTTATGACGACGGTCTGAAAAGATGAAGCTTCGATTAGGGAGGGTTGGGGGATGAGGAGGTGGCTGGACCCCCGGGCAAGTCGTCAATTATTGATTAGGTCGTTTGTTTACACCCCGTCTGTTACGTCACGAAGGGGAAGCTGCGCAGGATGTCAAACGATCAATCGTTACTCAGACGTATCGAACGAGTAACCATGACGACCAATCGAGTTGAACCATGGATGAGGGGAAGTTATTTTAATACATTTATAGTAGTCACTGTTGTAACTAAAGTATTTAACAAGGAGGAAGGTCCTTTGCGAGCGAAAACAATCAGTTTGTAGGGATTTGTGACGACGGTCTGAAAAGATGAAGCTTCGATTAGGGAGGGTTGGGGGATGAGGAGGTGGCTGGACCCCCGGGCAAGTCGTCAATTATTGATTAGGTCGTTTGTTTACACCCCGTCTGTTACGTCACGAAGGGGAAGCTGCGCAGGATGTCAAACGATCAATCGTTACTCAGACGTATCGAACGAGTAACCATGACGACCAATCGAGTTGAACCATGGATGAGGGGAAGTTATTTTAATACATTTATAGTAGTCACTGTTGTAACTAAAGTATTTAACAACGAGGAAGGTCCTTTGCGAGCGAAAACAATCAGTTTGCAGGGATTTATGACGACGGTCTGAAAAGATGAAGCTTCGATTAGGGAGGGTTGGGGGATGAGGAGGTGGCTGGACCCCCGGGCAAGTCGTCAATTATTGATTAGGTCGTTTGTTTACACCCCGTCTGTTACGTCACGAAGGGGAAGCTGCGCAGGATGTCAAACGATCAATCGTTACTCAGACGTATCGAACGAGTAACCATGACGACCAATCGATATGAGCCTTGGAGGAGGGCAGCCGGCTAATAAATTCAACTTCACCTGCCGTTGGCTGGACGGTTACGACTACCTGTGGGATTTGGGGCCCTGTTTAACCAAATTTCGAATACTGTGGGATCAAACGGTTGGTGCCATACCTCTCCCGAATTGAGTTCAGTCAGGTTGTCGTTCGATTCAAATCCTGAAGAAAGGCGTAGAATACGCTCGTCGGATGCAATCGTTGATCAACTGCCCATGCAACATGCTCCCAGCTCCATTCACTCCCTCACTGATTCTAGGTCTGAGAGGTGTTACTGTCTCGTGAGTAGTATACCCCTCGGTGCTAAGCGCACTGTTGGCCCTCACTCGTTCACATAAATCCCAGAACCAACCTCTTTCTCGTTTATGATTATTGTCAGCAGTATACCGTTTCCCGACGCTCTAAAATGCCCGCGTGTTTACAACACATAACAGAGTTGGAAACGAGGGGCTGAAATGTAAAATCGACGTTGACAAGATTCCGTCGTGCAGCGAGCTCCTGAAAATGCCACAAAATGGTGCAAACTATTGAAAATGTAAAGGAGGATACTTGCAGAGGCATTGTGTGAGCCATTGCGGATAAAGACCGGCCGGCTTTCTTCTTGAGTTGAGGTAGGTCTGACGGGTGAGAGGATAGTCAACGTCTAGGCTTCAGTGCCGCAACTGATGACGGAGAAGGCTAGTAAGAGTGAGGAATGAACGAACTCCTGACGTTTGAAAGGTAACAGAAGTAAATGACAACAACAGCGATACAGGAGCAACAGATAGCAAGTTAAGAGTCAGTGCGAACGTCGAGATGAGAGACGAATGAGACACAGCCTCTGGATCTGTGGAAGGAGGAGGAGAGTCTAGGGGCTGACCGTATTCATGGTTCTGCGCATGCGCAAGAATGAACTGCTCCTCTCCATTACCTGTTCCATACCGAACTGCTCCGTTCTCCATATCGTTCTTTCCGAACAGCGTCTTATCTCTTAACTTAGTTACCAGTTGCTTGCTATCTTTTCCGTGTCAGTTCTCCATTTTAGTTCCTTAGTTTTCCATTTTAGTTTCTCCATCGTAGTTTTCGTTCCTTCTAATCAATTTTCGTTTCCATTTTTCAAAAAACATTAGGTACGCGCACAACAACAAAACACAATGCAAACGGTAAAAGTGAAACATTCACGGAGGTTTCATGATGGGGGCGCTGCCAACTGTTGCACGATGAAAAAGATTTGATGTCAAATAAGGATATTTCTTAACTTCGGTGAGTATAGAAAAATCTTTCCGTAAGTTAGGATATTTCTTAACTTGGTAAAGCAATTGCTTGAGAAATTTCTTAACTTCCCAAAGTTAAGATTAATAATTAGTTTAGTCAGGACTATGAATTCCACCCTAGCTACCTACCAAAGTGCTCATGAAATCTTAGGTAAAAACGTCCAAGGGTAAATGTAAAAACATTACATTAAAACTCGTGGAGGGATTATTGGATTTTTCAAATTAGTGTGAATGTAAACGGGAGTTTGAAAGACAAATTTGAATGTTCCCGGGATCCCAGCCCCTGTTAACAAAACTATGTTTAGAAAAAAGAACTCGGAGCGGGCCAGTGAGTTTGAACTGGTCCCGAGAAGTTCCTCCTGGAGCAGTTCGTTCCTGAACGGTTCGGTATGGAACAGGGAATGGAGAAGAGCAGTTCATTCTTGCGCATGCGCAGAAGCTGGCTCACCGTCAGCCTCTAAACTCTCCTGGAAGGAGGAAGCACCTAACACTAGCGCTCCTGTCGTCTTCCACCATAAACAGGATTTTTTTCCCCTCCTAAATAAACACGCCGGGGGAAATATCGACGTTTAGTGCCCCCACCAACCCCCCACCTGTCTGGATTCTCGTCATTTACCGAACTATGCCAACGCCCTTCCAATATTATTTCCCTTAGACCTCCAAAAGCAACGCAATCGGCCAAAAAAAGAAGTTTTTTTCTCAGTTGTCTTCAGATCTTTTCACACAAAAAAAAAAACGCCGTTTGAGCAAAAAGGGCGGAGGTATCAGGAATTTGTAATGCGAAGGACGATAAATTCAGAATTGCCGAGTTGGCCGTACCCTTGGCGTGGGTTGCAAGAGAGCTGCTGGCACGAGTCAATGGAGAGTCAACAGGCGTTCTCCGTAGAATCACCGGCGGCGTGTTGCTCCGCTCAACTGGTGGTCGTTTATATCGTGGACCTTCCTCTAGTCTTTCTCGCCTTCCAACTTGCAGTCCTCAAACTCCCGAGAGCTGGCGTAGGTCCGGGCTCCCTCCTCATTTGTGTAATGGCCGATACCTCCAGACAACCCCCCACCCCCACCCCTCCACTCTGGAATTTTCGATAAAATGTTTTTAGTTTTAGTATCGTTCGTACACTTTCCTTCAAAAAAAAATAAATGTTGATTTCATGATCCGGAAAAAAGGCAGCAATCTGTCGTTTCCTGGTTGCATCCATAAACAAAAATGAAAACGCGGCGAATAATTGCGCAGCTGTGAATTATTCTCTTGCACAGCATGATCGAGACCTATTCTGTTCAATCCAACTTAAACAGGTTAATTACATGGCTATACCAACAATCCGGGAAATGACAACTCACTCGCAAACGACGATGTACGTACAGCACCTCCGAGACCCTTCACATTCGATTTAGCATCGAAAAATACCAGCAAAAGATACGGAATGCTAGGCAATTGGCACAATGTGACGAATCGAACTGACAAATAGTTGAAGAAAGACGGGTAAATGAGCGCAGATCGGGGAGAAACCATAACTTCCGTTGTTGAGACGTAGAATTACCCAGAAACAAAAAACTAATAACATTCAAGTGTCACCCCCCCCCCACCACCACTACCACCACCACCCACAAAGGTGAGCGGGGGTGCTATAGTTCTTCCATATTCTACATTAAACTCATCAGGGGAGAAACACGCAATTTTCTGCAATGGCGCCAAAACAAACAGCTCTTCACTTGGAACTCCAACTAGAGCCAGCGGTTTAAATTCGAAAACGCGGAACATGCTTTATCCTCCCGATTGTTTGATTGCCAATTTTTTATGGTCTCTTGACTCAAACGGTTCCCCAACGGTTAATGTTAAAGTAGCGTTCAGGAAAACGTCACTTGGCGCAATGGTTTTTATTTTTTGTGCACCTCACAATTTCGGTTGATTTACAATCTTTTCTCTTTATGTTTAGGTCGTTTTGATTGCTGTTTCAGATAAAAACATCTTTTTGTCGTTCTCGACGTTGTTGGTTTCTCTTGCGTTCACTGGTGGGGTGGTTGATGACGAGAGGGAATGACGGAAGGGCGAGAAGAGTGGGATGGAGTGATAGAAATGGGGCGGAAGGGAGGTGCAGGGATTGATCGGCTACTGGAGGGGAGTGAGTGGTGAGTTGTTGCTAGGTGGGAAAAGGGATCATGACAAATGAACCTCACAATGCAACGTGAGGAGTTTTAATGCGTTAAAACGTGATGTAGCTTCGGCATCCCCCAAAACCCTCATTTTTCGTACGTTTCCCGCTCTTCACATTAATGAAAAGAAAGGCAAGTTACGTAATCGGCTGAAAAACAGATTTTTAGTTTCCTTCATAGCTTCAAGTTTTAAGAGGGGATGAGTTCGAAAAACGCCATTTAATAAAACGGTTTGTGCGATTGATTGAGGATGGCGGTAACAAACCGGCTCAAGTTTTATATTTAGCCTCCAGGTTACTACGGCACGCCTAAATAAGAGCACGAGTAAACGCGATTCAAGACTTTCTAGTCATCATACTGATCATAACACCAAATTCGTTTTCTCTCAAAAACGATTTGAACGACCAAATAACACGACAGTGCCATAGTGTTCTCATCCGTGAAAAAATTAGGGGAGCTGCTCAATAAATTATCGACATTTTATCTCCGTTTTTTCCTTATACCTAATCCTCAAAGGAAAAAAACAGGACGGTAGTCCAATGAGCTACCTACATGGTGCGCCTTATAGGGCTAGGGGTTCCTCAGCAGCGGGCAGATGTGGTTGCAGGGATGGACCAGAAGGTTGTTGTGCGATAATGACGTCGTATTAGGGAACACTGGCTCCACGAGACTTGGAAGTGGAACGGCACACCCTGCACACCCGCTGCCTCTACTACCAGGCTGTTTCCAGCCTATAGTGTTGCATGCTGTGGCTGTCTTGTGGGTTGCCCCCTCGTTGGAAAATTGGCAGCAGGCACCATTCATTGGTCATTTGCTGCAGGTGCTTGAGGTACCCTGCCCTGAGCTTGGCAGTCTAGCATAAAGCGTGGAGCGCTGGATGACTACCAGGCGGCCCTGAGGTTCCTGGCGTCTGCTCTTCAGCTTTGAGACTCCATTGAGCGCCAACTCGAGCTCGCATTTGAGGGGTTTTTTGATGCGTAGTGGAACGAGGACACCGCGGGGTATTTGCATTCCATCGTTCTCTCTGTACGGGATCGTGCAGGGATGAAGGAGTGTCACCCTTCCTTCCATGTGGTCCAGTTGCCCCCTTCAACGCGCAGTTATATTTCTTTGAGCGCCTCACATCCGACCACTGCCCTTGTAGAGGGAGACTCAGTGAGAGTGCATCGCATGTCATCTTCGCTTTTCTCCTCTACAAGGGCGTGCGTGCATCCATCTCTGGCCCGGCTTGTTACCACATTAGGGAGTAGAACTGGGAACTGGGGGCCCCATTCGAGGCTGCCTTGGCGGTTCTCACAGTTGCTTCAAATTTAAAAAACTACCTTCCCGAGGAGAGTTTAGTAACGCTCACAACATGATTAGGAGCAACCCCAGAAATTCCTGAGTTGAAACTACAACTGTTTCAATTCTCACAGTTTTTACCTGATCATTCCCAAACAGTCATCACGATTCTTCTCAAAAAATGTATTCTAAGGGTCTCGTGAGTTCCTTGTGTACTGACTGTTCAATAACAGTCGTAGCGTGAGTGGATAAATTAAGTTCCAACTGAATAAATTTCAGCTCCAGAGTATTCCACGTAAAACGTGAAGTTTCGCCAAGTTCAAATGAACTGAAAATGGTTACGTAATGGCATTGCTGAATGTCATACAAGACCTTATGTCGGATAATTGGACTCATAATATCCATAATGACGCAGTTGCACACCTCCGAGATTCAGAATCGAATCGAATAAAGTTCAGTTGCGCTATGGCGCTATGGCGCTAAGTCGTGACTCCTTGCCCCCTTTAACAACCATTCACCGGATCATCACATCACCGTCCTTTACATTTGACTGTATCAATACTTGAGGATAAATTGACATCGAAAGAGGTTAAAGGTCTTGGAATATATTTAATATTCTCAAACCAAATCAAAAATATTTAATGCGTGGCAATACACAATTTTCCGCAACCTCCGTAAATTCGACGACCTGCTGTATATGCGGCCACTGTATCTTCGTTCAACGCATTTCTACAGGAATATTTATGGAGAACAAAATGTAGGTACTAGTTAGATGAGAGTCCAACTTGGATGTTAGGAGTGAGGGAGGGTGGCGAGGGGGGGAGGGGATGTTTCGTCAGGAGAAGAAAACAGCCTCTGATTTGGATTCATTGAGGCAGAGTCCCCATTTGTGGTACCAGCTAAGCAGGGAGGGCAGGAACTTATCACGACCGTGGCGCAGTGCAGCTTGGTCTTGGAGGTGTAGAGGAGTGCTACATCGTCTGCATATTGTGCAATGATGATCTTTCCATGGACAGGAATGTCGTGACAGAAGATGTTGAAGAGGGCGGGGGAGAGGTTTGAGCCCTGGGGAACGCCGACTGTGATGTGGTGGATGGCGGATAGTGATTTGCCAACTCTCACCCTGAAGGTTGTTTCGGCGAGGAAGGAGCATATCAGGCCAATGTGGAAGGGTGGACAGTGGAGCAAGATGAGCTTGTAGATCAGGCCCTCATGCCAGATCTGGTCGAAGATGAACTCGTCAAACGGGTCAGGATGATGGCCTCAGCGACCTTGCTCAGGGTGCCGAAAAGGCTGGTGGGCCTGTAGTTAGAAGCTTTGTTGCCTGCCTTGGGTATGCAAATGATTGTGGCCTCTTTCAGTGCTGTAGGGAAGTATTGGAGGCGCATAGATGCATTAACAGTGTTACAGAGGGATACTGTGTGGATCCTGGGGAGCGTCTTTAGGACCCCATTAGAGATGCCATCACTGCCGGAGGCCTTGTTGTTGTTGAGATCCTTGATGGTTTCACTGATTTCCTTCGGGGTGGTTGGTCTGAAGGCGGCGGAGTGTCCTTGAGGGACTCCGCAAAGATGTATGCCTGTCAATCTCAGCAGAGTGTGATCTGTTGTTGTGAATGAGGGGCAGCAAGCAATCTTCCAGCAGCGCTTAAGGTTGAGTTCAGCCTTAGCTATATGCATTATCGGAGTCCCCTTTTCAAGGGTGTGTGGCCTTAAAAAGAGCCGACGAAATATTTGTTTGTAGGTTCTGTCTCTGCCGGTTGGGAAAGTGTGAGGCGAGGATCGGGTTTCTCAGGCGTCATTGTGTAGTTCAAAGGGCTCGGTTGAGCAGTAGCTCCTCACGGCGAGGGACTCAGTTGAGTCGTCGCTCCTTCTCCTTCAGACGCGAGATGGGGGAGTCAGTTGAGTCGAAGCGTAGGTCGGTTGAGCAGTGGGCGAGGGACGAGTTCCTCAGGCGTCGAAGCGTAAGTTGAAGGGCTCGGTTGAGCAGTAGCTCCTCACGGCGAGGGACTCGGTTGAGTCGTCGCTCCTTCTTCTTCAGACGTGAGAGGACGAACTCGTCTCCGCTTATGGTGATTAGTTGTTGTCAGAAGAAGTGGTGAATGAAAGAATGAATGCCTTTTTGTCTTTTTTTTTTTTTTTTTTTTTTTTTTTTTTTCGGACGCTTCCGGGGAGGGGAAATCTTCAAAAGACACCCAAATGGGTAGTGTCGGATTTTTACCGACTAAAACCCCTCCCCCGCGGTTGCCAACCCGGAGGTTCTAAACCAGAAGGATGGGAGGCCGGCCTGCGGATGCAGGGGGACTCATGCGCATGTGCGATGCGGGGAGGAACGGGACGGGGTTAGCGTGGAATGAGGGAGCAGGGCCTACGGACGATGTCCGAGGGGATGGGGGCATATTGTGTGAGGCAGCTGATGGACGGGTTGGGGTGACCCGCCACCGAGTTGCGGAGGTTGAGGGCATATGTTGTGGCGGCCGCACTGAGCGAGGGGAGGCCTGTTTCCTTTAGGAGCTGCTGGTTTCTGATGTAGCGGGGTGAGCGGAGGACACCTCGGAGGGACTTCATGTAGGTGCCCTCGAGTTGGCGAAGGGAGGAGGCCGTGCCCCAGACGGGGATAGCGTAGGTGCTGATGCTCCTGATGATGGCGTTGAAGACACGGATTTTCGTTGGATGTGAGACCTTTCTGTTGTTGAAGAATGGCCGGAGAGCAATGAAGGCTCCGTTGATTTTGGCGCGAACTGCGAGGGTCTGCCTGTACCAGTTGAGTTTCCTGTCGAAGATGACACCGAGGTACTTGGCCTGGTGTTTCCAGGGGATTGGATGGTTTCCCACTTGGATGTTTGGGGGGGGGATGTTACGGCGGGAAAAGAAGACGGCTTCTGATTTGGATTCGTTGAGGCGTAGTCCCCATTTTTGTCTTTGCAGGCAGGCCCTTATATACGTACTCTTGGAGGGAGTAGTCCTTTCTCATTGGCCACATGCTACCCCTTCCATGTAGAGATTTTTCTAGTTTCGTAGCGAACAAAATCTGAGACGAACACAATACTTTTAATGAACCCCGATTCATACAATGGAAGACATGGAAGTAAAACTTTTACGACGACAAAAACGAACGGAAAAACGAGACCACATCTGATCGAATACGAAAAACATATGTTTCAAGGACTCGAGAATAATAATGCCCGTTAGTGGAAAAACATCTTCAACACTTTCCCTTATTCGAGTAGTCCCAAATTTTCACGTAGAGCTCGAAGCCGGGGTCTAGGCAAAGGCTACGTACAGATGTCTGCAAGCTGGTCTTCAGTGCGGAGCCTGCTTGAGACCGTACAGGCTGCGTTTCAGGTGGCACACACGATCAGTGCCATCAGAGAAGCCTTCGGGTTGCTTCATAAAAATCACTTCCTCAACCTTTCCGTATAGAAATGCAGTTGAGACGTCAAACTGCCGAAGCGTCATCTTCTTAACAGCTGCAATGGACAGTAGTGATCGAATCACTTCCAAGCGAGCAACTGGGCTGAAGGTTTCGGCGTAGTCTAGTCCGGGTCGTTGAGCACATCCCTTGATGACCAGTCTGGCGCGGTACTTGTCAACACTACCGTCGGGATTTCGCTTGATACGATAGACCCATTTGTTGTTAATCGCCCTCTTTCCCGGAGGAAGATCCGTTAACTCCCATGCGTTGTTCTTGTGCATAGAGTTGATTTCCTTCTCCATGGCTGAATTCAATCTTCTCTCTTTTCACCTCTCATCGCTTCCTCGAAGGATTGTGGTTCGTTTTCTGACAGAAAAACTTCCGCATAATTGGATGTGATATAGTCGTTCATCCAGCCAGGACACTTTCTTTCCCTGGAGGATTTCCTAGGTCCCTCGAGTTGACCATCAGGCTCTGTTGATTCATGGCTGCCATCGGAATCCTCATTAGAAGTTTGAATTTTAGGTTCAGGATAGCTCTCCATTTCCTCATCAACCAGTTGATCCGTTTGATTTTCACTGTCCTTAATCGGCCACATGATGTTTTCATCACAATCATTGACGTTCTCGAGAAAAATCACGTCACGCGAAACTACAACGTCTGCTGTTTCAGGGTTGTAGATCCGATATCGCTCGTCACCATCGTATCCAACCAGGTACCCTACAATGGCTTTCGAATCCATTTTACGTCGTTTCTGAACCGGCAGATGAACATAACACTTTGAACCTAAAACGCGTAGATGTTTGATTCGTGGCTTCTGGCCAAACCATAGTTCGTGAGGCGTTTTCCCTTCAACTGATGACTTTCCCACTCGATTCAAAATATACCCAGCGCTGACGACGAGCTCAGCCCAGATTGCTGCAGGAAAATTTATATCGGGGTTGGAATATTTGAAAGTGCGAGCCATTTCCACAATAGTGCGATTTTCACGCTCCACAGCGCCATTCTGTTCAGGTGTGTATGGAGCAGTTAACCGTTGGTTTACACCGAATTCTTTTAACACTGCACGCACGTCGTTGTTATCGAACTCTCGACCGTTGTCACTGAGAAAATCTTTGACGTTATGACGAAGTGTACGAGCTTTGGCGAGCACTTCACGCAGGGCCTCACTGACTGCTGACTTCTCACGCGCGACAAAACAGTATCGGTACCTTGAGTAATGATCCTTGATAACTATCAAGTACCTACGACCACCAAAGGATGGATCGAATGGTCCACACACATCACCGGATAGTAGCTCTCCAGGAGCTGACGCTTTTACGCGAGTTCCAAATGCTAAACGATGTGCCTTCCCGAACTGACACGGTTCGCAAAGTTCATTGTCAGCTGGCACTTTGATTCCGAATTCAGATTCAAGCTTGGATCGGATGTAGCGTTTGTCCATGTGACCCCATCGTTGATGATAAAGTTGCAGAATTCGCTTATTGTCAGTCGAAGCAACGCAAGTTTCTGCAGGCTGAACCGTGTGAAATGAGGCGCGATATAATGTTCCACCTGAGTCTCGAGTACCGGTGAATACGACCTGTCCATTGACTTCGAACTTACACTCAGTATTAGTCGACTCAAACTTGCTTCCCGGATTTCGATCATGGGCTGCAAGTACGGAGACAAGATTTCTTGATATGGTAGGAACGTACCACACATCATTCAACGTGAATGACTTCAGCTTGCCATTACAGTAGTTGGTGACCTCAATCGTTCCACTTCCGAGAGCTTTAATAACCTCTTTCCCTGCCGCTTTGACTGTGGCATTCGAACTTTCTGGGAAGGGTTTGTACTCTGTGAACCAATTGGGGTTTGATGTAACATGGCGAGTTGCACCATTATCAACCCACCATTGGTCATTCGTAGTAGCTACATTGACGTCGCTACTAATCGAAACGAGGGCAACTCGTGTATCTGACACTGCTGCATGTTCATTTTTGATGGAGTTTGACGGAGTGACTCCTTTGATTGCACTTGATCCGCAAGCACGTGTTGGATATGGAGGTTTACCGTCCTCTTTCCATTTGGGACATTCGCGAAGCCAGTGTCCTTTCGAATCACAATATTTACAATTGGTGTTGTTCGATCCACTTTTTTGTTTTTTTCGACCTGCACTTTTATTGTGTCCTCCATTGTTCGATGCGTAGAGAACATCTAATTTCGACGCTGGAGCTGCATTTCGTTCATGTAAAATTAGAGACGATGAGAGGTCTTCAATTGTCTTGCCGTCATTTGCTTTCATAAGAAGATAGCTCGACTTGAACGACTCAAAGCGTTTCGGGAGTACGTGCAATATTTTCGAAACAAAGAGCAACTCGAGAAAGGCTTCAATCGTTTGAATGTTACGAGTTTGCAGACCAGCAGCGAATTCGCGATGCTGATTTTTAACGCGAGACAGAACAGTTGGGGCATCTTCGGTTTCGTCCCACTGCATGTTAAAAAAATTGAGACATTGACGAAATAGCTGGTCTTCTGCTTTATTATCGAACTGCTCGACTAATATATCCCATGCCTCCTTCGCTGACAATCGACCCGAAATCCGTTGGTGAAGCTCATCACAAACGCACTGCGAAATTACAATTTTTGCCTGAGCTGCGGATTTGTTGAAAGCGACGAGTGCTTCGTTCTCGGCTTTAGTCGGTGGATTAGAAAGAGTGGGCTTGGTTGTTGTTCCTTCAACGATACCGACAGCGTTGAACAACTCCAGAACGTCTAAAACTCGATCTTTCCAGTACGGCCAATCTTCTGCTCCTTTCAGTGGTTTAATCCCTTTCACGTATTCCATTTTAGAGCTGGACGAACTCAACGCGAACCCGTACGCAAAAAAAGAAAAAATCACGAAACAATAACTAACCGACGCGGTCACTATTGACGCCTAAACTCGCAACGGCACACGAAACTGGGACCCATAACCTGTAGAGATTTTTCTAGTTTCGTAGCGAACAAAATCTGAGACGAACACAATACTTTTAATGAACCCCGATTCATACAATGGAAGACATGGAAGTAAAACTTTTACGACGACAAAAACGAACGGAAAAACGAGACCACATCTGATCGAATACGAAAAACATATGTTTCAAGGACTCGAGAATAATAATGCCCGTTAGTGGAAAAACATCTTCAACATTCCAGGAGTAGTCTGTGGCTCGCAGCTAGTGTCCTCTGTCGGGATGACTTTGCTGTGAGGTGCCTTTTGTAGGTAAAGGGTGGCCAGCCGCCACATGCTTTTCGAAACTGGCATCTCTGGTGGCTTGGAGGGCAGCATTGAGCTCCCGCTTGAGGGCATTGAGCCTTGGTAGCAGGGAGAAGAGACGGGTTCGCTGGGACAGCCTGCACCAATGGTTCTTCCTCCGGATCTGAGCTCTGATGTCCAGTGGGAGAGGGGGATGGGATTGGACAGCCGGGGAGGAGATTTTGGCGAGCCGTACCTTGTCCTGGATGTCCAGAGTAAGGTCGGTCATGGCAGAGTCAATGTCTTCTCTCAGCCGGGAAGAATTTACACAAGCGACATTTAAGAGTGGAGTTCTCCAAGTGGAAATGCAAGGAGAGCCAGTCGATTTTGTGGTGGGTGATAGGGGTAGTGACGAGTAGGCCACATATCTCCAGAATCTCGAGCGTGATGTTCTTCAAGATGAAGTTGAGGATGTCAGAGTTTTTGTTCAGGTCCGCTGTTTCATTGGACTACAACTCCACAGGCTTCAAGAGATAGTGTAAAGATGCCGATGGCTTGATGTCTGAGGGAGTTGTGGGCCAGTATGGGCACTCCTTCCCTAGTTTGGGACCCAGGGTGGTTGCTTCTGTACACCGAGAAGTTCTGGATGAATAGCTTGTCGGTAGGCTGTGTATGGGATTCAGTGATTCATGCCACATCCACTGACAACTCACGTAAGAGGTCACTGAGCTCAGCAACTTTGTTGCAGTGTGTGGCCAATGCCATTGGCGTTCAAGTTGAGATGGTTGTTGCCTTAGGTGTTGGTGGCAAACAGACTCTAGAGGAGGAGGATGGCCGGGGAGAGGCATGATGCGACGTCCCGATCCTGGGCAAGCAAGGTTGAAGGAATAGCTGTGATGGTTTCGGCTGGCGCTCCGGCAGAGTTTCTGCTGTTGTTGATGGTGGCAGGAAGGCTTGAGAGAGGGCTACGCTAATGGTTGGTCACCTACAGGGGGAAGTCACTTTCCACTTGTCAAACCATGCACTCAACGGCCAAGTCAACCGGTAACAGACCAATGATCACCAGGAGTGCTTCTGTTGATACAGTCTTATACACCTTGGTGATCCTCAGAAGTGCAGCTCTCTGGGAATGGGCCAATACTCTCTTTTGATTGACTGTTAGTTTGCAACCCCAGACAGCGGGGCAGTAGCCAATCACGCCTAGATAGATGGCCTTGCACATGAGGATGGTGCCATGGTAACTTGGAGTGTATGTGGCCTTAGTAATTGCACTCAGTGAGACACACCTTGCAATGTTAGTGCATCTAAAGGACTGGAGGTACTGGCTGAAGCCCCGTAGTCCTAGATTTATAAAGGAATGTAGTTTCGAAATGAGTTCAAAACAAAGTAAGTGTGATTTACACTGTTACAGCCATTTATGCCCAGAAGTAATAGAAACTGTTTTTTTTTGCTGTTAGACAAACATATTTATTCGTTGGCAGAAACCCTAACTATTTACGCCTGATGGTTGGGAACGACGATCCTAATAGATTTAAACTGGCGTCCTTATCAATATCAGTTGAATGCTATGTTCACCCCTAAGATGGACATAACGGTTCTGCCCTCGTCCTGTGACAAAATAAAAGTTGCCACATACACGGTGGTTAACAATGGGGCAAAAATTTCCCGACCTGAGGCCCATCCAACTCCGCACTCTCCTTGTTCCAGGCCCCTCTGCTCCAAGGCAGCAAACAAGTGTGGCCTTGAAAACTTTGTTCACCCAATACCCATCAAACACAGGCCTCACCCCACCATCTTTCCTCTGCCAGTTGAGCTGCTCATGCAACCAGTGCTGTTCTACATCTCCTGCAGTTTCCCTACGTTCCACCTGATACCTGATTCCATACGACACGATCCATCAAACCTTTTCTACGCGACGCCACCCTTTGTGCTTCGTCCCATTCATCGTACTTTTCATCAACAACTCATCAAGGGCCCCAACAAAAGTTAAATTCATTTGTTTATTCCTTTGCTCGAGTTTGCCTTGTATATTCATTTCCTTAGGGGAACTCCTTATTTTAATAGAAACATATTTATCCTTTTAATTTCGTATCACTTTCCCTATTGTTCTTCTCTCACTCAGCTTCCCCTTTTTGTTACTGGGAAATACGTAGATTTCATTTCAGTACACCTTAACACTGGGTAACGATTCAATTTAAATTGTCAGGCCTATCGTGTTGCCCATCATAATAAACTCCAAATCGCCAGTGAGGCCACAAGGCCTCCATTTTCCCGGGGCTGTTTTCAAGCCTCGAGTTACCACTTTCAGCCCTGGCTAATATCGCCGTTGGTTCTGAAACAATATCCCGCGAATTCACTTTCACTTGTGAGCGCCTGCTTGTTAGTGCCCGTTACTGATTACACGATAATTGACCGTAAGAAATGAGGAAAAACTCAAAGTGGCGATGGTTTAGGCTTCCATAGCGCGGGCAAAGTTAAAAGCCAGAGTTATCTTCTCAAACCTAATGCCAGGGTGGCAACTATTGCACCTTTTGAATGTCTCAACCTTGGGAATATGCGTGGTTCTACCTTTCTTACCTATAGGGCTGTTGAAAATTGTATGAGGTTCTTCCAATGGTTCGCAAAAATGGATACGAAACCAAAACTTACAGTATCACATATCTTATTATACATCTATTTCTAGGTAGTTGTGCTGTAACTTTGATACTAAACTGAGGTGCGGCACCTGCATCTAGACAATAACAAAAAAAGTGCTCGAGATGGTAAGTAAGCTTGGCAGAAATTTATCTGAACCAAGCTTCATGTACTCGTATGTAGCTCCTATGGGGGACAGTTGAACCCATTCTTACTCAATCTTGTGCATTGACACGCAGTTCACCTACCTACCAGTGCTCCTACTCAGTTCCCTGTCTGCGGTGGTAGAAGTTGTCCAAAAGTAATTTACGAATAAAACTCCTCGTTCGAATTGCATTAAGCTTCTATCGTACTACTTCCCAACTCACCTAGTGCGATATCGCTTCAATAATAATCCCCCCCGTAACATAAGTATTGCAAGTGAGCAATGCTTTGAACGTATTTTTTCCCACAACAGCTCCATGAACATTACTTCAAAGTGTTTTATAGCTAAGATGGCCGAGTAGGCTTGATCATTAAGGCAACTAGACAATGGAACAATAGAAAAGAAGAACGTTCATCACTTTATTTAGGAATAGTATAGACTTTTTAATGAAATGAAAGTGATTGATGTTCCATAATTTTATAAAATTCATAATTTGGAAACATATTTCCAAAGTTCATCAACATATAAATATGTATTTACATTCATAAGTGACATGAAAGCAAAATATTACAGTTTCTAAAAATTGCACTAAAACAAATAGAATAAAACAAGAATTAACAGAATAAAACATCACAGTAATGATGCCCAATATAAATTTCAATCATATATACATGTCTGCGATAGTATGAATCATGGAAGTCAACCCCCAACATGATAAACCTATTAACTCAAGAAAAAAACAACAACAAAAAACACCAAGTTCAATCATGCAATTGTTTACCAATAACCTAACTACTTCCATTTATTTACAACTCAACTGATTTTTACATTAAAATGCACCTACAAAGTACAAGTCACAAGGATAATACCTAGACAGGCCGAAGACACTCACAATAGTATCAGCAGGACAACTTGACACCTAAGTTTCCTAAATTTAAATATGTATACTCTTTTCAGCTTATATTAATAACCGCTGTTAAGTACAAGCAGATGAAGTTTTCTCAATGTTCAATAAAATTAATATATCCTTCATGATAGATAGTTCAGTAGCTGTCAATTTTAAAGAGGCAACACACAGATATTACACGGGGTAGAAGTATGAACAGGAAACCCTTCTAAGGGCTTGTGATTTATACACACGTAAATATACACATACCTCTGCAGCGAGATGCACGTCGCTGTTCAAGTAAAATCTCCTCATGAAGGCGCCGCTTAATAATAACTTTTGGCAGTAATCATAATTGCTTTAATCTGGCTATCAGACAGACCTCTAATTCGAACATCATCGAGCGTTCAGTATCGAAATGTAAGCCTGAATCAGGTTCTTTTGTCCTGCACGTAATCAAAAATTGTCTTTTTGGTTTCAAATACAAATTAAGCTGAAAAAGTAGCGCTGATATTATATAAATCAACCATTATTCCTTCGAGTAGTCTGGTTAGTGAATGGCGTTTTCAAGTTTCAATCCAGAAAGTGGGAACACCTGAAAAATACTATCAACCCCCCGAGGCTCTTAGAGCTTCAAACTTTGAATGATGCATTTACGCTGTAGGTATTTCAAGATCTTGATCTGGCTCATACATTTGAAACTTTGCAAGTGAAGTTTCAGTTGCCTGCAGTCCTCATTAGTTAATTACAAAAAGCAGCGCAAGGTGTGCGCAAGTTGGAAGCTTGTACTGTTTTCAATCAAGATTTAGTCTTTCCATGAACTAGATATTGTGCTGAAGACTCTAGATCACGTAATACCGTAGCAGACTGAATGTTGGAATACTAAACGGCCTTTCCAGAGTTTAAAACGCCTCAGCGAAACGACGTCCAATGAAAGGACTTATGGCCAAAAACATGTTTGGCAGTAACCACCAACTGACTTCATTCCACAAATCTGCAAAATACAAGAGAGCTTCAACTTCTCTCCACTGTTAATATCGCTCATGAAATGCCCTCCTTGATTGGAAAAGGCCTGAAATATAAAGCAAGTGTTACAAGTTTTGACAGAGCACTTTGCTAATCGTGTGGCTAACAATTTGAGATCTAGAAGCAAATGTAATGTTCTCTTCTAGCAAGCGCTTTTCAAGTTCTACCTGATCCAATTCCGTTGAAACCGATTATGACCACCTCAATGGCAATGAGGGGCTTCAACAGTTACATGTGTCACGCAAGAGCAATTTCCCTATCAGTTCATCAAGTCTCAAGTAATCAACACTGAACTACTAATTTTCGTAGAAGTAGAAGTAGTTACCATAAGTAGTAGTTTTGACAAGCATTAAGAAATTTAAGTATTTCTACACTAACAGTCAAATCTACATATTTTGAACTGATTCGGGTCAGTTTTGTTTGGCAAACAGCGACAATTGGTTTTTAGGGAATGCCGATGTAAATGGTCGAGTGATGTACCCTGACACACCGACGGTCATAATTTAGAATATTGTGGTCTGTGACTTTACACTGATGGGGCACGTTATTTATTATAATTTCAACCACTCGCTCTTTAACACTTTCACTCAGTTTCCTGTTTGTGGCGACCAATACTCTCCTCGATAATAAAAAATTACATTGGAAGTCGTAAACTTCAAGAACGACGAGGCGTTTTTTTCATACATTGACGTAGCTACTGAATTTTCCAAGTTATGTTCTAACGGGGGTATCAAATACCAACTCAGAAGATGATTATACAAAAAAGCCGGACTGTTCAATTAATCTATTTTCTCTCTATCACGGACAGGGAGCTTCTCTGGAGACATTTTTCATGTTTACATTGATAAAGAGAATACGTCTAGGGGTTTACTGAATTCCAACTAATCTTGCCTCGAGAAATTACCTACGTTATTGAAGGCAACAGCTAACCCAAAATGGAGAAGTGGTAGTAAATATTGAAACTTAACTGGGTGTATACGAACGTAACAATCAAAATTAAATTTGAAAAAAAAAAACTTGTAATGCCGAGTGTAACGACATTATCATATCCAACATAGTGTTTCACCAAGTGACCACGCATCATGCATTCTGAGTCCTCATTCCCAAACGTTGCTCGTTAATTCCTAAACCTGTTTCACTGAAGACTTCTGATGATAGAAGTTGTTCTTAGGTATATATCAGAACACTGATTGTCACAAAACTATACGAAGAGGATGTCACAATTTTGGTGTGAATCTACTAGCTCTACCTCATACTTTGGAAATAAAATAGTTTAAGAAATCATTTGGAAAGATTCTGTGCATTCAAAATTTGGCTGACCCCTGGAAAAATAATCACCGAGATTTTACGGAAATTAAGTCTCAAAATGTAACAGCAACAGTACTGACCCTACTATATGACTTTTGCTCCATCAAGTGGCTTTGCCTTTAAACAAAAGGTAAATAAATAGCTAAAGTTAACGTACCTGTTAGGTGAAGTCAGCACTGATTTAACGGCCAGACGATGATGTCTTTACATCGAAAGCGCTTGCCCACAGTAACTCACAAGCTAGAGGAGACGGACTCACCTAACAGGTACGTTAACTTTAGTAATTTGCCTACTGGCGGATATAACACAATTTCTTTAATACGTAAATAAATAGCTTTCCCACCATGGCGGGTTGAACAATTTGAAAAAAAGCTGGAAATATGGCGAAAAACTAAGTAAAACGTTAACTACTTTGTGATAGAAAGCGTCCAGGAGTAATTATCTTCATCCATAATTGTGTTCAACACTAGCCTCTTCAGTAACCAATGTTTAATGAACAGTGCTATTATTCTCGTGTCATGTTCTATGTAGTAGTTGTGGCTTTTCAATATATATCATTAAATACCGGCATATCGAGTCGCAGAAAAAATGCTATTAAAATGAAACATAATAATACCTGCTTCCATTGAACCAATTTCAAGAAAGCAACGGCCACATTTAATGTCTAGAAGGTCTCATATAAGTCACAGCCTTTCAACTGAGAAAGTACAGCCCTACATTGAATAAAATACACTGACTCTTATCACCTCAAAAATCAAGCAATTAAAACACTGCTATCAATTCAGAAAATACTATAAAAATAAATCTTTTTGGGAAATCTATAAATATTTGAAGTAGTTTTCAAGAGTCACCATATTTTTTTCCACGTCACACAATCAAAACTTTATTTTAACGCAAAAATGGTTTTCCAATGTGAATCGCAGGATAGAAATCTGATTTTTCTCTCAAGTTATGCACGACAATTACCGTCTTGAACACTTATACATCCCTTATACATACACAGAGGCAGTGATAGTCTACCAACATGAGGATAACTGAAAATAATCACTCAAAATGCACAAAAAAAATAAAGGAAAAAAGCAGAAATCTTAATAGAGAAGTATTACACACACTCAACATCAACAATATCTACTGAACGCTGCAGCATTCTATTGGTTACGCTGATTATGACTAGTGCCTGAGCAGTTTCGCTGCATAACGGGCGCATGTACTGTTTTCACGACCTTATATCAATAACATTTTGTTACGTTATCCTTCAAATTAGAAAAACATTGTCATTTATTACACATGAAAACACAATGTTACAATTGGCTCCTACAATATTTCACCTTTGGTAGACAACGATAAACAGGTATTGAAGAGATCTTAACCTTTGTACATAAGGTTTTATAATACACAGAAAGAAGTGAATGAATGCAACCAGATCACAGCTGAACATTGTAACCTAAACCTACACAAGTATACACGTACGTTTTTTTCATTTACAGTGAACGTTTTCACTAAATTATGATATAATTGCCATATTAAATGAAGACACGAGTTCCTTATTCGTTAATTTCACAGCTTTAGATCTAACACTTGATGCAGATCGCTCACCGTCTCGTTAAATGTCCTTGGTGCTGTGTCAATCCTTCAGTTAAATGAAGTCGCAAGGGAATAATATTTGCCGAGATGTTGAATGTCCGTCGAATTTATAGTATGTAAATACTCTACTAGTCTTAGGAGAATACTACCGAAACTCATTTAATATTCGCGTTTGTGGCTAAGTGCGTCACTATCAAGGTAATGCGTAGGCTCCAGATGTCAGCCACATTATCTAAATCTCTCACAAGTAAAAAAAAACCCTTCTTCTTGACAACGATTCACGTAACAATGGCAATAGGCAGAGATGTAGTTATATTTTTAAAACGTGAGCATATTGGCATTTCAGCGAGAAACTCAACGCGGTCTAAATGGGTTTACATGCAGTAAAGCACCAATACGTGCTTTTGATGGAAGTGTACATAGTTATTTTCGGTAACTACGTAATAAGATCTCAAGGTAATTGATTTTTGATGGCTCTCAGTACTCATAGAGGTATCATCCAATATCACTGGGGAAGAAAACTAACTCTTTACTAGATGTTTACACTTCAAGTGAATTTAGTTTTGGTTTTTGACTCCATTAAATGCATACCAATATTCCCAGACACAAACAAAAACAAACTAAGATCCCTTCCTACAATGAAAATATCGTAGTGAACACTAGAAAATTGCCATTATGATCGAGTGCATCAATAACTTTAAACTGCTCCAGAATCACATCTCATGGTACTTCAACTGAATAGAAGAATGGTTTGATGGGAAAGGCAGGATCAACAGCACAGAGGGAGCCCCTTCGAATGTCTCGAGCAGTGTCTGGTGAACGATGGATTTGTCAGAGACCTTATTGGGCAACTATTGAACCAGTTAACTCAATCATTTAAATAAGTGAAGAGGGATTAACTGAATACAATAAAAGAAAAATAAGCGTTAACATAGCCAATTCCCACTCCTCCTTGTCAGACCTTGAAAATTCCTTCTCGTCAACAGCAAAACAACAGTAATCATACAACATAATAATCGAGACAAAGTTTCTAATCCAGAGTGACATACTAAGGGAGTTTATATTGCTTGGAAAAATAGTGCTACGCCTTCACTGAGAGGTATTTACTGTTATGATATTATGAGAAAAGTATTGACACGTTAGTGAAGAAGACAAGTACAATAAATTCTGAATTTTGAAGGTTTCAAATTATTTTTCATTGACGTCATTGTGCAAAAATTATTTAGACGATTAGATGGCCAGTCAGAACGCTCATATCAGTTGAGCTGGATTTATACGAACAAAATCGTAAGTTGCGCTGGTTGCTCATATAACCTTTCGGATGATTTGGCTCAGCCATTCTATCCCAACTGTGTACACAGACACACTATTTTCCGAAATGGTTTTTGATACTCACAGAACTCGAAAATGCTAAGATTTGATAAACCTGATTAACTACTACTTTTTCAGCTGATTATGTAACTTTCCTTCCTGCTTCACAGGCTAGTGAACGTAACTAACAGAGAGTGAGCGTATGCCGCTCCACACTAAGAACCAATACCCAAGTCTGGGAGAAATTGGAACGATTAAAAAGCGGCTCTTATGCGTTACATGCAAAATCAAAATGAAACCGTAAATCACAGTTTAACATAGGTCTGTTTCCTTATCAAAACGACTGTTCCTGAACACTCTTGAGAGAGTTATATCAGTCGCAAGTCATGGAGGTTGTGGTTTCACTATTATGAGAGAGCTGGGTCACACTGAACCCAATCTGTGGAGGTGATGGCTGGTTGTCATTTAGCCTGGCTTCTGGTAGAGCCCTGTTGCCCGTGTCTTACCACCCACAAGGTATGGCCCAAGTATCCGAGAGTTCTTAATTTGGTTTCCGACCTGGCAAGTTTCTAAGGGACAAATCAACTGCGGCCATGCTTCTTTGACATGGGAAGAACGATTGTAAGCTTGCTTAGCAGCTGTCAAAGCTGATCGACTTGGCTGCTCTTCCAACAACTTTCACTCACTGTTGTCAGGTAGTGCCTTTGCACTTTGACCTATGCTGACTCCTAAGTACTTGATTCGCATCTCAAAAAGGAGCCTTACACTGATAGGTTGTGACAATCGACATCATTGATGCCATAACAGTCGAGAAATGTAAAGAGGTGGATGGTCCAGTAGCTGTTCAGAAAAAGTGCAAACAGTTTCTTCAGAGAGATAGATGCCACTGTCTCCAAATCTGTCAACATTGAGTTATCCATCACAAGGCGTGGTATGGGGTCACATATTGTACACATAAGGAACCCATTCCATACATTAATTGATGCCATGACATACGATACATGCACGTTTATTCATGACACCGGTATCTACAAATAAATGACACAACTGCGTCAACAAGCGTTAAAGAAGGTAGACCACAAGCTTTCCAGACTTACCTAGTAGACAGTGTTGATAGGGACAGCAATTGTTATTGTTGTTTTGAGATGATCGGTATGAAAATGCTCTTCACGGTACATTAACTATTACAATTACGCCTTCAACAGATTTGACTACTTCTGATCTTCGTGTTACTTTACTCGGGTCACACTGTGACTATAAGATATACAAATGTGTAACACATACCATGGCTTGCTTCTCTGAAGCCATGAATTGGATGCTAACAACTGCAGGGATCACACATTTGAAGTTCTTTACACAGGCCTTGCTAATTTCACAGTTCGACGCAATTAAATAACATTCCCTGTAACAGTTACTCTTAGAATACCATTAATTAGGAAGGAATATGTTATGAATCAATATGAAAAAAATTGTAAGGTGAATGGTCATACCATTTACAGATCAAATTGGTATATAAATAACTCAAGTTAGTAATTGAAGTTTTTTTGGAGATGATGACAAGTGTTGCAGTTATTGCAGCATTATATTTGCTATGAGAAACGTCAACAACTATCTAATCTGTACATCACATTACACTTTGTAATGGCAATTTGGTGCACATCCTCCACAATAATAACACACGACTATACCGGTGCGAGCATTGGCAAATGAATGTAGCGGAAGAAAGAGAACTTTTTTCAGCCCTTGGAGATATGCAGATACGTCAATTGAGAGAAGGATAGTCTTCTAGATAGTGGAAAGCGTTGACACTCTTTTTCTAATCAGTAATGCTCAGAAGAGCTTGATTATATTAATTCGCTGTATGCTGGATAGTGTAGCATGATTTCCTCGATTCACATTGAGGAGGTGAGCTCATGAAGTTGAACTTCTTCACTCCAATTGGAGACATACTATAATTTATCAATAATACATCAACTGAATTAAACTTTATTCAATGACTGTTAAAATGAACAGGTAAAAGTCAATGCTCTCAAAGAGCTAGGTAATGTAAACATTAAAATAAGTGAGCTGACTCATAAAAACATTTTGAGTAAAGACCAACACTTAAATTGCCCTGGAAATGTTGTAAAATGAATGGCCTTTTAAGGTGATTCCAAGTTTTTTGTTAAAAATTGAAGATAAACTAAAATTATGCGCTCAAACGCAACTTCGTATGTAACTAATTCAGAAATGAAATCAGTCCTCATCTGAGAGTGGTTCATATTGTGCAGACAGCAAAGGAGCTGGTTCGGGGATAGATTCATTTCCCGATTTACTATGAGTTTGAGGTGTAACAGAAACGCCAGCACTACTCCCAGTAGCTAAACTGAGAGCGCTGTAAGGGTAAGTGTATCCTAGGGGGTTTTGAGAAATGTACGGAGAAGATGATACAATTGGGTTTGTTTCAATCTCATCAGTAACGTCTGGAGAAACAGCACCCTCACTTTCCTTATTCGCACCATCTTCCTCAGATGTCCGCATGACTTCGGCTATTCTATTCTTTACATAATCCAAGGGCGATAGCGGGACAGGTGGATCAGCATAATACACTCTTCCAACGTGCTCTTCAGTCTTGTCATGAGGCTCAACTTCTTTTTGCTGCAACGCTCTCCTTAGCTTCCATGTTTGTGGATCATAACCTTGGTAAACGTTTCCTCGCACAGCTTGAGGCTGGTTTCCATAAGCATCAATATGTTCATTGCTAATAACTTGCGGCTGAGACGTGTGAGGTCCTTTGCTGTCAACGGACAAATTAGTTTTCATCGGAGAAATCTTTCCATTAGGCTCAGCACTTTGAAAACTCTGCAAAAAAAAGATTAACAAACACATTGGCACATGGCACAACTCTTACCATAGAAATTCAGCAATAAAACTCCAGAATTAAGAAATTAGCTACAACTACCTGGAAAAGTCTATCTCCAGGCCGCGTAAGTTGAGCCTGCTGAGCACCTCCTGGTCCTGGAGCTACAGATGATGACTGGCCATCTGAACTTTGGTTAATTTGGTGGGTGATTATGGCATCTATGAGGCTGGCAGCTGTGAGAGTAGACCCTTCATTGCTTCTGTTGCGACCGCCAAGATTTTCAGAACTGCAAAACCCAACAATAATTGTAGGATCCTCTCATTCAAGAAATACAACAACAATTTTTGGGAGGCTTGGCCTAATACTACGCGGCATGTTATGGCTAGACTTATTTTGGAAAAATAATTTGATTTACAAATCAATCAACTTCAAAACCATTTTTTTAATTCAACTAACATAACTACCATACAGGGCCAAAATTTACACGCTCACAAATTCCCTTAAAACATCGCAAAAGGCTGATCTTTGCTCCCGGCCAACCAATCACAAGTTCACGCATTTAATGGGAGAAAGCTAAAAGGGGTCATATTCTGCATAACAATTAAGAAAATGGTTGAACTAAAGTCACAAATTCTCCAGGAACGTCGAGTTTAGGACAAAATCAGTGGCATTCCAAGCACTTTACTCAAGGCAACAAGGCAAGTGTTATAAAATGAACAAAAGACCATTAGGAGCAGTCCACAAAATTTCCAAATGCACGGTACTGTTGCTTTCTTGGTTGGAACGGTTCCTACAGTTTTCCCCTAAATCACACAACTGACACTTCAATAAACCACCACTCAATAAAGGGTTGCAATATGATATTGGAAAACTCAATTAATCCCAGGACATTGACCCTAATGTGCTTCCGTAAAAAATTATTTTCAGTTCCCAGAACCAGGATGCCTGGATTTTTGGCTTAAAAATTAAACAGAGAATTCATTGTTATACATGACCATGATTGAAGAAGGAAATAAAGCGTGTCAAGCAGAAATGGTTACAATTTGAATAGCCTAGTGCCAAATTTAATTACTACTCAGCAAATTGGCACGTAACACACTTGCATGCAGCACATACAACCAGAAAGCAGCCCAAACAAAAGCAAGCATTCGCAAAGAATGTTGACAACTGGCAGTACTTTTGGAGATTTCAAGTTAATACCTCTGAATCGATTTAGTTTGCCTCGCTCTTCGACAGAACATAATCGTCTTCCTAATAGCATTTAGTAGGACTGCGGTACCCGGAGAGTCAGTAAGTCAGTATTTCAGCCCGACATTGGGCTCTATATTATCCTGATAGTCACATTAAAACTGCAGTCACGAATGAGCATAAGGGAATGCATGTTCTGAAATCTCTCCTTAGAAGGGTTGCCATCTTCCTTAATACAAAGCAACTACTGTACCTCCAATTAATCCCCAGCTGTATGATTTGGGATCCTGCACCAGTTTAAAAAATAGTGCAACAACCCACGTTTGGAGAACAAAGACTTAGAGTAGATTACCATCTATTTCTCCAGTCGGTCATTATACATTAAGGGAAGGATTGCAACATGAACATTTGAGCTCATGCAAAGAAACCTTGAAATAGTAACAGTGCTATAAGGATATGATTTCACAGGAAAATTACTTTTGCTGATGACACACAAGCCAATCGGCAAATTTAACCGATTTTAGCCTAAGCACTGTTTTGTGCTTGATGAAAGTTGGCTGAGCTGCCTTCAACACTTCGAACTACCGATGACAACGCTTTTGCTTACAGATATGTCATTTGAGATAACCAGTAATACAAGAAAACAAACTAAGGCATACGTGAAAAACCAAAGTAACGACCGATCTTTCTACCTGACACTTACCTTTGTTCAGGTTTCAACATTCTTGATGTCGATTGAGAAGATGAACTAAGCGTTGAAGCTTGTGATGAAGAAGTCGGCTCGCGATAACTAGCTACTTGAATAAGCCTTTGATCAATATTCATGTGAGGATCATGGATGACTCGTGAAGAATAATTTTGGATTCCTCTAGGTATTCGCATCTCTATGTCACGCTGCTGAAGGTGCATTTGGTGTTCTCTCATCTTTTGCGATTGATGGTTGTGCTGTTCTCGCTCTCTAGTCTGCTCTCTCATAATCTGATGCGACTGCATTTCACGTTCTATTAGTTGCGATTGATAACTTTCTCTAGTATGAGGCATTTGCTCGCGCAGCTGAAGTAGACTGGGAGCTTGAGGTTGGTGCTCCCTTCGTTCTGGGGGTTGATTATGTACTTTCCCATTGTCTTTCATATAGCGTAACTCAGACTCACGGCTTGAAAATCTGAAAAGAACGATAATAAATTAGGGTGAATGAGCAAAAGGGGGTTGAAAACATATAGAGGATGGGAGAGAAGAGCTTGTAGGTAAGCCTACTGATAATTTGAAGGCAAGTTCATGATAAAAACGAATTCAGCCTCTCATTGCACACACTTTTTCAGTATTTCAAATTGGTAATGTGAAAGCACAAGAAAAATACATAATCAATGTTCATTCTCCTCCCTATTAATACCAAATCTATAACTAAGCGATGAATCACCTTGTCATAACAGGTTTCCACTAACCCTAACTGACTGACTGTTATCACAAAGTGTGAGAGTAAATAAAATTGAATACTAATTAAACATCATTGAACATTCGTCAATTTAGACAATCAGCACTAGCTTAGTTTACCTCAACAGGTCAGTCACCCTCTTAGTTTGTTAAGGATTCAGCTGTTTACAGCATTATTTCTTTCTTTACCCACTCAGTAAAACCAGTCCTACATCGCTATTACGCCCTGAAAATTAATGAATGAATTATTGACTAATGTTGTAAGTAGGTAGAGGAGCTATCAACCAATCCTGATCTCATGTTTTGGCTTACATGGTTAGTAAAAAGTAAAATCGAGCGGTGCTTAGCAACACATAACTTTCTGCCATCCCTTTAAGTTTGAACACCAGCTGCATATGCGGGCGCTATATCTTCGTTCAACGCTTTTTTACAGGAACATTTATACAGAACAAAATGTGGGGACTAGTTAGCTGAGAGTACTCCGTGAGTTTGATCAAAATCGTTAGAGCCGATTTTGAGAAAATTGGAATAGCGATAAATTAATATTCGACAAATCTCCTTTTCTAAGTAACCTTGGCTTATATCTCCGTTCAACATACATATACAGAAATAATTATGGAGAACGAAATGTGGGTATGAGTGACTAAAAGACACTCTGTAAGATCTATCACATCTGGTGAAGCAGTTACCCCAGAATTTACGGAAATGTCCGAAAAAACGTAATTTTTGACACATTTTAATTTGTATCTCTGTTCAATGGACGGTTAGAGGAACATTTATTGAGCACAATATGTAGGTATTACCTATTCAAAAACATCCTGTGAGTTTGGTGAAAATCACTGGAGCTGTTTTGCCAAAAAGCGTAAAAAACCTACTTTTGTTTCATAGGCCTATTTCTCCGTTCATGGAGAAGAAAAGTTAGGTATTGATCAGTAGAAAATAATTCGAAAGTTTAATCAAAATCGTTAGAGCCGTTTTCGAGAAAAATGCGAACAACCCTAGTTTTTGGTACATTTTCGTCCCCCCACACCCCTTCCCACTGGCCAAAATCGTCCATAACCTTATTTTGATGTCTACAAAAAATAACGAACAAAACAGAAAAAGGACCAGCTCAATCGGATCAGCCGTTCTCCCGCAAATCGAACTACAGACACACACACACACACACATACACACGGACTACGCGCCGAAATGATGTTTTTTAGACTCAGTAGTGTCTGAAACGTAAAGATCTGAAGAAAACCCATCAGAAATTTTTTTTTGGGCCGATTACTATACTTTCCTTCCCTTCGGGTAGCGGAAAGTAAAAAGTTACTTTTAGCTCAATTTCAACATTTCAGAGTTCAACACATCGCATATAAGAAAATATTGCGTATGTTTATGCGAAGGTGGTAATCTTGAAAAGTGTTGTTGCACATTTGTTAGCCCCTCACTACAACCTCATCATGGTGGTCAATGATAAACTTGGTGATATCCCATCTAGGTCACGTAAGTATCAACCGAGATGTTGTGGCCACAGTGGCTGTTCTTGGGTTTGTGCAGTACCAACTGAGGTAGTAGAACGTGGCATACTCAAAAGCTGAGTATGCTGACTGAGTTAGCTACTGCCCTGCATGGTTTAGTCGACAGAACAGAGCTCTGGGAGCATCCTTACTCCCACTATTTGGTGTGGTTTGAGTTGGCCATAGAGAGCTACTATGGAGGAGATTGCTGTAGCTTTCATGCTGTTCATGTGCCTTCATTGACTACGGTGATGGGGTGTACAAAAGGTTACAATTGTAACCTTGTGTATGTGGTAACCAATCTAACTACTCACATGGTGCAGGTGTGCCCTCTAACTCATAGAGGTTGCGTCAAGCGCCATGATGCAGTCTACAAAAAGGTAGCTGGTTGCACTGGGAAGGACTGATGCTTAATGTTGTCACCAACGGGCACAATCTGCCCACAGTGACCCTGGATGTCTCTAGAAGGTAGGAATGTGCGCTCAAATAGCAAACCAAGGAAGCACATCATGACTGATATTCATGTGGCCGTATCTGAAGCTCTTTATGCAGAGGTAGATGAAATCAGGATAGCAGTATTGACCATGCTCTAGTGTGTAGTGTGGTCTAAGAAAAGAGCTGGGGAGATGTGGTGACTGGATGTATCAGCTGGCATTCTCTGCAGCATTACTACCTATATACTGCTCAGTTTACACAAAATGGTGTCCCATCAATTATCGTATAAGTATTGGCATAAGTGAACTTTCTACTTGAGTTTAGTAAATGCGAAATTTAACTGCTCACTATGCATTATTGTTAGATTCTGTTTTCATTGCACGCTGAAAAATGTAACCCTGTAAGAAAAAAGAGAACAGTGTGGTTTTCTAGGAAGCATTTTTGCGTGGTTTTTAACATGGAATATCCAATGAATTCCTAATTTTATCGTAGAAACAATAACCTAACTGCTGTAATGTCAGTAACATCAATTTCTACAATTAGTGATCGTTTGATCTCAATTGCGGGGATGGGAGCCATTTTCAACCGACAAGGTTCTGGCACTAAGGCGCAAATATGAAAGGTGTGTCCCCGCTCCTTTACCTCCTTCCTTCGCTCTTGAAGGGCCCTCCCCGCTTCTTAAGCCCCCTGCAGTCAGTTGTGTTTTCGCATGTTCCCCGCGTAGTGCGAATTTCCTGTGATTTCTTTCCTTTTTTTCTCACTAACCCCCCATATTCTTCGGGTCCTCGTTATTCCGGACCCAACACGTCCAAACCGACGTCCCTTCTCTCCGCTGGGGGGAAACACGAAGATTTGCCCCGTCGACGGGAGGCCGCTCCGATCTGCCAAACCCAAGGTGAGTGCTGCACACGTTTTCCTCACTCATTTTGTGTTTGCGTTGGGGGCTGTTCTTTGTACGGCGGGAATCGACTCTCATTCTCCGAATCATACAGTCCACCCGTGCGCTTCTCATTTTTTTATTTTTCCCCGGAAAGAAGCGTACGTACAGTGATGATCGTAGAAACTAACTCGACTTTTACTACGTAAATTAATCAACCTACCTTTCATGAGGACTGTCTCGATTAAATCGCTCGCCTAGACCTTCTCCATGCAGATGCCGTTTGTCATCAGACATACTTTTCATATCAGGCATTGCCATAGGCATTGGGGAAGGAACAGGTAGACTTGGTTGCCTTGAAGCGACGTCAACCAAGGATGAAAACGCTTCATAGCCAGGCGGATGGTGAGTGACTCCAGGACTAGGTGGTTTGGTATTATGCCTTTGAATTACTCCTTGCCTCGTACTTGGTTGATAATACATTTTTTCCCTTCCATTTCTTGGATTAGATGTTGTGGGCGCGTGCATTTGTTGTGAGGTGATGTAATCGTTCATGATGATTTGTCGTTGTTCCACATTATACGCCGCTGGTCGGGGAGGATAAAAATTTTGAGACGACATACGCTTGTTGTACATTGATTCTGAGTTCGATGGGAAGAGAGAATTGCGCTGATGAACTGGTGTACCTGAAATCAACATTCCATATTGAAATGCAATACAACTCATATGAGAAATTAAAGTATCTAGCTCAGAAGAAACAAAAGGGTAATTTTTTGAACCCCTGGATCTACTCCGAATACAGATTAAATTAAACCCCTTGAACAATGAAACCTAATAACGTGCAACACTTGGAACGGTAAGGCATTTTTAATTGACAGATAGCAGAAAAAACTTAACTAAATCTATAACTAGAACAAGTTATAAAAAAGTTCAATCATTTGGCTGAAGCTGAAATATATTACCTTGAGTTATGGACCCTGGCTCCTTGTGAGGGGATGTATGAAGTATTATAGAACTGGAACCTTGCTGATCAAAACGGGCTTGATTGTAAATATTAGGACTAGACACTGGAGTGCCATGGATAATCGACCCACACTGAGGTTTCCCAGAGTGAGTTCCACTTATAACCCCCGGTGAAAGTTTGGGAGTCAATAATGGAGGCAAAATTTGCTGGAACAATGAATTTCAATCGTTATGACAAGAATGATAAATTAACCCAACTTACATTGCCTACTGATAACAGACAGTTTAACAAGTTTACTATAGCCAAGAGCGGATAGTGCACAGAGTATCTGTGGATGCAAGCTGCAGTGTGCGCATGATTAGACTACTACTTTCCAAACAGTTAATAAGTTTGAAGCATAGTGAGTGCGTGTACATACTTGGAAAAATGGCGATGAATCATTACTAGCTTGAGGTTGATGGGATTGCGCTTGGGATTTGACTTGTTGGGGTTGAGGCTGCTGAAGATGGGACGCGATAGATTGATGCTGGTTTACTTGTGGCACTCGATATACGCTATGTGCTTGCTGAGCTGATGGATGATGGGATATTGGTTTATTCATCTGTGATTGCGTATCCCTGGGTTTTTTAATGCTTAAATCCAATGTGACCCCATCAGGTTCACGATGATCTTGCCCTCCAGAAGGAACCTAAGAAAAATATTTCTAACAATGAACAAGATAGGATACCATACAGCCAATATTTCAGTCACCACAGTCATAACCTATTACAATTATATGTACATTAAATACTAAAGGGGAAAGAACGAAATTTCAACGTACTAGATTTATCAGTACTGGTACATTTTCAATTCTTAATCATATCAGATCGGCATTATTCCAAGACAAATTATTTGCCCCACCGAGTTTAGTATTGGACAACTACATCTCTAAGTAGCTCATAATTTCTTACAATCTTGAACACATTACATTGTGAATTTGTCCTGTGTGCCCCACTTAACCAGTAACCAGACTTGAGGTATAGCTTTTTCATGTATCACATATGAAGGGAAACTGTGTTTACTTGAATAATTTTTTGTTGCATAAGGGAACAGGCATCCTACCACTAGGATTTTTTTTCTTCTCTGTTTTCTGGTGTGAAGTGGCACCCATGTTCCATCACCAGTAACAGCCGAATTCAAGAACCCTTCCTTCAGCACAATGATTCAAAAATGCACGTGCAGCCTCAACTGATTGAAGTATGCGATATTCAGTCCAACATATAAGGGACTTAGATGAACAAACCTTGGGAATACAACTTTTTCGACACAATTATTGAGTACGGTCGTCTAAACATGTATGCCGTGGGAACAAAAACAGGAACTCTTTTTGTGAGTTCCTCTGTGACCTTCATTTACTTCATGGCTGCATAATTTAAGAATAATCTTGGCTGCCACGCATCCTTTTCCATAAAACGTTCGCGTCCGTTACGATGTGACACATTTTGTTATAATGGTCGCACAATTCAGTTGGACAAGTGGCAAATTCACTTGGTGTGACTGTAAAAGCTCGACTAAACCTTTGCAAGAGCTGGGGCGCCTCGTCAAATTTCTTAACACGGCTGGATTGTTTGGGGACCTTACTTGTCAAGTAACCCTTGTATTAACCATGGGACTCATTCGTGTATCAAAACTGTGACGGGTAGTTCTGAGGCTTGAGTGGTATTTTTTTTTCAATTACAGTTTCACACAACTTACTTCTCATCGAATTGAAAAATTTATGATATCAGCCCATCACAGTTTCATCTCATGTCTACGCCAGTAACAGAAAAGGGAAGAAGCAACAAATCAACATGCGAGAAAGCGACTGCCACAAACGAAGCTTCAAGCAGCATCCACTTTTTCAAAAAGGTTTTTTTTTTGCTAATCCTTATCAACTGCACAGTAACAACAGCTCAATATGGGTTGATAGAAAACATAACATAAATGCCTTTTCGTAGCTCTAATTCGCTTCACCAGGACTGGTTGAAGAGTTTATCGCTTGAGCTGATAATATATTATGGAGTGAGTATAGAGAATCTCCACATCAACGAGCTAAATGCCTTCGAACGTGTAAGATCTACTACCTCAAGCCAACATTCTGTGAGAACGGTGAAATTTAATGTTGTTTATATATACTGTTCCGACGGCTTGTTCAATAAAATAGTTTCTGCAGTGATATCAGGGAAACTCCAGACACAGACTAACTAAAATAGGTTAGAAAGACAATAAATGCATGATTAAATAACATAGCACTCCTTAACCCCATACTATATATGCAGGCACTGTACCTACGTTCACTTTTTTTTCAGCAAAAACATCTACGAAGAAGGCAATGTAAGTGTTGATTAATCAAAACTACCTTGTCAGCCATTTTTGAGAAAATTATATAAATGAACGTGCCCTGTTCCTCCTGTGACACCGACAAAAACAGACCAAAATATCATTTTTTATAAAGCTATACCATTACTTTTCAACAACAAAACAAAGAAGAAATTCAATCTGCTGAGCCGTTCTTTCACAAAGTCAACACAATTTGTGCTGGAATTCGGTCGACTTTACAACAAAAATACCTGATGAATATTCAACGTTGTTTCCCCACTGATTGTAATACTATTCAACTCCCATGGGACAGAGGAAACTAATTAAATGGAGCCAGTTATATCATAATTTAAATCATCGTACCTGAACGACAACTAATCCTTCCTTTCTCAAATCTTGGATTGGAGTCTGAAGAGAGTGGTGCGAACTGACTACAGATACAGTTGCCATAGAGTTGTCAGGGTTGATCCTAGGTAGATTTCTTTCTCTTTGAACGTAACTGATGTTGCTATTAGATTTCAAAATGGATGAAATAGTCGGTGGTCCTCCGGGATTTGTGGAATTCGATGCTTGAGCTACAAATAACGAATTTCAGTTTAAGGTTAAGGAGCCTAGAAAAGAACTTGAGGAAAAGTGTACCTTGATTTTACTGAAATGTATGTTGTAACTTCATGAAACTTTTGCAGTGTTCCGTGATGATTCCACATTCCAAGAGTGTTCCAGACAGTTTGATGCATTCTCCAGGCACATTTTCTCTATGTTCTATTTGACTAGTAACAGAATGGGCAAGTGACCCTATTGGTATAGTAGAAGAACCTAATCTGGCCACACGGCCCACCCTCTCATTTCCAGTGATCCCTTCACGTCTGCTAAAGAGTTGAGCCTTATCCTACACTCCTTTACGAGTTTTCATGTTGTGCAGTAGCTCTTCAGCGCCTTGCAAGACCCTTTACTTACCTGACTGTTTCATAAGGTCGTTATTCTGAATAAAAATCGCTGTTAGTTTCCATCGGGTTAAGAGCAACAGCTCTTTAAAATCAACATTTATTCATTTATCAGTCTCAACTCAAAGGTGATTTTTGTACTTCTCTCCTGATCCTTATTATCATTCCTAGATTGACAGCTTGTAAAAGTTGGTATTAAGGAACCCACTCAAAAGCTAGAGAACCTCATTAACCTCTATCAGAAAAAAGGTTCTAGTTTTTGTTTTGAGTAGTGATTGTCCTGAAATCCAAAATACGCATTAAAATGTGAGCTGTTAGCCAATAACTGCAATTCATTGAACAGCTGTTTAAATATATTCAAGAGACAAGGACCAATGAAGGTAGCAGCTCAAATCTGCTTTCTAAGTTGAGTTCGTCGCATTTGGTGCAAGAGCCCAATAAAACTGATCTCCGTGAACATCGATTAAGTGTCAACATATTCCCATACTTCAATAAGAAACAGTAATAACAGTAATGCTCTTGGGTTACTTACATTGATTCTTCATAAGCTGCATTTCAATGACATTGAGCATCAAGTCTTTAACAGTCAATGGAGAAGAAGGCTCTTCTTCTCTCTTTGGCGTTGGGACTGGATTGGCCAAGGCTTCTATTTCTCCAGCACCTTGGCCCTCATCTGCAGTCTCCTATCAACAGATGAACACACTCATAAAACGGTTCAAAAGATGTAGGGCATTACTATTGTATTTTCGATGCCAAAAACAGAATGTAAAAGGGTCATCCAAAAAGTATGGTCTCCATTATTCTTCTTCGTGATCACCATTTCACTTTATATATTTTTTCTGGCACTTTTAATATCTAAAAAAACGTAAAAGTCTGCTCCCTGCAGATAACCACTGTCAGAAGTATTTTATTTTGTATACATCCTCACACTATTTTGCACCGAAGATACTTAACGAATGAGTGAACACATAGAAGTTGCTAAGAGCTAAATCAAGAATTGAGGAGGATGTTTCACAACGTCCCAGGAAAAACTGTCAATCAAAGTAGCTCTATCTCTTCTCTATCAGGTGTACAATGTCCAAGCAGTTAGTTGACCTTGTCAGACAAGCTACAGTTTTCCAAAGTTTGTATTTTGCGTCCCTCGTGTGTTGACTGAATATCACACACTTCAGCGTGTTGATGCATTTTTGAATTTGAAGGGTTCTTAGATTCAATTGGTTCTTAAAAGAGTAATCTTTTTGAGTGATAAGACACTGCAAAATTTTCAAAATAGAATTTTATCAAAAAAAAAAAAAAAAATTATAATGATTCGAGTTGTTACGAATAAAATAGGCAACATGAGCTACAGCTCAGGGGAGACATACACCCTTAGTTGGCTGACCTCTTCTTTGATTTTAAATAGCTTGTCAGAGTTTGAGATGTGATACAGTATTCATTGTGGTGTGTTGAATTGATTTATTTTGGCTTAGGGGAAGTTTAATGTTGTCACTCAAGGACTTTTTTTCACTGCCGTATGTCACACCCACGTTTCGCTTTTAAGAACCGATTGAATCTAAGAACCCTTCAAATTCAAAAACGCATCAATGCGCTGAAGTGTGTGATATTCAGTCAACACACGAGGGACGCAAAATACAAACTTGGAAAACTGGAGCTTGTCTGACAAGGTCAACTAACTGCTTGGACATTGTACACCTGAAAGAGAAGAGATAGAGCTACTTTACATTGGTGCCAACTTCTCATTTCATATCTCTTACCACGCTAGTGTTGGAGATCTTACTTTTTGACTGATGAGACACTGCGGAATTTTTAAAATCGATTTTTTTTTTTTTAATTATAATGATTTGAGTTGTTACGAATAAAATAGTTTTATTTTCGTAGTTCTCTTCCGTGAAATCAATAAAGTTTTAAAATCTATTCTTCACCAATATCAAAAAAAGGCCTTCCTATAATCACAGCCATCTCCCATTACATAAGAGGGGAGTGGATCGAACAATAACTTAATACTCAACCCTACAATGAGTGTGACTACCTTCGCAGAAGTACCATTTGTGTAAGCCCAGTTTCACTGAACCTGGTAGAAAAAACCTCCAAAGACTCCAAACCAATGAGGATACCTCCAGCAGGGCCTCTTCTTTTATTCCCTGTCACAATCTACGACAACTCCAGCATGAGCAGTAACTCTAGCTACTTTTACTCTAATGCCAGTTGAACGGCATGGGACTAATTACTTTAAGTGGCAATCTAATTACAGTCATCGCCCTGAGGAAATGAACTAGTAAAATGCGAATGAACTGCTTACTAGAGAAGCAAATACAGCGGTTGTTTAAATTACCTTTCTCAAAAACGACCAAAAAGACTAGAATCAAACTCAGTGAGTTTCAACAACGCGACAACACCTACTCACACTAACTACTCTGACAAGCCTTTTAATGCAGATAATAGCCAATCTTCTCTAAAAATGGTTTTTCCAATTTTGAACAGAAAACAAATTGTATTCCAAGTTTCGAACTAACGTTCAGAAAACGAGATTGTTCAACATATTGAGCTACACCACCTGATGGAACCACTTAGTCATCCTTGCAATGAATGCCCATGAAAAGTTCATTTACAATTTGAACTTAGTAGGCTGAAAATGAAACTATTACCCTGTCAGTCAGCTGATAATGGGAGAGAATCGCAGTATTTCCACACAAAACCAAAATTTCAAATACGTGCTTTAGGTTGAGACTTTAGAGACTAAGACTAAGAGCTCCCAACTTCTCCATTACAAAACTTCCCACAAAAACTATACTCTTTTAGTAATCATTGGAAAAAAGAGGACACACTTTGACATTCTAACACAGCGTTTTCGAGAAAAGTAAATTCTAAACTTGAACTTAGTGAATCAAAAATGAATGGATTAGCTTGAGAGCTCACACAACTAATCATAAGAGCACTCAGTCTCCACTGCCTACAAAAGGAAAGATGCGTCTCTAATGATTGTAATAACACGAAGAAGTAATGTCTCTTACCCTCCTTCCTCAATTTTGGTGGCAGAAAAAAGTATTTCTCATGATTTCTTACAGGATTAAAGAAATGCAAATGAAACGTCAGTTTAGGAGTCATAGGATGGATGCTCTTCAAAAGTTCCCGAAAATCGTAAAAACCCATTGAACGAAAACAGCCCTCATAAGGAACAAACGCAGTTTTCAAGAACATTTTGATGAGTGTTAAATATTCCGTTTCTTGAGCACTGCTTCTTGTGGGATTAAAAGATAATCGTATAAGCCATCTGAACAAAACATGCTGCAAAAGACGTGCTTTTTTCTTGCATTTTGTTTCATATCTTGGTTCAGAAGACTGTGAAGTTAGATTATTATGGAGTATCATAGCTGGAATATGGGGTTACATGGCAATTTACCAATAATTACTATATGTAAATGATCCATACACCACTTTAACTGCTTAAGTTGAGAGCCAACGTTACTCACTTTGTTTTTAATGAAAATACTTATCGAGAAATGAACATAAGTATTAGTGACAAAGTCAAAAGTATTTATGACACACAGTTTGACTAAAACCATTCAAGTGGTTTTTGAGAAAAGTGTAAAACCTCTCTGCTTCTGGTACTTCTGCGCCCACCCCCAATGCGAAATAAACTGGTACACAATCCCAAGAAAAAAGAACTAAAAAAAGCACCCCCTCACACAATTTCAGACTTGTAAAATGACAATGTTAACGGGATTATATTCAGGAACTATGTATTAGTTTGGGGCTTTGGAGATTGACACCTACAACCTAAATTTGAATAAGCCTTCCCAGAGTATCTTTTTTATGCTAGCTCGCTTCCCTTTTTTTAATTTCATTTCAAGGCCTCAATCTCTCCCAGATATTGTTTACCAACAACAAACAATTTCCGAGGATTGTGACGAAAATGGGAAAGATTATTCACCGTGGCTGAACTGTCGTAATCTTCTTTGTTTGGAAGCAGAACTGGAGGTAATAGAGTAGAGCTAGGGCCCTTATTCTGTGGGGATGAACCGCAACCAATAATTTCAGCCGTTTCTACACTTGTAATGCGCCCTTCTTCAATTAGTTGTGGAGGTGGAGTGATGGAGGTCTCCTTGTTTCCTTCTTCTAGCGTTGCTGGAAAACAAAGCTCACATTAGAATTCAAAATAGAAATTTTTAAATGGCTCAAATGCCAATGATTTAGACGTCCATAATCTTAATTGAGGTAGCTATGAGTTCAAGAGAGCCAGTAACAAAAATTGAGCTAAAAACCATTCAGGTATATGGAAACAAACAGTTGAAATGTTACCTGAGGTAATAAGGAGAAGCTGGCATCAGTAAAAACCAAGAAACTCGTTACTTTTATTACTGACGGTCCACAATTCAAATTTCTAGATTAGTTTTAGCTTTCTAGGAGGAGCTTTGGAGAATGTACAAGAACAAAGCTAAGCAGCCATAGTAAGTACCAATTTACAGCCCAAGGTAATAAAATATTCTTCCCACAATGAAACCATGCTATATATTATTGGGAAAATGTAGATTCAAATCAGCACACCAATTGAAGCAAGAATTTGAACAAACTTCGATTAAAAATCAAACTATTTGTAGACCTCATTTCTTGGTTAGTAACCTGACAACCTCACAGTGTAGAATACTAACACAAACATCAAATTTCAAGTCTGTTGAAAAGAGTGACGCAGGGGAAGCCAATGTAAATGAATTAGTAACTTCATGCTTGATATAATTGGTTTATCCATTCTCTAGTACACCCAGTGCACCGGCAATTCATTTGTATATTTCTAAATTAGTAATTCGAATTATCTTGGCTCAGATATGCCATTCAAGATCCTTTCTTTAACTTCAAGTACATACTCCTACCACTCAACAAAGGAACTGCTTTTGATCATTATTTTCTTTTTACAGTAAGCAGCGTTGTTCGGCTATTTAAAAGGTGAAACTATTTAATTGATTATTCTTGCAATCACACGAGTGCTTTCTTAAACATACTCATAATAATGAGGGTATTATTTTTATTCAATCTAGAGATATTTTATCAAGCAATAAAGTTACTTTAATTTTTTGTATTACTCTAAATAATTTAATAAATAGGGATGTACAAACAATAAGTGAGACAAAGCTCTACAATTGTGACCAAGCAGATTGCTAATGTTCTGCGAATAGATCGTGTGGTATCTTTTCAAGTAGTGCGACCATTCACTTGTTCACTCTTTCATCAGCTAGGGATTAGTCAACAGTTTTCATTACAAACCATCACAAACCTCCAAAAAGGAAAAGGAAAGGGAAGGGGTACTCATAAGATACTACAGAAACAAAAACTTTCATAAAAGTCCACTAGATTTTATCCTGCTTCTATTTCCCAGGTGTTTTCTTGCATTGAATGTAAATTGTAAGCATCGAGAGAAGATATGCCTGAAATGTCTGTAGGCATTGACGTGACTGACAAAGCAAGGCGTGAGTGTAACGAGCATAGCTAAACATGAGAAGTGAAACAGGATATATCAGATTACCAGCATTTTGAACAGGGGAAGGAGCGCTAGCAGTATCACTGTCCGCTCCCCCATCAACTCTTGTACCTTCTGTTTCGTCACAACTTGATGTACTCGATCCAGATTCTTCCTCGTCGGTCAAAACTGGCTTCCTCTCTTCCAAAACAGATTCCTGAAAAAAGAAAACTTCATTAAAAAAATACATTACAGGCACCCTACTTGAAACATCAAAGGTAGGTTGAATGTAAAAATGCCATCTTGATGGAAGGAAGTGATCATGTTTTGATCAACATTTACAAACCAAAAAAACATAGAAAAAATACAAGAGCAGGATAGTCATGAATAGTTGGTAAACACCAAAAGAATCTAGGAGGAAGCGTGAGTCACATGATCTTTGCAAAAATTGAATTCAGCAATGAGACATCTCTCCAATTGAAACTGAAGCCTAGATATCTGAAGGTGCTGGCAGTAGACAGTAAAATGGGAGTATCAAGAGTGGTTTGAGGCCTAACACTCCCTTTAGTTGGTAAGACTGCAGGAGGGGTTACAATTCCAATTTGTGAGGCGCCAGAGTATCAATACAGCCCAAATAGAAACCCACCTAAAACCATCGTTAGTTTCAAATTAAGCGTCTCAAATTACGTTCGGTATATTTGTGACATACCAACACCAAAGTTAACATTCTCTGGCGACCAGACAATGATGTCTTTACATCGCAAGCGCTCGCCCACAGTATATCACCAGCCAGATGAGACGGACTCACCAAACAAGTACGTTAACTTTAGTAATTTACCTACTAGCGGAACTAACCCAATTATTTCAATACCAACACTGTCATTATATTTGATATTAAAAAAAACATATGATTGAAACAACTTTATTAAGCAGACATTTTTACGAATGTTGTTTTGAATTGAAATGGAGAAGTTTGCCTCCATTGTTAACTAATTTGTGAAGTGAACCTGGCAAGCTTGTCAAGTGATTATATACTGAGGAATATGCTCCATGATATCAACGAGTTTCTATACTAGTCTACTAATATTGAAGTACACCAGTATCAACAGCAAACAATAATGAACCAAGTCCAATGATAGACTATGAATTCTATCCTGACTTACCTTTACGTCAGGTGGCAGGTGAAGATAAAGGTTCAATTTTCTCAAGTATCTGTAGAAGAAAGTAATGCACTGTTGGGGGCTTTTCTTTCCACCAACAACTTCCGCAACTTGTTGCCAGTTGATGCCATGCAATCTCAGTCCTTCTTTTAGCTTGAGAATTTCTTCGTCACTCCAATTAATTATTGAGCCTCTCAACTGGTTCATTTTTCCTTTTGCAGAGATGAAGGAACTGATATCCATACTCGCACTAATTTTCCTGACAATTCGATTATAGCAGAGGGAACAACATTTGGTCAGCTTTTCATCCACTCCTATAAACAGAAATAAAAATGACAATGCAATGGAGACAAATGAAAATTAAACCGTCTAATCTGAGGATATTGTTTCGACGTAATTGTAGCTCCAGTAAAGTCCAAGTAGGCCTTTTTTGTTAAGAGCTCTCCCAGAACACAGAAAGTTTTCAACAAGGACAATCAAGAAATGGATTGTTGTACTAGAGTCAAGAGATGAACGTGTGTGATTACACATTGAAAGAAGCAGAAGACGGAGATCCAACGCTCACACTCCGGCCTATCGGCAATTGACGACGCGCGGCTACACGTCTGAGTTTCTCCCCGGCTCATCGCTGCACCGCCTATGACTCCCAGTCTGCTCCAGCGCTTTTCGCCGTTATATCATACTACTATGTGTTCTATTGCGATTATCGATTCCTATGCGTTTATTCATTTTCTTTTGCTATATAAGAACATTTTAATTTCAGTTTTCGTTTATTACAGTCCACTCTGATATTACCAACTCTATCTAAAATGAGAGGGGAGCGTGAAATTCCCATTCCTCAACACCATCCATGGTTCAACACATCCACGATTTGAGTATCTAGCCCTGTAACTCTTGATCTGTTCAACTAAGTGTTGCTTCTACACCATGGAAGTAAAATATTCATCCTGAGGTCATCCGAATGCTAAGAGACCCAGCATCAGTGTTGACTGAGCAGAACTACAGGTTAACGATGTCCAAGTAGAATTGCTGGACCCTGAGGGGACGAAGAGTAAGCTGCAAATCACTGAGACACATTCAGTAATGCAAGGCACAACTGTAATAGTTTTTCGCTAGCCTAACTAACTAGCCATGAGAATTTACAGTACAATTACCCCCCCCCCTTTCTTCTTTGCAATTACCTAAAAAGTTGTAAGTTGAAACAGAGAGCAGTCACTAAATTCCTACTACACCAAACTGTTAATGTTGATTTAACTCGTTTATCCCTGCTTGGCTACTAGATTCCGTCTTCAGAAACCATTGAGACCACTCATAGTTACAATTCCAAGAGGAAGGCTTCAAACTGACCTGAGTTCTACCACCACAGAGAATTTAATATTTTGAGGGACCGTAGAAGCGGGAAGGAAGAACAAATTTAGCAGACAATCCAAAAGTCAGGAAACTAAAGCGCTACATCATTAAATAACATAATTTCATCGAAAGTCATTAACAGACTCCAACTTGGACAGAATATTTCATTATTATAGTTGATGTTACTTCAGCAAATATGCTAACGATAAGGAAGCCAATAAATAGTGATACGCACCGAATTCAGCTTGTAACTGTTCTCGAATTGGTGGTCGAAGATCAACCCATTTAATAGGCAAAGAACGAAGGCGCTTCACTCTTTGCATTTTAGCATTGGGACACGAGGAAACAGGGCAATGGGTGAAACGAGATCTTACAGCTTTGCATCGGCAAAGATTGCAAACCCTAGCATCAATAGGAACTTCTTCAGCTTTCAACCCGTACAAACTTGCTTGGCTCTTGGGCAATGCTCTTGATATACTCGACTCAGTTTTGCAGATGATGCACTCAGCTATGACGTGAGAAGCCTGCTGCTCATCAGTATCATCTGCGAATCCAAGAATAAACAAAATAAATGTGGATAGTATACAAAACAATAAACATAAACTGTTTCATTCAAATGAAATACTTTGTTTTGGGTATCAGAAATTAATCGGCTCCTATACTAAGTGTTATTGGATTTTCTTTTTCTCAACTGGTCAAATCTAAATGATATTTTCCTTCCAAACATAAGTTCAGAAGGTGAAACATTGGTTGTAGAATGGGGGGCATTCCTATATAGGAATAGGAATTTTTGCAATCTTGTTTCCAACGTTGACTCAAACTGAGTCTTTCAACATTTTCACCAATGAATACTTAAACGTTTTCACGAAATTTTCGGCGGCACCATTGCTTGCAGGATGGTAGGGTGGTGATGTTAGGTGCGTAATACCATTATTTATACAAAAATTCTAAAATTTCCTGAAACGAAAGTGGTGTCATTATCTGTGACTATAGTCGTTGGTAGACCAAATCAAGGCCACTTCTCTTAGCTTAATTAGCGCATCGTAAGTACCAGCTTTGGGCACTTCAAAAACTTCTGACCATTTAGTATGAGCGTCTACCAGTATTAGAAACGTTTTATTCTTGAAAACCGGCCCTGCGAAGTCTAGATGGACTCTTTTTAACGGTTTATTTGTTTCAGGCCATTTTCCTATTGAAGTTTTGGGAGGTTCACAATTTTTGCACATTTGCGTAATACCATAATCTAGACCTGGCCACCAAAAATACGAACGGGACAATGACTTCATTTTAGAAATTCCTAAATGAGAACCATGAAGTTCCTTCAAAATTTGAGATCTATACTTTGGGGGTATCAATACTCTATTTCCCCCTAATATCACTCCTTCTTCTATTGGATTAACCATCGATTTCCAGGATAAAGAGGTCACAAGAATGTTGTTTTAATATTATTACTTGTCTGCCACAGTGCTCACCTGGAGGTTATGTTCCATTAGAACACCACGAATGAAGCATATCCACCAGTGAATTTTCGTTTAGTTATTTTCTAGCGAGGGAAATGTCATATATTATGCATTATGATGTTGGCAATCGTGGTTGAGCCTGGCGAATTGAGTGATGGCGTTGAGTTAATAAAAGACTTACTTATGTTCTCTTCAGTAATGGCTACTGGTGTTATTAATATTACCTTTGTTTATTCAGTTTTATTCTTATTCTACATTTGCACCAGTATATTTCACATAGTTATCAAAACTCCACATTGTTTTCACAAAAACGACTATAAAGATTTTGAATAAATTTCTTGTATGGACAGCTCCAAATGACAAGGTAATACAGTAAGATTCTCATTCGTGGGAAAATGACGAGAGAATAAATTACCAAGCATTTCGACGTCAACCGATTTTAGCGCAGTTTTTTCTTTATAACCTCCACACAAAATGTCACTAGAATGATCAGAAAAAATTCAGGCGGGAGTTAAATCAAGTATCTACACGATGTGACTGAAGATATATAGGGGCTACTCCAGAAATTCTGGAATTTCAACCGCTGCCGATTCGGTTACCACTCATTCGAAAACCGTGTTTACAACAGCCTCATTAATTTGTTGTATAACAGCTCAATAATGGTCAGGGAATCAGTGTGAGCAGAATAATGAATTCTGGGATTGTCAAAGGGAAGTTCAAATGAACTGAGTGCAAAATAAATTGACTTAGTAGCGAAAGCCGTGAAAACTATTGAATTTACGTAAAACTAAGGAAAGTTGTGTGAAGTGGCGACCTGATATTTGTTATCTTAAAATTATAGTTGATACAGTTTTTTTTGAAATTTTACCATCTCTTTACTCCCAATATGCCAACTATACCATAAAATTCCTATCTATGAGAAAATGACGAGAGCAGCACAATAAATTACCAAAATTTTCAAAGTAATCGATTTTAGAGCGGTTTTAAGAGAAAACGACCGAACCAAATCACCTCAAACTTGATATCTAGCCCGCAGGTTACCATGGGACGCCAAAATACGGGTACGAGCAAAATCCACCGAAAGTTAAGTATAGTTATCATAGTGATCAAAACACCATTTTTCTTCCTCAAAAACAGATCTAACGATTTTGATTAAATTTTGTATATTGATAGCTCTCAATAAGGCTAAAATTCCGGAACTGTTAGCGCTACCGCTTCCTGCTGCTGTAAAGCGTTGTTTGACCAAGTTCAAATAACTGAGTGATAAATGAAATGAGTAAGTAGAAAAAAAACCATGTACCCGAGTGGATTGACGTATAGCTAAGGAAAGTTGTGTGTTGCAACGCACCAGATATTTTAAGTTGAACAAAGCCATTTTGGCGACAAGAAACTGCCGTCTTTCACCGATTCAACGCAGAGGTAAATATTCTCTTGAGTTGGAAAAACTAACTTGGTAGTTTAGAAGCGAAAATTCGCGGAACGCCCTCGCATCTGACGTTCGATTTAATTAGGGGTTGCCTTTAGTTCCCCCAAACCACCTTCGAGGGGGTGGGGGATCGTGTAAAACTGATAAGTGAGCAGGAAAACGGAGAAGCAGATTTGGCAGATCTGTTTAGTAGTATATTTCCTGATACAGACTCTCGAGTTAATTAATAATTAGTCCTCTTCAAACAATACTCAGCTCCCCTGGCGAGTTATCTGCTATTTGTATTAGCACTTGGATGAGGTAGCAGCTAACGTTCTATTTGCACCCGTCCCGTAGCCCTCTTAAAATACCTCCTCTACTTATCCTGTGCACGCTTGACGCAACCAGCAGCTTATATCAAGTTCATAAATTTAGTTTTCTCCTCAACATCGATTTTCGCAGAATTATTTTCTTATGAAATTGGGCCGTCGGGAGCGCTACACAGGAAATCTGTTTGATAATATCGCGAATTTTGTGTTTTTCCGAAAATTATACATTTACTCGTGAATATTTATGCAACCTCCTCCAAAATTATTCTTCCAACCAACGTTTTCCCTCACACTTCCAATCTTCTAAGCGCCCGAAAAAAATAGTTTATTGCTTGCCCAACTCATCCTTCGACACTTCGTCGTCGCCACAATCCTGGTGCTCACGATCTATCTTTCCGTAAGCCTCTTCGATTTTGGGTACAAGGAAAAGACACTAAGGGCCAGCAGTGGAGATTACGGCGGCGGCGGCATCATTAATGTTGTTTTGGGCCAAAAATTCGAGCACCTGCGACGATGATTTTGGCACGAATTTCCCGCCCGACTAGTCTCACGTAGAAATCAAAAGTTAACATCGAATAGCGCTTGGGCATTCAAGCTCAAGTTCTCAGTAATTTCTCGAACAGTGATACGACGATCGGCCAGTATTATTTTCTTCGAACAGGCGTCGCTAAGCTCATCGTCGTTCGCAGCTACTCAGCCCTCTAAGAACCTTTGGTACAAACATATGCCACAGATGCGTCAGATTCTTTGAACCATTTAATGGAATAGGCAAAAATCGGAGACAACCCGAAACCAATTCAATCAAAACAGCTGACAAAAATGGAGTAAACGTCCGTGTGATGGGCACGAGCACTAACAACAACAATATCTGGTGCGACGCTTCACACAACTTTTTCAACCCCGCGTACACTCAACAATTTTAGTGTAGTTGTTTTAAATGGAGAAATAAGGCAAAATACTAAAATTTGTTCTTAACGATAATTTCTTTTTGTCCCATGAAGGCATTTGACTCTTCCACAGTAAGTCCCAGGCGCTGACATTCAGATTTCAACCAGCATTTCTCGTTGTAAGTGAATCCGAAGGACAACTGAAGAGACGCCAAGTTGCCATTAGAAAAATCTTCGAGGATTTGTGTAGCTTTCGCTTTACACTCGTCGTCCACTGCTTGCGTCGGAGGAGGATTTCGAATTTTCAAAGATGAGAATCCCAGAGCTCTCGTACACATACCTTTCTCGACTTCAGCATCCCGCTTCTTCTTTCTCTCCACCATCGCGATTGCTTCATTGATTTCTGTGTTGTTCGGCTTCAATCTCTGAGCCTTTTTGAAGTCATTAATGGCCAAGGAGTAAATTGCAGAGAGCAAAGTGAGCGAGACTGCGGTTGTGCAACAATTTGGCAGATTGTGACGCTCTCTTCGCATCAGTTTCAAACGCTTTTCGAACAAAAATGCAAACTCTTTCGGGAATTTTCATTCTGCTGTTGTTGTAACAGACGGCCAAATCGGTGTGCACCTTCGAAAGGAGGTGCTTGAATTTTCCCTATTCTTCGTCGTTGGACAGTGAGCACTTGATTAGAAGATTTTCCGTTTTGAGATAATTGTTAACTGTCCCCGCAACATTCTTCAGAGAATAATAGGCGTTTCCGAACCCCTTGGCAACTTTGTAGATGTTCTGGAAACTCTTTCCATAGACATTGATTCTTCTTGTTTCGCCATTCCACAGACCACAGCTTTAAACACTTCAATGGTAAGTAGAATGTGGGCGTCAGGTGGAATTTCCAAACGCCAAGTCAGGATGTATGAGTAACCTGAATTTCTCACCAACTATCATAGATAAAATGGCTATTTCGAATCCCGGGTAGTGCCTGTTATCGCCCATTTGAAGCCTCAGTGGCTCTTCGCGTCGAAGATAGGACGAATCAAATGGAACTTCCTCCATTTCTAAGCAGCTGTTGTAATGTAAATAGACGACACCTTTTTCGGGGATTTTAGTTGCGCCACTGTTCATAATTTGTTTCATCACTTTTCCATCTGCTGTCACGTTCTCCATGCTTCTGCGAATTACGTCGAAAGGCGTGTCTGTTGAATTTGTGTCATCGGGATCGCACTTGATACAAATTGATAAGTTTCTGGTATTCTTCGAATGAGTAGAGCGTGTCGATCCTCCTCTCAGTTTTACACTCAACCTCGAAATCTAAGACGAACTCCTGCTCACCAGCGCTGATCAGCTCATTAATGCTCATACCACCCTTTACCTTCGAGATGGCGCTAAAATCAATGTCATCTTCATTAAAATCGGCCATTGTCAATCAGATTGGCTTTTTACTCAAACTATTAGAGACAGATTTACATACCCCACTTGCCAACCAAACACATCTCAACTAGAGGCCGGGAGTACACTGTGATAGCACTGTTTAGGAGGTCATCAACACAGCTTGTTTTTTCCACCAGTTTTAATGGCTTTAGTTTTAATCTTTCAGTTCATTTGAACTTGGCAAGTCATACCTTCACGTTCCGGAATTGATTGGGCAGCTAACATTCATGCCACGACCATTATTGAGCAATCAGTGCATAGGCAATTCGTTAGATTGCCAAGCCGATTTTTTTTTTGAGAAGAATGGTGTTTACTGTTTTGGAATTATCGGATAAAAGCAACGAAAAATGGTAGTAGGTAAAACGGCGGTAGTTGGAATTCAGAACTTCCGGAGTTGCTCCCAACTAACGAGAGTTCATGAACACTCATCGTGTACATAGTTTATTGGACTACCTCCCCGAATTTTCTGAAAACACTGCTTTTTTGAGGAAAAACTTGCTCTAAAATAGATTTTCAATTATTCGTTGTGCTGCTTTCGTCATTTTCCCGCGGATGATAATTTCATGTTACCGTCGGGTCATTTGGAACTACCCGCTCCTAGTGTGACATCTCAGCAGAATTTTGTGTATCGTCATCTGAGTCAGCTTGATTTACGCCTGTTTTCAAGAACATCCTCACAATTTCGACATGATCGAATTGTCGACAAAAATCCATTCAGCTACTTTCATTTTTCCAGCCTCTTCGTCACCTGGTACACATTTCAACCATTCCGAGGTCTCCACTCCATCGAGTTGTGTCGTGTTAGACTCGATAAATTCATGACTTGGTCGAAGCTCGTGCCAGGATCGCCCTTTATTCCAAATATCAGAAATACGATAGACGACATCTCTGTCATTAATTTACGGTCGATTTTTCAGGAAAAGACTCACACTCTGGATGATCATTTATCAACGCGCTCCAGAGTTCCTTTTCACTTTCCTTGGCTCAACGAAGTAGAAAGGAAACTTATGCAATAGGCAGAGAAAAAAAATTACTGAATGTACGTGGGGCTGAGGAAAGTTGTGACTCGCGGCAGCAGATATTTGGCGAGTAATTACCTCATCCTCGTTAATAGTAGCTTTAATTTCTACGTAAATCCCCTAAGGCCAGGTTTGCCACAAAACAACTCTTGAATTAAGTGATGTACTAACAAAAATGGTCGAAGTCGGCCTAGGGTTATTTACCTTCGACAAATACGCACTTGTCCAATTCACATCACAGGACATTTGAAATTATTTTCTGTTTGACAGTCGTCGGGCTTGAGGATTTTCACTTGAAAACCAACCGCCGTTATATATAAACCGCTCGTTTTTAGAACGACCAACAATCCTCAGAGTACGTTTCAGCCCAGCTTAAGAATGTTGTGTGATGCCCCACACAATTTAGGATAAGCTCCCTCAATCCACGAGAGAATTAGTCGACTCTGGCGAACAACGGGAGGTAAAGTCCCATGATTAATTAGAGGAGCGGGCTTTTTAGAGCGGCGGGAAGCGACGAAAGGAAAAAGAGGTACGACCGAATATTTAACAGGATTCGACATCCCGGACAGCTCCGAGAGATGGAACATAAAAGCAAAACGGAAAACTCGTCGGGCAGTTTCCCAATCGGAAACGGGGAACATCAGGTTTAATTTCACGAGAGCCTTAAGACGTAATTGAAAGCGACTGGTTTTTCAAACGCTACGAAAGCACAAAACGGGGATTTGAGAACGGCAGTTTGAGTAAATACGCGGGATTAATGAGAGGCATCAGAGAGAATTTTCAACTCGCAGTACATTCAATCTAGTTAATCTGAGGACGGCGGAGGGATCTCCGCGTTGAGGCCACCACAGGCCTTCCTCTTCCTCTCCCAACCCCTTCGCAATCAAATCTGCTAATATATTCACTTTATGCATAGCGCTAGTGATAACCCCCAATCAGGGATACGAGAAAAGAAACAAATAATGAAAAATGGTCTACAGGCAAATTGAGAGCAGCGGAGAAAAGCTTAGGTCACGTAGTTCCTCGTTTAGAGAAATATTTCCGCAGATACCTACAAACATGCTATTCTCTTCTGCTCTTTAAAATATCCAGTGCGCAGTAACACACAACTTTCCGCCACCCCCGTAACTTCAACAATCTGCCACATATACGGGCGCTGTATCTTCATTCAACGTTTTTTTTATAAAAACGTTTATAGAGAACAATATGAGGATACTAGCTAGTTAAGAGTGCTCCGTGAGTTCGATCAAAATTGTTACAGCCGTTTTTGGAAAAATCAGAAAAACGATAAATTAATATTCGACACATCTCGTTTCCCGAGCTACCATGGTTCAACGGACACTGTGTAAGATTGATCATATCCGTTGAAGCGGTTACTCAGGAAAGTACGAAAAAACCCTTATTTTCGACACATTTTTTGGTTTTATTTTTGATCAACAAACTGTAGTGGACTTTGCCTCACTATATTTACTACAATCTCGCTGTTTTCCATCCAGACGCAGTTTTAAACCTCTGAGACACACTCCATTCGACTCAGCATCCAAGAATACCTAGAAAGCGATACTAAACATGACGTCACTGTCCAAAATTTCGTTTTTGGGCTAATTTTTTAAACCATTCTATGGCTGGGTTTCATCCGTAGGCAGGCACAACTAGATCCCGAACGGATTTTTTAGGCCACACTAATGGCATAATATGGCGTGGACGAGAGGCAGGCGGATTTGGAATCCCCCTGCCTTGAAACGTTAAATTTAAACGGATCAAATTAAGGGGGGGGGGGGCTGACCCAAAACGTACGTGTATAATTCAAAGTGAATAGTAAACCAAATGTAGCTAAGGAGTACCGCGTTGATAACCCAGATTCCAGAGGTATTCTCAATGACCCACACTTTGGGTTCAAGAAGAGGAAGATTGATTTAGCCGTTTTCTTTCAGTTCCGTTCACAGACGCGCACACCATTTTGCCCAAGTGGTATTTTTCATTCTAAATGTCATTTCATTCTAAATGTCGCGTAAAGAACAACGATAACAGTTAGGGTGTCGTCAGCGCTGTTATGTTCAACACTTCAACGACACGACCTAGCAACGTGGTCATGACGTGCCCCACGAGTCTTGTTTTGAACGATTGCAGGGTGTCCATTCTCCTCAATTCCTCAGAAAGCCCATTGAATAGCAAAGGTTCCCCTGTAGTCGTAAGATCTCTGTTCAGTCGACCTGAGTCGGAAAGGGAGTTTGATAAGCTTCTGGGTGCGCTCGCTCCTGTAGCTGGATTACCAATATAAATTTCAAGGTTCCCCGCCGACAGTTCGCCGTACGTCTTAACGATTGTAGCTCTCTCAATGATTCGATGAATACATTTAGTTCGAAAAAAATGTGAGCTGTGGAGTGCCCGAGCATTCTGCGTAGTAGCGCTTTAATCTGCCATTTCTGAGTTGCAAACAACTCGCCTGTGAGCTCAGGTACCTCTCCATCTTCAAAGAGGAAAGGTTTGGTAATTTATTGTGCTGCTCTCATCATTTTCCCACGGATGAGAAGTTTATGGTATTGCCGTTTCATTTGAAGCAGACAAGAAATTTAATCAAAAATTTAGTGTATTGGTCGCTATGATAACTATAGTTAGTTTTGGGCGGATTTTGTTCGCACCCTTATTTTGGCGCAGTCGTTTTCTCTTAGTCGCGTTCACACACTTTTTTTTTGCAACGCTCGCCTTAAATAGGACACACAAAAAGAAGAAACTAAACGAATCATAGTTAAGGGAATGGAGAGGGACAGACGGGGGGGAATCAGAGGATGTTCTACGATAGAATATGATACCTGACACACCCAGCTGTCGCGTCTCCTCAGCACTTTTCTTGCACAACACTTTTCAGCGTCACGACACGGTCAATGCTGCAACCCTGCTGTTACCTGCCTCCACGCCACGAGCTTCTGACACAAACATTCGAATATCAATCCTGTCATACTTGCGCCTCTTGGCTTGCCAAGATGTCACGCCTGTCTTTCTCCAGAAACAACCCGATAGTCCACTCACCCACCACTCGGATGACAATGCACCAGCGACCCGCATCTTGACGCGGCCCTCATGAGTACGCGCATACACCTGCACCACATGATTCAACGACTCAAACTAATTACCACAAGGTGACCTATGGAGACAGTGGTAAGGCCGGTTTTCAGTTGAATAGCGAACGCTGCCATCTGTTTGATATTCTTGGTGTGAACCCTGCCAAACGTCAATGGTAGACTGATTTATTACTTCGACTTCAACATGAAGGCGTGAAACTGAAAGCAGCTTTGCCATTTCTCACCGATAAAGAACGGCGAGATTGATTGTTTTATCATATTTCCACAAAAAGGTTTTACACTGCTACATTCGAATGTTTCAGCACCACAATTATTGTGGTCACTGCTTCGTTTTGAGCGGAGACGAGAAATTTCGATTTGTTATATTGGCAGCTGAAAAGCATCAGACAGCTATTCCCTCGGGAAGAAGTTAGGAATTAATGAATCGTAGAAGCAGGTTGCCAGGTTCGGATCATTCGTCATCCTCTCGCCGCGGCCAAATGAGCGGAATTGGAGGAAATTGAGTTAGAATCCCTTGAGTGTTGTCGACGCTCCGACAAGCATTTTAAATTCGCTTCGGTGCCCCGGAAGTACCAACAAATGATGCGAATCCCCCACGAGGTTTCAGAAAATATAAGCGAAAACCGAGGAATTCTTGAGCCGCTCGCTAAATGTTTTAATAATCGATTGACACAATTCAGTGTTCAACGCGTTGACGAAGCCGCCGGTCTCTCATAAAGCCATTTAGTCAACTGTTCAGTGCCGAGAACCTTCGCAGAGAGGAGAAACTATGTGTCTCTGTTGAAAGCCAAACTAACTAATTGCCAAACCTCAACCATTGAGATATCTGCAGATTAGGTGTCTTTCCAACCCTTAGCGCACCATGACGACCTCACGCCTGTGCACTTATCCGAGCACAATTCGATGAAAACGAATGTGCGGAAACAAACAGGCATCTCACTGCTGTTGAGAAAAACGTGTACCTCTTTCCTACTTGGAGGAAACCGCACTTAGCTCTTTGCTACCCGTTTACATTGATTCCACAGCCACCACCAGCCATTCGCCCATACGCCTCTTTTCCTTCCTCAATCAGGTTTCCCATTATCTCAACACCTGGCTAAACTTTACAACCCCTGATCAAGTGATGAGACCATTCTCATTTATGAATACTATGTTAAACTCACGTGACAAATTCGCATCAATTCCATCAAAAATCAAACGCGGTATAGTCATCCACTTCCTATCTACCTAGAACCTCTCCAACCACATATAACATCACCTTTCACTTTCCTTGGCCCTAAGTCATATGGTCTGGGCGTGTGTGTGTGTGTAAGTGCAACTGAGATGGGAATCCTCGTCAAAGGGAGGTGACACGTATGTGTTCTTCCCCAACATCCATGAACGTCTTTCAAGAAAATGGGACCACTGGACGAGTCAGTTCCTCACAGGACATGGTGACTTCAATGCGCGGCTCCGCTTCTTTTCTCTCAAAGACTCTCCGTCATGCACGTCTTGCGCCTCTAGTGGAGGAAACAAGAAACCACTTGCTGCTCCACTGTAGTTTCTACAACAGTGAGCGACGGTTATTGGGAGGGCAAACGAACTTAGCAGCATTGACTGCTACAAAGCAAGCCTATAACCATTTTGGAGAGTTTGCGTAGAAGGTGATGGCTAAGAAACGTGGTTATAGTTGATCTGTCCTAGTGAAACTTGCCAACCAAGTAAATAGTTAGATCAGACGGGAAAACAGATTAAGAACTCCTCCCCGACGGTTCAGGATTCCTCAGGTCGTCATCTCCGCGCGGTAAAACATGGGCACTCTAACGGGAGACTGGCTAGCGACCAAATACCTGCCGTACCTTCGCAGGTCTGAGTTCGGTGGATGCTGCAAGGGCCGGCCTCTTGCATATTAGCGAAACCGCAACTTCCATGACTGATATAACCCTCGTCGAAGGTTTAGGAACAGTCATTAAATAAGGAAACAGACCTGTAAACGCAACTGAAATAATAAGGCTGATCCAAATCGAGAAGAATTTCATACTTATCCTGGGGAGCATGGGGATGAATAGGTCTGAAACTAACTATGGTTATCAAGACATCCTTTTTTTTCAACAACAGCTATAACAATTTTAATTGCATTTTTTAACACGAACAGTACCAATTAACATGACAGTAGCATAAAATTCTTATCCGTGGGAAAATGACTAGAGGAGCAGAATAAATTATGAAGAAAATTGATTTTAGCGATATTTCCCCATAAATTACGCTCATGTGATGGTAAAATTCACAAATATCTGGTGCGTAGCAACACACTACTTTCCGCCACCCCTTTAAGTTCGAACACCGTCTACATAGGCGGGCGCTATATCTTCGTTCAACGCATTTTTACAGGAACATTTATGGAGAACAAAATGTAGGGACTAGTTAGCTGAGAGTACTCCGAAAGTTTGATCGAAATCGTTACAGCCGTTTTTGAGAAAATTGGAATACCGATAAATTAACATTCGACAAATCTCCTTTTCTGAGTTGACTTGGCTTATATCTCCGTTCAACATATATATACAGAAATAATTACAGAGAACGAAATGTTGGTATGGGTGACTAAAAGACACTACATTAGAATTTATCACATCTGGTGAAGAAGTTACCCTGGAATTTACGGAAATGTTAGGAAAAACGTTATTTTTGACACATTTTGATTTTTATCTCTGTTCAATGGACCGTCACAGGAACATTTATTGAGAACAATATGTAGGTATTAACTATTTGATAACATCCTGTGAGTTTGGTGAAAATCGTTGAAGCTGTTTTGCCAAAAAGCGTAAAAAACCTATTTTTGCTTCATAGGCCTATATCTTCGTTCACTGTATTTTCATGAAGATATGTAGAAGATAATTTGAAAGTTTAATCAAAATCGTTAGAGCCGTTTTCGAGAAAAATGCGAACAACCCTAGTTTTTGGTACATTTTCGTCCCCCCACACCCCTTCCCACTGGCCAAAATCGTCCATAACCTTATTTTGGTGTCTAGGAAAAATAACGAACAAAACAAAAAAAGAACCAGCTCAATCGGATCAGCCGTTCTCCCGCAAATCGAACTACAGACACACACACACGGACCACGCGCCGAAATTAGGCTTTTTAGACTCAGTAGGGTCTGAAACGTAAAGATCTGAAGAAAACCCAATTTTTTTTTTTTTTTGGGCCGATTACTATACTTTCCTTCCCTTCGGGTAGCGGAAAGTAAAAAGCAGCAGCAGCTTCAGAGCATAATCATTGTCGCCCTCATGATCACTCAATAATGGTAGGGGCATAATTCTGGAACTTTAAGCGCTTTCTACGAAGAACCTGAAGTTTTGTATTACCCAGGTTTGAATGAGCAGAGTGAAAAACTAATTTGACGATGTTTTGGTCAAAAAATGACCTAAGGAGTTGAAACTTGAAATTTACGTTAAGAATAGGTGAAGTGGAGTACTTTAAAAATTACCTTGTCTCCTTTCCTCATTTTGAGGACTCTTTCGAGCAGACGAAATCAAAATTTGATGAATTTGATGGCTCAAAAATTGATTTATTAGTTTATACTTGCAACCGACGTGAATGAGTTCTACATCCATTAGCTTTACTATAAAATGTTATCTGCATACAGGAATACCGAGGCGATTATGTAATATTCCTTTTATGCGCCATTGAGACAGAATATATTTCAAATATATAATTAGTCATTTTAGCCCAGAAGTTGAGTCTGCTGTATGAACACAACATTTTGAAGGTAGCAGAACTATTTAATAGTTTACAGAATGGCTGTAGGTGCGATTCACGTCATTTTCAGCTGTCAACTATTCAGTTTTTTTTTTGTTTTCTTTTAAATACTGAATAATTCTATTTCGGCGACTCTGCTTTGAAAATGCCACGTTTTTGAGGTGGCAGATAACATTTTATAGTAAAGCTGATGGATGCGGAACTCATTCACGTCGTTTGCAAGTATCAACTAATAAGTCAACTTTTGAGCCATCAAATTTTGATTTCGTCTGCTCGAAAGAGGCCTCAAAATGAGGAAAGCAGACAAGGTAATGTTTAATGTACTCCACGTTACCTATTCGTAAAATACATTTCAAGTTTCAACTCCTTAGGTAATTTTTTGACCAAAATGTCGTCAAATTTTGACGTCGTTTGCAGGTCGAAGTCCACGAAACTAGTGTGGCAGAGTCGGGTTTTTCGACTCAGTTACTTGATGCGACTCCACCATAAAAATTTCCGATGTCAACTAATAAGTCAAAATTTGGTTCAAAATTCGACGAATTTTGATTGATTCTGCAACTTAATGGCCAAGCATAGGAGGTAGCAGCGTTGTGAACTTGGAATGTACAAGCCAATTCCTCAACAGTGGTGAATATTGTAACTATCAACTAATAAGTCAAATTTTAAATTTTTTTATGAGCCGCCATTTTCTTAGTCCATACTTCAGAGAGAGCAGAAAAGCGGGGTTTTACCAAACATCGAGGGAACTATCAGAAAAAATAGTAACCAACTTTCAACTCAACGGTCAACGTTTTTAGCCCTCGGCTCCTGGACTATCAGGAATGTTGTGTGATGCGTCCGTCTTTCATACACAGCGTTTTGTAACTTATGAACAGCAGCTGGTTACGAAAATGTGGTTGTTTAGACGAACAATGCAAATAGTAATATTTTTGTATGCATCCCTTCTTTAAATGGTAAGATTGTCCCCACTAAGCCCTAAGATGCCAAAAGGAATTTTGATAAGGGTATCGATTGATTTTATCGTGACATGAATCAGTTCACGTTCACAACATTATACTCGTAATATCGTCGTATCTATAACGAGAGTCTGGAGTTTTAGCACGGAACATGAACTGCCAATAACCTTCGCGTTCATTGGAAAGTGCATTAGTTACAATCTCTTTCCCAACAAGCTACTAACCGCCGCTCCCTCTCAAACACCGAAAACGGAGACAAAATCTTTCTATCGAAAATATCACATCAATAAGAACTATACCGATACGAACTGAAATCTTCGATTTAGCGAAGGCACGTCCATTTGTGTGGATTAGGCACCTTAAATGCCCTGATTCGCTCCCACCCAGTTCCATGTTTGTAGTGTTAAGACTTTTCCGAGTGTAATTTCGAATAAAATCCAAGTTTCAATTGCTGCACCCGGCCAAATTCCGTACTCTCCGACTCGCTTAGTGTAATTTACTACATAAAAGAGAACTAAAACATTTGCCAAAAAAGAAAGAATGGAAATAGCCCAAATCTTTTGATAAACAGGTTCAACTGAAATTGTGAGGCGCAGAAAAATAAAAACGATTTCGCCAACAAGCATCTTTATTCCCCTTTTTTAAAGCTTTCGCTAAAATAAAGTTTCTTGGACATTAAATAAACCGAATGAGAATCGCGGGAGACCATACAAAATCAGCAATCAGACAATCGGGAGGCTAAAACAAGTTCTGTGTTTTCGGATTTTAGCCCCACGCTCCAGGAATCCATGGGCAGAGCACCTTGTGAGGCCCAAAAGGCCGAGTTTGAGTTTGTTTTGTGTTAATTCATTAAAACCCTCCAGCACTGGTGACAATGGCGCCACAATGACAGCCAAATCGAATAAAATCCTCCTACGATGAGATTCTGATCCACGAATTAGCGTGATGTATTAACTCGTCGACAAAAGCTTCGAATCTCCTTCGAAGTTGGGATCCGAGAGGGCTCACCGCTTCGTAAAACTTCCTCCTTCATTCAGCAACAATCGGCACAAGTCAGCCAGCCACTTATTGACTGTTGAGAGGTTTGCCGAATAGCAGAACCATTCTCAACCTTCAATATTAACACGTCCATTAGCTGATTAGCTTCAACTCCGCATTGAAAAAGATGAAAATGAAAAAGCGAAAATTTTCTGAGGTCGATATCGCTTTTCCCCGAGTTGATAAAAAATATACTGAGCAAAGTTCATTATAGCTACTTGCATACTTTTGAAATTACAGAGCATTTAAAATTCAGTTTGCTTTTCTAGTCGGTTCATTTAATTAAGAGTCCACAGAATCGAGAGGGGGAGGGGACGAAAGGGAGAAAGAGAGAAGACTTTGTGGTTTGAAACGATGGAAACGATGTCGGCGGTTTCTTTCATTATTTAACTTTGAAAGAGACTTCGCATAATTGCCTGCTCCTCCCGAGTCCCGGACGTCCCTCTAACAAGCTACACAGCCCTCTAAACACCTCAGTTTAGTTAGATAATTTGCTTTTAATTCCATAAAGTCTCTCTTCTTCGGGATTTTTCTCTCGTGTAGCGGTCGTTTTTTTCACGAGCTTCTTTTTTCTGGAACTCTTTCGACTGAAGTTCGATTGACGAGGTTTTCGAGGGCAGAGACAGAATGGCTCCATTTTCTCTCAACCACTTCCAGGGAACGTGGTGAGGGTACAGTCCTGAGTTATTGTCCTCATTTATGAGAATGGAAATTAACCCATATCGTACACATCGGCCTATTTCAGCTAAGTAGGAAGTTCCTGTCGTAGTTATTAAAGGGCGTAGTTCAGCCTCCTATCTCTAATAATCGTCAACATACAGGTATGGTCGTACGTATTACATGCCCCTGGGTAGGAGGGCTGTAGGAGTACATTCGTACTGAATTTCAATAGCTCAATTCTCCGTAGTTTTACCAAACCGGTTGGATCCGCTCATTGCATAACATTCCTCCCTACTTCGTGGGATAGATTACCTTTTTCCTTTATGTGATTTCGCTGGTTACCGCGTATGGCGAACTAATACGTTCAAAATTAAGCGAACATGACGACCATAACGGCAAATGGAATATAAAATAATTTTTAAAATCCCAAATACTTCCATTTTCTCACCTCAAAGAGAAAGAAAAGTATCGTAATTGGGTACGACGCATTTACACAATTTTCCTTCTTCTAACTGCTCCGATTCATTTATCAGTTTCATTATAATGAAATTTAGCTACATATAGCCCAGTGATGCGGAACAATGCTACGAAATGAGTAGGCAATAAAAAATAACGAACCAAACGTGAGTTACAACTTCTGTCGAACGTGTTGAAGTTATTTTGTCACTTAAATCGGGAGTGAAAAGGAAATTCGAGTTTCATACCGACAAAAATCTAAGTTGGCTCTTCCGACAACGTGGAAGGGAAGATGTAGCAAGTGACACGACACGAGCAGCTATGAAGTGCGAAGGTCGAGGGAGAGAACCGATAAGAAAGAAGGAATGGTTTCTTTGGGTTAAACTTTGGACAGTTACTGCTCATTGGGAGTAGCTAAGGCATTGACTTACGCCGCCACAACTGCACATGGTATCACAAGAGCACTCGAAGTTTACTGCTTTTATTTCTGATGCACGATGATTGTGGAACGTGATCGAGACTTTAACCCTCAAGTAGCATCGAATGGCAGCGTGGAAGATCCTTGTGAGGCTTTAAGGGGGCCACAGGTCTGAATCAAGATGGAATCAACTTTACTACACGCACAATAACAATGGTCCTTGTTATCTTCCAAATATTTCGTTTCAACGTATAAAACGTACCAGCCCTACGCCTCGCAAATGGTCTTCGATTGAGGGAAGCGATTCCAAAAATGACTCGTGTGAAGAACAGAATACGACCAAGAAGTATTAAGAAGTACTAATACCGTCGTGAACGTACGTCAGTACGTTAGTCTTCTCTCAGATTTAATGAACCTGATGACCGTCTAAACGACGAAAATTGTATGCAATCGTGCACGTACAAAGTTTAATCAAAATCGTAAGAGCCATTTTTCAGAAAAAAATTTGATGTTTGATCACTATGATAACTATAGTTACTTTTAGGTCCATCATCTCTCGTCCGTAATTTGGACATGTTTATATTTAAACTATGCATAAAATTTGAGCTGATTCTTATTTTTTTTGTTTTTTAAATTGGTTTTGAGAAAGAAAACATACAACCGCGATAAGAGATTAGGAGTTCTTGGTTACTTTACATTGATTACACGGAGAAGTTCACTTCGCGCAAATAGTTGCAACGACGGAAGAGATGTCGCTGTGGTTTAGGAGTGAGAATTATAGTGCGAGATTGAAGAGAAGGGTAGAACAAGTACAAAATAGCGGAAAGTAGAGTTGAGTGTGTGCGTGGTGTGCCGGGGGGCTTCTTCTGACTAGACATTTGTAGCAGAGGGAATAGACGAGTTGGGTCGATTTTATAGAGGAAGGCGTTAGTTTTACACTGCCCTGTTCGCCATGAAAAGATAACGAACAAAACAAAAGAAAGAACTAGGTTCGGCCATTCTTCTGAAACATAAAACGCACACGACGCGCCGATTTCTGATTCAGGAGGCCGTGAAAGTGGAAGATTTGAAACAATCCGATCAAACTCTTTGTCGTTCCTTTCGTGACTGTGGCAGGCGGGAAAAAACACGATCCGCACGTCGCACACTTGTGAAGAAATGGTAGGCGTTGGAGGAAAACGTTGTTCCACTCAGCATGACACGAAACGAGAAATGGTACGGATTTATAGAACAATCTGGCTATGGCAGTAGAAAGTAGTGTGATTCCTCTCGCTAGTTGATCCCTCTCAGATATACAGAGTTGACGACTAACGATTTGTCTGGCTCCCTTTCAAATGACTCCTCAGTTCAAAAGTTGTGGAAATTGAACGCGGTTGAGGATTGTTATCCTATTTACCGTCGGAGCCCCTTCACCGTCGCGTCCTTTGCGTTTACCGACTCAGCTCCCGTATTTTCCCCCGAATGACGAAGATGCTTAATGAGATGAATTGTTTACCTCAAAATCCTGTTGAGTGGATTTCATGCAGAAACGTACTTAGCTGTCGTAATCTTTGAGTACACAAACCCTCCGCTCCAACTTCAACAAAAGGCTTTTATCGTCTAATCCTCTCGAGGACGGCATTTTCTTTTCTCTCAATGTTTTCGTCGTTTGATGGAAGAGCCACTTGAGTATTCATCTACCCGATATTTCCTTCAACGTTTGCCCATCTTTAGGCTCCCATTTCCCATTTTCTTCCATTTTTCCCTTTCTCTCGAACGTTCCGCTCGTTTTGACCTCATTCGCTTTGTGAATCGCCCGTATTTTGAAGCTGGCTAGTGTTGGAGGAAGCAGAGGAGTCTGATTCTATCTGAAAGTCTAGGTCTACTCTGCAACTACTTGAGCAGTATGTCAAATCTTAATAGATCTGAGTTTTTAGACCTACAGATCAATTCTGTATCGCCCGAGGCCGTTCCGTGAAGTGGAGACTGACTGAGATCCATACGTCAATGTGGACGATCCGTGCACAGTCGTTCCACCAAACCGAGGCAAATCCCCATCAAGCGTTCTAAACCGTCACCCATTGGTGCGAATGCGCCAAGCTGTGGATGACTTAGGGAAAATCCCAGCTCATCCTCTTAAAGGAAAAGATAAATAGAGCTAACCGTCAACACGGCCACTGGGTTTAGAGAAGCAAGTCAAGTACTGAGGAATCATTATAGGTGAGAAGTGGCGATTCAGCCAACGCCTCCAGTCCCTCTAAGACAACCTTCGCAAGGTTTGCCTCATTACGAGCACTTGGGGTGTATGTTACCGTGACACAATCCTCATGTACAAGGCCATTCACTTGGGAGTGAAAAGAGAGCTTCCCCCGCTCTGGGGTGAACTCAGTATAGACTTCTCCAATGAACGAACGCTTCAAAGGACGTGACATATATGAGATCTCCCCCAATATTTGTTAACTTATGAGAAGAACGCGAGTTGAGCCAGACCACTGGAGTCGGAGGAAACAAGAAGCCACGGGTTGTTCCTAAGTGGTTCCTACAACAGTGAGCGAAGGTTCCAGGAGCAGCCAAACCTAAGCAATCTTATAACCATTTCCACCAGTTTGCGAAGGTTATTAAAAAAAAAACAAAAAAAACTCACAGCCCCGCCAAGAGGCCACAGTTGAACTCTCTCTCACTGAAACGTTGTTAGATCAGGTGGGAAACCAGATTAAGAACTCTACCCAGGTGGTACGGACCTTCCTTCTTCATACCTTCGCGTGGAAAAGGAAAAGAAGCTCTTTGCTCACGTTAACTTTGCTTCTCACGAGAGTTGGAGGAAAGGCGAAAGACAACCGTGAGTGTGTTCAATCTGCTAAGGATTCTCCGGCCTCTACATGAGACTGCATCGTACTACTGAAGGCACACCTTCAACGTGCTCACACACGACGGGGCCACCGGCCAGCCTCCTGACCAGAGGAAGAAGCGATTTTAGTTCAGTTTTTTCGTTGTAAATCTCGCTCATGGGACACCAGCCTAATCCAAAGTATGCCCAATAAGGTACCTACCGGATGAAACTTAAGAAGTGCACATAAGAAAATCGTTCACAGACACATATACACACACACAGACACACAGACCATTTTCCCAAATAGTGTTTTCGGACTCAGGAGGGTCTGAAACGTAAAGATCTGAAGAAAACTCAAAATTTTTTTTTCAGCCGATTACATAACTTTCCTTTCTACTTCGTAGAGCCAAGGAAAGTAAAAATCAGGTGAAATCACAAAAATTACGGAATTCTTTGTTTACTTTTCTGGGCTCTACGAAGTAAAAAGGAAAGTTCCGTAATCAGCTGAATTTTTTTTTTTTGACAGCTCCTGATGAGACGCCAATACTATAAAATTACTATGAGTGAGAAAATGACGAGAGCAACACAATAAATTACGAAACATTTCGACGAAAATTGATTTTAGCGCGGGGTTTTCTATAAATCCCGTTCAAATGTTATTACCATCCTCAGAGAATTCTGGTTCAACAACCAAGTACCAATACGATGAGCCTTTAATAACGCTCATAAAATAAACAAGGGCTACTCCAGAAATACCCGAATTTCAACCACCGCCGTTTCACATTACAGCCTCATTAATTTTCCGTGTACGAATTGCTCAATAATGGTCAGTCAGATCATGAGTAGGCGCAGCACAATTAAGTCCGAAACTAAGCGCTACCGTGGTGGTAAAGTGGTGTTTTATCGAATTTAAATGACCTGAATGAAAAATAAATTGATTTGGTAGAAAAAAACATGAACACAAATGAATTTATGTAGAGCTAAGGAAAGTTGTGTGACTATTTTTTACAGTTTTACCCGCGTTTTATTGTTGACAGCACCATAAATTGTCTAAACGTTGGTTATTTAATGATAGCTGTGGCATAAGTCAAGCAGTTCAATCAATTCCAAAACGTTAAGCGCTACCTGTTTCTCGTTATACAACTTTGAGTTCTAACAGGCTCGCATAAACTGAATGGAAAAAACAAGGATTTTGCCCTTGGACACCCGTATATGGACATTGAACATGCTTTAACCTCCCGACTGTCTGAATGCTGATTTTGTGTAGTCTCCTGCCTATCAAACCCCTCCACAACGTTTAATACTTGTTTAACGCTCAGGACATGTTGATTTAGCGTACAGAGAAAGTTCACTAGCGTTCGGTAAGCGATAATTTAGCGAAAATTAAAGAAAGAAATGTTAGTTCGGGAAATGATTTTTATTTTTTTGCACCACACAATTTCGGTTGAACCTGTTTTTACTTTCCGCTACCCGAAGGGAAGGAAAGTATAGTAATCGGCCCAAAAAAAAAAGTTGGGTTTTCTTCAGATCTTTACGTTTCAGACCCTACTGAGTCTAAAAAACCTAATTTCGGAGAGAGGTCCGTGTGTATGTCTGTGTGTATGTCTGTGTGTATGTCTGTGTGTATGTCTGTGTGTGTGTGTGTCTGTAGTTCGATTTGCGGGAGAACGGCTGATCCGATTGAGCTGGTTCTTTTTTTGTTTTGTTCGTTATTTTTAGTAGACACCAAAATAAGGTTATGGACGATTTCGGCCGATGGGAAGGGGGGGTGGGGGACGAAAATGTACCAAAAACTAGGGTTTTTCGCATTTTTCTCAAAAACGGCTCTAACGATTTTGATTAAACTTTCAAATTATCTCCTACCAATCAATATCTAACTTTTCTTCTCTATACATATCTCCATGAAAATACGGTGAACGGAGATATAGGCCTATGAAGCAAAAATAGGTTTTTACGCTTTTTGGCAAAACGACTCAAGCGATTTTCACCAAACTCACAGGATGTTTTTAAATAGTTTATACCTACATATTGTTCTCAATAAATGTTCCTCTGACACTCCATTGAACAGAGATAAAAATGAAAATGTGTCGAAAATAACGTTTTTTCGAACATTTCCGTAAATTCCAGGGTAACTTCTGACCAGATGTGATAAATTCTAATGGAGTGTCTTTTAGTCACCCATACCAACATTTCATTCTCTATAATTATTTCTGTATATATATGTTGAACGGAGATATAAGCCAAGTTAACTCAGAAAAGGAGATTTGTCGAATATTGATTTATCGGAATTCCAATTTTCTCAAAAACGGCTCTAACGATTTCGATCAAACTTTCGGAGTACTTTCAACTAACGAGTCCCTACATTTAGTTCTGAATAAATGTTTCTGTAGAAATGCGTTGAACGAAGATATAGCACCCGCATATGTTGTTGGTGTTCGAACTTAAAGGGGTGGCGGAAAGTTGTGTGTTGCTACGCACCAGATATTTTTTTTAAGATTTGCGCAATATCCATTCTTTCTTTCTTGCATCAGGGGCTTTAGGTCGTATTGATGTACCATTTAATATAGAAACATCTTTTTTTTCGTTTTGGGTTTCTCTCGAGCACACGGGAGTGGTGGGATGTCGCGAGGCGGGAAAAGGATTGTGACTAATGAACGTTCCAACGAACCGTGACAGTTTCTGGCAGTTGAGCGAAAGGTAAGAGATTCACGGGTATTGGACTTGAGAGATAGAAGTCGTGGGACTGAGGAAAGTTGTATGATGCGTAATACCACATAGTTTCACTCAGCCTACAAGAGCATGAACTAAATCACTCTAGAGGAAGTGGTGGAAACCCATTTCAATAATATTCCCTTCGCCAACTGAATTAATCTTTTCACAATTAGAATTAAAGTTTGCGTGAATTATACAACTCAAACGCATGAACTCGGTGTCACTGAAATCGTCGGTTTTTCTGTTCCAATTCGTTCCAACCTATAGTTAATATTCCAATGCGTCATCATAGCATAATAATATATACATCACTACTGATTCGACTGTCCAATCGGTAATACTCACTGAACTATTTGAATCGCTGTCACAACTAATTTCCTCACAAAACCACAAAAAACCTACCAACGTTTGTGTGACGAAAACGATTGCTGCCGCGACAAACTGGAATGAAGATAAGGTTGACGCTACTCACAGAAGGCCAATGAAAGTTAGACGGCTTTACAGACACGGTTTTGCATTGGGTACTCCACTCACTCCAAGTCCTCTGATCATTTTTAGTGGAGATGATTCATTTTATGAAAAGTTCACTCGTAATTGCGAAAGCTGAAATTCAGTTTGAGAAAGCGATAAAACGGATGACGACTGTTTATTTCCACTAAATTTGAGTTACTAGGTCATATCGATTTCGACGCGTAGGTCGTCATCATTAACGGGAAACGCAACTAGTGTATGAGTCGATATAATATAACAACGTAACTCAAATTTAGTGGAAATAGACAGTCGTCCAAACTCCATTTTACAATTACAAGGGCAATTCCAATTTGGAAACTGGTAGTTCTTGGGGTTTCCGGAATTTATTCCGTTACGCCCATTCATGTCACGACCTGTATGAAGTAACCAGTAAACAGGTGATTTATGAGCCCGCCTACATGATTTTTTTGTTTGTGTACGAGATGTTTTTGGTAAAAGTTAGTAAATGAAACGAAAGTAGTTAGCAATTTCTCGTACCGCTCCTAATTATCTTATTATCATTGCTAAACTTTTATCGTGTATGTTGTTCATTGAACTACCAACCTGAGCTTTGTGAGAAGGCTAGTTTTAAATGAGCGGGACTTATGAGGCTTCTAAGGTGGATGCTGGAGATACCCTCATCACTGCGGCCACAAACGGGCCAATCGTAAAGGCGCCCATGAGCCCCGGCACATGCAGACAGACATACAGGGACTGGGCTCCCTTAGTGCTAGGTCACCTACGCGTACCCACCATCCTTGGCCCTCCCTCTGGAGCGTCGGATGAAGAGTTTTGACAGCCTCATTCATTTTCTGAGTACCAGTTGCTCAATAATGATCCGGGAATGAGTACGAGCAGCACGATAAAGTCCGGAACTGTAAGCGCCTACTGTTTGACCAAGTCCGAATTAACTGAGTGATAAATGAATTGAGTAAGTAGAAAATATAGAGCCAAGGAAAGTAAACATTTGGTGTTTCGATAGTGATCGATAACTATGGTTAACTTTCGGTGGATTGTGCTCATACCCTTATTTCGGCCTACCATGGTAACCTGCGGGCTAGATATCAAGTTTGAGCTGATTTGGTACGGTCGTTTTCTCTAAAAACAGCGCTAAAATTGATTTCGTCGAAAAGTTTGGTAATTTATTGTGCTGCTCTCGTCATCTTTCCACAAATGGAAATTTTATGGTATAATTGCCTTATTACGAGCTATCAATATACACAATTTAATCAAAATCGTTACAGCCGTTTTTGAGAAAAAAATATTTGGTGTTTTGATCACTATGATAACTATAGTACGCTCGTACATCGATACCATTTATGTTTCGAGCTCGAAAGCTTTTGAAACGTAAATATTAGAAGAAAATTAAAATATGTGTAATATTCAAGTCAACAGGAGCTTGCAGGTGGATTCAATAGCAGTTCACTTTGTCCTCAGCAAACACTACATAAGTCCAACAGTGAACAGTAGGACAAACGATTGACGGCGCAGAACCGGTTTAGACTTTGCACACATCCCCCACATCACGAAAAACCGGGAATCGGCCGTGTACCGGAAACGCTGTTTAAGAAAAGTTTGAGAAGCCGATGGAATTCATTTAGAGGGGAGAAAAGCGAACGGAAGTGAAACCCGAGGGAAAAGATTTTCGAAAAAAGACGACGAGGGAAAATAGGGTGAGGGGGCAGAAAAGTCCGAGAATGAAATTAACGAGCAGAGCGACAGCAGTTAGCAACGGCGAAATATTTGAATTGCGAAGAAGCAGAAGCAAAAGGTTTAATAACGCTAATTTTAATCTTCAAACAAACTTTATAAAGCATTCAGAAAACAGGTTGGTAAAAGAAGGTAAATACAGAGCGGAACCTTGGATCTAATAATTTTATTTCGGAGATGTGTGTATTCAGTGCCCCCTCAGGGGGTTGGAGGAGGTTTGCGCCGAGCCAATCGGAACGGTGGCCGGGAGGCGCATGCGCCAACATCCAAATTCACAAAGCTTCTTAATAAAGAACAATTAGTGCAGAACAAGTCGGAAATGGGAGAAGTGATCGGACAAGTGATGTGTCCCGGTGACTGGAGCCGCGGAGACGACGTGATGATAACCGTCGGGCATGGGGACGACAGGCGACAGTTCAGAGGTCGCCGGGATCTTCTCACCCACCACAGCGGCTACTTCCGAAGTCTTCTTGATTCTGGTCTCAACCAAGACATATCCGTGCCGAGTGTGAGTCCTGACGTCTTTTCCAGAATATTGAAATTCGTCAACACGGGGATTTTGGACTTGACGCCGGATAATATTTATTCGGTCCTTTTGGCGACGCACCTGTTGCACATGCCGAGGGCTCTCGAGTTATGCCGGAGCTATTTGGTGCTCGAAAGGGACAAACTTCTGAGCGCTCCTCCGCCGCCGAACATCGTCAAACCGATTCCAAGCCGCAAATTTTTCTTTTGGCCGCCTCCCCCGCCGCCGTTTTTCCCTTTGCCTCCTCTCCATTGTGCGGCTCCGATGTACGTACCTCCGCCTCCGCCGCTCCTCGACTTGAACCCTCAACCGTCGACGTCCCTTCACCAAAACGTCCTACCAACCAGAGAAACCCCACCTCCAGAAGAGGCTCTTCCTGACAAACATCAACAACAAAAACAATCCAAAGAAGTCTACAGAGACATAGCTTGCTGCGACGGACCAGTGCGTTTCAAAAGGGTCCTCAACCTCAATTACGGCTCTCTCCTCGGCAGCGATGACGCCGACACTGACAAAACCCGCCAAGAAGCCGAAGCCCGACGACGCGTCTACGTTTGCAGTTTCTGCAAGCACCGGTTTAAAAGTCATTACTGCTTCAGGAAGCACACGAGGCGACACCTGAATCCCGTCTCTCTCAACCCCGTCGCCGTTCCACAGAAAGAAGTGAAGGACATGAACGTGCAGTACTATCCTTGTAAGACTTGCGGCTCAAAATTCCCCAGCTACTACTTCGTGCATAAACATCGCAAGCTGTGCCACGGCAACGAGCCCAACCCGCCTGAAGAAGAGGGGAAACTAAACTAAAGGTAAAATTCGAACTTTCTTTCTTCATGAACGAGTCAACAAGTGAAGTGCTCTTTAATAATTAACGAAAATTGTAAAAAAAAAAAGAACAAAAAAACTTGAAACCGAAACTTGGTCAAGTTGCCAGATTTACGAATGGTGTTCAAACGTGAAGCAGTTAATTGTTAATTTAAATATTTGTAGTCGTCCAGCGGAAATGAACTAAAAAAGAAAACTCGTTGAAATTAAAACAATTTGTGAACTAAGTTGTGTCTTTCTCAAACTTCATTGCTTCCCAGTGCAATTCACACGACAGTGCTAACCACATTTCTTACGAATCCCAAGCAACACGTTTTCCTCCCAAGTCGTTGGAGGTACGATCATTTGTCCTGTCGTATACAGATGTGAACATGGCCACTACATATACTGCAATACTGAAAATATATGATAAAGACGCACCACATAACTTTCCTCGCTCCCTGGTAAATCCGATGATACGCTCTTTCAATCTAAAGTCAACACACTTCTACACAAATGTTATCTGGAGAACAAAACGTAGTAACTGGTTAGTCAAGTGAATTCTGTGAACTCGCGTGAAAATCGTTAAAGCCGTTTTCAAAAAATTTGAGACAAAGTCAACCAACCCCACAACTTTCTTCGGCAATTTGTACCCCTCTCTTAATTGATCTAATTCGTTTCTCGATTAGCTCATTTGAAAGACTCCAATGGCCCACAAAATAGTTAATTTGGACTCACAACAGGACTCATCAAAGTGGACGCTAATTAGACGTGGACTTACAAGGGGTTGAACTGACGACGAAAGGTTAGCAACAAAACTAGCTATCTGAAAGCCTCCATGTTGGATTAAAACCGTTAACGCTGTTTTCGAGATCATGAGAAAACCTTGCAAATTATTACACAACGGTTTATTATTCTCATAAATAGCTAGACCTAGCATTACTGCTCCAAGACCCATCCCATTTGATTCAGCATCGAAAAATACTAGTAAACCATACGAAACATGACCTGACTACAATGGAACTACGGAAACTAAATATTCCCCAGGCGCCAGTAAGCGCCTGTAGGCAATTGGCACGACGTTGCGAGTCGAGCGGGCGGGTGGTTTTTGATGAGACGGGATGGAGGGAGTCTTAACGACGACACGTTGACTTCTGCTGTAGTTCCCGGGAGTTCATACAATTACTAGACTTTGGCTCACGATAATTACTGTAATTTCACTATACCCAGTTGTGCACGTCTGATAATCATTCCATTCGACCCAAAATGTAAAAATACCTTGAAAACTATACGAAACACGACGTATTTTCGATTATACTGCGTTTTGTCAATTTTTTAAACCATTTTTTGTCCATAACTTTCATGGGCTTCGTCCGATCGCATTGCCAAAAAGGCGGCCACAACTAGATACCCAATGGGATTTTTATGCAAATGAACGGATTTTTTAGACCAGGTTAAAGGCACAAAACAGCCCGGACGGCGGACGGACATTGCAGATATGGAATTTTTTGAATGGGGGGGGGGGGGGGGTACAAAATTTTCTTGACTGAAAACGTAGGGTTATTATTCAGAATGAATAATGAACCAAAACGACAATTTAATGTTTTGCCAAATCTCATTTTCCAATGTACCTTCATTTACATCTCCATTCAATGAATGGTCACAGAAATAGATGTGGGGACCAAAATGTGGGGACCAAAATGTGGGTATAGGTTTCCACAAGACACTAGGTCAGGTCGATCAAACACAGTAACGATTTACTGTGAGAACACCGAAAAAATGATTTTTGGCACATTTAGGTTGGTATCTAATGTACTGTTGGCACTGTTTAATGGACTGACGGAACAACATTTATTGAAAACAATATGTAGGTATTAACTATTTAAAGATGGTCTGTGAGTTTGGAGAAAATCGTTGAAATCATTTTGCCAAAAATCATAAAAAACCGATTTCAGCTTTTTAGGCCTATACCTTAGTTCACCGTATTTTCGTGAATATTTATGGAATACATGAATATTTATGGAGAAAAAACTTAGGTACTAATTAGTAGAAGATAATTTGAAAATTTAATCAATCGTTAGGGCCGTCTTTAAAAATATTCGAAAAACCCTAGTTTTGGTTTATTATTCATTCTGAATAATAACCCTATGTTTTCGGTCACGAAAAATTTTTTACAACCCCCCCTCAAAATATGATACTTTACGTTTCAAGACATGGAGATTCCAAATTTGCAATGTCCGTCCGCCGTCCGGACCGTTTTGTGCCTTTAACGTGGTCTAAAAAATTCGTTCTTTCGCCCAAAAATCCGATTTGGTATCTAGTTGTGCCGATCGGACGAAGCCCGTGGTTGTAATGGGCAAAAAACGGTTAAAAAAATTAACGAAACGCAGTACAACGCGGGAGCTACAAGCGTTTCGTCGTTTGAATTCCCTCCGCCCCGCCCGTCACTTCAAAAAACCAACCGCTCGAGGCGAGCGGCGAGCAGCGCGCGCCTCCCGCTTCGCTTCCTCCCAACCCCGCGGGTTCACTTCGAGGGCCCCCGTTCCAATTTCCCCGACGTTTTGGTTTTAATACGATTCAATTTTTTTAGATTCTTCGTTTCACTCTCATTTTGGTTTTTTTCATAGATTTTTGGTTAAATTTTGATAATAATATTTAGCGTGCATGTTTTCATATTAAAATTCAGTTTTTTCTAGATACTTTCGTTTTGGTTTATTATTCATTCTGAATAATAACCCTATGTTTTCGGTCACGAAAAATTTTTTACAACCCCCCCTCAAAATTTGATACTTTACGTTTCAAGACATGGAGATTCCAAATTTGCAATGTCCGTCCACCGTCCCGTCCCCGTCCACCGTCCCCGTCCCCGTCCGCCCGTCCGCCCGTCCGGGCCGTTTTGTGCCTTTAACGTGGTCTAAAAATTCGTTCTTTCGCCCAAAAATCCGATTTGGTATCTAGTTGTGCCCGCCATCTCGGCAATCCGATCGGACGAAGCCCGTGGTTGTAATGGGCAAAAACGGTTAAAAATTAACGAAACGCAGTACAACGCGGGAGCTACAAGCGTTTCGTCGTTTGAATTCCCTCCGCCCGCCCGTCTCATTAAAAAACCAACCGCTCTCGAGGCGGCGAGTGCGACCTCCCGCTCGCTTCCCTCCCAACGACCGGTCTCTCCCCATTCGCCTTACTCTTCCAATTTCCCCGACGTTTTCGTTTTAATACGATTCAATTTTTAGATTCTTTCGTTTCATTCTCATTATGTTTTTCATAGATTTTTGTTTAAATTTTGATATTAGTATTTAGCGTGCATGTTTTCATATTAAAATTCAGTTTTTTCTAGATACTTTTGTTTTTTTTGTTTATTTTAATATTACGATTCAGTTCTTTTCGGTTTCATTATGATATTTTTCGATGCTGAATCGAACAGGATGGGTCTCGGAGCATTAATGCTAGGTCAAGCTGATTATCCGAATAATAAACCGTTGTGTAATAATTTGCAGCGTTTTTTTGTTTATTTTAATATTACGATTCAGTTCTTTTCGACCTTTTTTTGGGTTTCATCATGATATTTTTCGATGCTGAATCGAACAGGACGGATCTCGGAGCATTAATGCTAGGTCAAGCTGATTATCCGAATAATAAACCGTTGTGTAATAATTTGCAGGGTTTTGGTACATTTTCGTCCCCGCAGTCGACGCAGCTTGTTCAACGCAAATTGCTGAATTAGTATCAGTTTTTTGACCTCAGAGTCCCCGCACTTACCCTAACGGGGGACTCCCTGGCCCTCTGTGGTTATTGGCAGCGGATTCCCCTGAAGTGGAGTTTTCCTTTCTTTATTTTCTCTCTCCTCAATTTCATATTCCTCTCCACAACAGACAGCTCCTCCCAAATTGATTCACCTACGAACTTCACTCGATTCCTGTGCTCACTCAGACACATTTTCTGTATCTATTCTCCGTCCTTACAGTTCGCTATCTCCTTCCGATACAGTTTCCCGCGCCAGTTCATATTACGAGTCGTTCCCTTGTGTCACCCTTTTGTACACAAATTCTACTCACTTCATTGCACTTAATACAGATCTCCTCACGCTCACCGAGTTTCTTTTAGTTCGATGTTAAATTCTCACCCTCTCATTCGCCCAACACAGCCGTTCTCCCACTGCAATCGAACTACAGACACAGACCATTAGCCAAAAATAAGTTTTTTGCGATTTAGTCCCAATACTTTTTCTTACCCTTTGGAAGCGGAAAATAAAAAAGACGTTTTTTTTTATAACTTTTGGAATTCATTTCCCCTCAGCAGATGGCCACAGGGACATTTATTCAGTAAAAAGCATTGGTATTGACTGGTTGAAGACACTCAGAGTTTGATTAAATTGCTGAAATCGTTCAAGTTAAAAATGGGGAATCCCCTTTCTTGTTTCTTATGCTGATATCTCTGTTCCCACACAAAGATGTTTGTCCTGACTGAAAGTGTGTTTTGTACAGGTTTGTATGATGTGCGGTAGGAAGTGTAATGGAAACCATTGGAGCCATTTTCCGGGAAAAAAATTATAATCCCCCCCCCCTCCCACATTCACACACTCATGCGTTGGAAAAATGGCAAACAAAACAAAAAATGTGGCTAATTATTACACACATTGTTTATTATTCTCTTGTGCAGCATGATTGTGACCTGCCCTATTCAATCCAGTAAATAGTAACTCATATGCGAATGACGATCTTTGTACAGCAACTTTGAGACCCGCCCCATTCGACTCAGCATCGAAAAATACTAGCAAGCTAAAGTTAACGTACCTGTTAGGTGAGTCCGTCTCCTCTGGCTGGTGAGTTACTGTGGGGAAGCGCTTTCGATGTATAGACATCATCGTCTGGCCGTTAAGTCAGTACTGGAGTCAGTCAGTTGGTTGTGGTCTTTATATACGAAGAGAAAGGTGAAAGGGATGAATGGAGCGTCGGTGAAGGGGCGGGGAGAGGAGGTCATGTACCTCAGGAAGAAACCCCCTAGAAGTGAGTGGAACGTCTTGAATGATCTGTCAATTGTGGAATTCACGTCTTTTTTGTGTAGGGTGGTCTGTAAATCTGTCAGTTGGTTGTTTACGTTTGTGTAGTGTTTTGAGTGGTGTGAATATGGTGTCGCATTTTGTGTTAATTTGTTCATTTATGATCTGTCCATTGAAGTTTTTTGTTTATAAATTTCCATGTTTTCTAATATGTTCAGTTTTCGTCCTTTGTATTGTTTGTGTAGTAAGATGGTGCAGTCCTGTATTTTGGTAGGTTCGTGTCCAGTTGTTTTGAGGTGGTTGGCAAAGTTTGAATCGTCTTTGTTCCTACTAAGAGATTTAATGTGTTCTGAATATCTGGTCTGTATTTTTCGTCCTGTCTGTCTCATGTATGCGTTTTTACAAGTACAGGTTATTTTATATACCCCACTTTGGTCAAGTGTCTTTTCAGTCTTTGCAGTTAGTTTGGTTCTAAGTGTGTTGTCCGTACGTAATGCGATTTGTATACCTTCCTTTCGGAGGATATTAGTTATTCCGTATATTTGTGGCCCTGTGTACATGAATGTGCAGCGTCTTGTTTAAGTCTGTGTATTTTGTGTTTTTGAGTCGAGTGTTTTGGAGTCATATTGTCTTAATAATTTGTTTATTGTTTTTTTGGAGTAACCGTTATTTTCTGCAATAGTATTTATAGTATCAAGTTCTTTTTTGTAATTTTGTTCGGATAGTGGGATAGTTTTTAGTGTCCGTATCATGTGTCTAAATGCACTTAGTTTATGTTGTTGTCGGTCGTTTGACGTGAAGTGTTTACAGACAACGATGTTTGTCCTGACCGAAAGTGTGTTTTGTACAGGTTTGTATGATGTGTGGTAGGAAGTGTAATGGAAACCATTGGAGCCGTTTTCCGGGAAAACAATTATAATCCCCCCCCCCCTCCCACATTTACACACTCATGCGTTGGAAAAATGGCAAACAAAACAAAAAATGTGGCAAATTATTACACACATTGTTTATTATTCTCTTGTGCAGCATGATTGTGACCTGCCCAATTCAATCCAGTAAATAGTAACTCATATGCGAATGACGATCTTTGTACAGCAACTTTGAGACCCGCCCCATTCGACTCAGCATCGAAAAATACTAGCAAGCGATACGATACACAACGTAATTGCAATAAAACTCCCAACAGTTTAACCCCCCCCCCCCCACTTGTCTCCTCAGATTGCCCAGTAGGCAGGCACAAGTAGATCTTGAATGGAATTTTCGAGCGAAATTTTTTAGACCAGGTTAAGTCAAAATATGGCCTGAAGGGCAGCCAGGAGATGAACATTGCAGATTTGGAATTATGGACTGAAAAATTGTTCAGAATGAATTATGAATCAGAAGAACGAGCACAATCGATTTGGCCGTTCTCTATTTAGTTGACCACAGACGCCATTGGCGCCATTTAAAACGATTGGAGGGAAAAAACGAGAAATAGCGAGGCGTCACGAGGGGTTTGGAAATGGTTGGAGAGCCGATACTGAGTTACAGCTATCCCGAGTTCCAATCCAATGCCCGACTTTTGTCGGATTATGAATCTTCGTCTATGACCACTAGACTATGGTCACAGGGATGCCTACGGGATGAAATGTCACTAGGTCCTGTTCAAGTGGAGTTATTGACGCCGCGCCTATATGGTCCATTCTTGGGAGATGGGGGAGACATTGTGTAGGCTGAAGATTCCTTGGTGGGAGAAGGGAGTGACACACATTCTTCAGTGATGTGGCTGGAAACACTCATGAAACAGTCTTGAACCACAACTCTAAAAAATAGGTTCATCTCCTGAACCCACCCAAGAACACTGACATCAGGAACAGCCTGCGTTGATAGGCTGCAGGTGAGAATTCTCTTAGCCTTTCTCAAAAGATTCACCTCTAAAGTAAGCGTCGTTCGGAAAACAGCCTTAGGCTGCAAAGTGTGGCTATTCCTCTGAAGGTTTGTTACACACATTTGCAATGAGTGAGCCTAGTAGAGCCCTTTTGCTGTTTGAGGAGGATGAAACTACCACAAGCTGCTCATCAAAGTGTGTGTTGTTGTGATTTATCCCCCCCCCCTTTAATGCCTAAGTCACAGCTGTCACAACAGCATCTACAATAAGCATATTTGCGATTTTGCATTTTTTATCATTTCCCTCTGACAGAATGCATCTACCGGACTCCCCCCCCCCCCATGCCTAGATCATGCTTGTCTATAGTATTTGCACTGGTGGTTGTACAGTGTACAGCGTGTTGAAAATGGTAGGAGAGTAAGAAGAAGAAGGGGCAGGATGGTTTTGTCCCTTACTGGATTGACAGGTTGCTTTCCTGAAAACGCTGACTACTATTGGGCAACTAGTGGCTAGGAGGCATTGCTTTACTTCCACTCTAAGTCATAGGGATGAAAGTGGGTTGGAGAGCCTATTCAGCTTTGTGAATGCACCAGCCAGCCACTCTAGAAAGAAATGAGAACCACCAACCAGCTTGGCAGTTCATTAATATCGGTCATTTAAAGTGTTGCCCTCAACCACGATAAGAAGGTTGGTGATGGTGCAGTCTGACTAATAGACAGATGCACCCCTGTACGTCAATCAAACCACTTACACCTACTCGGACTGTGCACTGAAATTAGGGTTTCATTACTCTGAGCTCACAAAACCACGAAAGCTGATGCTAACTCAATATTTTTGGAATTCATTGTATGCAGAATGGTAATGCCCTTTGTAAGTTGAAGGCAAAATACTACTCCTCTCCTTCTACCCTGTCAATACAGTCCCCACATTGATACTGATGAGATATGGAACAAGGGAACACAATGCAGTTTGTGTAGTTATTGTTGGTCTCTTATATGAATTTGTAATAAATACGAGGATAAAAAATTCAACCTAATGCTCACACTCATTCCTGTGGTGTTGCTGTAGACCCTCGACTAGCAATAAGACAAATGACCAATGTGTGCCCGCCACAGGAGCGTTGAATGCTGAGTGAATGCCTTGGGATCTGCAACTGATGCAAAAACCCTACCACAGCACAATTTATCTCACAAATGACCGACGCAGGCCCTTTATGGATCACATGATGCCTCTTAAGGAATTGAGCAACAGCCACTGTGCGATGACTGGAATTTTCTGTGGCATTACTATCTGCTCATTGCCTGATTCAGTCTAATTTGGTGGGCACAGAATGTCTACTAAATCGTTTTTCCTTCCCCTCTCTGATGCAACAGGTGCAACAGGTGATTGGTCCATTGCTGCTATAAAGAACATTTTGACTACACCTTCAGATCTGGGCTGACCTTGAAATCTCTTCAGACATTCAAATGACTGCCCATAATAGAAAGTCCCTTATTTGGCTACCAGGGAATGAAAAGGCGGACTGTGCCTCGCTAAACTAGGGCACTGAGTCCCTCCCTAATGGGCCTGAGCCCCATGGGGATAACTAAAACGTACTTAAGTAGCAGATGAGGAACACAGGGGGGGGGGGGACCAGCCACGATTGAAGACAGAAAAGGTTGCTTGCAAGGGCCAAAGCAATGCTCACTGGGACTAGATGGCAATCAATAGTCCTCACTCGCTTCCTTACAGGGTTCTCCCCTTATGTATCACCTAAACAAGTTGGGCAAATCAGAAACAGTCTAGGAGGACAAAACAGCAGTGATTTTACTATGTGATCTGTGATCTTACTCCTATAGCAGCAAGGTACCTTACCATTTTTCTCAGTGGTTCATTCAGCCCCTAACTATAGAAGAACTCAACTTCCTAAAAGGGCGTTTCAGTAGGTAAGAGGCATTGTCACAATGGGGACTCCATGTGGCTGCAGCGACAAAATGCCCATGTGCCCTCTGGCAAAAAAAAAACACTCTGTACTGCATCTCTGTGTAGGAATCCCAGTGATTGTAGTCTAATGGTTATAGGCAAAGATTCATAATCTGACGTATGTTGGTTATTGGATCAAAGCTCGTGATAGCTATAATCTTTGCCTGAGTCAGTGGCTTCCCAAACCCCTCGTAACAAATGGTGTCAGAAGTTCCGAACTTCATTGCGCTCCTTCATTCCAAGAAAAAGAAGAGGGCCAAAGAGAAAAATTGAAAATTTAAAGACAGAAAATAATGAGACGAATTTCGGGTCTGAGATCGACTGATGCTGTGAAAGTTCCAACGAAGAGAAAAATGGTGACGTGCCCACAACAATGTGAAAGAAAAGTAAGCGTGCTTTCATTGCCCCCCCCCCCCATGCATTGTTCTACGAACTTTGATCGGATTTTCCGGGGATTTACTCAACTCTCTACTCTTCTCTCTCTCTCGCTCTCTCAAAAAAAAAAAAAAAAAAAATCTGTTCATTGAAGTCGCCCACTCCAGGAGCAGTGGCCAATAGTGAGGAGGGATATGCACCGCTACTACGGGTGTCATATCCAGTGGGTACCCTAGCTGGAGGGTGGTATCATTGAGAGTCTAAGCACGCACAGGAGTACACAAAGCAACGTCAGGCAACTGGAACTAAAACTAGGGGTAATATGCTGTAAATGTTTATTTCAAAAATGAGAAACGAAGCAAGGCCAAAGCTATAGCAGATAGCAATGAAGTTAGAAGCAAGATGAACCGACTCTTCAAATTATAGGCATAATTCAAGGTCCTCTACACAAGACCTCTGAAAAACAACTGGGTGTTATCACATCTCTCCTATCCAGTAAACACTTATTGTGTGTTTGGTGCTGGAAACATGGCTCGTTTTTGCTCTTTATTCCACTACTAGGGAAAGACACTAAAGAATTTTCTAGCTAGAGCCACCTAGGTTTCCTTAAGAAGCAGCAAATGATAAAACAGGATGTCAGGGGTAGCACAATGGTACTGCAACAGTGCCTGTCTTTAAACAAGATAGTCAAGAAATAATAATTTGTAAGCATCACTTGAAGCTATTGCCAATACTACAAAAGGTATACTTGCTTCAGAGACACAATCCTGATGTACAGGGCTATTCATTAAAAAGTAAAGGTTATCATCGCAAAAAAAAAAAAAAAAAAAAAAACTAGCAGCCAATATTTGGTTTCACCCTGGGACAATTATTCGCTAAAAGGGAACAGAGGTATAATTGATGCAACTGTAGCTGACTGACTTTCGTACTCAGAGTAGGAGTAAATTAGATAGAAAAGTATGTCTTAACAGTCAAAGGGTGATTGAAGTAGAAGGTGTATGAATTGAGGCATGTGATTTTTTTTTTTTAAAGCATGAATTGAGGCAAAGAACGATGTAGTTATTAGCAGGAGGAAAAAAGATACATTTGGTAGCTACCAACTACCTGTACACTGGCTGCAGAAGGCTACACATCAGGGTTTCACCTCGTTCTTCACTGCCATTGTCTCCTAGGTTTATTTTACAGAATTAGAAAGGGGGCCTACAAAAGTGAAAGTGAAACTGATGGATAGACTGGAGTCACCAAGCCTTTCTAATCTTCTATTTAAGAAATTCGTACGAAGTAAGGTTTTCGAGTAAATCATACAAGAACTACTCCATTTTCAATGTAAACTGAACTAGGCAACACCAACTATAAAGACTAGTAGACTAGTGAAACGGTTAACTATGTTATTTCACCCAGCATGCCATGTCTCGTCACTCTTCCTAATCTATCTATATTAGTGTCCCAGGGTACACCTTGTAAGTTTTAGGTTCACGTCAGATCCCTAATAGTTTTAGGAACATGGCAGTTTCACAATGCGTCAATTGGAGTATGAGTCCACAGTGTGAATCCTGGTGACAGTGTACAAGATTATGAGCACATCCTTGTCAGTATTCACTTCATATCTGCTATATATAAGTACAGTACAAAGTAGGCTTAGCCCCTTAACTACACTAATGGAAGTACACACAACGTTGGCTATCCACACATGTTAATCAGATCCATTCATTTACATTGAAAATATTTCTGATGCCTTGCTCCAGTAGACTTGAGTTCTGCATTATAACCCTTACTAAACTTAGATTAACACTGCCATAGGGACTAGATGTTGCCAGGGATACTCAAGAGTCGTACAGGGGGTAGTCTTTGAATTAAATAGATCACCACTCACGGACCAAGTATGGGCGTTACTGTGAATCTGTACCATCAGAACCTCCGGAACGGCCGGGTCTTAGCGCTAACTTGGCAAGCTAAGAGGCACAAATATGATAGGATGGATCTTTGCATGGTGGTGTCAGAACCTATTAGGAGTGGAGACGGGTAACATAAGAGTTGCAGCATTGACCATCCCATTGCACAGCATTTGGTACAATAAGAGTGCTGAGGAGATGCATCATCAGACATTCTCCAAAGTATCACCTGGGTGTCACTTAGATCGTATCTGAACTGGTGGTCATTCTATCATAGAACATTCTCTTAGCCTCCCCCCCCCCCATCCTTCCATCCGTATTTGTGGCGTGGGATAGTCTAGGTACACTTTAAAGTTAAAGTATTAAAGACAGCATCGTCTGACCGTTACATCAGTACTGAGGTCAGTCAGTTAGTTGAGGTATTCATGTAGGAAAATAAAGGTGTACGAGATGGATGGGTAGGGGGCAGAGAGAAGGGTGACTGATCATTCGCTTCCTGGAAAATGTGTTGGCAGAGAAAAGGAAGGAGGGGCAGTGTTGTTTGGCTTTGATTGCTGATTGTTGATTCTGGGTCTATTATCTACATTTGTGTAATGTTTTGTGTTGATTGGTTCATTTATGATCTGTCCATTGAAGTTTTTTTGTTTATAGATTTCCGTATTTTCTAGCATGTTTAGTTTCTATCCTTCGTATTGTTTATGTAATAGAATGGTTCAGATCTGTATTTCGGTAGGTTCATGCCCAGTTGTCTTGAGGTGGTTTGCACAAGTTGAGTCATCTTTGTTTCTTATAAGAGATTTAATATGTTCTGAATGTCTAATCCATATTTTTCGCTGTTTGTCCTATATACACATTTTTACAATTACAAGTTATATAGTCTTCTACCCCCCCCTCCCACCACCATACCGTACACCATTCTCTTTTCATATAAAGACTACGACTAACTGACTGATTTCAGTACTGATGTAACAGCCAGACGATGATGTATTTAAATAGAAAGCGCTCACTCACAGCCAGAGAAGACACACCAAATAGGTACCTTACTGTAATAATTTAACTACTGGTGGAACTAACCCAAGCACTTTATTAGTCCAGGTACCCTCCCCATTCATTTCCTTTTGTAGGTGCCACTGCCCCATTTATGGTGATCTGTGTTATAAAAAAAAATTGTGTATGTGTGCCTGCCTGTAGTTCACTTTTTGGGAGAACGGCTGAATCCATCTAGCAATATTACATATCTTTTCAAACACTCCTTGAGGACCCGTTGACAGTAAAACCAAGCCCCTTCGCATAACAGTTTATCGACAACACTGCGCTATACTTGTACTTCAACCGCACTAACTAAGTCCAGTGGTTTTTTCCGCTTGAGTCGTCGGAGTTCATCCTCGTTGTCCAAAACGTAGAGCATTTCCGGGTTTTCATGGTTGTGGAGACGTTGTTCATGCCTCCTTGAGTACCTTGCGATAATTTCGTGGACTGTTTCCATCCCCAAATCTCGATGAATATCATCGTTTCTCATGTACCAGGGCGCATGCACTATGCTTCTCAGTATTTTATTTTGGGAGGTTTGTTAATATTTTGTTAATATTTGTTTTTTTGGCACAGCCCCATAACTGAATTCCATAGGTCCATATAGGGCGAAGGATCTGCTTATAAATAAGCAGTTTATTGTGGAGAGAGAGACGAGAATTCCTTCCCATCAACCAATACATCTTTCTGAATTTAATTCTAATTTCCTCTTTTTTCTTTTCTATGTGTTTTTTCCAGTTTAATTTGGAGTCGAGGGTCATACCTAAGTATTTGACTGCATCGGTATGGGGTATTTTATTTGAATTGATCTCAACATCCATGACAGGAATTTTTCGGTTAGTAAAGTTGATGTGAACTGATTTTGATTCATTTAACTTTATTCTCCACATCTTTGTCCACTTAGAAATCTCAGTAATTGACGTCTGTAGATTACTAGTTGCGGCCGACTTCATCATCTACTGAGAGGATAGCCGTATCATCAGCAAAGGTGGCAACAGTTGTACCTTCTTGTTGAGGTAAGTCCCGGGTATACAGAAGATAAAGGACTGGCCCTAGGACACTCCCTTGCGGGACCCCTGCTTTAATTGGCTTCAAGCCAGAGTATTGGTCATCTTGCTTCACCCTGAAATGTCTATTTTCAAGGTAAGATTTTAGCAGTAAGTAGTACTGTTTTGGGAGATCTCGGTGCAGTTTGTACTCCAGTCCCTCATGCCAAACCTTGTCAAAGGCCTGAGCCACATCTAAAAATATGCTGGCACAGATTTTCTTACCTTCAAGGGCCTTTTCAATTATATTAGTTATTCGATGGACTTGATCTATAGTTGAGTGTTTTGCCTGAATCCGAATTGATGATTTGGGACCAAGTTTCTGTCTTCAATTATGGGTTTGAGTCGTTTAAGAAGCAATTTTTCGAACAGTTTTGACATAACGGGGAGGAGGGATATTGGTCGATATCCCGTCTTCTCGTTTGGTGACTTCCCTGGTTTGGAGACCATGATGACTTCCACAACTTTCCATTGGGAAGGTACGTATTTCAGTCTAAATGTAGCATTAATAATGTGAAGCAATTTTATCACTGCTTTATCGGGAAGCTCTTTCACAACACGACCTGATATCAGGTCGTAGCCGGGCGTTTTTTTTAGCATTAATGTTACTTTTTATTTCATCCTTAAGTTCTTTCAGTGTCACTGGGACTATTTTGAGTTCGTCAGTTTTTTCCGTCCGAGTTATATTTTCGTCTGGTATTTGATTTGGTAATGGTTGAAAAGTTTCGAAGAGATGTTCTGCAAAGAGATCAGCTTTCTCTTTATTGCTTCTGGCCCAAGTTCCATCCTCCTTTTTGATTGGAGGTAATGGGACTTTGGGTTGTTTCATGTTTTTGGTAACCTTGTAGAGGGAGTACTCCGTATCTTTCTCTGCAGTCAGCTTACTTAAAAAGTGATCTACTGTTTCATTCTCCATAGTTCTAATTAGGTGTTTAAGTTTGTTAGCGTAATTATTAAGTATTGTTTTGTTTTCGGAGTTCTATTATTTTCCACTTTCTCCTTGCTTTTCGTTTCGCATTCAGTAAATTTCTCAATTCCATTGGATACAATTTTTGATTTTCACTATTATCGTTTTGAATTACTGGCGTATTTTGCCAGGCTGCTTGTTGTATGTTATTAATAAAGAGGTCTAGTTCATCTTCTATCTGTTCTGGAGTTTTCATTGGTACTTTCAGATTTATTGTTGCTTCCAGTAGTTGACGAAAACAGGTCCAACAAGTTTTCCTATTGAACAAACTTGGGGTTTTTTCTCTCAGGATAACTTTTTCACTGATTGTTACGATAATGGGTGAGTGATCAGATGGTAGGTCGTCACTATCCTCTACGTTTATGTATCCACTTGAGATACCTCTACTAACAAAGAAGTCGATTAGATCGGGGACTTTTTTAGGATCCGTGGGCCAATATGTGGGCCTGCCAGAAGAGTAGAAATCACACTTGAGTGTGGTTGCTGCTGCATACAATTCTTTACCTTTTGTTGTCGTTAACCGAGATCCCCAGTATGTATTTTTGGCATTAAAGTCACCTCCGATAATGAAGTTGGTTCCTAGCCTTTCAAAAAGACTTCTATAGTCATCTTGCTTCAGGTTATGTCTCGGGGGACAGTAAACTGCTGCTATTCTGTAATATTTGTTTTTGAGTTGCAATTTGACTGAGGTGACTTGCATTTTTTCCTCCTCAATTTTCAGTTCTTCGTGATGCACCACGTTTTCTTTAATTATAATTCCTGAGCCTCCTCTAGCTTTATTGCTGGGGTGAATTGTATGGTAGCAAATGTGCCCTTTTATTTTAATGTAGGAAGAATTAGTGAAATGAGTTTCAGAAACGAGTAGAATGTCTATCTTGTTAAAATGGAGAAATGCTTCCACTTCTTTTATGTGATTCAGTAATCCATTAGCGTTCCATGTAGCTATCCTTAATGTATATTCCATCATATTATTCCGTAGCTGGTTAGACTTTTTTCTAGTTTCGCTATTCTCTCGAATAGCAGCTTATTAGTATAATTTTGTTCATTTAATCTCTCAAGTATTTGGCCGAACATTTTTTCAGTGTTTGACACGGTCGCCTCTTTTTTTGCAACTACGTTAGCAAATGAGGCTTTGCAGGTGGTAGCACCTGCTATTGCTGCAGTAAGCGATTTTCGCCTTCTACCACTTTTTTCTGTAGAAATATTTTCCCTACCGAGTTTTTTCACTTGGGGTTTGGTGGCATTGTTCCTCATTCTTTGTAGCTCTTTGGCTACTTCGCAGCCGCGATAATTTGCTGGGTGATTCCCTTTACAATTAACGCATTTCGGAGCGTCAGCCTTGTCAAGAGGACATTCGGCTGTTATGTGTGGTCCAGCACATTTCACACATGCTGGTTCTTTTCCACAGTAGGATTGAGTATGAAGATAGCTTTGGCATTTTTGCATTGTGGAATAAGTTTAGTGGTGTTCCTTAATGGTTCAATTTTCACAACTATGTTGAGGATAGCCCTTATGCCATGTATTTTGGTAATATTATCATTTTTGTCAAATGTTAACATAAATAGAGGAAGAGGTACTTGGAAGGTTTCAATTACACCTCTCTCGTTTTTCTTACTACCTTTCTTGAGAATGTTGGTGACGTCCAAGATATTAAAACCTTGATTTCTCAGGTCTTCAATGATTTCGCTTTTGTCACACGAAGCGTGTAGACCTCTAGCCATGACTTTAATTGGCCTCTCGGCTTTATCCTGGTAAGTGTACCATTGTTTTTTTCCTGATCGTAGCGCGAGCACTTGTTGAGTCAACATCGGAGAGTTCTCTCGCGTAAAGGAAAAAACAGTGCCCAGTCGGCGGTAATGTTTACATTGCGTAATGGATGACCCGGACAACGTCGAAGGCCGGCCTACTATTGAGGACATTATCACCGAAACAAGGAAGCAACTATTGCAACACCGTGAGGCTACAAATGCGATTCGATCTGTGGATCCCCACGTAAGTAACGCATTCAATAATTTGTATGGTGTCGTAACATCACTTTGCGATTACCTAAGTCAAGCTAGCGATCAAATTGTCAATCTCAACGAGAAAATAAAAATACTTGAGGAAAATCAAGGGGTACCCAAACCGACTCAACCCCAGGACAAGTCTTATGAGACTGATGACGAGGAACTCTCAAGAGAAACAGATTGGATTCTGAAAAAGTCACGTAAAAAGCGCAACGAGAAACTCTCAAGTGAAACAGATTGGATCCTGAAAAAGTCAAGTAAAAAGCCCAACGAGGAACTCTCAAGAGAAACAGATTGGATCCTGAATAAGTCACGTAAAAAGCGCAAAACTAATTCATCCCCCGCGGTAGATAGTTCCCCTAAAACCAAGGATGAGGTCGAACTGATAGAAAAAAAGCCTAAAAAGGACCCACCTCCTCCACCTATAAATGTCGTAGGTACGAAGAGCTATTCGGTAATCAAAGACATAATTAGAGATATCCCTAAAGAGAAAGTCAAAGTCACTGCTCTGAACAATGACATCTGGAAAATTAACGTGGATTCTCGTGAAAATTGGAAATTGATCACAGAGAATCTACGATCAGGCTGAACCAATTGAGCTGGTTCTTTTATATTTTTTTTTTTTTGCTATTTTTTTATTATGAAAGAGGTTATGAGCGATTTCTATTGAAGGAAAACTGTGGTGTTTCACATTTTTCTCGAAAATGGCTAATAATGATTTCTAATCTATCACACAAATATTTACAACTGTTATTCACAGACCTCTATCATTTCTTATTAGTCTGTTTTCATGCAGTCATGAGAGGGGAAGGAACAATTATTGCATAACCCATTAAACCATTCTTGTTTCAAGTACGTAAAACAAAACATCAAAAGCTTCCTGCATTGACAATAATGGCTCCACACACAACAAGTTACAAAAAAAAAGGTCTAAAAAATAGTTTGTTAAGAACGTGAAATAAGTACATACCACACTGCCTTGCATAGTGCTCATCGTCTGAGGTTTCTGGATCTGCCTTCTTCTTAGGTGCTTCTTTCAGTTCTTCATCCGACTTCTTAGCTGGGCTTTCACTGAAACAAAACCAAAAAGAATTTGCGAATTAATTTATATATTGTATGGTACACATTCTGTCATTTGACAATACCATTGGAACAATTTACAATCTTTAATGTGGAGAGTTGGCAGTAACAACAAGGGGCCAAATTATGGAACGTTCCATAGCAGTGGAAGTGGATCAATCCTAATGGTTGAGACATTAATTGGGCTATGAACATAGATCTAAGCACCTTTTGATGCCTTAAGGATAAGTGCTCTCAAAGTGTGATGCCTTTCGTGAAGAAATCAAAACCAGCTAAATTCATAAACCTGTTGGCCTCTCTTTGAGGTATGCATTATAATGATACATGAGGTAATTTCAATGAAAGAAAAGGCAGCTAAAAATTAGAAGCAAGTAGAGTACCCAGGCACTTAGGAACAGAGTAGGCTGAGCAGTTCAACATACAATATTGAAACACAATGGGCCTGAATAAGGTGGTTAGATCTGCTATCACTCTCTTAACAGGAAGCAGGCCCAGGAAATTAGTGTACATGAATTCGAAATAATCAATCCTCTCCCGTGAAACAATTATCTTGAAGACCAAAAGACTGATAAACCTGTACAGTCTCTTCTCAAGCCATTCCACTTGTGTTACATCGTGTGGTGACCATACTACGATGGTTGAGAATGGGAAGCACTAGATCTTTGTGGAGGATTGCTATGGTTAGGTATTTGTTGTATTCGGATGTTTCTGGAACCCTATTGCAAAACAGGGCATGTAGCCCTGGCTACCAACAGCAGCAACGTGACTGAAAAACTCAAATGAAGGTCAGATGATCCCCAGGGTATGGTTCAGCCTGTATTCTGAAGACTAAGTAGGTCAATTAAAAAAAAGGAGTAACCCTACCAAAGCTCACTACTGACAATATCAATGCATACGTGGCCTATTCAAGATGGGAGCAGGTCAAACCACTGCAAAACAGGATAGGCAGAAAAACAATGTCACCTCTACCAAACTACTCGCTTACAACTCTCCATTATTAGGAGAAAAAGGCTAGGCCCAATGTTAAAGTCATGTAACACCCCAGAAGTGGCCACAAAGGGAGAAACCAGAATATAAACTTCCTGTTTCCATACGAGCAGATAAGAAGGATCACCTATAGCCAGCTAAACCTTGAAGTTGTGCCACTCAGTTTTTTTAAAATGGTTAGTGTTGTCGGATTATGCAGTATTTGTATGATCTTCTTACTTAGTGTTAGAACTATTAGACAGTGGTCAGAGCTCAGATTTTCATGTCGTTCAATCAATAAATAGTTTGTAGAGATATTTTTTTATTATGAAGAAGTCTAATACATCTAGAACCCTGTTCACAACTGTTGGCCAATAAGTTGGTTTACCTGTTAAATGCGCTTTGTATTGGCAGGACTAAATGTTTTGAAACAGTTCTCTTCCATTATTGGTGATCAGTATTGAGCTTCAATAGATGCGTTCTGCATTAAACCTCCACCAAGTATAAACCAATCACCCAATTGATTCAATATTTCTGTTTATTCTGCTTTACATAATAAGTACCATTGGGGGTGGTAGTATATGCTTGTTATTGTTACAGGAAATTAAGAAGTTTTTGCAGTTATCATTGTTAATTGATACCTGTCATTCCTATTTTCAAATTTTCTTAATGACTTCTGTTTTCCCATGTAAAAAGTGTGGTACCATACATGACCCTTCAATTTAGAATATGAATCTCAGGTGAAATGTGTGTCTTAATGTCACAAACACATATTTTACTTAATTCTATAACTGCCTGGAGCTCATCTTGTTACCAAAGGAGTTGAAAGACATTTCAACACATTATTTCTACAGTGATCCTGACCAGACTTTTGCTCTGGGACAATCACTCGATTGTTAATATTTACAGTGAGACCCCCTCAAGTTTTGCCAACAGGTCCATAGTAGGTAGATAAGATTCTCCATGGGTTTGTAGTTACAACTTTAGACCTCTGGTGATGTCAGCATATGATACTAACTTGCAGTGGACTATGAGTGACACTTTCATTTTGGAGGATTATGGATGGTGCCTCCTTTATTGACTAGATCTCTTATTTTTTGCCTCGCCCTCCCTTTTTGGGCTTCAATGGTGATTGGGGGTCCTCGGTATTCCGAAGTATGGTCATTCAAGAAGCATCAGCTCATTAGCTTATTAACTTTTTTAAACTTCCTTGAGCTTTCAACTACCTCGACTCACAATGAGTTTCTAAGCAATTTTTGAAGGAATATGTTTTACTACAAATGACAAGTCAGTAAATAATCAACCAAGTAAATTGGAAGTTCTGTAATCTCACATTAGTGTTAAATAAAAGGTACATCCTAATGTAGCTAAATGAACCGTGAATAATACTGATTTAATTTCAAGGGAAAATATCTAAATGATTTACCTGTGTTGCTGAAGCAGTAATGGAGGAGGGGGCTGTGGTTGAGGGCTGTCAGGTAAAAATGCTTGATGGCTTTGCTGGTTATTCCCTTCATTTATAAGGGGAGACCTAATATCAGCAGTACTAGTAGATGGGATTGGTTCTTGCTTTTGAAGCTGCTCCCTCTGGAAGCGAGTTGTAACACCCGTAGCAGTACTCAGCAAATCAGCATTATTAGCAGCTACTGCTCCAGCTGCAACCTTTGCCTGTGGGTTACGCCCAGACCTGGACCTAACTCTTGATTTACCTGTGGAACCGAACAGAAAATTTGTTTAGAAAAACAGATTGATTAGCACCGTGATTAAGGAAATTTAACCAAACACACATTATCGATAAGAAAATCAGAATGGCAAAGGCCTTGTTGGTCGACAATTAGGGGATATTTACATCAAGATGTCAAGTTAAAGCCAAGCATTTTGACTACTCACGCAATAAACGCTTATAGTTTTCAGTCTTCTTGCTCAAGTAGTAATACTGAACACAGTCGCTGACACTTTTCTTTTCTAAATAGGAGGCAATCACTCCAAAATTTTTGGGATGCTGAAGAAATTTCTCCCTGAAAATGTCTTTTTCAGCCTGAGTCCAGACATTCAAGAGATGTCTCTCCTTATATTCTGCGGGAAAGTCATCTACTCGACCATTATTGTTAACGTAATAAATGCTCCTCTGCTTCGCATCAAGAAGAAGAGGTGGTACAACAGCATAGGACCTCATTTTTTTATCTTCCATCTATTGAAACAAAAATACGTGTAATTAACAATAATGTTGCAAACAATTTTGATAACTGAGGGATAATAATTGTTGCTATTGTTCAGTATACGCTGTACATATTCAAGCTTGATAATAACCTCCTGTTCCTGCAGACCGTCCATGATCTCCTCAAGATCAGCTTCACTCTTGACCCTAGCTCCAACTCTATTGAACCTTTCACGGTCCTCTCGCTGTTTCCTCAGCCGAGGGAACACCTTTTCAAAAAACTCTCGGTTCTTGCTTTCCCTAGCTTTTCTCTTTTGAGAATTTTCAACCTGTTAAAAGAAGAAAACCGAATCAATCCTAGTTCTTGTTTCAATATTTATATTAAAATATTTCGAGGCATAAGAGTGATTGATCATACCTTCTCCACCTTCCTAAGCCATTCCTGAACAAGCACTGAATATGTAGCTGTTAGCCGCTTTTCACGAGCTTCTCTCTCAACATGTTTTTTTCGAAGGTGCAACATTAAACGATCCTTGAAAATTTGATGCCTGCAAATTTAATTAGGATGAGTTACAAGTACACCAAAACAAATATTTTCCATTGGAAATTCAAACTATATGTAGTTATAACTACCTTCGTTTATTTTCAGCGTAAACTGCTGTATCAGATGGTTGATTGTAAAGAGGCTGGAAAAAATATAACGAACAATATCAGTTTTACAGTGAAGATTTACAGATTCAGCCATGTTTACCTAATTTACAAATTCAAATATAAGATTGAAGTTTTTTTACATTTTTAGAGAGACACTTACCAGTTGGATTGTAGGCCCCAAGTGCTTAAGAAGACCATGTGCTTCTTGAGCCTTCCTCTGCAATAATGGAAATAAACAGCATGTATATCAATAAAAACGGTTTCAAATTCAGTACTGTCACTTGTCTAGCAGAAACCTGGTTGGAAATCCAAACTTATCATTTTAAACAACTCATTTGTTTTATGCAACAATAAAGGTAAGAGGTCTATTATCATCAATGAAAATTTTTGTAAGATCTTTACATTTTGAGGCCTACTGAATCGTAAAACCACACTTCAGCGCATGGTATGTTGTATTAAACGTTGTGGGAGGATGACAATCAACCAATTAACTTTGTCGGAGAGCGACGAAAAGTTGGTGTTACTTGGAAAAAACAACAGTAACGATGCAGATAACCAACAATCACTATAGGGGTCAAACTGCATCAAACTAGATGAGATGGAAGCAGATGTCAAACAGTTAAAATACGAATATTGGAGGGGATGCACACCATGAAATCTGCCATTCCTCTGAGTATCGGATTTGTTGTAAGAATCAGACGTCTTTCAAATTCCTCAAAACTTACATCTCCTTCAAGAGATACTCAGTATCAATTGCAGTGATGTAGGCTTTGGGTTGCCCTTCCATAACCCTTCCTCACAGAAAAGAGAATATAATACGATACCAAATGAACAGGTCAGATTAAGCTCAGACTGACATCTCACTCGTAGCAAAAGTGCCGCGAAGAAATAGCATGTTTCAAACTAGTCAGCATCTCAATAAGTAGTGCCCGCTTACACTTCATCTTTTGAAATTGTCAGTGTTACGCCTGCTTTGTCAAGCTATTATAATTTACCTAATAAAAAGGCTCATGTATCTGGTATTATTGAGTACTGCCCAAGGAATGACGCTATTGAGAGGAAGGACTGTTCCAGAGCTACAGCATTCTCCCCCAAGAGAGGATCGGTAATGTTTCTCCTCCTAGTTGTTAACTGTATCACTGGCACAAAGAGCAATACTTAGATATGGTACCAGCTCGAGAACCAAATTCAAGTGGCCTAAATATGGAGTAAGCTGAAACGAGAGAACTTGCTCAGGAGAGGACGACCACCGAGCCTTCCACCTAAACTCGAGGTACCTCTCTATTTGTCCCTCGATGATGCAGGTTGCCCTTCCATAACTCTAATATACCCAGTATTTTCTCTTTGCATTTTTCCTCTCTTCTCTAACACCTATCCAATTCACACCTTTCCTAATTCTCTATCACTATCATTATTAATCCTCCGACCTCTCAGTGTCGGCCACGTTGAAGCAGTACAGTAGAAGCTTTGTTCCTCATCTTGGCTCTTGGTGGTCTATGGAGAGGATGTAACTAGAAATTGTGATAATTAGACCTTAATTACTCAGACTGCAGAGCAACAAGTACAAGTCTACTACTTCCTCTACAAGTACAGAAAGTACCTTTGCCATGACAACCATATCTGACATGTTCCCCATTCTTGCCAAAACAAGTAAACAAGATCCTAAGCTCCTCAAACTACTTGAACAGCAACCAACCAGCGACATATCTTCTAAAAGCGATTTGTAAGCAAAATCTAAATGTGCTCTCCTTGTTTCTTCAATTGAGAAAAATAATTCCTCAGTTGGCCCAACAAATGCGACACAAACTTGTTGAAAGGAAGGTAGATGAATCTTGTCTCGGAGTGCAGAAATCGATACATTCGATGAATAAACCCCCACAAAAGCAAGTTGAACAAAGAAAAGCAATGTCTACCTTAACACAATTGAGTCACATAATGTACACTGATGCACAGGGATTCTGAAAAGAGGAAGATAACTACTTTACTACCCACACGCTAGCTGTGGTTGTCCTATGCTTGATAAACGAGCCTGAGGTACGATTTAAATCCACTAAGCTAACACATTAATCAATTTACGAGAGAGGGCAAGCGAGGACTCGCATGTGGCTGTATTTCTATCGATACCTAATCCAATATTTTCAGGAAAACTTCAAAATCAATAGTGCCACAAAGCACCAACAACTTCGATTAATTATAGGTGTAGAAAAACAATAATTTGTAGTATTCAAATTTCGAACATTTGAACAGCATTTAGCTTACAACGAAATGTTTGATTATCAACGTATTTTGTTTTCAAATACACGCCTTGCCTACATTGCCTCATCATTTAGGTTGTTGAGTATTTTCCTCCCATACATATTCATTGACTAAAAAAATCGTTTTTGGTCTGTGAAGATTTTTCATTAATTCATTTTTAAGACAGAATTTTCTTACCTATCCATGCAACCTAATACACCCACCTGCATAAAAGGCTTTTACAAACAACTTGATAATACTTTGAGAAACTCAAAAGGATTACCCTATTTTCTGCGTAGATTTTTTGAGCAGGGCTGTGATGTTTAGGCTGAGGTACTTCTTCTTCTTCAGCTTCGCCCTCTGGTTTTTTGGCTGCCTCTTCAAGATCTTGCTACAATTAGAATCAAAAGTTACGAATCATAAAGTATTGTGTTACCTACCACAATTGTGGATGCAGTCTGTGAATCACATAAGTAATATTTATAAACAGCAATTTACTTTCATTGATCTTTGAAACTCGTGACAGAGAGAAGGAGGCTTATGGCTCCCCATATCCATCTGAATTCATTGTCACATGACAATTATATTACATCAGCTATTGTAAAAAATATGTTACAAAAAAATGAGCTTTCTTCTGTTTCGACATACTTCAACGATACAACTTCCAACTACACTCATGCATTGCGTACCTGTTTTCTCTTAAGTTTCGATATTTGAAGTTCAGTTTTTGTGATCTCCCGGTCCACTTTGGATATGCCATCTAAAAGATCATCCTTTGTAGATCTAAATGTTTCATCCTGGAGCACTTCAGTAGGTAGAGTAGGCGATATTGCCTCAACCTGCGGAGTATACGCAGCAGCTTGCTGGCCATCCTCTTGCTTGGAATGGCTCTAAACAATAAATACAACAAAAAGTGTACTCGAAAGTAATCATCTGATAAAGGCATTTATAAACATGGACATATTTAAAGATCATATCATTATTGAAAGCATGGTGTGTGATAGTTCGATTTAAACACATAAAGCACGAGCAGCGAACTGTAATTTATAATAACATAGGTAGTAACAGTTATAAAGCCCCGCTCACTCAAGGACATGCTGAACATCCTATCAAAAATCTTGGTTGTGTTTTCACAACCCAATCATGTTGGGGCAAAGTCCCGAAAATAATGGAGGAGCGACATAGCGAAAAAACTATGTCTAACTATATATTCCTGCACTTGTGAAACATCTCCCTGAGGCTTTTCATTGTAAAAAACCTTCAACCAGACATGTACGGTAAGGTCATTGTTGCCAACTGCTCTACTGTGCCTTCAGTCTCTTCACTGTCTCAAGTGCCAGATCATTCCTGACTTGCATTATCTGTAACATTGACCATCCTGTAACTGGCACTACTTTATCGCCCTTTCAAGTATGGTTCCCACTGATGCAGATTACCATTCATTGTGGAGCTTCATAACCAACAATTCTGGTTTCCCACCAATATGACCCTTACACCATAACGTGATAGAAGAAATGGCTGATAGATGTTAGTTCTCATGTGCCCACAACACAATATGACGGAGGAACAAGAACAATAATCACACTTCCAACATCAACCAATCAATAACGCTCCTTAATTATACACGATGGAAATCCAGTTCTAGCCACTCATGTAATATAATTAATTACATCCCATTAAAACCCAAAATGCTTTCAGTTTGAAATGATCTAGTTTTATAATTGTAGAATGGTTCTAAGCGAGAAAAAGGACCCTATGGTAACAGTACGATGGAAACCTTACCCCGAGAGTGTTTGATTATAGGGGAGGCCAGGTAAATGACATAGTAAACCATTCTGTCACTTACAAGCCTCTGACCTTTCTGCAGCCCTTTAACTAACCCATATTTTAGTGATTTAGACATCAGCTTTGAAGGCACATCGGTCCAATGGTGAAAGAATTTGTAGGTAAAACCTTGATATGTGCCTATACACTTGCAAGAGCCACATGGTTTTGACACAAGGAGGCTACGCCAAGCAACTCTACTCAACTCTTATTCAGTACCAATGGTAGGAACTTGCCAACGACAAATTCCCTATTAACAGCCTTCTCTGTCTAACAATGATGAAGTAATATCCAAAATGCCAACCACATTCCCCAAACATTCAACTTAACCTTTTATTGATTCCAAGTCAAGCACGAAATACTGACCTGTATTATTATCAGAAGAGGAACATGAAATAGACTAGGTGCACACATGAAAACTAGTGAGAATAATAAAACGATTACAAATTCACTGATAACTTACTCTAGTATCAATTCTTAGTGTTCGCTGCATGTCTGATTTTCCATCTCCCAAGCGAATTTTTTTATTGGAGGGATTCGAATCCATTGAAGAGACACCAGGAGGGACCATAGAACCACGGTAGGTGTCATCCCTGAAAAACAATACCAAATCAAAATTAAATTAAAAAAATGTCCAGAATTTTTCAAAAGTAAACATGAAATTTTGTTAGATATATATTTCAGTATGATATTAATTCATTAGATAGAATCTATCAATGTCTAGTTACCCTAGGCAATGTATAATGAGACTGAGAAAAAAAAATGCAAATTTCATCATCAAATTTTTATGAGTCTGATAATTGAAGAATTGGAAATAGCGCTGAAGTGCCTTCTCATTTTTCTCTGACTAAACAGCCAGCAATGTATGATAAACGTTTACATGGTATTTTCATCAGAATGTTCAGAAATATGAAGGCTTCTGCACCGGAAATTAATTGAACACAAATTAATAATTAATAATAATTTGGCACGTAGCAAGTACTTTTGTACAAATAATCAGTTTTGCAGAAGAACGAAGCTCGTTCTTTGCCAAGGTCAAAATTGTGTTATTGGGCACCTCCATCAATGAGAAGAGTGAGGAGCAATATATACTGCAAGCCAGGTTTTTAGGACTTTTCGTGAATTTTTACTTTTCTAGTAATTTGATGTTGATTCAACTTGAACAATAGATGGTGTGGTGAGGTCAGCCTATGAAATAAAAAGAACTTTTTCAACTGCTAGCAACTTGTTTAATTCTTCTCCTGCATTTCTGAGAATGCTTTGAACTGAAAGATCAGTAAAAATGTACCGAAGACATGTTTTCCCCAGTTTCCGTATTTATCAGAGTGAACACCAAATCAACTTTGATCAACTGGATAATTTCCTACATTGTCTTTTCCACAACTACTTCTCTGACTGTTTGTTGAGTGAAGAAATAAAAATGAAAGCTAACAAAATTAAATTAAGAGCTTGAATAATATTATCCCTCAGAGTTTCTTAAACACAGATATAAAAAGACTTAGATCCAACTCAAATAGTTCACACAACAAACGAATGACTACATTCCATTCATCATAAACATTTCTGTAGAACAAAGATACAGTACATGCACAGCATACCACAGATTTCGAAATAAAAACACAAAAAGATGTGACACATTGTACAACATTACAACACACTGATTGCCATATTCCTCCATAGGAGAGGAATTATCCTTACCTACGGGTTTTCAAGAGATTTTAATTCTACATACCACTGCTATCTCAAACTAATGAGATGCCATTTTACCTTTTTTTCATAGCCTAGGAGTTGAGTATAAACTAATCAGACGATACGTATAATATAACTTACTGGTGATGGCGACGATTGGATAAGGAAGACATATACTCGGGTGAAGTAAGTAACGAGATTCTGGGTTTGGTCTGCGAAGGGATGTTCTCAGCACGCATTCCATAATCCATGAGGGATTGGCTCCTTTCTCCGACATTCTGTAGGGAAGTTACATTTAAGATGTCAATCAAAGATGTAAGTTTGGAGTCCCGTACTAAACATACCACTGTTTGTGATAGTGTCCTGTGTAGTGAAATTTGCAATTAATCGCAAGGAACTTTTTCAAGGTAAGTGCTTTCAAACACTAAAGTAAAAATTTGGTTGCTTTCCATACTTCATGTAACATTGACATACATATTGATTAACTGGAGAAAATACACAAATAAAACGGCTTTCTCTCCTCAACAAATTATTCCTGAAACGCAGTGTCTTTCAATATGTGTCAACTAAGCTACTTTTTAAAAGCTCTAAACTGTTAACCCTTTCCTTTTTCCCCATCTCAGAGAAGTTGAATAAACAAGACAAATAACAGATGGCATCGAACTAAAAATATATAATGCTGATTGAGAACCAAAATACCTGATTCATTGACAACGCTAAGTGTTTTTCCTTTTTTTCTAGCTACAGGAATCATCAAGGATTCTGGTGGGAACATATATTTTACACTAGTGGGAACCCCTTTTGGTGACTTAGTGACAGGAAAGATACAGTTCTAGTTTGCCAAAACTTCAATTAAAAGCTGACATTTTTCAAAAACGTCAAATCAATATATCAAAGCTAATTTGGATTATTTCAATTCTATGCACAACCCAAGATCAATTGAGTATCTGGGGACGGGTGTCTCCAAGACCAACACTTGACTTTTCCAAACTGTCACGTGCTTCTGTAGATGAGAAACACAAGGTTACAACATTTGTAGAACATTTTTCTATATGATACAACTACAGCTGCTTAACTGAAAATGTGTTAGAGCTATTGCGTCCTCATTGTTTAAACCTCTTGCCTCTTTTCAATGTTCAGAGGCTTAATGACTTACATTTTGCAGCCACTAATAAAGAAGACTTTTTATAACTATTACTAGTAGCTATAATTCGTATAATATTGAATCGTGGGTCACTAAACTGGTAAACTATCTAAATTGCTCCAACGATGTTTTTCATTCGCTTACACTGTTAATTTTCTTTGAGACTTAGAATGGTCATAAAGTTCGCTGGACTGCCAATATATTCTAGGGTTACTTAGAATATCTAGTAGCCTTATTGACTGTAAAATGCCAACACTAAAATGTAACATTGTTAAACCAGTTTCTCTCTTTACTTACTAATTATTGATACAGTTAGTTAACTGACACATTAACCCTCTTAGTTAATGATACAAACACAAAGCTTGTGCTACACTAGTAAAACATTTTTGCATATACGAATCTCAGGATATGAAGGACTAGTTGTGAATTAATGGAGACATAAGTCACCAATGTTGCACAGAACGTATTATCAGGTCAGAGGGAGACAAAATGCACCATTGAACATTTTTCAAGTACCTATTTGATGATTAATTACAGGCATACTTTACATTCGAACCAGTTCCTTTAGAGGGGGAGAACTAAACTCATAACCTTTTGTAGCCTCATGGGTAAATGGTAAATAATGATACAGCGGTTTTCCTCGTACTACTAATCCAGAAATTTAATTTGGGGAAATGCCACATCCTTAAGCCTACATATAATTAGTAGCACAGATGTGGAAAATTGTTGAGTAGATGTGTGAAACCTATTATAATTTAAAAGCAATCAACTTTCTCGCCTGCAACTAAATTTATGAAAGAAATACAAAATTCAGGGAGCTTTCAAAGTACCTGCAACCCAGCAACAACAATGTGCATAGGAAGGCCTTTAATTTTAAATTATTCAATCTGGCTAAAAAAGTGGAACTTTAAAAATAAGACTACAAATAAGTATCTCAATACAAACTTTACAACCAACTAGTGAAATTAAAAGGAAATAAAAACTTACTGAGCCTCGGGATGAGTAAAGGCTCTCCCTGTAAGAAACTGGTGTGTTGCCTGCATTGGATGGATAAGGCGCGTGAATATATCGCATGGGGTTATAACCAGAAGAGGTGCTAGAATATGTTACAGCGGAATGTTTTTGATTACTCCCGGAAGAAGATGCGATAATTTCCGGACCTGGATTCGAAGACATGTCAGGATTGTTTGCACTTGCATTAGATTTGTAGCACAATTCGGAAGGGGGTTGATTTTGTCTTCTGTAAGCAAGGAAAAAGCTTCTCAGAATCTTAGAAAAACATTTCAAGTTAAATTAAAAAAAAAGCACAGCCTTCTGTGCCTCAGTATAAAAAAAAAGAAAAACTGCTGAAAAATTGAACATGGCTACTCAACACAAGGTTGCTTACTCCCTTTAGCAACCCATCAGTTTTGTTTGCTTGCCCACACAGTATTCGTGGGTACAGAAGATTGTGTGATTTGTTAAAACTAGAGAAGGAATAAAGAGAATCCACAATATCCATGTTCACTATGCTTATATACCTTTATTAGTAACAAGAAAGCCCAAGTAGGTCCAAAGGTTGAACTTTTGAGTTAGTATATAGTTAATTTTGGTGTTAAACCCCACAGCCATTGGTTATTACTGATACCTTAAAACAGCTATTATGATTTCATCATATATTACTATTAGCAGCATATAGTGCGTTTAAGGACAAAACTAAGCTACACTGAACACCATGATGATGTCTCGTTGGATTGGGATATTGAGAAGGAGAGAGACAAGCACCATACATTAGTAAACAAAAATCAATCTGTGTTTATCCAGGTGTAGCAGTGGTAACTTCAGCACACAACCTATCTAGTGCATAATAAGCCAAGAATAAATATGACGGGGTAGGTGTTCAGTGGATAGCGCCGGAAGCTAAAGACGTGAACACTGACAATTTGAGTGTGCAGCGATGACCATGCACTACTCTAGAAGCGAATTGTGGATGATAAGTGTCGAATTAATCTGCCAGATGAGATTGTCGATCGGCATTGCCACAGACTTGCAACTCACTTTGACGTACTGGTGCACTTTCTTTAAATTACCTCCACTTTCTTCCAAATCCTATCCCAAAGTGAATTTAATCAACTCTCAAAGCCTGAAGTCTTTTTGAAGACTAACACACAATTTGTTAATTTAAAACATTCCATCTCGTTTCAGCAAGTTCCAACAAAAAAATTATTCATGAGCGAATGTGGCCCACACCATATCCTCTGCTCTAACTAACTTACCTAAGCCATTGTAAACCAATTGTTTTAGTTGTTTTTTTTCGTTATACCCTTGAGTCCTCAATTATCTACCACTTTGTTTATCCTTAGACGTGTTCCAATTTTGAAACTAAGAATGGCAAAGATATCAAAAGAATTGCTTCCATTCTAGAAGAATGAAAATGTTAGTGGGACAATTTCCAAATTTCTGAATGCACTCCACGTGTTACACCTACACCAGGTTTTCAATGTGTCCAGCATACTATTAACAAGCCAAAATCTGCACTACCTGGCTGATTTAGATTATGAGTATTCCTAGATAGTCCTTTTAGCTAGTGTACTGAGGTAAGTTTGGAGATGCTTTTTGAAGAGCTGCTGACTCAGGCAAAAATTATGGCAATCGCGGCCGGAGCTCCGATCCACAATCCTCAACTTATGTCGAGAATTATGAACAATGTCTTAACCACTAGACCACGATCGACCGGTGCCTTCAATAGGAGTTAGTCAGCACATCTCCCCCCTCATCTTTTAGCCACTGCTCCAGGAGCGGACTCTTTTAAGGTACGAATTTATGAGAGTTGAGCGAATCCCCAGAAAATCCGATCTTTGATTCTAGAAACCAGGGGGCTACAAGGAAAGTCTTTTCATTCACATTGTAGTAGGCGCGTCGCCCATTTTATTTCTCTGGGCCTCTTCTTTTTCTTGGAATGAAGAAGTTCAACCACTAGTTGGGCGCCAATGTACTGAGGTGGGTTTGGAGATGCTTCTGAAGAGCTGCTGACTCAGGCAAAAATTACGGCAATCGCGCCGGAGCTCCGATCCACAATCCTCGACTTAGGTCGAGAATTATGAACCGATGTCTTATCCACTAGACCACAATCACCCGGTTCCTTTAATAGGAGTCAGTCAGCACCCTAGCAAACCAACACCTGTAAAATAAGTACAGATTAACAATGTTGACCATGCAACAACATACAGGAAGCCCTCACCTCCATTTCTGAGTGTTGGATCCTATATCCAAAACTCTGAAAGTGAACTGTCAATTTCTATAAATTTCGCAGAGAAGATTAGGGTTGATCTCCAACAATCATTTCAAGATTTCTGACTGTGTTTTATGAGTTGATCCCATCGGACAACGGAAAAAATCGATCTAGTTAAAATTTGTGTAATTGAAATTGTTTCCTTAACAATTGTTAGCCTGTTTCAGGTGGCAATTCACTGTAAACTCTCACCATAAAAATGTTTGAGTTGATCATGTATGTAAAAGTCCGCTATCAATAAGTACTCAGTGTTAATAAAACTGTTTGTCTTATGAACTACAATGTTATTTGTTATTTCATTTAATAACAATACGTATGAGAACCAAAATGAAGCTACCACTGAAAACGCCAACTGTGCTAAACCACAAAAGCCCCTAAAGCAACTTCTCCAATAGAGAACACCATGGGTGTAGCGACTATCGATTAGGCACTGGCTCATTGGTGGAAAGTGCCTGTATGTGGCTCAACTTTATAAGTTAGCCCATGACTCGATAACTGAACCATATGCTCTGTTATGCTGCAATGCTAATGCAACTGATCAAAACACTCATCTTCTTAGTGCGATTGATGAAGCTTTCAAGGTAGATTTTAGCCTTATCAAGCTTAGAAGGTAGCAAACCAAAGAATAATGTCCCTAAGGCCTTCAAGAATAATGAATAGAATTTAAATATTGTTTGTTCTTGAGAATCTGACTCAAGCCAAGGCTTTCAAATGTGGCCTAGTTTCCTACAAATCTGACTGATAGTCAGATGTGTTCATTCAAGCCAGGAGCATTGAGGTGTTCAATACCTGTTTCTAGCAGAAGTATGGTACATTCACACTTCGAAGTATTAAAAAAGCTTAAATACGCTTTTGCGAAACTAGTCTAAGCAGTTGCAAACATCCACCTAGCCATCCATGATTGAATACTGGTCCGTGGAAGTGGCAAAAGAGGTAAATATTGAGCTGCTCGCCTAACACTTATGTTACGAAAGGAAGGAAGTTTAGAGATGCTCTTGAAGAGCTGCTAACTCAGGCAAAAATTACAGCAATCGCGCCGGAGATTCGATCCACAACCCTCCCTCGACTTACGTCGAGAATTATGAATCGAATGTCTTGACCACTAGACCACGATCAACCGCTTGCCTTTATTAGGAGTCAGTCAGCACATCTCCCCCCTCGTTTTTTAACCGCTGCTCCTGGAGCGGACTCTTTTAAGGAAAGAATTTACGAGAGTTGAGCGAATCCCCGGAAAATCCCATCTTTGATTCGAGAAACAAGAGGGCTACAAGGAAGGTCTTTTTTCTTTCGCATTGTAGTGGGCCCATTTTATTTCCCTTCGCGCTGGAACTTTCACAGCGTCAGCGAATCCCGGACCCGAGAACTTGTCTCATTATTTTCTCTCTTAATTTTTTAATTTTTCTCTCTGGGCCTCTTCTTTTTTTTGGAAAGAAGAAATTCGACCACTAGTTGGGCGCCAATTGTTACGAAAGGTTGTTTGGAGATGCTTTTGAAGAGCTGCTGACTCAGGCAAAAATTACGGCAATCGCGCCGGAGATTCGATCCACAACCCTCCCTCGACTTACGTCGAGAATTATGAATCGACTGTCTTGACCACTATACCACGATCAACCGCCTGCCTTTAATAGGAGTCAGTCAGCACATTTCCCCCCTCGTCTTTTAACCGCTGCTCCTGGAGCGGACTCTTTTAAGGAAAGAATTTACAAGAGTTGAGCGAATCCCCGGAAAATCCGATCTTTGATTTGAGAAACGAGAGATTTTACCTTCGTATACACTGATGAAAGGTTACTTGCAAAGAGCAATGGAGCAGAGCTCAGAGTGGTGATTCCCAAATGTCTAAGAACCAGGATCCTTGACCTTTCCCACTCCTCACCTCAAGGTGGTCATTGTGGGCAATGCAAGACCCTCCAATCAATAAAGTCAAAGTACTACTGGCCAGGAATGAATAGTGATGCAGCCAATTTCGTGCGTTCTTGCACCCAATGTGCTATGTTAAAAGATCATGGCCGCTCAAACCCTCCTTTAGGCGAATTCAGGGAACCAAAAGAGACGTTTGAAGCTATATCTGTGGATATAGTCGGTCCCCTTCCTCAGACGAAAGACGGTCACAAGTACATCCTTACAATTTTAGACCAGTTCTCACGTTTTGTGCAATTCTACCCAATGAAATCCCAAACTTCTGAGGAAGTTGCCCAGAATCTGGTCCGTCATATTGCGAGATTCGGATCCAGTAAGCGGATGTTGTCTGACCAAGGAAAGGATTTCACATCAGAACTAATCCGACACCTATGTGAGTTTTTTCAGGTAGACAAAATCCAAACATCTGCTTACCACCCCCCAGCAGGAAATGGGAGATGCGAACGAGTACATAGGACAATGGCTAAGATTATGTCTCATTTCGTCAGCCCTGCTCAAACTGATTGGGACTTGAAACTTCCAATAGCGGAGCTGGTGATAAACTCCCACTGCAATGAGACCACTAAGTTCCCACCGTTCACCATAGTGTTTGGGAAGGATATGCCATTGCCAGCGCATGAAGAATTAACTCTCTCCCGCTCTGTTGAACCATTCGCAATGCATGTTGAAGACCTCCGTGCAACCCTACTGGATCTCTGGAGTGCAGTAGACAAGTTGCAAGCAACTAGCAAGCGAACAATGAGGGAAAAGTTTACAAAGAATAAACAAGATCCACAATATCAAACAGGTGATTTGGTTTACCTTCACACTTCCGTAGTAAAGAAAGGAAAATCTAAGAAGTTCACCAAATTCTGGGCAGGTCTTTTGTAATAACTCATGTCATTTCACCTCAAAACGTAGTATTGAAGCTCAGAGGTAAAGACACGACAGTTCACTCATCCAGACTCAAACCTTTCGTACCCAAGCCAACCACGTCCAAGGAGAATTCCTCCTGTGTAAACTCTGTTCCAATAGACAAAAACGTGTGTTTGGAGGTGCTTCAGGACCCTGCATCAGATCGTTCTGACATTGAGCTGACTGATGATGAGGAAGGGCACTCTCCCATCAGCCACCCCCTCTTCCCATGCGAAGACGGAATTTCTGAAGAGCCAGACTTCCTCACTCCACCAACCGTCAGCAGCCAAGCATCTGAGCCAGACCATAGGAAGCCTAACTGCAACTTAAGAAAGCTTCCGAGAATCGATTATAGTTAACCCTTCCATTATAGGGTACACTTTATTTCCTCTAGAATCTGCATGAGTGGTTTTATTTTTTTTATAAATATTTTGCATATATACATCCTTTCTAAGAATAGGGTAACCACGTGTATAGAACTACGAGTTTCTACACTAACTGTATATAGAGCATTACTACCTTAAGGATCACAAGCCGTAACTTGCTCCATCTTATTACTACTATTTTTTTCTCGCACTATATTCTTTCCATGTTACTAATTAAAGCTTTGCTCTTGCACAGGTACACATGATTGTCGTGTGCCTTGCTGCAGCCTTAGTGGCATTGCTCTTAACATGTACTGCTACAGTGAGAAACACGTCTGGTGTGGTTACAGAAAGGTTACAAACAATAGCAACCACAGGATCGACCTGGCATATCGTGGTGCATGTGAACCTCTCAGAGCGCTAAGGGGCAGACAAGCTCTTCAGTGACGTTGCCGACTTGACCCATCGCCGGGTTATACCATAATTTTGTATATATATATATAACCAGTTGATCGTGGTCTAGTGGATAAGACAGTCGATTCATAATTCTCAACGTAAGTTGAGGATTGTGGATCGAATCTCCGGCGCGATTGCCGTAATTTTTGCCTGAGTCAGCAGCTCTTCAAAAGCATCTCCAATCTACCTCAGTACATTGGCGCCCAACTAGTGGTCGAATTTCTTCTTTCCAAAAAAAAGAAGAGGCCCAGAGAGAAAAATTAAAAAATTAAGAGAGAAAATAATGAGACAAGTTCTCGGGTCCGGGATTCGCTGACGCTGTGAAAGTTCCAGCGTGAAGGGAAAATGGGTGACGCGCCTACTACAATGCGAAATCAAAAATACGTTCCTTGTAGCCCTCTCGTTTCTCGAATCAAAGATCGGATTTTCCGGGGATTCGCTCAACTCTCATAAATTCTTTCCTCAAAAGAGTCCGCTCCAGGAGCAGCGGTTAAAAGATGAGGGGGGAGATGTGCTGACTGACTCCTGTTAAAGGCAATCGGTTGATCGTGGTCTAGTGGTTAAGACAGACGATTCATAATTCTAGACGCAAGTCGAGGGTTGTGGATCGAATCTCTGGCGCGATTGCCGTAATTTTTGCCTTAGTCAGCAGCTCTTCTAGAGCATCTCCTAACTACCTCAGTACACTTATTAGTTGTAGAACAAAATAAGTAAACCTACGATGAGACCTGTACAAATTCCATATGTTACTAATGTCTCTTGCAATTTAAAGCGCATTGATCGACTAGGAAGCAACACTGGGTGCAACACAATGCAACCGGTCGACCATATTTAGTGGTACAGACAGAAATATCAGTCACAGAAACACTAAGAACTGCATCCACATCAAACTGACTGGCAGACTTCTGCGGTACTTGAAATGAATGTGACAGCATTAAGTTCTGCTGAGTACTCTTTGCTTAGTCAATACACCACAAGGCAGCCATTGCGACTAAGCTTCACCAAGCAAAGAGGAATAGCAGCCAATGACAACCACCAACAATGCAATGATCCAGACGAAACAGCAAGACTCTTAACTATGGTCATTGATCAATAGTTTGTCTTTCCTCATGTCAACATGGAACAATGGAGGTATTTTGTTCTAAATATTCATGGGATCAGGATTACGAGAAAACTTGGTGGAGAGCCAGTTTTTGGTGCAACACACATTGATACGGACTGGGTTTAAAACTGCTATGTTCCCCAGGCATTCCTCGATTGCCCGGTTGATATGAGCATGCACAGGCCATATATCGTCTCCAAATGAGCCTGAAATTCCAGAGCGAACTACGGTAAAATTACTTTGGCTCTTGCAATACTGAAGCAAAGCAAGATGCCTACTACTAATGAAGTAATTTCCTAAATGCTAAAGATGGCTTAGTGAACACTCTCCTACCTCAACTTATTTAGTAACACCTTGCAGATTGGGTAGTTTCCCAACTAAAAAAATTGCACGCATATATTTTGCTGGTTTACTATTACTGATTCTACTACACGTTCATACTGAGTGAAGCATTTAAAACTGTGAACTGACTTTGCTGGAAAAGTTTGGCAATACTGTAAGTATGAGGAAGTGTCAGTGCACTAGACGAAAGCCTGCACAGATTGTTAATTTTTATATCAAAGCTCCTTCAAACTAATGTGACCTAAATGGCAGGGTCCTCAACAAGATTACTGGCCAGTTTTCACTTGTACTGTTTTCCCAAACATCCACATACGGAAATCGTAAGAAAGCTGTGCAAGCTACTTTGCGGCAGGACACAGCAATTTTAATGATAAGCGTCATTGCTTTTCTCAGAATCCCTCCAGCTTGCACATTTTACAGATGCAGGCTGTATTGTCTCTTGGCTACAGACCTAGCTTCTACAATACAGAACAATGGATAATGAAAGCACAGATTAGTGGCTTACTCATAGTAACTGTTTCAAAGCAAAGCGTTCACTTTACGTGAAAAGTTATGACCAAAAAGAGAGACCAGTCCATTGTAAAATTGCCAAATAGGTCAAATAATGGTTTGTTCCTATGCGCCACTAGTTAAATTATTTATTTTTCTTTTCTGGTACATCCCCCTCCTTAGTCACTTCAACGCCAGTTGATTACTCTACAACTTTTCTGCCAGTGTTATATTTCCGTTTAATTTATTTTTATACGCTTTCCTTTTATAAGTTTGTCTTTCTTTTCAAACCTCTGCCTGGTAGTCATAGTTGGTTAACTAAGCCCAGTGTCATGATCCACACTTCCGTAGATGTTAACTAATGAACCACTAGCAAGCATTATCATTATGAACTTGTGAATAGTTGTATTGACCTTTTACCAGGGAGGTTATGGCTCAGTCATTCTTTGTTTAGTTTCTTAAATCATATCAGATTTATACGTTCGATCAAAAAGAAATAACACCAAAACTCTTCTTCAGATGGTCAATTGCTCAGGGGGTTGAATGAAGCTAAATTTGTTATAGTAAATAAAATATTTGTTACTGGTAATTCACAAGTGCTTTTAATGAATGCACATTCAACTTCCTAAACCCCTTCAACAACCATCACAGAGTGCTATTAGACCTATTGCACGATTTTACGAACTAAGATGATGAGGACATATGATAACAGGACGAGGTTCAACAACAGTTTTTAGTTAGGTTCCCAATTCCAAGAACAGTGTTAACAAAATCAATCTTGATTGTTGTGTGAGATAATTGTGATCATTGGTTAGTATACATCATTACTCATAAGTAGTTAGAACTGCGTTTCTGGGAAAATTAGTTGAGTAGAGCCCCCAGTGAAAAAAATAAAGGCTCTCTTTCTGGACTCAGTTTTAGCTTGGATACATGTACACCGACAGCTTTCTCTTTCTCTCTCTCTCTCTCTCTCTCTCTATCTCTCTCTCTCTCTCCATGCCCCACAAATTCATGCTTATCGATAACCATGCAGCAAGAAGCAAAAAAATCTGGAAACATTTTCCAGAATTGGGGCACAAGTGACAATCTAGTCGTCTCATTAAATTCATAATTGATTTAAATTCTTGAAGCGTCGCTTCAGTTACCATAATTTAAGGAATTGGGGTAGGTAGGCTCTTGTTAAGACACCATCAGATTGTGCCACATTTCCAGAAAAATTGGACAATCAGACATTTAAAATTCAGTGACAACACTTCTGCAATTTGAACGTATAATGAGTATCTGTTATAGAACAAGAAAATGCATGCACAATGAGTTGAGAACAAACATCGAGCAATGAAGAAGAGCTTTTTTAACTTGACAGACATTTGTTGCCCAAGGGGCAAATATCAAGTAAGCTAAACATTTCACAATGACTTTTTCGTGGTATTAACAAATAAAAATAAGTTGCTACGTGATTTCACCTACAACACCATTTTCTCAGTATCGTTCCATAGTATATGTACCGCCTCTATATTGTTCGTAGTACGCGTACCACCAGAGTACCCAAAGTCTTGACTGCTAACACCCTCTTTATAGATCACAAGATTCTTTATCGAGGGTTGAGGAATGGTCACTATAAGAGAACACAGACCTATACAACACCATCGCTTCATAAAAAAAAAGAAAGTATTTACTGAACATGAAGGTGTTTTAGTTCAAGTAACTCCCCTCTTAAAAAAGACATTTTGCGGCCAAGGTCAAATATTGTCGACTGTCCATAGTCACCAATTTCTGTTTCCTTTGTTTCCTATTACATAATCAACATTCAGGGGTGCATTGTCATCCTTCAAAGTTCCAGTCAGGTCTTATCTGAAGATAGTTCAAACACCTGAGCAGTTTTTTCTTTCTGGTTTCGTAGGTGATGCCAAATTGTCCAACCCTTAGATATGGGAATCCCAATTACGCAGCTTCCTTCTACTTTTAAAGCCTGGCTTAGAATCCAGTCAGAGGTTTACTCAACTGAACGCTCTCTGCAAATTGATTATTCACATCTTCGAGCAGACAGTGTAATCACTTAACATCATCAACGTTGGAGGTCGTCGACTTGTAATTGAAGAAGATGCCTCACAGTCAGACATTGAAAGCAGTGTTCAGTTTGATCGGAGTCCACAAGGAACGGTTTCTTTTTATCTACATTGGATTCTTGAATTTTATTTACTTCACCAGCAAATCGTTTCCTTTTAAAAAAATAAATTTAATGTCTGTCGTGTGGTTCAAGAGTCTAATTCAAAATATAACTCAACTCTCATTTCCCACCGCATCAACCAACACAGAAGGTGATCTGAAGTTTCAAAACTACCCCAATAAAAATTTGTATGATTGTGAAAACACGCTTCAAGGATCATTTTCAATTTTTTTTTAATATGAGCACATCCTGGGGGGGGGGATTATTGTCAGTTTTCTGGAAATAATGGAGAGCCTTTAGAAACTAGGTAGGGTAAAGAAGTTTTCGGTATGCCTCACAAAAATACGAGCATGAAATTATTTTGTAATAGATTAATATAAAATATTATTTCATTCCTCCATGGTTCAGGGGAAAGTGGTATCAACAAAGATTGCAGGCGTCATTGTGTTGAAGCTCAATGTTATAACCGTCAAGTGGTTTGGAATGCTCACACATGGAATAAAAACACATGCCAGTTCAGCACAAGAAAAGAATTTTTCACATATAAATTTTTTTTAGAAAGTGTCTGAAGAACGAGCACTACTGTAGTTATAGTTATGCTAACGTGAGACTGTTATACTCTTCCCTGAAGCATTCTATTTTCATTTGATGAAACTGTCAAAAGTTAATAGAACACCATTCTGTTTACTAAGTTTTGGAAACTGGGATGCTTTAGGTTTAGCCACTGCTTTACTGCATTATAGACAACTACGACAGAGCTGCTTAAAGTTTATGAAATGTGTGACTTATCTTCCTTTTATTCGAGATAATGAATCTACAAAATAACCAATATCTAACTCAAGCGCACCAACACCACGAGACCATATTACATGCAATAGCCCAAATAACAAATGAAAGGCTAAGGCTAACCCATGAAGAGCAGATCTGGAGTATGCCATCTGTGATTGTGAAGGCATTGCAGCAGAACGATCCAGGTGGATAGCTGCCTCCATGAGTGAGGTTGAAATAACTCCGATTCTCCAGGGGTCATCACCGTAATTTCAGAGAGCAATAAGGTATTCCCATCACAGATAGAAATTTTGGGTTGTAATGAAGGGGCATCCAGCTACAAGGGAATCACAAAATATAAGCAATTACTGTACTGGCATAAGAGGGCAGGGTAAAACTACAAAAGAATCCTGGAATAGTTTTGCAGTATGACTATGTTTATTTCAGTTCTTCAAAGTAATCTACACAAACTCTCTGAGGGTCTGTACCACTTCAGAAACCTGCATCCTTTCGACTACATCATACAAGCAAGCTTTGGGTTGTAAGGAAGGCACTCAAAAAGTGTCAGTCCATCAGTGGCTGAACATATCAGTGTAGGTGTTGAGAAAGTGACCTAGAGTATTATCATGATGGTGGACAAGTGTCAATCATGACTCAAGCCACAGGTTCTTCAAAGACTCAACAACCATGCAATCTCTGTTCACTTTATACCATGACTGATTCTGTTCTCTGTCTGTTTAAATGACAACTCGAGAATACCGATAATTTTTCTCAACACTTCTCATATAGCTACAGGAACTTTCTCCATCATCACCTGCTGTGATGCTGTTTGCAGAGTAAAGATTGTTTGTCGTTAGACATTTGTTGCATCTTCCATCAACAAGCCGCATGTTTTGTCATCTACTCTGCAGTTAGTCATTATAGTACACAGAGACATTGGAGTTTCTTCGTGTGAAAATTATCATGCAGAGCTGAATGAGTATCTTATATCTGCTATAGATCATTAGTCCATTTCTGTCAAGCAGTTTTCTCACTGCACAGTCGATATTGGGGCATCCCAACCCTTTAGCATCATCCAGGGAGGGGATGCACCTTTCAGAATTTTTAGTGTCACGTGAATATAGGCACATGATGAAGATGGATCATACCAACTACCGATCCGCATCAAGACCACTCTCAAATTCCCAGTACTCTGCTCCAGGATCAAGGATAACTTTGGAAGAACTTCAAACTTCTCTTCACACCTCCTAGGAGGTTGCAGTTACTTACATTTGTGTAAGAATGAGCATGTTCCATTTTGCAACAACAAACAGTCCCCACTGACTTTTTGTGACGTCATATTGCAAAACCTTTCGTAGAACCCTTGAAAAATATTGAATGTAAGAGGTAGTTTAAGGATGGAGCTACAGCAGATGTTGGATGGTGGAGTAAGGAGTTAAAAGGACTATAAACCAAGATAACGATAAGCTTAAAATACATTAATAAATCAAAACTTCAACAAAGAACTGTCCATACCTTCCATACACTGAAACAATTTTTCTCACAACTAACAGTTTATTTTATTTCATGCACTTGTCTTATGAAGGTAGTTCGTGGCTACAGGTTTATTATTCATTCTGAATAATAACCCTATGTTTTCAGTCAGGAAAATTTTGTATGACCCCCCCTCAAAATTTGATACTTTACGTTTCAAGACATTGGGATTCTAAATCTGCAATGTTCATCTGCCGTCCGGGCCATTTTGTGCCTTTATAAAAAATCCGTTCTTTCAAAAAAAAATCCCAGTTGGTATCTAGTTTTCCCCCCCATCTTCACAATCTGATCGTACAAAACTCACGGTTGTTAGGGGAAAAAACTGTTTAAAAAATTAACAAAAACGCAATTTTGGCAGTTCAATCGCAAATATACTTCGTTTGGTATTGCTTCCAAGGTAATTTTAGATCCTGGATCGAATGGAATGAGTATTAGAAGTGGACATCCGCGTAGTGACATTACAGTAATTATAATGAGCCAAAGTCATTGAAAGAACTAGAACGAGTGACTAGAATATTTAGTTTTCGTCAGTCCGTTGAAGTCAGCTCATGTTTAGCATGGTTTACTGGTATTTTTCAATGCTGAATCGAATGGGATGGGTCTCGGAGCAGCAATACTAGGTTAAGCTATTCATCAGAATAATAAACCGTTGTGTAATAATTTGCAGGGTTTTTCATTAGGTAGTACTGACCTATTAAACATTCCACATAACTCAAGAAAGAAGTGTAAATATAATGAAAGCTTACCAATCATAAGAAATTTCTTAAATATGTTCCACTGCATTACAATGGAGGTCTTGGTCTTCAAAACATTCAACGTTCATTTAGTAGAATACCCCAAAAAGCAAGGAACACCTGAAACAATTAAACATCAAGATTTATTATCATCGGCACTTTAATACTCACGCCACTGTAAGGAATGGTGAGGACATCTGACAATGAAGTCAACCAGGCCAGTAGGGTCTAATTATAGAATGAAGAGGACATGAGAAGTTCTTGCAGACAACATTACACGAGGGCCTACGTGAGAGGGTTCCTATTGCAAAAAGAAAAAACAAATATCTACACCAACTTCAACTGACAAACATAATTTCAAGCTCTAATGACACGACACTACTAGCTCCCGAATAAGCCAAGGACACTCTTTAGTGTCTACTTATAGTGTAGCGAAAAAGCGTGCTTGGTATCAAGTCTCTGGCTCTAGTCCAGGGCATGGTAAGAAGTTTTCTCAGCTTTTCTACACCACTATCAGCAACTGCCATCATTTGAAGGGTTAGTTCATTTCCTCCAAGAAGTGGCTAGTGAAATTTCCACTAGGTCCTCCCATTAATTTATGATATTGTTATGTTATTTGTTATAATTATTATTATTCTGGTGAACAATTTGGAATAAGTGATGAAACATTCAAACCACGTACTTTACTGACAACTGAAAATAAAACATATGTTGCTCTCAACTTGAACAGATGATCACTTATTGCAACGAGGAGGTTTAATGCGAAACCAGATGTTCACTGGCTGCACTTTACTGGATTAATATGTACATAGCACTCACCCCCGAAAGTACCCGAGAGTTAGCAAACACTGAAGAAGTTCAGTTCATTAACAAAGTATTGTGGAATCACTAGGAGAACACTTGAATGTAAAAAACAGTATATGAACATGATTGAATAACACTCGGTGTTGCCGAGCAATCAGTAAACCTAGTCCTGTAAACGTGGTACAGGATGACACAATCTTGCAGATCGACGAGTCAGGGGGTATGAGACTCAGCATCTTCCACCTCCCTTGTGTTGGAAAGGGCTATCATTATCCTCCTTACTGTCTTGATGAGTGGATGTAGTGCTAGGGGTAGTGCTGAAGGTGCTGATGGTTGTGTGTTGCCAAAGATCTGCAGTCAAATTGGTTTTCATAAGCTGATTTGCATGCCTTTTCAGGAAATACCCATTCTCGAGTTCAACCTGGTAATGGGTAATGCACATTACCGAATTTCCGAATAATTTTGCCAATTTTCCACATGTTTTTGTTGTTCAAGTACCATCATGCTAGAACTCTTTTCGCTCGGTCGAAATTCACGAGTTGGGGTAAATCAAATGTCGCTCGTTTTTTCTGCTCATGTTGAATGGGTGTGAACACATCCAGTTAACAATGGATGTTTCTGTTCAAGTAGAGTTCTGCTGGCAACTTTGTGTTGAATTGAGTCGTTTTCAGTCATGCAGGTTCAGTCATTCAGGGTCTTTTGTTTTTAAGGTCTGGATGTAATGCTCAGCCAATCCATCCATTGGTGGATGGCCCCCTTCTATAAACTGCTGCAATATTCCATCCATTTGAAAAATTGTGGCATTATCAGAGAAAATGATTTCTGGGAACCTGTGGGTACAGAAAATGTCAAGTAACAATTCGATGGTAGCAGCTGTTGTTGGAACATTTTGAATGATTCAGACCTCCGCCCATTTTGATTTTGAGTCCACTAGCACCAGAAAAAGACCCGCATAATCGTGTACTTGTTCTAAGTTGTGCTGTGTTACATACCATAGATGTTGAGGAACTTTGGCAGGGATTTTTCATTTAGAGCGCATTCCGTGCAGTTTCTAACCATCCTTATCGATGGTCTTCCAGTAACAGTGTCTACGAGCCAAATGCTTCATTTTTACAATGCCAACAACATGTGTACAATGCAGTTCATGAAGTATCTTCTCCTCTAAGCATTCAGGAATGAACAGTTTCGAAATTAATTCAAGTAGTAAGTTGTGTTGATCAAAAGACAACTGCTGTTGCTACACAATTTGTGCTTGTTGAGCGCTGAAAGCCGACAAATGCTTCGAAGTGTTTGGCGTTCACATTGAAATACGAACGTGAACACAATTCGACGATTAAGCCCACCAGTGGCGAGAAAATAGAAACGAATAAAAGAAAGCGTAGCGAAACGACAAACTCAGGATCAAGGATCGTCAAATCAACATTAGACGATCAACAGACAGGTTGTATCAGCAGCCAGAGGTTCGTTGTGGGAAAACCAATTATATACTTAGGCGTTAGTGAACTCAGTCAATAGAAAATAGTGGGCTGGTCCCAACAAGCTGTGTTTTCTCTGATCTCCACCATGACCGTGACCACTGATGACATGGTTATAATCATCTACACTGTTCACAAAGTCTTATTACTGGGAGAGAGAGTAGTGTGTTACATACCAGTCACTCAATAAATAATTCGTTCAGGCAGTGGAATCCTCAAATGTTACTGTCGCGAGCTATGAAACGCCTCCGGACCCTGAGAGGCATGCCCCTTTCCAGGTTTGCGTTTTGACAGCTGCGTGAAAGCTAAATAGAGTGTATATTGAGATGCCATTCCCATGTACAATGTGATATTGGTTCAGGAATGATCTGTCTGCAGAACCCAAAATAAAAGTAGCAGAACTCTACGAGTGAGTTCAGTATAAATGACAAACAGGGAGCGAATCTTCTTCTCTTCTGCGATGGAAAGTTCTCACTACTCGAATTTTGCATTTTGAAGTCAAAATGATGGATCACACCAGCACAATCAACGTACATCACATACTAGCTCGCATCGAGCTCAACCCGCTAGCGCATGTGCACATCAGCCATGAGCAGATTACAATGGAGAGCTCAGCTCATGACTTGGTGGTTACCGCAGCAGTAGCCGGGAAACTACGAATAAACATCTCTGGTCCAATGCATCACACCATTTTCCTTAGGCCTCTGTAAATTCAGCGATTTTTATCACTCTAGGGACGAATCAAATCTGGTCACCACTCAGTTCATATGGACATATTAAAACATAGCTCAACTGGTGGCACTGAAAATTCAGGAATTTAATGAGTTGTTCCTATTCATGCACCAAAATTAGTGAGCAATCAATGCACAGGGAGTCCTATCAACATGTTTTTTTAGAACTATGGTGGTTACAATTTTGGAATTATCTAGTAGAAACAGTGAGAAATAGTACTAAGTGAAACGACAGTGTTTGAAATTCCAGAATTTCTAGAGTTGCTCCTAATCATCTGATGAGCATTATTAAACTGTTAAGGACCAATGGCGAGTCCCTCCCCAGAGACCACCCATCCCAGCTTTCTCTTCACTTTCCAGCCCTTGTATGGCAATGCATCAGAAATTTGTTTGCACACAGCGTCATGACATTTACAACAGCCTCCTTGAACACAACGACACCACATGATTTTGCGACTCAAAGTGGTTACCACAGGCACAACAGCGAGCATCCACAACATTAAAACCCTGGCCCTTTGCACACCTCATCATGGAAGTAGTAACTCCACGTGGTTGGTGTGAAAGTGCCAGTAATCTATTCTATGGATGGCCTCTGAAGTTCACTTCACCCCTGCTGATGAGTACTGGGAGTAGGGATACTGCCTGAGTTCCTGTCCATCAACCGAAAAAAGCAGAGCAGCCACAAACTCAGAGGGCACAATAATGTAACAAGCTTCAGTGCTGGGGTGCCTTCTACCCAATCAATGAATTCCTAGTTGCTGGTTATAACCAGCTATCCTTTGACAGGGTTAGAGCCGAGGAGCTCTAAAAAACTTGGAATGGTCTATGTGATAGAACTCGTAGGTTAAGTTTGGCTGCTAGGGCGTGAGTCCTTCCAGTTCAGCTATCTGTTTGATTTGTAAGATCCCAATGAGCAACCTAAAGGTCCCTCAACCTGGCCATGCAGATGATAACTCTTTCCCTCTGGACAGTTCAGGGAGCTGTCAGTGTTCAGCATTTAATCCTGTACTCTCTGAACCAGTGATTTGCATTCGGTAACCTATTGGCTGAGAAGAGCCCCACCATCTTTCGAGACAGTCATTGTGAACCTAGTAACAAAAATGTGAGATTCAACTGCGTGCCTCAGTGCCCTACCTTGCTGACTTGTCTAATTAGTTGGGAAAATGTTTTTTGCGTTCATTTCTCTTCAGAGTTTAGAAAATACTAAACACTGCTGCTTATTTACAGAGGGCTTCAGCTGTTTTCCTTCGTTTCTAGGGGCAAACTCTACCATACCACTCTCTCCAAATTAAGTGGCAAGATATAACATAGAACATATTTTATCTCTGGTAGAGTACCCCACTAGAAAGGAAACTGTTCATTTTCCCTAAGTGCTCTCCTCATACAAGAGGTTGAATTGCATGAGGACGGCATTAAATATTTCACAGTTACAACACCTTCAATTTCAGTAACATGTTTTTCTGCCCGCGAGTAACAGTAATTGTGTGGATCTCCAAAATCAAGTCACAAGATCAGTTTGACACTTGTGTACAAGTAGTACTTTATACAATTTTCAAGTTCTTTCAACTTTGCTCCATTCTCGTCTCGCCACCATTCCTGAGGCTGATTCAAGAAACCTTGGTCACACACCCCTACACCAGTTGGATTCTCATTTGTCATAGCAGAAATACCAGTGCCAAGAATAGCTCTCCTCTCCAGACACTAGACTCTGCAGGTGAGGATTCTCATATCATTTCATTCTACTCACCTGCTCAGGAATTCTTGGAATCTTTGTTTTAAAGGGGGCAAAGAGGCCAGGCAGCTAGATCTGGCTAATCTTAAAGCGGCTGCTGCCCACTTATGCTATGGCAGAGCCCAATCGCTATTTGACTCACCACATGCTGCTTATACTCAGGCTTCTGGCCCAGGGCTTCAATGACTGCTGCAGTACAGGAGGGAAATCGCTTTACCAGATGTTTATTGACACAACCCGTCCCTTGAAACACATGTGGGCACTATTCAGTTGCCCCTGGAGAAGAACTGAGGCCTGGCATTGTCACTGTTGGTCCGCACAGTGTGCAGTGATTCAAGATGTCCACATAGTAGTAGACGCTCTTTCAGCGAGTGAGTGTGTTAGAAGCTCATTGAGTGGAGGCAGATACCATGAGTGTAACAAGACATGAGGTGTAAGAAAAGTCTTGGGGGGGGGGGGGGGGACAGCAGCCAAACTTCGAGGCTTCACTACCCGCCTGTCTGAACTGACGAGTTTTATTGTGGAACATACTCTTATCCTTCCTTCACGAAATCCTTCCATCTTTAGAGCAGGCATAGGTTATTCCGGGTGCCCGTGTCATGTCATTAACAAGTTTTTTATTTATTTTCCTGTTACAAGTGCTTCAGTCCCATTTTCAGCGAGCTTCGTTAAAAAACGTGTGAGCAGGTATGTGAACACGATTGAGACTAAACTAATATTTTTCTTTGTTTTTTTTTTTTTAACGAGAGCAGCACAATAAATTACCAATGAGTTAGGGCAATTCAATAAATTCCTAAACCTTGAGTGCCACCAGTTCCTATGTAGAAAGTTGAGCTAAATTTTAACAAGTCCTTATGAACTGAGTGAAAAACAGGTATTATTTGTTCCTCGAGTGATAAAAAATTGCTGAATGCGCATAGTTCTGAGAAAAGTATGATGCATCATATCAAATATTTTCGTGGCTTTTCTCTACAATTCCAGAATCCAAAAAAAAAATTGCAGTCTTGTGAATTACCTATGCAACGGTAATTTAATGAAGGTTGTGACATGAATAGGGGTGATTCAATAAATTGGGGAACGTTAAGCACTATCTGTTTCTATTTAGGATGTTGGGCTAAGTTCTTCCAGGTTCATATAAACTGAATGGAAGGCGCCTTAATCTCTGCGATCTGAACGATATCTTCACGTCTTCTGCCGTTCCATATCTAAAAAAGTGCTTACCTAGCTCTTGGGATACAAAGAAGCTCTTGAGGTCCTTTACCAGCCTATTTTACTTATCTATAACACTTGTCCAATATAGCACGGATAGACAATACTGTGAGTGTGAATGACCACAACAGTTGCACCAGACCCAGTAGAAAGTGAAGCCATGGTCATTCAAATCACATAAGGGTCACCCCTTTAGAGCATAATGCGATCGTTTTAGAAAGTAAATATGACTAATAAAGTAATGATGTGATTGAAACCCCAAAAAAATGTGTTGCTATGAGAAGAGTTTCTTCGAGGCGTTTGCAACTTTGGAGAACACAACGTGATGAGTTCTCGACAATTGAGTGAATTCTCAACACTTTCCACAGTATGACGCATCCTCCTCAACAGGCGATTGTGACTTCTACACAAGCTTCAATTGTAACAAGAACATTTCCTTTCATTGTGCACGGCTCACAAGGGGCCTCAACGGAAGCTGTATCTGTGAGTGTCTCTCAAGGGTTTTGACGAGCTTCTCAAGAAGATGACTGTACAAGAAGCTTCCCATTTTGAGTGGGAGTTAACTCGAGAAGTATTCAAGTATTCAAGTAACAATCGAAATAATCGCCACAGTCTCAACTCATCCAATGCCAGTCAATGGTCTCACAGTTGTGCCAATTGTCGACCATCGAGTTTAGATGGTCACTGTGAATGCCCAGCTTGTTGAACCTCCTGTCAGCCCTGGGAGAGGTGGAACTTTAAGAGGAAGTTGAACAGTGAGATGTTACTCCAAAAATGATGGATTGGCTCTACAAGGGGATAATAGGCGCTAATAAGCTTGTGAGCAGTTCAGGGAAAGCTCAAGGAACTGCAGGGGCAGGTTTGCCATGCAATCACAGGGGGCCATGAGCACTTGCCCCACTACTGCAATAGAACTGATATTGAATATCTCATCCCTCCATATTCACATGCGCAGAACCAAATACCTGGAAGCAGTAAGAATTTTGCAAACCAGCACTATTTCTACCGTGGCAAAGGCAAACTGTGAAATAGTTCAAAATAGAAGAGGCTGCAGTCCTTGTGCCCTTGACTTTATGCCAGAGTGGAAGAATGTTCAGCTTCTGCATCCGCTCCGCAGTGGGAGAGTTCCAAACTGAGGTGGGCACACTGATGAATAATCATTGAATATGGCGGGGGGGGGGGGAGTTCTGGGCATTGCAGGACCCAATTTTAGCCAATCCAAGGTACGCCATGATGTATTAACCAGAAATTTTAGCTACAAACATCTTCAAACAAGAGATCCTAGCAAAAGCGGGGATTTATATATTCTTGAACAACCAGGCTGCCAAAACATTCAGATCCAGGCTGTCATGGATATGTCTTGAGGCGCTTAAACGAATTGGTGTGCCTAGTCGGATTTCCCTTAGACCACGAGGGCAATGAAAAGGTAAACTGCCTTGCGAAAAGGGGCACAGAACAGGAAAAGCACGCCTATTAGGATAGTCAGCCACAACTAAGACAGGCGAACAGGCTTCCTGTTCAAAGATTAAGGCAATAGTGATAAGAGTCCTTACTAGCTTCCTCACTGGTCACTGCCCATCCAGATACGACCTCAAAAAAATGGGCAAATCAGAGACAGTTGAATGCAGGATTGTGCAACGAGGAGGGGGAAGTGACAGAGTGCATCCCATGCGAGTGCCATGTCTTAGCAGTCGGGTTTGTTAAACTCCAAAACCATAGCGTGGTTTGCAGCAACAGACATACTCAGCTTCTTAAAAGAAGGTGGCCCAGGCCAAAACAAAAGTCGAACGCTAGCCGCACAAATCCGCCAATAACGTCTGTAAGTGTGACGACTCACCACATCGTCCTTAGACCATCAGCTTCTTAGGCGGTCGCCACTTAGTGAACTCTTCCAGAGCCAATAACAGCTTGCCCTGGCCCGTTACAAATGTGGTAACAGTCAGCTATAAACTCAGGCAAGGACAGTGAGGCAGTTTGGGTCAGAGTGGAAGGGGGGTGTCTGCTCTTGGTGGTTTGAGAACCAACCTGGAACTGTAGCACATTACACTAGGTTGGCTATCATGCCGCTCTGTGATGGCAGCTCTTCTCTATTGTCCTCTACACTCTAACGAGAATGTTGCTTTTCTTCTGGTGGCCGTACTCTGTGATTGCTCTCATGGGCAAAGGAGTGCCTCTTTGGCTGCCAGATGGTGGATTGGGATAGCACCCGCTACCACCAACACTGCTTCGTGCGAACCCATTCAATACGAGTAAGCAATGTAAAGGGCGAACCTCTCCTCCACCGCTGGCATCGGTTTCCTGTCGTTGGCAATGATCGGTGTATCAGCACAGACACCCGCCCCCACATGAACGGATAGAGTGTACAATGCTCATAAGTCTTCCACAGGGCGAGGGTCATCCCATGAGCTCCCATCCATACCCAGCTGGGTTGTTATAGGGCAGATGCTTGTCCCAATAAAAATGGAATCTGCACTCCAAGCGCGAAGTGGTGAGCCAAATTCCAGAGAACCCAACCACCTCCGGCAGCATCAACCCTCCCTCTCCTCGAGCACTTCCAAACGCTTCCAGACGTCCACTGGCACTACCTGACCAACCTCTTGAACTCCTTTCGCTTTGGTGCGTCTGTAACCTCACACGCCTCCTGCTGCTCTTGATACTCTCTCACCAGCTGAGGACTAAGCTCCCCTTTTCCGCCAGCAAACCTGTTGAACTTCACTCCCCGCCCTTCCAGTCAGTTTGATAATTACGACAAAGGCACTGGCAGATGTGAGCGCCCTCCGCAAATGTTACGACAAGAAGACATTCATTATCATCAATCGCGAGGATAATTAATCTTCCCTTCGTCTTATGATCGAAAAGGCGCACAATCGACCAAAATTGAAATTAATTAGCAGCGGTTTCAACAAACAAAACTTAAATCGTTCCGCGGATCTGTCAACGTTCGTCCAGTAGAGTGCATTGACCCCCAATTAGCTGGTAACATGTGCAAGTTGAACAGATTGACATATGAAGAGCGGGAGCGGTGGAGCTTGGCGAACAGAAATCAATGGGGTCACTGACGGTCAGAGCGACGGAACTGTCACTGCACCGCCGCCGCTCCCGCTCAACTGATGAGAGGGAGTCGGCCTTGAAGAAGTTCAACCCCGACGACTAAAGACTGTCGACCGAGCGAGCTCAAAAATAAACAACAACACAAGAGACTCCTCTGCACAGGGCAGTTCATGCAAATTGAACGAACAAACGCGGGGCTGGCTGACTTTGATTGAACGAGAACACAATGAAAGATACGCGGGGATTAGCCAAACTATGAAAGACGACGGGTTTTCCGAAACGATTCGTCACAATTGAGGCGTCGAATCGACACGAGTTTAACGACGAAACACGACGCGTTTTGGGACGTCACGGGAGTCAATTAATTTAAAAAAAAAAAAAAGGTAGTTCGTTTGGTCGTTTCTCAATCGAACGAGGGCAATCTGTTTCAAATTTGAAATATTCAACGCCTAACAGCTCGATGGCTGAATTCGAAGATCCACAACCAGACGACAGATAACACGGTATCAACACATCGAACTAAATACGTGCAACTCGTCCGACCTGCTAACGACCAACGAACCTAGGAACGTCGAATAATTTGAATTGGACGCGAATTACGATGAAAGATGTCGCGTCGCGGGAACAAATCGGGGCTAATGAACTGCAATACGGACGACAACGAACGTTAAAATTCTGTCAAACCGACGAGAAGAGCAATTGCGCGTAACTGCTTCACAGAGTCGCGTCTCCATTTGACACTTGGTGCCGTCAAAAATGTTAACACGTCCCGGGGTCGAGGATCTCGCTGAGAGCTTCGAACCTGACAGAAGAACTCTCGGCGCATGAACGGAATTTCGGTTAATGTCCGTCGTCGGACGACACGCACACACACACACACTCACACCCACAAAACGTACATACAAAAAAAAAGGTTGTTCCGGGAATGACACGAGCGAAAGACGGAATTGACATCGTTCGGACGTCGGCTCTCGAAACGCTTGTTATCGACAAATTAAACGACAAAACACAACTTACCAGGGCGACACGATGAGACTCGACAGGACAAAACCGCACAGCGGAGTCGACAACTTCAAACACTACGATTCCGTTCCACCAAAAAAATCCCGAGAACGAGTCACTGAACGACGCACTTTTGATTATTTAATGGTCGAACGGTCGCGGCGCGGCGGGCGAAAGAAAAGGAGCTTCCGTTAACGATATTTGTGTCTCGAACTGCACGGAAAATGAATCTTAACCATATTCAAAGAAATAAGCAAAAGATCAAGCAAACAAATTCGGCTGGAAGAGTCGACATCCGAAGGAGAAAAGGGGAGTCGCAGGGAAAACAATGCAGCCAACATAACAGAACGACAGAGCGTCAAGCGACGTCATTTAGCAACTCCTATCACGCGCTAAACTCGAAATTACTTTTTATTCGTTTTTATCTCCTCTTCAAAACGCACAGTCCCCACCATACGCCACGAAAAAACTCTGTAAAAGCACAAAAACCGAACGAAGTGGAAGTTGAAAAGTCGTTTCAACAAAAAAATATGGGGAGTGATGAATCACACAACACTACTAACTACGATTTATCACTCAAAATGTCATTAAAGCTACCAACTACAAATGTAGTTAGAAGTTAGAAATAGGTCACTACTTTTCATTACTACTAGTTAATTACGATTATTTTTTGACAACTACAGTTTGTTGGTAAAGTAGTTATAAATTCGTAGACTGTAGTTTTGATTATGTAACTACTAACTACTGAACAGAAAAATCTACAATCGTGATCTCTGATGACCGAAACATATTTTCGTCGTCTTCTTCTATCCCTGCCACTTTTCCAGCACTTACGCAAAGGAAAGTGCCCCAAAGGCAAATAAGCTCCAGCAGCACTGCCTGGCCGAGCACGATGGAGGGACTACCTGCTGTGTGTCACACAAACCCAGTGCCCTCAAATGTAGAGGTGGCTGCAACTGAGCCCCCCCCCCTTCCATAGTGGTTAGAGGCCAAATGACAGCCTGCTAGGGACAGGAAAAATAAAAAGGGGAACGTGGGGCAACTCGACCAGAGGCCGAAATAAAAATAGAAGGGCTCCTCCCCAAAAACTCTCTCTAAAAACCCCTGCCAAAATGTAGTACTGGTAAGGTCCATGTGAGAGGAGGAGAAGCTGGTTCCTCTCAACCAAATGCCATGGATGCCTTTATACCAGAAATGGCCATGGATGCCTTGATACCAGAAATGGCCATGGCTTTCCACTGTAGGATTTGGGGAACTGAGAGAAAACAAATCCTATTTTAATTGAACTTGTATTAGCGAGAAAAGGGACACATCGGTAAAACTCAACGAGGCTAGATCAAGAAGTGAGAAGGTAGCAAAACTGTTAGACGCCTTCGTCTTCTTCACCTGTCCATTTTCTGTCCTGGTGCGGTTGGTTGGTGATGTTGGTCGCCACACCACTAAGCGGAAGATAAGCTCCTGACATTGGCCCCACTAGGTCCCTTCCTAGGCTTGCTCTTGCACAGACTGACCTTGAAAAAGAGGACCTGCCCCAACAACTTGTCGAGCACTTGTTCACCCATAAACAGGGTAGGCAGGAAGACTGGGTATCGAAGTGTCGCCTGTTGAGTATTGACGCAGACGAAACACATACTTAGTAATTACAAGTTTATTATACGAATCAGATACACAAGCCGACGACGGAAAACGAATGATAACATAAACTAAAAACATAACACAAGTCCCCAGCCTAGCCGGCAGAGCGCAGCACCATATTGTGGCAGGTCGCCCCTATCATTCAAACCCAACATCATACTACAACATGCTTTTTTTTTTCTCTACAAATCACAATGTAGTCTATCCATAAAGTATTGGTGCATAATAATAACTTAGTCAAATTCGGAGAATGTGAATCGTTTGGGAGGTTTCACAACTCTTTTGCCTTCACGCCTCACAGGATCTTGGCTAGTTCCACTCGACTGATTTGCTACACCCGATGCATCTTCATTTCCCTGAGTAGCACTCGTATCTGCTCCAGGGACAGGTGTAGCTACACTTTCAGGCATGTCATCATTATGCTCGGTCTTCCGGGAAGATTTTTCTGTGGAAGCCTTTTTCTCATGGTGACCATCCTGGCTAGTAGATGGAGTTTTATGTAACGGTCCCGATGTATCCTTGCTTGAGATGTTTTCCTGTGATGCATCCTCAATTGGTGTTTCATTCTCCTTGAAAATATTGCGTTCCTTTTGCCTCAATATGGGGCGATTATCTTTCAAGATGAATTTCCTATTCCGAATGTATTCAACCCCGTCAGCATTTTTTATCCTGTAAGTTCTATCATCTAAGGGCTTGACCACAATTCCTGGGTGCCAGTGACTGTCTGGTTTTAGTTTGAAGTGTATTTTTTCCCCTGCCACAAGGCGAGGCATTATGTGCGCTGTTTGGTCAAAGTAAGATTTTGAACGTTGTTGCAATTCTTTGGCACTTTTCAACTGTTTTTTGAAGCTTACTACTTTAGGTCGAAGTAAGTTTGCTGATATGGGTAAAGTGCATCTCAAGCGGCGTGACATAAGGAGTTGTGCCGGAGAAGCCATGTCTCCTTATAGAGCGTTTCTGTATTGCAACATGGCCAGATGTGGATCACTGCCTGAGTCGCGACATTTTTTCAAGATGTTCTTTACAATTTTGACTCCACTTTCCACCTGTCCATTTGATCGGCTCATGTATGGGCTAGTAACTACATGTTCAATGTCCCAAGAGATTGTGAAATCTCTGAACTCCTGGGACTGGAAAGGAGGGCCTCCATCTGTCACTAGTTGCACGGGGATACCATACTGGCTGAACACAGCCTTCAAGACCGATGTTGTGCTTACAGCATTTGTCGATGAAACCTGGTTTACGTCGATAAATTTTGAGAAGTAGTCCATAACGATCAGATATTTTTTCCCATCAAACTCAAAATAGTCTGCACCTACCTTCTGCCATGGCAAGTGAGGCAGTTGGTGTGGCTTGAGCGGTTCGTTACAGTTGTTGGGGCGATACTTCATACAGATCTGACAATTTTCAATCATGTTTTTAAGGTCAGCTGTCATATTGGGCCAGAATATTACCCCTCGCACTAGAGATTTCATTTTCTCCAGACCCATGTGAGCGTGTGTACCTTGGTTAGAATGCCTTTCCTAGCCTTCAATGGTATTATGACACTCGTATTTCGGAATAAAATGTCATTCACTACATTAATCTCAGCTCGTGAGTCCCAAAAGGGTTCGACGCAATTTTCCAGCTTGTTTTTTGACCTTGGCCAACCTTCATGATAGTACTTTTTCAGGAGTATACACATTTCATCATCGTTGCTAGAGCTCTGTATTTCTGCAAGTGTGTGCGGTGACACTGCTAGGTGGGTGTGTATCAGATTGACATGAATAGCTATGTCGTCCTCGAGGCTGTTATCAGTCTTGGGCAAAGGGGCCCTGGAGAGTGCATCTGCAATGAACATGTACTTTCCTGGCTTGTAAACCAGATGATAATCAAACATTTGTAGCTGAAGTAACATGCGCTGGAGTCTCGGCGGAACATCTGCCAAGGTGCGCTTACATATAGTTACCAATGGCTGGTGATCTGTTTCAATAGTGAAAGATTGGCCCCAAATATATTGCTTCAGCCGTGTGCAGCCCACTAAAACGGCAAACAGCTCTTTTTCTATCTGTGCCCAATTTCTCCGAGTACTGGTAAGGGTTCTGGACACATACTCGACTGGTTTGTCATTCTGCATGAGGCAGGCCCCCATTGCAGACCCGGATGCATCCACCGACAAAACAACAGGAGCTCCCACGTTGAAATGAGCAAGCACCGGAGCTTGGGTGATGAGCGTCTTCATTTTCTCAAAGCACATTTGGTGGTTTGCATCCCAGTGCCAGGGTATATTCTTCTTTAGCAGACTATGAAGGATTGCTGTTTCCACGGAGAAATTTGGGATGTAGCCCGACAAATATGTTATCACTCCAATAAATTGCTGGAGGGATTTTTTATCTTTTGGAGCGGGCATTTCAGCTATTGCCATAGTTCGTGAGGAATCAACTGAAATACCTTCTTTAGAGAAAACATGGCCCATGTACTTGACCTTTGAGAGCCCAAACCTGCATTTTGACTCATTGAATTTAAGATTTACTTGTCATGCCCTGTCAAGCACTGCTTTTAGCCTTTTATCATGCTCATTTTTGTCTCTTCCATGCACCAGAAGATCATCCAGGTAAATGCAAACTAAGCCTCTGCAAGTAATTGAGCGCAAATTAAAGCAGGTCTTGCATATTCTACACAAGACACGCCCTGCACTGTCCATCAGCAAGCAATTGCCCTCCAGAAGTAACGAGTAAACTATGAATAGGTTAAAAATTGTTCAACTCCTTCAGCACAACACAAATAAGAGTTCCCTGGTTATGGGTGAGTTGCTACAAAGTGCAATAAAAAACCGTTGCAGCGTTCTTGCTGCACAGAAACATTACATAAATTCGAAAACCCACAACTCACACTCTGAACTGCCTTTATATAGGAGAAGAAGGCCTTCCACCACGCTATCAAACGAGCCGAAAGACAAGGCTGGCCAACTTTTGTGTAAGCAAAGAGCTCTTAGAACCACTAGGGCAAGCATCACACGTCCTCCAAAGGAAATGCGAATGTAGAGAAAGTATTAGAAGCGTTACAGTGACTCAGGGTGGGCCTGTAGCGTTAGTGGTTCCCTGGAAACCCTCCTTTCAAAGGCAGACACAGTAGTTCTAAATACCGAGCCCAGAGGGTGGCAAGAGGACTAATTATGGACCCTCCAAATGAGCGAGACATCCCATTGTGGACAACAGGTGACCTTGCCTGGGCCCTTGCGACCTTAACGCCCAACAAACCTCCAGGGTGAGATAAGATTGCAAGCAATATGCCAAGGAAGGCTGACAATCTCCAGCGGCCTCCTTAATTTATTTAATGACTGTCTGCGGGATGGACAGTTCCCCACTCAGTGGATGTCTGTGCATGTTGTTGCCCTTCAAAAGGAAGGCAGCCGCATTCATTCAGACCCATGATCATAGAGACTGCTCAGCCTTCTTTCTATATTAGCCAGTTTTGAATTTACACTTGCATTCTAGCAGCCAACATTTAAACTACTTTAGTTCACTCGACATCCGACAAAGTGCATTTGATTTGAGTGAGATCTCGATCCTGAGACGCTGTATTGAGTCAGTTTGGGGATATATATTAGCAGGATGTCATAATCAGCAAGGAGCTGGCAAGTACTTTAGATCACTCAAGATTCTGAGGGCTTGTCTGAATTGGAAATTGGCAAACGTATGACCGGGTGTCTCACAATAATCAATCCTTCCTTCCAAATAATATCCGTATATTAAGGTTCTGCCAATATAAGTTGAATAGCCCTCAGTATAAGGATAGAGCGAAAGAGCAAAATGATGCAGAAGGCGTCCAGAGAAGAAATAGAACGATTGTATCATCATGCGTTGCAATGGCAAGATTCCTAACCTCTCAATCACGACTCCCCCGCTCTCGAAGTCCTTCGGCCAAGTTCGTCTTCTACTTTGGAGTTGAATCGACACAGCTCTCAAAAGAACGTCTCTGCCCAGTAGGAGCGGCGCTGTGTTCCAGGTCACCGCTTAATCCAATTGTGCCCGTAACAGTAAAAACTACTTTAGTTTCCTCAACATCCGATAGATCGTACGAAAATGGTGAACTCAGACATTTTCAGATCAAAGTTCCAAAACTGATAAAATCAGTTTCTGAGTGTGGCTGTTAACATTTGGTGAATCGACTGTGCAACTCATTTTTCTGTTTCTTAAAATTGGTGTAGATCGCATTGTACATGCGAATTTGAGGCAATCACACTCTCGTACACTGTTTATCAACGATCTCAACTCCTCAAAATCAATTGTGTTGTTCGTTAGCGTCCAACGTCTCCATCTCACTTTTTTTTTAAATGAAAAACATGACAATGTGCAATCCTTTAGAAGCATGTTGATCATCTCTGGGAGAGGGAGACATCCCACACCCAGTCCACACACCGAAATTGGGTTATTTCGATTTAGCAGGCTACAAAACGTGAAGATACGGAGAAAACTAATTTTATTACATGATTGAAATAATTTCCTCATCCTTTGCAGTTCCAATTTCAGATCCTATGAACGTATCAGTTCTAAGCACCATGTCTTGATTTGTTCCCACGAAACACAGATCATCCTTCAGATCAGCACCTGCAACCTCCTCTACCTGCAAGGGGGGCCTACCAATCACTCTAAGGTGTGTTATAACCACAACTAGTCCTTTCCACGTGCACAGACACAAAGTAAGACTATGAGTAGATTAGTTAGAATAAATGGGGTTTTAAAACACAGCCGCTCTCAAATTGTGAATGGCTGTCTGGTTCAGTTGGTTTCCAACGTTAGTCCTCCAAAAATATCTCAGTAAAAATTGGGAGAATGGAGATGTAAGCTAGTGGAGCAAAACGAGGATTTTTTTTCTACTTTTTGAAAAAATTGCTCTAATGTTTCTCGTCATACTCACAGATTATCTTCAACTGGCTAATACCTACATATTGTTACCCACGCATGTTCCTCTGACAATTCCCCTGCCAGATATTTTAATTATACGTGTAAATCTAATGTTACGAAACTCCTCTGAAAAGGCTGGACCAGTTATTATGAAATTTTGCGCATATATTCAGTAAGTCATCAACTATTTCTCAGACTGCTAAGGGCATTTTCACTAAAAAGCACTAATCGTGATACATCTGATCAAAACTAAATAAGTAAATTATGGCTAACCCATTTCGTTCCCACCACACTAATCCGGATAACAGTAGAATGCAGTTAGATAGCCGTGATTTGAAGCCACATCGAGAAGGCGGTGGACTAATGAGTTTAAAGTAAAGTAATTGGGCATCTGTTCATCATCCCATCACGTAAACAAGTTTTGTGTAAACATAACTGCACATCCCACAGATTCCCAACCCGTAACAGTCCAGATTTAACCAAATTAAAATTTCTAATAATCATCAGAAGCCAAAGTGGCCGCATTAACCTCTACCAAAGCTGAAATTGTTGAAGAGCATGAAGTGTAAATGTATGTAGTTTATCTGCAAGAGTCGCAAGAAAGAGTCAAATGAGTCCAGGAGAATGCGTAGGTTGAATATGAAAAATCCAAAAGTGATAAAAGGACATGGGAGCCAAGCAAGAAAAAATAAAAACTGTAATTGTGAGGTCACAACTATTACGTGCTCGAGCTCACAGGAAAGGAAAATGATTATGTTTATCGGAACACTCTCTTATCGGCCTGGGGTGTAGGGTGAGAAGGCAATAACCGTATGTATTAGATTATCATTATAGTCGAAAAGCAACTGCAATAATTGCGCCCGTGTAGACAGCGTTCAAAGAAGTGCGTAAATTATTCACAATAATAATGGAGATAGTAGTAGAAAAGAATAATCGACGAAGAACAGACACGAGGAATGATAAGGAAGGATAAGAGCCAACTGTAGCTAACCGCCCTATTTTTGTGGTCAACGCTTTATCAGGGCTAAAGCTTAACAAAAGCTGGTGAAACACGTTGGTAAAAAAGTGGTCCTTACATGTATAACTAACATATCTGGAGCGTAGCAACACAACTTTTCTCAACCTCGTTAAATCGGCGGTGTGTGCTGTATATTTGGCAATGTGAAGCAGTTGGGGAGTATTAACCGAGTCTAAACCGGATTTACACAATTGATGAAAATGGCCCTGGGTGATAAGGGAGGTGGGGCCAGACGTGTCCTTTTTATTTCTTGAATACAATTTTTGAATTTATTTGTTTATGATTCGGGCTCAACAAAAAAAAAAACACTCACAAACCAAAATATTCACTCTTCTACCGTCAACTACTGTTTTTTAATAGCGATATTAGTACTGTGCTGGGAATGAACCAAACTCTCCCATTCAGTGGAGGCTCGTCCGGGGCATTTGTGCTGACTGAGCATCTCAAATGCCCTGATTCGCTCGAAATTTCCCTGTCGTCAGTTGAGGAGTCGCCACTCCCAGGCGTTCGCTTTCACCAAGTTCCCTGTATGTGGTGGTAAAACTTCCTTGAATGTAATTGCGAAAAAAAACTCTGTTCCAATTGCATTCGGTTGATATCGTACTTACACCCCTCCTTACTTCGTGCGATATCGTTACGTAAACATTACAATGGTGCCCAACGTGGGGCACGAACCTTCAACCCTGAAACTGTGAGTCTCATGCTCTACCGACCGAACTAGCCTAATAATTGTCCACCCTTGGTGGTCAATAACTGACCAGTTACTTCTCGATTAGTTATTTCCACCAGTGTTGTTCTGAATACTGTAGGAATGGCAGTTATTGCTACTCACAATGTCCATTACTGTCTGAGGAACATGTTCTCGAGTGAGTATACCATTCAGTTTGTTTCTGTTGGCTAAAAACTCCATTGCATTGAGATAATGACAACGTATGTGTTTTATTCATTCTGCCCCCCTTCAAAATTCGGCACGTAACGTATCCAGGCATGGAGATGCCAAATCTGTAATGTCCCTCTGCCACCATTCAGGCCCTATTTTACCTTTAGAGCAAACTAAAAAATCTCTGCTTACGCAAAACATTCTATTTAGAATCAATTTGGGCTTGCTCGACTACTTGGCAACTGATCGCACGAAACCCATAGTTGTTATGGGTGAAACACGGTTTAAAAACGTTTTATTGCAAGTTCGTCGTCTTTGGTATCGTTTCCTGGGTATTTTTCGATGCGTAATCGAATAGCACGGGTCTCAGAGATGTAGAACTGCGTTGCAACAAACATAGGTAAATGAACCCGCGGGAAAGTACAGCGAAAGATATAGTTTCTCTCTCTGCCTCCCGTCTCATTCTAACCAATCGTCTGTTCAACTCATCAAGTTATGCCAATTGTCTAGTGTTGCCTTGAAAATATCAATTTCCGTTGTCCCATTATAGTCTGATCATGTTTCATACCATTTACTAGTATTTTTAGATGCTCAATCGAATGCAATGGGTTCTGGAAGTGTGACACTGCGTCAAGCCTTGCAATTGTGTTGTGGAAGAAAATAAAAAACTGTTGTGAAATAAATGGCAGTTTTTTTTTATTGCCCTAATTTGAAATTTATTAGTTAAGATAATAAAAGTACAATGATTCATAAAATTGATGTTTGGTGTCATTCTGAATAATAACCCTATGTTTTCGGTCACGAAAAATTTTTTACAACCTCCCCTCAAAATTTGATACTTTACGTTTCAAGACATGGGGATTCCAAATCTGCAATGTCCGTCCACTGTCCGGGTTTTATGCCTTTAACACTTTCCCTGCTACGCGCGGTATCACCGCGCTTTCGTGTTCTTCCCCATGACTAGAGTGGTGAAACCGCTCTCGAACGCTGCGAAAACCCCGTACAATCCATGCCCGTATTGAGACGGTACTAGTTCCATAAGCCCTTTTCAATACAGGTAGTAGTGGGAATGACCCTTGTAAATGAGCGGGGAGTACCCGCCGAGGAGTTCAGGTACCGACGGTTTCCTATTTTCAGTCTGACGAAAGCCTCAACGGAGCGCGTTTCACCTGCGTTTTCGGCAATTTTTTTGCGGATTTTACTTTACCATTCTTTTTTACTGTTACTAATGAGCATATATTTATGGAATTTATTGAGAGGAGGATTGAAAACAAGTATGTGGATGTCTAAACCCATCTCACTTGTCTACTGGCCTACTTTTTGTGCTTTCCCCTTAGATGTTATATACGTATGTATGTTTCAATTCTTCGCCCATCATGCTATTTATCTATGATGTTTTCCAGATTAAACATGGTTAAAATTCGTGGGGGTCTCAAAAGACCCCGTAATTAGGATGAAGAGCCTCAACCCTCCACAAGTTCCTCGACTGCTCCCTCCCAAAAGTTTAGTAATATATTATATTATAACTTTTGAATAAGTATTATATGAAAGCATGTATATGAATGGTTTGTGACAATAAATTTATTATTATTCTTTTGTGATATGGATGTATTTTTCTGTAATATGTATTTCTAGTAGGTACCTGCTGACCTCCCAACCTACTTATTCGTAGGTATAATCGTAAAATTTATTTACGCATTTATTGGACCCAAGTCTTTTAAACGTAAAGATCTGTAGAAAGCTCTATGTATACAGCCAATTACGTCACGAAACTTTGTACTTCACTTTGCTCGACTAAATGCAAAAACATTTCTCAACCAGTGGCACGGCAATATTTAGAAACTCAACAAAAAGAATTCGTTTCGAGGACGTTAGGATTTTCTCCGATCTCAAAACTCAACTCTTTTATTTTCTCGCGACGCCGCTCATCGCCTCAAAACAGCTGATGACACAAAAACAGATGATATTAAATGTAATAATTGGCCTAGTTGGCGACACCCCGTCCCCCTCCCATCCCCCTCCCCCTCAAAATTAGATACTTTACGTTTCACGACATGGGGATTCCAAATCTACAATGTCTGTCTGCTGTCCGGGTCATTTTGTGCCTTTAATGTGGTCAAACAAATCTGTTCCCTTTTTGTATCTAGTTGTGCCCACCTGCTCGGCAATCCGATCAGATGAAGCCCATGGACCATTTTGTTATGGACAAAAAATGGTTAAAAAAATTAACAAAACGCAGTACAATCACAAATGAGCCGTGTTTCGTATCGTTTTCAAGGTACTTTTACATCCTGGGTAGAATGGAATGAGTATCAGACGTGTACAACTGCCTATAGGGAAATTACAGTAATTATTAGAGTCAGCTAATTGAAAGAACTCGCGGGAACTACAGCGGAAGTCAACGTTTCGTCGTTAGTACTCCCTACCTTCTTCCTGCCTCATCAAAACCACCCACCCGCTTGCCTCGCAACATTGTGCCAATTGCCGAGGGTTCGCTGGAAGTCCCCGTCCCAATTTCCCCTACTCTTTTTGCCCGACGGGGTGGAGGAAGGTTAGGGCCACTTCCTCCGCACACCCCTACATCGGATCATAAATGCCTACAGACGTTTACGGGCGCCAGGGGAATATTTAGTTTCTGTAGTTCCACTGTAGTCAGGTCATGTTTCGTATGGTTTACTGGTATTTTTCGATGCTGAATCGAATGGAATGGGTCTCGGAGCAGTAATACTAGATCAAGCTGTTCATGAGAATAATAAGCCATTGTGTAATAATTTGCAGGGTTTTTAATTTCCGTAGGCCGCAATTTCTTTCAGTCATATACTACAACACTGCACACTTACAATAGTCTGCCATCTTCATAGTCTGTCTTCTGTCTGTCCTGCCCTTATTTTATTACAGGGATTCCTTTTTTATTTCCGTTATTTTGTCATTTCACCCACCCAATGTTAAATATGGTGTCAGAAGTAAAATATTGTTTTTTTGATAGCTGTCTTACTCCGTCATTGAAAAAATTGAATAACGCGTGAGCTTCATGCCTGATTCAGCAGTTGGAATCGAGTCTGAGCTCACAAAGCAATCTGATTCAGTTTAGTATTTCGCCAATTACTAAGGCGAGAGACTCAATTTACTGTCAAGATGTCAAGTTCTACTACCAACCTACCACCCAATGTGGGTCCGTTGGAGATGAATGGACAGTCAACCAATTTGGCACTGAAACTGACTGGTCAAACTGGATCGCTCAGTTCAAATTATACATTGCGGCAAGATTGGAGGAATAGTCAACTAGAAGAAAAGTAGCATTTTTACTGTCACTTATTGTTCCACAACGGATGATTATATTCCATTCATTTAATCATAATTCTTGAAAAGTGTCTGCCATCTTCTTCGTCTGTCTTATTTTGTTATTGTGTTTCTTTTTCATTTTCGTCCTTTTGCCATTTAACCCACACCCCAAAACAAAAATAAGTTAGTTAATTTTCGTAAGTCTGCCAAAACATTTACGAGAAATGATTTGTATGTGAAAACAACGTTGGCTGTGTCAGCTAGTGCATACATGTAGCTCACTCTTATACTTGCACGTAGATTACAAAAAAATCGTATTAGTTAGAGGATTTGCGAACACTTTTCGAGTTGCACACAACGTTTTCTGAGTGTATCGCAATACTTTCGTTTTGTGAATAAAAATTATCTAAGGACAAATTAATTCTTTCTCGATGTTTCAAGTTTAAATTTGTTCAGTAGGTCGTGAGTGGCGGTCGGTGAGAAGCCGACAAGAGACGAAAGTAGCCGAAGGTGGAACGTTATCGATAGCCGGGGCACCTGATAACAACCCGCGATCAAAGTTGTCAAACGGGCGGAACTAGTTTTGCGTCTCTTCGGTTCTCCCGTTGCCGTCTTTTTCCTACCAGTTTCATCTCCGCCGCCGCCTAATTATGTCGCTCATTGGGAAGGTGAGTTAATTTGGAAATAATAAACTCGTTTTCAGAGGCAAATTGGAAGTTTCGCTGGCCGTCGGTGGCTTGAGCTGTTGTCAAAATTGTCGCTACCGGCAAAATTGAATCCCGTTGTTTAGTAATCGAATTTTTCGTTAAAATTGAGTAGCTCGCAGTTGACCTTAACGTTCGGATTTTCATTGCGTAACGAACGTGTTGTCCCGACCGGTTGTTAATCGCCGGAGCATCGGAATCTCGCTCAAAACAACCCAAGTCGTCAGAATACTCAGTTCACTACTGAGGGAATTGCCGGTGTTTGTTACTTTCGTTAATCGGCTAAGTAGAAAAGAGAGTTATGTAATCAGCTGAACAATTTCCATTGAATATTCTTCTAATATTTACATTTTAGAGCCTGCTGGGCCCCCAAAAGAAACCGTTTGGGGAATTGGTGTGTGCCTGTATCAGCTGAACGATTCCCCTTCCTTCATTTGCCTGAATTCCCTGTTCTTCAATATTATATCAATATTATGTTTGCCCGAAGGGAAACTGAGTTTAAAAAAAAAAAAACTTTAAAAATTTATTACGGAAGAACGTGGTTTACAAAGGGTACAACGTTGGAGACGGCGAACACAAAAGTGAAGTTTCTCAAGTGCTGTAAGTCTAAGGACACCTCGTAGGGAGGTGGATACTGCTGAGCTAGTCTTTTAATCCCGAGAGAGAATCTTCGGGTTAAAAGTTACACACTACGCAAATATCTTCTCGTAACTTACATAAATCCCCTTGATTGTTTTCATGAGTGCATCCATAAAGACGATAATAGGTTTACGGAAACAAACAAATCGACGGCTCTCCCTCATCCCACCACTTCTCTGGATCCGCTAGTGGATGATCGTTTTCACATTTTAATTAATATGCGCACAGTTTGAGTGAGTGAAGAGACGTTGGCGAGTGCGAGGACAAGCAGGATAGCGACTCTGACGCTTTGCCCTTGTTTGCGTTCAACGTCTTCCCTATGAAGGGGGGGGGGGACTAATTTCTTCTCAAAAGTCTCAGAGATGAAGGATGTGATTATTAATGAAAATGCAGATTGCTGCATTTTCAAGCTCCTCCTATAGTAAATGTGCAATTTATGCGAAATTGCATACTTAAACCTGGAGCGAATTATACCTGCTATCCAAGCGTGAGAGAATAGTTTCTCAATGCTGGAGTTGAGGGGGGGGGGATAATGAAAAAGCACCTCACAGAGCTAATTCTTCCTAATTTTTCCGTGTATAAAATGTAAAGGTGAGCTGTCAGGAGGAGGTTTTTTGTCCTTCGATAGTAGCAACAAAAAACCATATTTCTACGTCTATTCATTAAATTCAAGTGGGTCTATAATTTCTTATAATTTTAATCACTTAGTTTTTATAAAAACGATTCATTTCGTATTTTTTCGAAGAAAGTTCATTCGTTTCATTTGCATTTTTGCATTCTTCTATTCATTCTTGGTCTGTCTTTGCTAGGGAACGAGTTTCAAATTACAGGATTTCGTAGTAAGAATCAGAGCCAGAGGCCTTCCAAACTCCTGAGTTGAGTGAAACATTCGTGGCATGAGAAGAGGGCGGTTTCTAGTCACAGATTAGAGCCATAGCCGAGACACGAGTTGAGTTGGGGTGCTGTGATAATTCCCCCCCACCCTCCCACCATAATTGCTGTACTTGAACTACCTTGGTGTAGCTTTTCAGATGTACCTACATTCAATGGACACTGCCTTAACCAGCTCCAATTCTTTGCTGTATAGAATGATTAAACACATAGGATTTTCTCGTGCCGAAAATGGGCGGCTAGTAACACACAATTGACCTGCTCTCTCTGTAGGGGCTGATTCCCAATATCCTGGAGAAAATTAAGCGCTTGAAATGCGCTCTGTGTAGAGTAGCGAGTGCTAACTGAAGACATTGTGTCAAACAGCCTTTGTCAGTTCTTCACACAGTTCTCTAACTAGTGTCAGCGTGTGTTATTTCTCATCTATTGAGTTAGTGTGGGCTCCACCTACAGGGCTAGTTGAGGTTATCATATGGGATGACTACAGCCCTAATTATCTACTGAGTGTGTTCCTGTATGAGTACCTGCTTTTGAACCATTATTCATTCTGATTAATAAACTCATATTTTCAGTCAGGAAAACTTTTTACAACCTCCTCTCATTTTGAAACTGTACGTTTCAAGGCATGGGGATTCCAAATCTCCAGTCCATCCATCGTTCAGGCCCTATTTTGCTCTTAATAGGGTCTGAAAAAGCCTATCATTTGCCTAACAATTCCGTTTGGGACCTACTTGTGCCCGCTTACTTGACAATTCAATCAGACCAAGCCCACGGCTGTTATGGGCTAAAAGTGGTTAAACAATTAGCCAAAAAGGTTGTGTAGGGCTGCATTTGGATGGAAAACAGTGAAATCACAGTACATATTCACTGGCGACGGAACTCGCGGGATAGTATAGCAGAAGATGTCATTTCTCCCTAGCCCTCACTCATTTCCCACACTGTTTCCCCCTCACTACAGCTACCAGTCAGTTCGACTCATCACATAGTGCCAATTGCTTAGTGTTGCCTAGAAACTATCAAATTGCTTTGTCCCGTTATAGTCAGGTCACGTTGTTTACTATTATATTATGGTGCTGAATTTAATGGGGTAGGCCTTGGAGGTTTGAGTCTATGTTAAGCTGTGCCATTAATAATTTGCAGCGTTTTTATGTTTAACCTTCTGTGTATTTGGACGAAGCAGTTTTCTGTTTTCAGCCTCTACTTTATTCTTACTGGAGGAGCTCATGTTCATGGAGGGTGCGTATTGGTAAGTGAATCTACTCACTTTCTAAATTACACTATTTCATGTTGAAATATTCTTTAAGGTTTGGAAACGAAAAAGAAGGAAAGTTACAGATTCCCAATTTGGGAGGGGGGGGGGTCCCTTGTGTTAAATTAGATCACTGCTGCGTTATGTAGGCTTAGTGCAACCGAAAGTTTAGATTTGGACTCTTAGTGATGGCTATAGATCCAAATTCCCCAATGAATGCTCCACTTACCTTTCAGCCAAATGCTACATCTAAACTAGGTCTCATCCAATAGTTGCTATGGATAATCTTTCCCCACTCTCCTGTTATATGGGAATATCTTGGAATACCATTAGTCTCACTGGGGCCACGGCGATACACAGGAGATTACTTTCATTTGTAGCCTGACTAATGTAAAATGCTGACAGAGGCCAGATTATCAAGCATTAACAGTGTGGTACTGCTCATCACTGTAAGTGTTTGGTTCAGGAAAGCTTAGGTCATGTATAGAAGGATGTCAGTGGTTGCTATGTCTGACAGGTAGGTCTCCAAATATATCAAAAGCAGCGTGTGAATATGTCAAAAGGTGCTGTCTTCTCGGGCCTTCAAAGTTGGCCTTTTAGCGCTCTTGATTTGGAAAAATAATGGCCTGTTTTGTTGCAGCTTTAAATTTGAAGGAAATCCCGTATGATATCAAACCTGTCAGTTTGATCAAATCTGGTGGCGAACAGCATTCAAATGAATTCAGGGAAGTAAATCCGATGGAACATGTACCAGCCTTACAAATTGATGGACACACACTTATTGAATCGGTATGTTTATGCTGTTTTTTTTTTGTTGGTTTTATGTATTGTCTAGGTAATGTGAGGCAGTCTAAGTAGTGAATAGTTCTTATGATGTACAGTTTCAAAGCAGTATAAATTTAATACAGTTGAGAATGACGCTTTCAACCTTGCATTTGAATCTTAGTTGACTGAGATGTAAGTCAGAATATATCAAAACACATTCTCCTCAAGGAACAATGTGATTATACTTCCTACGAGTCAACCAGTTTCGATTCCACTAGTCGATGTATTGGTGTTTATTTAGTGAACAAAGGGACAACTATTATAACACTTGGCAGCCCTCGAATAAGGGCTAAAATTATTGTGGAGTTGAGGGAAGTAATTGACTATATCTTAGAAAATATTTTTCTTATTTATCCAACTGAGAGGGTACAAAAAAGTGGCCCCAAATTAACTCCAATCGTATTACTAACTCCACAATCTGAAGTGTAGAGCAGTTCAATTGTATGATGCTTCGTTAGAAAACTAAGTATGTATTATTTGTTTCAGCTTAGTATCTTGCATTACCTAGAAGAAACAAGGCCTCAGCGTGCGTTAATGCCACAAGATGTTTACAAACGCGCCAAAGTTCGTTCCTTTTTTTTTCAATTCTACTGTGAAAGATGTGTTTTTTGATATTTGTTGCAAAATTATACTAATTTGACACATGACGTTTTAGTGCATATTCAGCTTCTTTCTAAATGTGTGAAGCACTGCTGTTTGCATATTATTATACCTGTTGTCCAGTGTACTACCAGATGTAGTGCAAAATCATTTTGGTTAACAATTCCAAAATTGTTTTGTGTTTTCATCAAAAATATTTGCCATAACTAAACATTTGTGTCGCAGGTCACGATTTCATTCGTATTGTGACTATAGATAGGAGAAAGAGTTGTAGTGTGTTGTGGGAAAGAGGTTGACATATTTATCGAAAATCTAATTTTTCACGCTGAATTTAATATATAACAAAAAATTAATTGTCGCGCTCAAACATGAAAAAATAAATAAAAGGAACCACGGGTAATACAAATCTGAAAAAAGAGAAAATAAATCATTACTTGTAATGAAGTTGTTGCCTGCTGTAAACCTATTAGTAAAGTGCGACAGTTATAAATACTCCTCCTTGCACAATAAGCCACTGGCTATAGTCTTCCAGGTATAGCGCTAGCAGATTTTTACACCAATGAAAAGGCGACGCTGTTGAATCATGTGTTCTTCCCAGTGACATTCGGGAGACTGAGACCTTAATAGAAAGGGCAAATGCTTGCGCCAGGTAGGGTTTGCCCTCCAGGCAAATATATCCAGCTTAGAAATGGTCTGCATGAAAAAATACAGGGACACAGCAGCTATCACAAGTCAGGTTGGATGGCGATGCAGGATTGGAGTGGCAGTAATGGAGCATAGAGCGAGCAATGACAATCTGTAGACGTCTCACACATTTAGAAGTAATAAAAGGAAACGCTTCTGAATGAATTCTTTAGAATGAACGCTTTATTATAAATGGAATAAAATAAAAATACAAATAGTGTAGCTGCCTCAACATAGTCCATGGGGTATCTATTGCATCCAGCGTTTTGTAGATGTCTTGGTTTAATAGCCTTTGTGGACTCAGCTGATACCTAATGATTTATAATTTATATTATAGAGGTTTTTGTAGATGATTTCCAAGGTTGAATACTAAAGTGGTCGTGGAATTTCTCGAATTTTTGCCACCCTGAGTTTGAAATCTAAATGCTAGTGGTCAAGATACAGAAAGAATTGGAAAGTGATCTTGAAATCTAAAAAGTGGATTTTATCACAACATGTGTTTTTCAATAATCATCCAATTTATTACTTTTAAAGAATATTCACAGTTTTCTCAAAACCGCCTACTTGCTTCGTTCGGCACATGTTCATAACTATTACATTTTCTAGCCTGCAAGTTTCACTATTACGGTGGCTGTGATTGCAGGTAAGGGAAATTTGTGACGTCATTGCTTCTGGAATTCAACCGCTTCAAAATTTAGTGGTTCTCATTTATGTTGGTGAAGAAAAGAAAAAAGAGTGGGCTCAGCATTGGATAACTCGTGGTCTCAGAGGTACATACATTATATCTTTGGGCAAATTTATGTTTACATGCCTCGTTAAACATAGCATTTTCCATCCAGGATGCCACTTTTTAACAACTCATCATACCTAGTGCACAAACAGGCAGAACTTGAGTGCATTCAGTAAATACAGAATGTAAAAAATAAAATCTTCAGAAGTTGCTAACAAATTGCATATTAATTAAAACATGATTATTTGTTACGCACTGTTTCCTAACGTTCTGACCTTGACAATTTTCAGCCGTTGAAAAGTTGTTGTCATCAACAGCTGGAAAATACTGCGTCGGGGATGAAATATCTTTGGCCGATTGTTGTCTCATTCCCCAAGTCTTCAACGCTAGAAGGTAATAAATCACTCATTTGAATTACTCTGATTGGCAAGAGGTCCCACCTTAAGCCATCCATTCAAAGTCTGATCTGTGGCTCCTAAGAATCTGACATCGGATCGTGAGTTGGACGCTATCAGATCCTATGTGTCTCGTTGGACGATCTGGTTATTCTTACAACATAGAGCTCTCCTTTGACATCTGACTGCATAGGTCCATTGGTGGAGCGGTAGGACTGACTAAGGCTCCTACAGGTTGATAGTTTCAGCTTCCGTGAATAAGTGCTGAAACAAGTGTTAGGTTTGTGTCAGTAATTTTTACAATATGCGTTTTTTTCCCACTCTTCAGGTTTATTGTTAGGCCAATAGCATCGAAGCACCATGGACAACATTAGTTTGAGTGAATTCATTGAAGTTCTTCTTTATCCTGTAAGTGCCGATATTTATCAAGTCCTGTCCATCCTGTGCAAAATAAGGAAGCTTGAGAAGCTGCTCAAAAGCTTCTTTTAGAGGTATACAAAAAACATTCTTATACAACGCATCGTACAACTTTCCTTGGCCCTACAACATTGAGCTATTTTCATCGCTTTAGATATTAATCCAATATATTTGTCACTCAGTTCATTTGAACTAGGTAACACATGCTTTCACATTTTAAGTGGAAAGTAGTAGCGCTAGAAGTCTCGGAAATTATTGTGTTTCTCCTGCTAGTGAAAACATTGATGAGTAATCAGTGAATAGATGATTCATGAGCCTGTCAGTACGATTTATTTGGTAAGGTTAATGTTTACTGTTTAGGAGTTACATGGTAAAAACTGTGAGCAACAGTGTCGTGATAAATGTAGTTAGATATAAGTTGATTATGCTTGTGCCCTGGTTTTATAGTCTCTTATATAGATGCATCCACAGACCATGATGTCAAATGTTATTTATTTTTCAGACTCAGTAGTCTTTGAAACAAAGATTTGAAGAAACCCCAAAAACAAATTTTCAGCCGGCTACTTAATTTTCAGTTTCACTATGCAGGGCTAAAGAATATTATACGCCAGTACTGCAACTCTACTTACAGTTAGAAAGTAACTAATTTTTTTCTTTTGTCCGAAATAGAAAACTCAATACAAATACAGCAAATACGAGGGACATCCCAAAAGTAAGTTCCGATCATTTGTAAATCCGTGGGAAAATGCCGTAGGGAAAAAATTCCAACGGAGATACTTCGTGTTACATCTGGTGGCAACACTGAATTTTTCTTATGTTGCTATCACTTGTTGCGGCTTATCAGCACCAGTGTAAACATGGCTGCTACATTGAAAAACCCGTAAAATTGTGAAATCCATTCGGTGATCCGTTTTTTAGTTTTTGAGAATGTTTCTGTGCCCGAAATTCACCGCAGACTCTCTTCAGCGTATGGAGAAGGGGTCATGAGCATCGAAATGGTCCGTAAGTGGAAGAGAAGTTTCCTGGAAGGGCGGGGAAGTGTGCACGATGAACAGCGAAGTGGTCGCCCTTCCACTTCTCGTGGAGAGGACGTAGTTTCTGCAGTTCGCAAGCTTTTGACCTTGCACCGAGTGACTTTTTCCTTTTCCCCCTCCTCAAAGTCCACCTTGGTGGAAGAAAGTTCCGTACGAACGCCGAACTCAAAGCCGCGGTCTCGGAATTCTTCAAACAAAATGACGCAGAATGGTACGACAAGGGGTTAAAAATGCATCGATCGGAATGGCGACTACATCGAAAAATAAAGTAGATCCGTACCTTTAAGAATTTTTTTTTTTTTTTTTCAAATTGATTGAGTTTTCGATTTTTCCCAGCACTTCGGAACTTACTTTTGGGACGTCCCTCGTAGTTCACAATTGGTATTCTTTGCATTGCAGCTACGCTATTTCTTGAACACAAACTCATAGTACGTAAGCGCATGAATATCACCACAAGGCTGAATTGAATTCATAAATACCACTGAAAACTTTGTAGTAGAATTTGTCAAACCTCTTGTAGGAGCGTGAGTGGAGAAGAGTATTCAACCTACAGATCGAGCCCTACTACCCACAAGTAGGAGTTTTATAACCAAAGAGCGCAGTATTTCTTCATATCAGGTCTGTTTCCTTCTAAAAATGACTATTACTGAACCCTCTTGGAAGAGTTATGTCGGTCGAACCTCTTGAAATCATGCGGCTGCAAATGTTGGCAGGATATCACATTTTTGAAAATTCATTAAGGCCTTAGTCAGACTCACTATATTCTTGTTATTCTTTGGAGATTCTAATTCTGCCGTTGATCACCTCATGCCACTACAACTAACGAACTAGTGGAGTTGAAGCATAGTAAGTCCCTCAAAATTTAAAAAATTTCACTGGTGTCAACCCTTCTTATTTGCTCCTATAGAAATGTTGTCAATTATTGGTGTTGGTATACTCTTGCTATTTAGACTATGTGTCAATCTTCAACGCTTTTTATATAAATCTAAGATGAGATCTGTTTAAAAAACTGGGTTCAAAATTGTCTTAAATTAAAAGTTTCCAGATGAATATGAAACCCACCGCTGCCACCAATGTTAAGAATAGCAGGAGCACATTTGGTGGCAAGAAGTACTCTCTCAAATTGCGTCTTTAGTGGCATATGAGCTAAAAAACTTCCTCACTTGCGGATTGGGTTTGCCGCTGTCCATTCTTAGCTCAAAGCTAACACTTCGCCATGGGGAAATCGTACAGATCATTGAAGGAGCTCCTTCAAGTAGCTGCCCCAAGCAGGTCTTGGAAAGCTGCTACACAAGAATGAATGTTTTTTTAATTTTTGATATCGGAAGGACAGCAACACACAAACTTTATAAAGTTGGCTGTACGTAAACCCAAATGATTAGGAAAGCATCATCCACTGTCGATGATCCCAACACTTCCCTCCTTCTTCTGACAGAGTTACTGCACGTCATTCTGATAAGAGGCCAATTTATCGGCATGAACGATTCTTCTCCTGGTGGTTCGAGTCGTAATACGGAAGATGACGTCCGAAATCTTTTTTAACACCAAACAAGGCCCTACCCATGGTGACTGCAGTTTCGGTGAGATTCCAACTCTCCGTTGGGGCCAATGATACCACACCCTGTCACCGATCTGGTAGCGTGGAACCTCTGTATGGACATCGTATCGGCGTTTGGTTCCTTCAAACGATTTGAGTAAATGTTGGCGCGCTGCCTCGTGCGATTCATCCAGCTGTTGTTGTAGGTTCTGACAATATTGTGTTACTGTAATGCAGCGCCCAGCATCTGGAGGAGTACCCGTTTGCAAGTGCATGGGAAGTGTAACTTCTCGTCCCAAAACCAGGCTAGCAGGAGAGAAACCAGTAGCAGAATGCTCTGATGCACGGTATGCTAACAGAACCCAAGGTAAATGCTCGTCCCAGTCATCTTGTCTTGAATTCACCAACTTTGCCAGCATATCAACTAGCGTTCGATTTAGTCTTTCAACTTGGCCGTTTGTATCGGCGCGTTTTGTTTATTGTTGCGGCTGTCTTGAGTCTGGGCCATCTCTAGGGACCCTCGCTCACCACCCGGGCACGCAGCGTCTTGTCCACCACAATCGCCAGCCGTAAAATCGGTCGTCGACGGCAGTCAGTAGCCCCCGTGTCGTCGTGAAACCGCCAACGCTCGTTCACCCGCTCTTTTGTTGTTCGAACTATCAACCTGTTCCTTATTCCCTTTTTGTTTATGGAATCTCCTTTCTTCCACCAGAGCCATTTTCGTTTGTTCCTTTATTTTGTTACGTGTTCTTGTTTCTCTCCTCAACATCAAACCCCATTTCCTGCTGGTAATCCTGTCGATAACCACGCCACTAACGAAGGACGTCCACCACCCCTCCCCGGCCGGGGTAAGTCCATGCAGCAGCAGAATTGGTGAGTGATCCCGTTTCCTAGCCTAATATACAGTCCACTTATCATACCATACACCGTTGCTTTGTGGGTGCATAGGCGTGCTTCTCGTTTTGTGAATGTTGAGCAGCTTGCACATTTCCTGGAAATCTGCCGACTCAAATGTTGTACCCTGATCAGAATGCAACTCTCGAGGCACACCAAAACGAGAGACTACTGTCTCCATCAGACCTTTAGCAACAGTTTCAGCCTGCAGATTTGGAACTGGAAATGCCTCAGGCCATTTCGTAAACGCATCAGCTACGACAACAATGTACTGGTTCCCTCGTTTTGTTTGATGCAAGCGCCCTACAACATCTATAAACAACCGCTCAAAGGGAACGCCAGTACGATAAGACTGCAAAGGAGCTTTCTTCGTAGACGTATGTGATTTGCCTCGCTTACCACAAGTCCCATTATTAATCAGATCTCATTTTCTGGAGGTATCGTTGTATGAATCACAATGTGTTGTGTCATTTAGCTTTCTTCACTACGAGAAAACTTGCCAACCCTACACATTATTTGTAATACTAGTGTACAGCAATAAAAAAGGTACCATTAAGATTAGATTTTTCAGTACTTTTGAACCACACATGCTCGCATAATATAGTAGTCATAGTTCAACACAGAATCCAAGCGCAAGAGTGAATAATTTCTGAGTATATGTGAGGTATCATACCTAGTTAATAAATTTACTGTATTTTCTATAGATTTCAGGTAGATCTAAGACCATACCCCATTATCTTGAGGGTTGATCGTGAACTTGAGAACCATCCGGCATTTCGCGCAGCTCACCCTTCCAGCCAGCCTGACTGTCCTCCTGAAGCGGCAAAATGAGTATGAGGTTAGTGAAATATTTGAAAACAAGTTTGGTTGGAGCACGTCAATTGAATTGGCTCTATCAATTTCTACCTTTAGATGATGGATGATTGACGTATAGTGCAACCTTAAACACCCATAAATAATCCCTGTGATTTTTACAACATATCAAGACCTCAGCTTGGAACATACATAGCATATACAATTTAGATCCGTCCCGGAGAAATTATGGATCATTTTCACATGAAAAGATGAGAGAAATTATCTTTGAAATCGTACTGATGATGGCCTAATCACTGAAACCGGTATACATTTTATTAAAATTAGTGCCATTTTATTTATACAGTGCAAATATATCTTGCAAACCTTTATGGGCACGCTGCGTAAGAATTCTTTCAATAATGGCAGAAGAAACCTACGACCCATGTGTTACAGCGTATTGAAGCTGCGGAAAATATAACTCAACTAAAAACAAAAATCATCTGGTTTCAATGAAAACTAAACCATAACTGCTGCCTATTGCCCTGTAATCAGTGGTTTCTCCTGGCTTGTTATCTTTGTTGCAACTGCAATTACGTTTTGATGCTGTGTCTAACAGTATTCATTGATTGCTGCATATTGGGCTTTTGTTAGAACTAATTGAAATTGATGAGGCACTCAAAATCATATTTCGTTCTAATGCACAAAAAGTTCATTTGGGGTTAAATAGAGCGGTTCTCAGAAGTGTAGGACTTAGCCTAGATGGACAACAATGAATTCACAGTACATAAAGTGAGGCAAATTCCACTATGAGGAGGAACTTTTGGAACAATATAGCGAAAGCCCCCCCCCCCCCGCCTAGGCTCATTTCCCACACAGCCTCCCATGTGTCAATTGTCGTTGTTCCATGTTTCCCATGTGTCAATTGTCATTGTTCCATGTTTCGTATCATCTACTAGTATTTTTCGAAGCCAAATCGTTCTGAATAGGTCTCAGAGGTATGATACTACGTCAAATAGTGCAAGATAACAATATACCATTGTATAATAATTAGCAGCATTATTAAATATAAATTTACATTCTTTCAGCTTGTAAAAGGGCCTACCCTACACCAGATGATGGCCCCATGAGCTTCCTCAATTGAATCTGCTTTTATGTTCGCAAGTGAAGTTGAAAGTACTCTGCATCCAGTGGTTTTCATTACTCTACGACCCCATGTGCAATATTTTTCATGATTTTCTTGTCAATTTTTTATTTTTTGTATGGAAGTAATTTAATTTCTACTTAATTAATGAGGGAGGATGCTCTAATGAATGTTTCCTTGTTTATTTTTTATTGTTACTGTATTGTTAACAAAAATACTGTGTAATTATTATGTACGTCCTCTAATGTGTACATTACATATTTTTATGGCTACCCATGTTTTACCAGTTATTATTAAGCCATATTGCAAAGTATAGTGTAAAATCTTCTTATAGCATTTATGTCTCAAAAAGTGACTGACTTCTTGTTGATTTTGGTGCAATCTTAGTGAAAAAATTAACCATTGGTTACTCATTAAATTGGATAGCATACTACAAATAAGAACTTTCAATTAATTATAACTGATTTATTGTTATGAGTCGAGCAAGTGCTCGACTTGGAACTTTAAAATGTGACATGAACGAAGAGTACCTGTGCAACTTTGTAATGTCAGGGATAAGTGTTTGTGTAATCTTTGTGTGTATACCTTATTGTTATAATGTCTGGTTATGTATTATTGTTGCCAGTTTTGAACTGTATGATTTGTGTATGTTATTGAGAAAAATTACAATTTTGTAAACTTGCGTGTAATTAATGACGATGTCCCTTTTGAAGCACACCTTAGTAATTATTTCAACATGTAAACATTACTGCTGTAATGCTAGAAAGTATGGGGACGTTTTAGTAATCAATAAAACCTCACAGTTTTTTTACTCTGTTAAATGACAATAATGTGTGCACATACTCTGTCAATTGCGCAATAATCCTACCAATTCTGCATTGGCAAGTATGAAATGATTGATTCAGGGACAATGTCCAAAAAGTGCTGTAAGTTAATTTCTGCTTTTAAGAGTTATAAGTATTCTGAGCTCAGACAAGCAGCAAACTGAATTTGTTCAGAATTTTCTGCAATGCTGGTGGAACATAGGGATTGGAGCCTCATCAGTTCTGTTCATGGCTCATTCTGTCGCTCTTGGTTTCCGTAGAATTTAATAATAAATTGTTACAGTACGAATGTTAATTGAAGATTTGAGGCTCAGATCAAATAAATACATGCTTGGCTCAATGAGGAGCAATAGAAAATTAGATAATTTCAACTGTTGGCAGAAAGCAATCATCTGGAATGATAACCTTCTGTTGCTGAGATTTCAATAATTAGGCAAATGTTTTTAGGTACTACCATGATACGTGTGTATTTGTGACTGTGATGATGCCGAACCAATCCCCATGTATGTGTGGGATGTAGACTACTTTTTTCGTGGATTTTTCTCGCCTGTAACAATTTATCTTTTATTCATGCTACTTATAGTGACACGCGGACCACCTTAAGTGATTGTATTTTGAATTAATAATTTGTGACGGTAAGCAGAAAATTCAGACTTTCGAATGAGAAGTTCAGTTGGCTCAAGGGCTTTGGGCAAATGATGATGCGAGAATACTACCAGGAAGTGACCACAATGACCCTAATCAGGAAGCTAGCTGCAATGAGAACACCCAACTCCATTTCTATCACAATAACACGTTTGCTGCGGCGGATTTTTACTTGAAATCAATATAGTAGTCAAGCTTATTTGATTTTTTAAATGGATGAATAGTTTTTCTGAAATCTCTTCCACACAGTCTCTCATATTCCAGGTCTGAGGCAAGTAGTAAGAAAGTAGAACTCTGTAACAACGTTTTTCAGCTTTTTTTCCACTGTACAGCTAGTCCAACAAATCACTGATTTTACTGATAAAAATATCTGGTGAGGAGTATCACATTACAATCCTCTGTATTCAAATATACGCTATGGTACATGAGAATTCTAGTTTGATAAAATTAAAACAGCGATAATTTTCTGACGTCAACAGATGATTACCGAAATAGTTTGGTCTCGGTGAAGGGGGGGGGTCTGGTCCGATACTCAGAACACATTAAATCTCTTAGTAGGAACAAAGACGATTCAAACTTTGCCAACCACCTCAAAACAACTGGACATGAACCCACCAAAACACAGGACTGCACCATCTTACTACACAAACAATACAAAGGACGAAAACTGAACATATTAGAAAACATGGAAATTTATAAACAAAAAAACTCTAATGGACAGATCATAAATGAACAAATCAACATAAAATGCGACACCATATTCACACCACTCCAAACACTACACAAACGAAAACAACCAACTGACAGATTTACAGACCATCCTACACAAAAAAGACGTAAATTCCACAATTGACAGACCATCCAACACGTTCCATTTATCTCTAGGGGGTTTCCCCCTGAGGTACATGACCTCCTCTCCCCGCCCTTCCCCGACGCTCCATCACCCCTTTCACCTTTCTCTTTGTATATGAAGACCACGACCAACTGACTGACTCCAGTACTGACTTAACGGCCAGACGATGATGTCTTTACATCGAAAGCCCTTGCCCACAGTAACTCACAAGCCAGAGGAGACAGACTCACCTAACAGGTACGTTAACTTTAGTAATTTGCCTACTGGCGGATATAACCCAATTTCTTTAAGTCCGGAATTTAACCACTGCCACTTTACTAGCCATTTCTCACAGTTTTTACCCCATAATTCTAGAACGGTGAAAATTATCCCAATAAAAACAATCGTGTCTACAGTCTCATTTCTTTGTGCATTGACTGCTCAATAGTGGCCATGGCACAAATAGGACACATTCTACCACCGTGAAGTTATGTTTGACCAAGTTCAAATGAACTGAGTGAAAAATAAATTGAAATAGTAGCAAAAGCCATGACAATCGATGAATGTACTGGGGACTAACGAATGTTGTGAGATGCGTCGCACCAGATATTCCTCTATAGTATTAACATTTCGTTATTCGCTAAAGGGATGGAAGCCACGGAATGTACTAAGGGCCGAGGAAAGTTGTGCGATGGGTGTGCCATTCAACGAATAAAATTGGTCGGATCGTGTTCTGTTGAAATCTCACGTATCTCCCACGTGAACTGATTCGATGTGTGCACGTTCGAGGAGACACTCAATATGATAAGGATAAATTCGTTTAAAAGGCGTCTTCTCTTCTATGTGACTGTCACCCGTTGTTCGTTGAATTGATTTTGATCACTGTCAAGAAGAAGACGGCCAATATTGACAGGATAGTTTCGTATGAAGCGTTTGCCAAAATATATAGTTTCATTCTTCTAGGAATGAACTCTAGCAAGTGGTGAATAGATTAATCTCTTGTCCTCCAAATGGACGAGGGCTCCCGTTTCGATATATCAAAACAATGATAAGTTTGTTTGCGAGTGAAGGTTCGGTGTTATTGTTCGCAAGATGCACGATAACTATTATCGGAATCTGGTGAATTTCCGATTCCTCTCGACAATAGTTAAAGCGTTCAATTGATTTATATAACCCTTCAACAAGTTTCTCTTCGGTTTATTTGTATCATAATGTCGAGTGAGCGTAACGCGAGCGAGCGGCCCCGTGAGTGGTTTTTCTTTAAAGTGGCGAAAATCGTTTGTACATTCGTGAGTTATGAGATGTTCTAAAGTGTCGTCGCTATGGAGCAAGGGAGAAGTAGACCGTCCAGGCCTGGCTCGAGAATTCCGGGCCTTTCCCTCAGAACTAACACCGCCCCGACTGTTGAAGAGAATTGGAATAAATCCGTCGACGAATCGGGAAATCGAAGGTTCTCGGATTCCGAAGACAGGCCTCAGAAGACGTCCGCAAAGTCTGGTTAGAGCTAGTTTAACATCAAAAACGTACTAAATAGTTGTTTATTCGTCACTACCTCATTTAGAGGTCTGATTTTTAAGGTCATGGAGCCCTTGGCAGACGTACAGTTTTGTTGACGTTGAGGGTGAGGGAAAAATATAGTTATTAGCTCATCTTTTGTTCTAAGCGCGGAGATTAGTGCAATTTGCCAGATCCTCCAAAATCTATGGTTGTTAAATAGAACACAACTTAATAAATATCTTTAAAAAACATAATATTTAATGTGGTATAATAAAATGTAATTGAGTCGTAGCAGGTGGTTTTTCATGTCCAAAATAACTCGTCACTTCGGGCGTCACAACCCCTGGGCTTAAAATTTGAAAAACGTGGAACATGCTTCAGCCTCCTGATTGTGTGATTGCTAATTATTGTGGTCTCCTGACTGTCAGAAAGGTCCCCCCAAAGGTATTTATGAAACGTTTAGGGAACGTTCACTAGCGTTCGGCAGACGCTAATTTAGTGAAAACGTTCAAAAGAAACGAACGTTAGTTTGCGAAATGGTTTTTATTTTGCTACACCACAAACTTTTTTTAAAAAGAGGTTCAGAGTCTTTGGTTATGTGGTGTTTGGTCTTTCAAACTTCCTCTGTTAACAGGTGCTCGTATTCTTGTCTTCACGTTGTTGACAGAAATATGTGGATGAGTGTCGCATCCTGTATTGAAACGGGGCCTATTCTGTTATCCTGTTGATATGTTTACTTTAGTACCATGGAGCAGTAACAGGTGTCTCAACTATTCCTTTAGTCCATTACCCATTTCCTGGAATGAAGTCTGCACATCATGGTCATCATTTTCTCTGAGAGCTGGTTTCTTAGCGCAACGACTTGCTAGTTTATTAACTAATTTATCTCAATGTCCAGGGATCCACAGTAATTTGATGTGTGCTCCACTTCTTCTGAATGTAGTGGCAATTTCAATCGTTCGTTGAAAGTGAAATGGAGGGCATGGTTGACTGTGAATCAGTTGTGATGAGCGGTGTTATGGAATCTTGATGTTGACCCTGTAGGTGTTGAAGTGCTTTCAAGAGGGCATTTTTTTCAATGTAGAATGAAGAGGCAGTATGCTTGTTGCAAATGTTCGCTGCCCCTACTTCATCAGAAGATTTGGGACAATCCTGAGATAGTACATCAGCATCTCTGTACTTTAGATTTAAGTATTCTATCTGGCGTACTTACATTCAGGGGGTGGAGGCGAGGTTAACGAGTTCCTGGGTAGACTAGCTGATGTGGGGTGACATGGCGAACCACCTAGTAAATTGTCTATACATGGCTTTTTTAAGCCTGACCCATTTTTAACTTTTCCAGTAAGGAGAAGTGCCTGATGTTTTACTTGCTGAAGATGAGATGTGTGATTTTTGTTGTTGTCAAGTCCTCTACATTTACCATATGTGCAATACGTGAACTTATAATAATTCAATAGGGAAAGCCGAATTTTAGAAGAAACACCTGGAGAAACTCCCAGCAAAATTGTGATTTTTCAGCAATGGCAGTTGTTGGAAAATAGTTTTGTTTGCGTATTTATAAATAGTCAATTGCTTATTAGTAAACAAGTGGGTAACTAGGGGAGGGAATGAAATCAATTAAAAACTTGACTTGCATTGATAAATCTGGGGGGCTGATTGATGAGGCGGTGGTGGGGGGGGGGGTCGCTGGATAATTTTTAGTTAGTAACTAATTGAACGAAACTATCTACATACCTTGGTTATTTTGTAACCCCTAAGCTATTTTCAATCGCTCACTATGACTTTATCGAATCTTTAGACTTCTCCACGTTGCTTTATGAACGTGTCAATCGATTTTAATGAATGTTTACTGAATTAGGGTTGTCATTTTTCTATTCTCTTCACCAATTTATACTTGACACTTGTATGCTCTCCATTTTGATTATATTGATGATTGATTTTCCTGTCACAGATATATCCAACCTGATGTACATGAGAAACTCAGCTCTGGGACAATCAGCTCCTTCATTGTCTAGTCACATGGTAAAGGTTCACAACATTTTTCAAATAGAACTATTCTCCAAACAAAACAAGTGGAGCACCCCTCCAGAACATATCTTTGTAAAGTTAACGTACCTGTTAGGTGAGTCCGTCTCCTCTGGTTGGTGAGATACTGTGGGAGACCCATTAGAGGTGAAAGGAAAGAAATGTTCTGTATGTCTTGAATAGTCTGTCGGTTGTCGATTCTAAGTCTATTTGTATAGGGTGGTCTGTGAATCCGTCGAACTCACCTAACAGGTACATTAACTTTAGTAATTTGCTTACTGGCGGAGCTAACCCAATTACTTCATTACATATCTTTGTGTTTCCCTGTTCTTGGTGGGTCCCTCAGCTTTATGCTGTTTGGTCTTGCGACCGGTTTGTTTATTCTTACCCCTTGTGTTTCATTTCTGACAGCGTAGGGTGTTATAATCGAATTGTTCTACATTGAATTTTTTTTCTGAACTGAAATAACCCTTTATTTGTTACCTACCTAAAACTTTGCTGTATGATAGCTCGTTGTCAAAAGGATGCTTTAATCATTTGATCCATCTAGGCCTAACGGCCTCATACATTGTTTTGAAAGATTGAACCCACAGAAAACTCTAATTTTCCCCATTTATTGTCCCCAGTGCTCTGTACGGCTGATTGGTAATTCCTACTCTTACTCTTACTAATAACTCCAATTCTGTGCTCCTCTTGTGATAACTTTTTATAGTGTACGAGCATCTTATACTAACTCATTTTTGTGAATGCTACCCCAGTTCATATCAATATTGCTGCAATGCCAATAATTCTTCCTTTTGATTAAAATTACAATTTCCTTTAGCGTGAAATCAATGCTGGTAGAAGATGCAACAGGATGCTTCAACGCAAGAGTCTTATTACCAACACTTCACCCACTCTACCAAGGTGCCAGTCACCTCTATCAGGTTTGGATAATTGTCTGATCCTTATAAAGATACTCCTTATCCAACTGATGAATAACAACTAAGAAGAAGAATTGAATATACTATATTTACTTTTGAACTGTGTTACAGCCGGAAGTCCTCTTGAAAGCCCAAGAATGTCTCCTAGTCAACATTTCCCATTCGCTCCTCTCAAGAGGTATGTAGATCTTTTAAATGAAGGTAATTTTGCAATCTGATTGCCAAGTCAAATTTCCTTCAGAGCCGGTATCACCCAACAATTCTTACTGTTGCTAAAAGTGATCATTACTTTACATTATTAAATATTAAAAACCTTTATAATGGACACATGGGTTTCATTAGCATAACCAACAATTTGAATATTTTTGTAAAATGTCGATGTTGTATAGAGCTTCGTAAATGCTTTGCCTATAAACTTATGAAGGTATCATTATTATCAATAGCCTAGTTTGTGGAGTATAATTGTCCTGTCCTTCTAATTTAGCACTGTTGTGGGTTTGTTAAAATACTCCCCCTAGATGTTGGAAAGATGTGAGTGTGAGCCCATGTGTGAAGCAAGCTAAAAGGACATTGTGGTACATCGGGTTAGTAAGTATGGAAGGAATGAAATTGGTTGAATCTAAGGGTTGAATGTTTGCCTCGAATCACTGTTGAAAATATTGGATGCAAAAAGTTAGTCAGGAACGAAATGCGATCATTGATTAGTTAAACATATTCATGAGTGTAATCCAAGTCGCTTTTCAATGAAATTTCGAATATTCTTTTTAAAGAACACATCAATCCAATAAAATGCACTAAACCCTTATTTTTCACGTCAGATAGTGATTTGAAACAGTAAAAAAATAGATGCTCAGAATATACACTCAAATTGAGATTGTTTTATTCAGCAGGCTTCTATAGGCATTACTATGTTGAAAATTTGGTTTGTTGGAGGGCTGACACATTGGCCAGTTGAAAGGTTGAAAGCGTTCCGAGCATGTTGAATTTCGATGATGACATTACGTTGTCAGTATAGTAGTGAGCATTGTACAAATGTCCTGAATGAAGGGAATATGAACTTGTTAGACTCTAATATACGAGGGGGGACTCAAAAATAACGAGACTTTTGTTATAACTGTTTAATTACTCAATATTTTTACTCCAAACTTCTATCCCCTTCAAAGTACTCCCCATTAGACTGGATGCACTTGTCCAGCCGTTTCTGCCACTGTTCAAAACAATTTTTAAATTCACTCACATTGATGCTCTTCAATCCCTCCAGCGATTTTTTTTTTACCTCTTCCACAGTCCCAAAACGTTTTCCTTTCAGGTCCCTTTTCAGTCTGGGGAACAGAAAAAAGTCACACGGAGCCAGGTCGGGTGAATAGGGAGGGTGGACGATCGGGGTCATGCCATTTCTGGTCAAAAATTGCTTCACAGAGAGGGCGGTGTGAGCTGGTGCATTGTCGTGGTGAAAGAACCAGTCGCCACTGCGCCAAAGATCCGCTCTTTTTTTTCTGATGCTCTCCCTCAACCTCTTCAAAACTGCCAAGTAAAAATGTTGGTTGACAGTTTGACCAGGAGGAACAAACTCTGTGTGCACCACACCTCTGACATCAAAAAAACAAATGAGCATCGTCTTGATGTTTGATTTCACTTGACGCGCTTTTTTTGGACGAGGTGACAAAGGGTCTTCCATTGGCTTGATTGCTGCTTGGTTTCGGATCATACCCATAACACCACGATTCGTCACCTGTGATGACCTTGGAAAGAAAATCGGGTCCTCTTCAAACTGATTTTTCAGCTCATGGCAGGCTTCAAGACGGCGGCGTCGTTGATCGTCAGACAGCAGGCGTGGAACCAGTTTGGCTGCAACTCTTGTCATGCCCAAATCCTCTGTCAAAATCCTCTGAACCGCACTCCATGACAAGGTAGTCATGTCAGACAGCTGATCAATTGTCCTACGACGATCTTCACGGATCAGAGTGTTGATTTTTCAACATTGTCGTCAGTCCTTGCGGTTGAAGGGCGCCCTGGTCGAGGTTGGTCTTCAATTGACATTTCACCTTTTGAAACGGAAAACCACTCAAAAACCCGAGCCCTACTCAAGGCATCATCCTTGTAGGCAATTTGAAGCATTTCAAGTGTTTCGACGGCTGATTTCCCAAGCAGAAAGCAAAACTTTACCGCCCCGCGTTGTTCTCGGGCGTCCGCCATCACGTTTTCGCCAAAAGGGAAAAACACGTTTCACTGTAAAAATCGCTACGGTCGAACTAGTGCACTCACAGCGGGCTACCTTCGCATACTGACTCAGGAATGGTTGCCCTACGATCCCCCACCCCAGACGCTCCTCTCTTTCAACTTCCAGCCCTGTGACAGAGGTAGTCTCGTTACTTTTGGGTCCCCCCTCGTACTTAACTAGGTCTGATTGACTTACTCTTCTGGCTGTTATAATTTTTTGTCTAGTGTTACACCTTGGAACATTGATTGGTGTTGTTCTTGCTGCTGCTATATTAGTAATCTTACAATTATTTGTTCACTTGTAGGCCTTACAATCATTTAAATACGGATGGAAGAGGGGATGGGCGACGCTGGTCTGTTGCATCATTACCATCCTCTGGATATGGTACCACGCCAGGCAGTTCAAATGTTTCTGTAAGTGTAATGACATTGGACATATGCCAGGAATTACGAGTAACTCATTCGTACTACAACAACTCGAATTCAAATTTTCAGTCGTTGTGCTCTAGCCAAGAGCGTCTACATCAGCTTCCTAACATACCTACTCATGATGAGTTACATATTTTAATCAGACATTTCTCTTCTAATGAAAGCGCAGATGATGATGGAAGGAAGAGCCCATTTAATCGCCCAAGATCGCGAAGTTTGAGGTCAGTTATTGTTTTTCGCTGTTTATTTTTCTCTAAGCGATTTGGATTGGTTAGATCTTAGGTGATAGTGAACTGTGGTTGGATGCATTCGATCTAGAAACATGTTTTTCCAGTTGGAATTCAGTCAGTTTGTCATGAGCTGAAATATGTAGAGAAATAAGCTAGCTGGAGAATGAAGGAGAAAGTGAAGGGGATCCTGAAAGAGATGATTTTTCTCTTGTATCGAATCTGTGTCCTTCCTTAGTACTTGGAGGAAAATTTGAAGTAGACGAACATTGTGAATAGTTAGATATGCCCCTGGGTAATCTATTCCTACCCATTAGAATCTAAGCCTAAAATTTTCCACTCCAAGTTTTAATCAATAAATCATGGAGAAGGAGGGGGATAAATATTTAACCTTTGGACGTTTTTAATCACTCTAGTTTTAGACACCAAACTCCATTTCCTTCTATGGAACGTTAAATTTTCATAGAGAAACAGCGAACACCCGTTTTTACACACAAATGATAGAAACAGGGGAGAAATAGTTCATTTCTACAGAAAAATAATATTTTTTCGTGGACCGATTTCAGCCTTCCCAAAAAAAATCAGTAGAAATAGAATAAAAAGAAAATGCAGTGCTTCATGCAGTGAAAATGCAGTTGTTCATGTGAGTTGAAAAGATCTGGGGAGGTGGAAAGAGAAAGGAAGACGAATAGACTAGGAAGTTGTTTGCTGCAGCTAACTGTAGAAGGAAGGGACCTATAATTGCATGTTTAGATCGTATAATGAAGAGAAGGTGGGTTTGGAAGTTATTCGTGACCTATTGTGGGTAGTGGAATGACCTACTATGGGGGACATGAACATTTAAAATTGCTGGTGGTATTTACTCAATTACCTAAGTTGAGAGTTTAAATGTATACCCAAATTTGGGGTTATAAATTCGTTATATTTATTTGATAAAATTAAGGGTATTCTGGTACTGCACAGTTCAAAATTGATCTCCTTTGATGTTTTTAGTCTGTTCACCAACATTCCTCGAGCACTGTTGAGATGTGGTGAATAAACTTCCAAGGAAAAGATGAGCAGTCTGAATTAAGGGGGGCGTATCGATAACAATTATTTCAAATTCAATGGGGATCAGGGGCCATCACTGCATTAGCTGAAATTACCTACATTACATTATCTATGTCTCTGAAAACGATCAAAATTTGGCTGCAGTGATACCCTGCCCTAGATATTTTAATGTAATCATTGTAATTTTTCCAGCAGTCCCAGTCGATCTCCTATCATGGATAATGACATAATCATGATGAACTTGTTGTACAAAGAACGTTTCCCTAAGGTAATTGAATGTATGAGAACTCTTTCTGTTACTTGATACTTTGTCACATTATTCTACATTGATTAATTTTCTTTGTAACTCAGGCGACCAGACAAATGGAAGAGAAATTAAAGAGTTTTGTCAATGAAAATAGGCACATTGAATCTGAAGACTCTGACGCTTTGCCCATTGTAAGATTTGTCCATCATCAAGTCGTTGAGATTGCTAGGGATTGTTTGAAAAAATCTGAAGAGAAGCTGATAACGTGTCGTTATTTTTACGAAATGTCTGAAAGCTTAGAGAGACTGTTGATTGAGGTAATTATGTTCTATATATGCATATTTCTGTTTATGTTTTGTACCCATCTTTGTTCATAGGTAATTTTCCAAATTCACAGAAGTCTGAATTGTTCTGAACATAAGGTTCTAATGAAATTGTAAAATAGTGCAGTGATTTGATTATTTTCTTGTATTCTTCTATTTCCATCTTTGACAGTAGTCAGCGATGCCTTGCCACTTGCTTTTCAGCGCAGGAATAATTTTAGAAGGTGACTCAAAAAACTCTTTGTATCCAAGCAGTTAGAAGAATTTTGCGTAAACCCTTCTATTGGTTTTTAGATGATGCTGAGAGTATGATCAGGTGGATAGTTGAACGTATCATTTGCTTCCCCTTTATTTTTGTGATTGTTGTGAGGGAATGGAGATTTGTAGCATTGAGCGAACTGAAATGGCATTATTAATTATTTAGGTCTGTGTGCGAGTATGTGTTGTCAAAGAGAATGGCTGGATCGGATTGCTCAAATTTTGTATCAGCTCTACATCAACATGGTTCACAATAAGGTTGTGCCATGAATACATGGTCAAAGTAAGGTTGTGAGCCTAAATTGAATCCAAAACTCAGTGTGGACAAAATACCACGTCCATTTTTCTCAAAATTGCTCCAACGTTTTAGATACAACTTTTCCATAATTATGAAATGTAAAAATTTTTGTCAGTAAGAATAACTAGAGCAACACAAGTTTCGATAAAAATACTGTTTAGTCTAGGTTCTTGTTGTAAATCCTGGTCGTGTGAAATTAGGATTCTCACAAAAATCACTATCATAAAAGCCATAACATACGTAGTGGCAACCCGATGAATTCTGAATTATTAAGAATGACTAGTTTCTCCATATGGAATGTCATGTTCTACTATGTTCTTATTTGTGAAAAACATTGAATTACATAGTGGAGCGATACAAATACCTAAATGTACATAGGTTGAGAAAAGCTGTTTTGTGGTATTATACCAGATTTTGTAATCATTCGTTTATTTCGAAACACCTTCTAATTCTGTAGGACTATGATGGCTATATATCAGCCCCAAAACAGCCTATTTTTCAACGTTATTAAGCTAAAAGGTTTCATTTCACATTTAATTCTTAAATACGAGTAATACTTCAGGTATGGTTTTGTCAGAGTCCTAAATAGTGAGTCAATTTAGAGCTCTCGTAGTTAAATTTACTTACAGTTGGTTCAAGAACAGGCTCGATTGAGAGTTTGTTAACACTACGAGAAATTAATAATCGCTTTTAATGTTCATTGTAGAAAGAAACGAAAAAAAGAGTTAGTTGGTAGAGCTTATTGTGTTTGGTTCATGACATAGGTCAATTTAAGTTTTGCAGTCCTCAAAGCTTTAAAAATTATGGCTGTTTGAGCCCTTATGCATAAACAATTAGAGCTTGCGTCACCATTTAGTTTGGAGTTGGATTTGTCCTGAAGATGTCCGTACCGCTTTATGTGCAGGTATAGTGAGTAGGGGTTGTCTGTCAATCCTGGAAAAACCAGCCTGGTCCCGTTTGCCTGGAAATGCAATTTTACAGTACGAGAAATCTGGCTCGGGGGGGGGGGGGGGGGATCTGGTAGGAGGTGAAATTGAAAAAAGTCTTCCTAGATAGGAAGTGTACATGAACCACACACGTGAGGAGAATACAGGGCCAGGAGAGGAAAGAAGATTGTGTAACTGCAGTTGAATAAATTGTAGCCCAGGGCAGGGCCTGCATAGCTGTATACGCAGGCAACCCCCCACAGCTGTGCTGGTCGTCCTGGTGGGTCTTAGACCTCTGCTCAAGTTGGAGCTGGACCTTCTCAGGCAGAGTAGAGGGGGTCCACACCATCTGGTATTGGAGAGCGTGTGTGTCAAGAGGCGTGCTTTGCATGTTGGGGACTCAGTACGGATGAAGTACAATTTTGAACTGCCCTTCAGGATATTGATTCTGGAAAGATCCAGATGGGAAGTGAGGAATTCAGTGAAACAAGTGCAGTAGTTTACAAGCCAGGGATCTGGGCAGCAAAATTGCTAGGTACACTGGCAACAGTTTTCCAGATAGAACTCTTTGCAGTGATCGTGTGCATGCAGCATCTTCTGTACATGGGACAGAACCGAACAAAGATATTCGTTATATACGACAGTCAGACTGCACTTAAGGTTCTGCCTTCTTGTACTAATTCGTAGCAGCTGGTTTAGGAATGCATGACTGGTCTGAAGACCTTGGCAAAGGATAACACTTAAACACTATGTTGGGAGCCAGGTCATACTGGGAATGTCGAAGCTGACAACCTGACGAGAGACATATCTGCACTTCTCTTGGTGGTACCTAAGCCCTAAGTTTAAAAACCTTAAAAATTATGGATATTCGAGCCTTTATGTTTAAAAGTTGGGGGCCTGAGTCACCATTTAGTTTGGAGTTGAGCCTGGTTTGAATATGTGCGTTCAACACAGTGTCACTGTGGTGCACTGGTCACATGCAGTGAACAACGATATTTTGAGGTCATTGGCGATTCCTTTAGCCTAAATGCAAATTTTGTTATTTATCTGTGAACAATAAATTCAGTCGTATCCATGTACCAGTGTGATTGTTTTCAGATGTAGTTTCTTCTGTACAGCATGCAGGAGTAAAAAAGTTATATCGCATGCATTTAAAAACTTACGATTTGCTTTACATTTCAGACTAATGAAAAAAGTTCCGAAGCTGCCTTTCAGTCTGCTGGTTTTATCAGGAAATTGCTTTTAATCATTTCACGGCCGGCTCGTTTGCTTGAATGTTTGGAATTCGATCCAGAGGAATTTTACCACTTGCTGGAGCAAGCTGAAGGCCAAGCAAAAACGTGCCAAGGAATTAAAAATGACATCCCTCAATACATCATTACAAAGTTGGGCCTGCACCGGGATCCTATTGAAGGTATATGGCTGCTCATATCAAGCTTCAACTATGATTGAGTATTATGTTTAATACATTTACGTTGTACTTTGACAGACCTGAATGATCTCCAAGAGCTAGAAATTAAGCAGGGGCCAGAAGAAATGAAAAGTTCCATGGTTAAAACTTCGACTCCAAAATCTCACGATAAGTTACCCAATGTAAGTTGTAAAAGGAAAAGGAAATTGCGTAGGAGGCCGAGAGTATAAGGAATTTTGTTAACGTTTGCTCTCTCTTATTACGTAATCACCAAATTATGATCACTCCCGTGTTCTGATAAAAACAATACCTGGTGCGAGTAATCATTCAACTTTCCTTAGCCCTGTGTGTATTCAGTGGTTTCCATCTCTTTGCTTCTAATCCAATCAAATTTTCACTCAGTTCATTTGAACTTTGTAAACATATACCTTTAAACAGGGGGATTTATTGAGTTGCTCCTACTCATGCTACAATTGTTATTGAGCAATCAATGCACAGGGCATAGGAGGTTTATGAGATTGTCAACATAATTTTTTCAAGAAGAATGGTGTTCCTTGTTTTGAAATAATTGATTAAAAACTGAGAAATGGTAGTGAGAAAAATGACAGTGGTTGGCAATCCAGAATTGCCGGGGTTGCGCCTGATTATTGCAAGTGCGTTATTAAACTCTCATTGTTTATCTAGTTTATTGATCTGCCACCCAGGCTTGTTTTAGGAATGTTAGTATCTCATGAGTGGAATTTACAAGGAAACAACTCAGCTGATTTTTTTTCCTTGAAATGTTCACTAATTAATTGCGCTGCTCTTGTTCTTTTTCTACAATGAGAATTTCATGGTACTGTCACGTTGTTTGGAACTGTTCATACAACAAATTAATCTCCATCATTGCGAGTGTTTTTAAGGGAAAAATGTGTGGTGTTTCCTATTTTAAAATTATTGTATAGAGGCCCGGTACACATCATGCAATCATTAGGATTAGGATGCACCTTGCTGCTGAGCAACTGAGATTAATATCCTGTCATGATGTTGTTGTCCTCCTATGACTGCCTCCACCCTGGCATCGCCTCTGCAACATAACTTCAGGGTGGAGCCATTGTGCCTACCCAGGAGGGTTTTCACAGTTGTCTAAGCTGAGACAGATGCTCCTACTTATCAGGTTCATTCTCTGTCCTTTTCTGACGGATCTCTGGTCAGACACAGCTCCTCAGCTCTCGAGCATCTTATCAACCACTGTGGAGTGCTGGAGCTCTCCTGTTACCTTTCCTTGGTGTTCCACACTGTCCACAATAGGGGGCTGCTAGGTAGCTCCTGAAGCAATTGTGCCCTGTCAGAAACTGGGTGAGGTAAAAATGTAACTCACTATGCTCTTTCTCTACCCAGGGGCAGTCTGGGCAATGAGAGTAGCAGTCCACTGTCCCCTCGTCTTCACCTAGAATGTTCGATGGGCTCCCCCTTCTTCACCACAGGGCTTCAGTCTTCCTTAAGTGCAGCCCTCAGGTCCGACCTTGTCCAGAATCACAGCCAGCTCTGAGACCGTGCGGTAGGAGCAGGCCACTTGTAACCCCCTATGTACCACTACTGTCTATTGGCTGTGCTGCTGCACCTCCAGAGTATCAGGCAACATTTCAGCTTCATACAGCTCGCCTCTGTCGAATTGTGAGTTTTCAGCAATGGCAGTTGTTTATATATAGTCAAACACTTATTAGTAAACAAAGGTGAACCTAAGTAGAATAAACAAATTAATACTTACGCTGACGCATATACTTTTGAGAAAATGGTCTTCTTAAAAACTTGGCCTTTGCTGAAAAATCCAGGAGGTAGGAGGGGAGGGGGGGATCACTGCATCATTTATAGTAACTAATTGGACAAGACACAACCAAGGTTATTTTTTAAGCCCTAAACTATTTTCCAAGGCTCACTGTGATTTGATTCTGTCATGATGTTGTAATTAAAGTCACAAGTCTAACCATATCTTCAGAGCTTTGTGTTGAAGCACTGAATTCTCAGCAGATATATGAGAAGACATTCACTAGATTTAGATATGTTTACTATAGTTGAATCTGTTGCAAATTTCATGTGACACTTCTTTGTACCTTCCTTTTAGACACCTTCAGAAAGTGATTTTGAGGTCGTGAAACTAATTTCTAATGGAGCTTATGGAGCAGTATACCTTGTACGCCATAAGGAGACCCGGCAGCGGTTTGCGATGAAAAGAATAATAAAAAATAATCTCATGTTGCGAAATCAAATTGAACAAGTATTTGCGGAAAGGGATATAATGAGCTTCACTGATAACCCTTTTGTTGTCAGTATGTACTGCAGTTTTGAAACAAAGGTAAATACTTAGTAGTACTTGATGCGTGCCCGTTTGATTGTGGATTTCTTGAAATATAAAAACCAGTTGTGGGCTCACATTGTCCAACCTGTTGATGTAGTGTTTTTGTGTACTTCCATTGAGGAGAAGGGTCTCAAGTAAATACATTGTTCTATCAATAAAAGGTCTGTTACTGTAAATTACTAAATTGGAATGGTGCACTAATTAATGTATAACGCTGTTTTATTAATTGCATACTTGAACTGATTTGAATCATCAACAGTGTTTATAGCTGCAGTTACATTTTAAAATTGTGTCCATATTGTACGATGCTTTATCAGCAGTTAATCGATTGTCTGTTTTTCAGAAACACTTGTGTTTGGTAATGGAGTATGTTGAAGGTGGTGACTGTGCTGCTTTAGTGAAAAATATCGGTCCACTGCCTCCAGATATGGCCAGGTTTTACTTCGCAGAAACTGTTCTAGCTGTGGAGTACCTTCACAGCTATGGAATCGTTCACAGGGATCTAAAGCCAGATAAGTAGGTCCTATGAACTAAATAACCTGAAATTTAGGTCAATATTTTTATTTAAAAAATTAAGATGTTAAGGAGAATTATAAGAAGTTTCTTGAAAATATACTCTTAATTTACTCCTTTTTGTGCCTTAACTCTGTCAGCTCTCTTCATGGTCCTGTGTTTATTACTATGTATGAGTCTTTATTGTTTTTAGTCTTCTTATCACTGCCCTCGGACACATAAAATTAACAGATTTTGGCTTGAGCAAGATGGGCCTGATGTCATGTAAGTTTATTTCTTCTAAATATAGTTGTTTGTTTAATCTAAATGAACATACTAGTTCGTATATACCTTGTAGCTTCTATTACAAGTATATTCTTCCTTTCAGTGGCGACAAATTTATATGAGGTTTACATTGATCGTGACTCACGACAGTTTTCAGACAAACAGGTGTTTGGAACTCCAGAATATATTGCTCCTGAAGTTATTTTAAGGTACATCATGAAACGATAAGTGGTATTTAGTTGATGAATTCATGTTTTCATTCTCTAGCTTTTTTTTATTAATCTGTTCACTTTGGAAGTTTCTACGATTTGGCCAAAAGTTGCCGTGGGTTTGTGATTTGAAAAGTAGATCTACCCCTCATTTTTCCCTCTATGGATCCAACCCATCTCCATTGTGTGTACTGTTAATGCGTTGGCTGCTGAAAATGTGCCCCCCAAGTAAAATGGTCTCCCTTATTTACCAGAACGGTTGATCTTTCTTTTGAGAAAGGTTGAAGATTCAAATATCATCGAGCTGAAGTCTGACATTCTTGAGGTATTAAAAAGGCTATCCAAAGTTCACTCTTCAGTGATTCATTCCCAATGTGTTATGCACCAGTTCTTTTACCTTTCTTTATGACCATGGCAGCATTTCTTGTAGTTCGTCAAGTTTATATTAAAATATCCTCGCAATACATCCGAACTTCTGAATCTCTTCATGATATTGTTTGATCCATGTTCGTCTGTATGTCTCAGCTGCCTTCAGCATGACCTTTTTCCAATTTTTCTGCATATTTTGTGACTCTTACGATTGATATGGTGCTCCTTTTATTGAGATGCCTGGTGATCCAGGCACACAAAGGTACAGGAAAAATTAACCGGTTGGCCAAAGGATTCAAATTGAATTCACAGCGCTCATAACACACCTGGTGCGTGTTGTCCAGCGTAGTGACAGAGAAGGGCCGGCTCATTCAGCCTACCAAAAAATAGAGCAGCAAATGTATTAATTCAACCTCACCTCAAAAGCGTGAAACAGGGAAACATGGCAACACCGCCATACTGCAAATAATAATCGATCCATGCGATTGAATGTGTGCTTTGCTTCTAAAATTGTATTGCCTGATCATGAATGAAATTCAATGCGTTTGTTGATTTCAGGCAAGGATATGGGAAACCTGTGGATTGGTGGTCAATGGGTATTATACTGTACGAATTCTTAGTTGGTTGTGTTCCTTTCTTTGGAGAAACTCCCGAAGAACTCTTTGCTCACACGGTGAATGGTAAGACCTCAGTTTGTTAGAAGATTTTATTTGTCAACTATCGAATACTAAAAAATCGTTTTTGGTAGCCCTATCTTGTAATGATAAAAGTGTAATTGGCTTCATTGAAATTCAACCACTTTTCATCGGACTTTAATATTTCAACGTTTTTATAGTGTGAGCAGTTTTCTAAGATTGCAATTGAAGTTGTTGTTTGGATATATCTTGACTATTGTTTTTTCTCGTAAGATTTTGATTTGTTTATCAAGTTTATTAAAAATATGGCCAAAAATCAATTGTGTAAATGTTTTCCCCTATTAATCTAGTTCAATGGAGACGAATATCTCCAAATGAATCCTGAAATGAAACAACTAAGTCTTATGAAAGAAAGTCTTATAAAGGGATGTGTATGCGTAAATATGAGTCCAAAGAAAAGAGTGAAAAAGAGGATCTTGAATACAGAACTGAAATGAACCTTAAGATGAGAAAAAGGAAATCAAATAAAGTTAACTTATTCTATCTCTTATGCTAATGATCTGTTTGAAATAATTTTTCTATTGCCGCTTGTAGCTAGTTTTGTCTGTAATGTTTCTGAACTTCTTTGATTTTAGATGACATTGAGTGGCCAGATAATGAAGAGTGGCCAGTTCAAGAAGAAGCGAAGGACATCATTTCGTCCCTACTACAGCAAAACCCCCGCGAGCGATTAGGCACAGGAGGACCTCATGAAGTCAAGGAGCATCCTTACTTTGCTAACCTAGACTGGAACTCTCTACTTAGGCAGAAAGCTGAATTTGTTCCTCAGCTTGATAATGAAGAGGATACAAGTTACTTTGACAGTATGTTGGCGTTAATTTTTTTCAATTATTTATTGTGCACATTGAAAAGAGAGAATCATAGGATCATAGAGTGTATTTGCCTAGTGCCACACTCTGTTACAAAACCCTCAAACGTTCATCATCCAGCCTACAGTAAAATCACTATGGAACGAAACAGACCCGGCAACTGACCTACATTTTTATGGGTTTATGATTTCATGTTCTTGGCCATTGAGGTAGACAACTCAATTGCTTTGCTTCTGAAGAATGCTGTACTGATTAAATTTTTGGGTTACATTGTGCCGAGAGGCCTTAGTCCGGATAGCCCTCCCCCCTCTTTCTTCTCAAAGGTTCATCTTCAATCTTGTGTATAACACTCCCTTCAACAATCTGCTGCATTGGGTTTCCCTTCCTCAATGGAAAGGCTCTTTCATCGCTCCTAATACACAAGACGATCAGAATCCAGAATCAGTAATCATAGCGAGTAATGCTCATTTTCCACCATCCTCAAATCTTTGAAAAGTTCTCTTATTGACTTGCATGTTCTCATTGCCAATCCTTTCAGAGCAGTATTTATGATGGTTCCACCATCTCCAATTGACCTTCCAGGAGTACACTGTGTGTGCCGTTGTGGATGCCTGCTTTTTGGATTATGTTACTGCTGACAAAATCCAAAAATCAGGCATACTGGATTCTGAACATTTGGATTATGTTACTACTGACATTGAGGTTAAGGCTTTTGTTGGGTCTGGCCATGAGCTTCAGGTTATAGTAAGTAGTACAACTTCTCTTCCTGACCCAGGAAACCACTGCCATGCCCTTGGGTTCTTAATGTATAACACTTGGGAAGTATTCTCAGACGTACCTGCCTTTGTCTCCTGCTACTGGTCCACTGTTATGCCTGTCCTTGGGTCTTCTTCAGTGGTTTGGATCCTGTTTTATGCCTTCTAAGTGGTGCAGATTGAGCGTGTTCATCGGGCGTGTTTAGTTTGACCACAGAATCAGCACATTCATTTCCTTCATGATTTCATCACTCTTTTGATAAATAAGTTACTGATGGTGAGGGCTTATAATCCCTTGTGATTTTTCACTCTTAACTGCTCAAACTTATTGGAGATATCATTAGTATTTCTTGATACAAGGCTAACGAAGATATTTCGTGCTCATGAATGTTCTAGGTCGATTAGATCGTTACAGCCATGATGCTAGTGGAGATGAAACTGAAGAAACAGTATTGCTAGGTGGCTTCTCATCCTGCTCTCCGCAGTACAGAAAAGTTCAATCTAAGTTGTCTCTCTCTTTGAACAGTTCAAGCTCTGAGACCTACCAACCAAAGAATGCTGTGAAAAAAATTGTTTTCAACAGTGATAATGGAGCAAATAATACTGATAGCAATTCTGTATCTAGTAAGTGAATTTATTGTTAATTATGTAACATCATGTGTTGACAATTGTGGCTTTCTCGAGTTCAAACGTTCTTATAGGGTTTTTGTGCAGTTCTGGTTCATTATCTACTTTTTTGGTTGGGAGAGGAATAAAGGATCTTTCATAGAATGCCCCACTTGTAGCACGACGGAGCCTTCTCCTCAGCACTAGGGAACATAGTTCAATACTCCTCTGAGGACCTTAGCCTATCATACAAGATTAAATTACTTTCACTAGACACCTATTACAGAGAGATGCTATCATTCATTTCCAACCAGACTTTTCACACTTGGTACAGATCGTCTCAATCTCTAAACAAGTGCGTGAGTGTATACGCTTAAAGAAGTGTGTGGTGCCCATTTATGTACAAAGTTTTATATTAGAAGCATTTCCGTGTCACAGAATACGTTTTCTGCTACATTTTAAATGGCCATCCTTTCGCACGAGCCATGGAGTGTAGTAGTATCCTATTACATCAAAACAGATTCAGATTGTATACAGAAATGAAGACAAATCAAGAGCTACCACATTTACAGTTAAAACTATTTCTCCTCCCATTCCGTTGGAACCAAAGAATGCTTAAATCCCACTGATAAATACAATTTGCTGCAATGGTGATTAGCTTATTATTTACTTACACAGGACTTTATCTGAAGATTTTGCTTTCGAGTTAATCTTCTCAAACTCTTGCTGGGTCGTAGTTAAAGAGAGTTTAGTACGCAGTATGTTTAGTGACACAATACACAAAGTTAAAACGAATTATTTTGAAAAATCTCTGAGCAGCCATTGTTAGACATTGCATCCACTAATTCTCATTAAAACTTTTCCTGTTTAGTATCAATTTTTTAATTCCTCCAATTAACTGATGTGATTTCAACTTCTGTTGAACTTATTTAGACTCTGGATTTTACTATCATTATTACTATTGTACACAGTAGTATAGGAATCTTTTTTACTTGCTAGGACAGGCATGTATCTAAGGTAATATTGTGTGTATTTGGGCATTTTGTTGTTTAGGTTGCTATTAAGTTTCTATCTTGGAACACAAAAAGGATGAATGTGTGTAGCTACACCCTAGAGCTATGTGTTTACTGGTGCATTTCTCATAATAAGGAGGGGAGGGGGAAGGGAGAGAGATTTTTTATCTAATTACTGGAGAGGAAACGTAATTTTGTAAAGAGAGAAATGTTGCCTGGATATGTGGTTTCTTCTTCTTTGTTGTGTAACAGTTTTAGGAATTTATCTTTTGTTCTTATTAATCCTGTGATTTTAACTTGACCTTCTTATCATCAGGCGTAGGTAGTGACGAGAAGTGTGACCCTGATGGAATTGATGAATTAGAGCCACTTAGCAATAATTTACCTACTCCAGACTCATCCCAGACTGAAAGTGATGATGTTTCCCCTCAAATACAGAGAAAGAGGCGTTTGAGAGAAAATGTTCCACGATTTTCCATAAATGGTGACGATGAACCGTAAGTAACTAATCAATACTCTATTTTTTGTTTAGCAGCTTGGAAAATCTTCCCTTTTATGGCCCAATTTTCCCCATTTTAGAATGATGATGAAATGCATTGATAAGCCAGAAATAACAAAATGTTTTTGTCGTTTTGGTATTTCTTAGCCCTTCAAAGTTACAAAAATAAGTAATGTATTTGGCTGAAAATGAATTCAAGTTATGTTCAAGTATTTGGGTTTCAGAGAAAAAAATGCTGTTGGAGAGTTGCCTACAGGCACAAGAGAAAACCTGGTACCCAATTTTTAAATAAACGATGTTGGTTTGCAATTGTGCTGTTCCTGTCTGGAACTGATTGAGAATTGGTCAATTCAATTTATGTGTGTGGGCTGAGTGTTTCCAGTTCGGATTTTGGCAATAAATAAATTGCGTTTGTAGAAGGTTGGAGGACGATGCAGCACTCACCATGCGGCTCCTGACATAGTTTCTGTGCAAGGGAGAGGATGACGTGGTAATTTACTGCCATGTGCTGGGGAAAAATTGTAGGAGCAACCACACATCAGCCAATACAAATACCATACCAAGGTTTGGTTATTGTGTGTGTGTTATGTGACAGCCAGAATCATACGCTAACTTGGCAAGCCAAGAAGCGCAAATAGGCCAGAACAGATCTTCTTGTGGTGGTGTCGGATGCTTGGGGAGTAGAGGCAGGTAACAATAGGGTGGCAGCATTGACTGTGTCCTCACGTGGCTTGTGGTGCTAGAAAAGTGGAAATGCAAGCACTTTGAGGTACCACCACTCACATGTTGCTCAGGTTGTATCTGAATTGGTGTTTGTTCTATCATTGAACATCCTCTTATCCTTCTTTTCTTCTCCCTTCCAATCCGTATATCCCTAGAGCCAGCGTAGGCATCCTCCATTTCCTTATTAATTAGTTCCCTTTTTAGGGTGCGAAGTTGAAGCGGCTCTCACTAAACATCCTGAAGTTCAGAAGGGGGGTTATGTGAGAATTCTAGAAAGTCCGATTAACTAATGGCAAACAATTGAGCGCCTGAATTGATTCAACTATAACTTCCTTGTCTATCGTAATGCTTTTGCATGAGTTCGACATGAGGAGATTTCGAAAGAAGAAATCAGAGGACAGTTGATTCTTTGCAGTACTTTAATGAGCTTATCTTGTGAAGACTTAGCGAGAAGGAGGAGCCAGCTGGATGCAGGAGTGATGGAATGCAGTGCACCGGGGTAGCTTAGACTGCCACAGTCATCAGTGCTGTGAATTGTGATTTGGGAGAAAGACTACATAGGTCAACTTCTAACTCATCCAGCTGTGCTTCGTGCCTCGATTGCTTAAGGATTTATCTACAAGGCAAGGGAAAAAACAGTGCCCAAATTGCATCAACTGCAACAAAGTCTCTGAGGAACAATTGATAACCTGGTATCTTATTCAGAATGAATCTCACGAGTTTAAGCATCTGTGGAGATTTAATGTTGAGTTACTGGCATAAAAACTTTAGATTACAAACTGGTAATGATGTTTATCAACGCACAAATCTTGTGTTTCAGATCTTCTAGCTTGCCAACTAGAGGGATTACTGATCTATCCCCTGTCTCATCTAAACCCAAAAGGTTGGGAGGAGACCATGCAGTGCAGGCGTGCTCTAGTTCAGTTCGTGTTGGCATTGCTCCAGCTTATCCCATCTCAAAGCATCGTTCACGCGCCGTAATAAAAAGTTTCAGTGCAACAGGACTTTCTCTCATAATCCCTTCAAGTAGAGGTATGTCAGTTAGTTTTTACCACATTCTAGATGTAACAAAAAATTTAACAAGTCAAATTCTTCAAATTTAACAAGTGTGGCCTGTCTTTCTCAATGTAGGCAGGTAGGCAGTAGGCTGAACATTCATGCTTTCCCCTCACACCATGCTCTTTCCTGGGTCCGGCATCAGTGTTCATAAGAGAGTGTTTTGAATTCAGAACATCAAAAACTGCTATCCTGCTACGAACTATAATAAGTAAATTCACAAGCTTTCCATTTCCTAAGCTCTTAATAGTCAGCTCTTTTGTAATCTTTTCATCTCTTCACGTTACCGATTTTGAGCTTAGACATTGAGTTATATTAATTTTGACGCATTGAGTTATATGATTTAGTTATATCATTTTTCTGTTTGTGATACAGTCCACATTGGTTTCTCGGGACCTAATAGTGGTGAGTAAACTATTTAAAATAATCACGCTCATTCCCGGTAACTTTCTCAGCGTAGTGAGCCGTGTTAGTAATTAGTCCACCATTGCTAGTTGAAATATTTTGTTTCATTTACCTTCATGAAACAATTTCATTACTGCAAGGCGGACTTGGAGCTTGAAAGATTGGTCTAGTGAGGGGATCGCAGGTAGTGTAGCAGTAAAATAGAGTGGAGCACAAGGAATGTCAGTTACTTTGTTCAAAGCAGTAGCTATGTTCTCTTTGGTTTCATCTGTCTCATACCATGTTTGGTGTCGTCATATGACATGTAACATATGAAATGTACTTCAAGTTGCCTCTATAGTTTATCTGTCCTTTGTCAGGAAAATGAGATCTTGGTATTACATTTGTAAATACATGTCATTTAGTTGAACTGTGTGGAGTTTAATGTGTCTGCTTATCTGTACAAGTATTATCTCATTTCTGTAGAGGAATTTCATGTCTTCTAAACTTAGGCACTCTCTCCTGAAATTCCTTATTCTTGTGAAAGCTTGAAGAATTCACCATTTCAAAAATTTACATGGAAAAAACCGTTTGAATTGAATTTTGTCAAGTGGTACCTCAATAATAGCACATACAGTGAAGCGGCTGTACAATGAGCGCTGTTTCAAAATCAAGTTAATACAAAATCTTGGTTAAGGATAGAAATGGGGATATGAGGTACCGTGAATTACTTATCACAATGTCACACAGTTGACAATCTTTAACAACAATTAAAATAATAACCAACTGTTACTTATATTATACCTCAATGACTAATTACTTGTTACTGTCACAATCCCCCATGGTATAGCTAATTGTGTTCAACGCCCTTTTAGGTTTTTCTAGAGGTTGTAGTTACATAAATGAGTAGCTGAATGCTACTTTATATTAATTTAAAGTCTCACAGTTAGCAACTTCAATGTTTTCAACAAACATAGGTAGAATTGAAGACAGCTCAGCTACACTCTGCCAACTCTTCAGTGCATATCTAAATACTGTGAGTTCTGATAGAATGGAGTGTTATCACTCCAACTACTAAACTCTTATCACTGGAGATCAACGGTCTTCACAAATTGATAGACCCAACTTTCAATTCTATTCAATGCCTCGCCAATGCCTTAGGAATAGAAGGGTCTCGCAATCTCTCAGCAACCAGCCCTCACTATCTGGTTTGTTTAAACAACTGAAAGCACACACTCTCACACAGGTCACCCTATTACTAATGACTGTACTTCTGGAAGTGCCGAATGTAACGAAATGACGTACCTGAGAGTAATATGTGGCTCCATACATACACTATCCACGAAAAGTACATTGATATAGAAGTACAACAACAGCAAACCTCAAATATAAATCTGTGTTTGTTCTTGAGAAATAAAACTTGGATGAATGATACTTGGTGATGAAACTTCTGTTTAAGGCATCAAACACCCGCGTATCACACATAAAATGCAAATATATCTATAGAATTAGGGGGGCATGTTTATTAGAATATTACTATTTAACATTGGAAAAGGTTTACAGCCTCGATGTTGTGCGGCTCTATTTTCCGTATTTATGAATCTCTTGTAAATTATAAAAGACAGAGTTCGCATCAAGTTTGGACCTTTGATTTTTTGAGCACAAGTAACTTCATTATAACGGCTAGGTGTTAATATTTGGTGTCATTGCGTGCTACAGATCCTTTCTTGAGCATTGGTTTAAGCACAAGTGTGCCGGTGACTATTGGCAAACCTTCTCTTGATTGTTGCAATCCTGAAAAATGCTATCATAGCTATGGAACATAAACTTAATTGATTATTTTTCGTAATTTTGATTATATTGATCCCATCCAACCCCATGAAATTATTTGACGTTTGTTTTAGAAGAAATCCCACAGATGGAGTCTCCGGGTGGCTCAAGTACTGCAAGTTCGCGGGATAATTCTCCTTGTCGAGAACTCTCACCTTTAGTGAACAGTCTTAAACCTCCAGTGATCATAAGGAGAGGTCCATCTGGATTTGGCTTCACTGTTCACACTATACGAGTTTATTATGGTGACACTGACTTTTACACAATGCACCATCTAGTTATGGTAAGTAATAAGTCCATTTAGTTGTTTGTACTCCTCATCTTGTCATTTTTATTTTATTATATTTGTATTTAATCAGTATACAGTTAGTGGGTTCGTAAACAAATGTTCACTGCAAAAAAATACAGCCTTATGGCAAGCCTGAGCCTATTGCATGTGAAGGAAGTGGGGAATAATAAATTCTAGGGTTTAGCAACCAGTGGCATAGTAGATAATGTTTGTTAAAGATCATGGGAAGGTGAACGTGAGTTATGTGTGTGTTCTGGCTGAAATATTGGGTTCACTGTTGAACGTATTGTGTTCAATCCACAACTCCTCTTTCTCTGCTCAAGTATAATACAAGTTAATGTAATTTCATGGGCAAAATAGGTTACAACAATATTTGTAATATATCTTTATCTGGTTTATTTTACTCAGTTTTTTATATATTCAACTAGTACAGCAATTGATATTTGTAGGTTTTTTTAAAACAGTTGTTTATTGAAATACTTGTGGAGTTGAAATACTAGTGTGGTCGATTTTTACAATTGGTAATTTCGAGAACAATTCTCAATTTTACTAGCCCCTTGAAACCTTCGGCTCTTATATTGTTGAGGCAAAGAATGTTTACAATAAAAAAAGAAAGGAATTGCTGGCAAACAGACAAGCTAAGGGTACTTAGAATTGAAGTTATTGCAGAACTGTAAGCGCGTCAGTGGTGAATGATTGTGTGAAATTGCCCGTCATTTCAATGTCATAGAAATTTATCGTCAATGTTCTGGATAAGACTACGTTTGCCCACATTTGTGAAGCTGAGGAATTATAAAAATTTTAATTCTTTGTCGGTGACTGTTTTGTACAATCACGCTACCCGTTACACTGCTTAATAAAACCTTGATTTCACTCAAATTACAGGCTGTTGAACCAGGAAGTCCTGCATTTGAGGCTGGATTAAGACCGGGAGATCTCATCACTCACATCAATGGCGAACCTGTGCAAGGCTTATTTCATACTCAAGTTTTACAACTGTTGCTTTCGGGGACTGACCATGTCACCCTTAGATCCACGCCCTTGGAAAACACATCTATCAAGACTGGTGGACGTAGACGAGAATTGTGGCAGTCTAAGTTAGCCAGGAGGTGACACCAAAATTTTCAATTATATTTATACTAATACACTAACATTTCTCATGTTCTAATGAACACTGAATTTGTGCAAAATGTTCAAGTTATTCGGTTGATTAATTGGGTTTGTTTCCAATAGCAAGTAAGTGGCTCTCTTTCCGAACAAGGAAGTTTAAATGGAAATGGAATTTTATTATTTATGGTGGAGAACTGGTATTGGGCAATCATTCATATTCAACATGCTCAGTGTAATTGGGGGGGATATTGGAAACATCGTCATGTGATAAGAGAACATATGATTAACAACACGTTTTAGAAAAACCATTCATTTATATTTGTTACCCTTGTAATCATCATGTCACTAATACTGGCGTACAGAAGATAACACAATCTGCAATAAACAGGTTGCAGATTCAAACCTTCCTTTAAGAGGCAGTAGTGTTTTAGTCTTTTATCAATTTGTACTCTCTATAATGCACAGTTATTTCTATTTTTTTAAAAAGTATAAATGAATGAAATAATTAGGTAGTTTATGTATGACGAATAAGGAATCATAAACTTACTATACTATGATTGTCATGACCTCCTACCAGGTGGATTGCCACAATAATTTTTTAATTGAAAAGCTGATAAGTAATGTATTATGCTCTACGGATCATAAAAATGAGCAACAAACACTTCAAACGAATTAGAAGAATAATACTAAAGTTTGGTCAATATCAGAACTATATTGTGAACAGTATGGTAGCTCAAGTGGAATAAACTTTAGATATTTAGCAGCTCTGCATCGAAGATGTTGACAAATTTTTTTAATAGTAATTGAAATATTAAACCTATGTGAATGTCCTTTTAGGATAGTGCATTTGGATTGCTTCATTTACCGTGCTCTAAATATTACACTCCTGTATGTTTGTTGGGGGGGGGGGGGGAGGTGCAATGGAGGGAGGGTTTGCTCCTAGTGGCCCCATGAATTTACTCCTGCATATTGAGAATCAACTTGGAACCATTTAGCACATTGCATCAGGTTGGCCCTTTGGCCTCTCTGCGATTTCAACTTTTCTTTCTTGTCCTCCTCACACTCACGAGAATCTTGCAGCATAATGCTACTCCCATACATCCTCTTAGCCCTTCACTTTGGGAGATTCTTCGGTCTTTCCTTCACCGAGATACCAGCTCCAGATCAACAAGCTCCATCTTCTTCTGACTGAGCACTGCTCCTAGAGTTTACAATGGAATTCTACCCCTCTATTATGAGGGTTCAATGCCTCTATTATGAGCCTACCATCCGTGTCCTCCTATGTGCACCACCAATCTGTATACTTTTGACACAAAGAGATGGCATGAGAAGCATCATGTACCATTGCTGTGCATTGCAGGCCGATTGGGCCTTACCAATTTGCTCCCTAAATGCTCCATGTCTCGTGTGGAACTGTGTAATCCAGCTCACTGAGGTACTGCCTGAACCATATACCAAGTCCCACTCATCTTGCCACCTCCTATGGGTCTCAACCCTTCTTCACTTTTAATAGCTGTACTGCAGTTGTCCCTTGATGGGTACAGTTGCCAGAGAGAAACTGTGCGGTACCAGCAAGCCTTACAGAGGGCACCATCCGTTTCCTATGGTAGGCAATGCTGAGTGTATCAGCCCACACTTCCTCCCCATATGAAAGGGTGGAGTGTACAATGCTCATAAGCATCCCCACAACTGATGGCACTCGCTAGGTGTGGCAGTATCATCTTCTCCAGCTTCTTCTCTGCAGTATCCACCATACACCAGGGTCTGTTAGCTGACAGACTTGGATGCCCTTTGTCTTTTGGAATGAGGACCAGCCATGCCCTCTTTCAACACCTAGGCTAACAGGCATGCATTATAGGTCCTAAAGAGGGGTCCTGGATGGGTCTTGACATCTGCCTTCAGGATTCCTGCCAGCATCTTATCTGGAACAGGGAGGGGGGCACTAGGTCCTTTCTGAGCTCTTCCTCAGTCAACAGAGGGATACTGAAAGCCTCCAAATGTCTTTTCCTGGCTTTCCAAAGAGTGGTTCTGAGGAACAGGGGCATCTTCATCCTGCAGCACTATTCCTGTCAAGGTATGAGCTTTCTCATAAATATTCTGTATCCAAGCTACCACCGATCTGTGTCAGCTCAGCAGGAAATTTTGTGAGCTCCTACTGTTTCTCTATCCATTTCTTTAGTGATCCCCAAACTAGTCCAGTCCCAATTCCAGGTGTGTAATAGTAGCACCTTAGATTTGACTAAAGTAGTATCTTATCTAACGATATTTGAATGAGCAAACAGTGCCCAAGTAACCCAGTAAATTATTCCATCTATTATAAATGTGTTTTTTTTTAAATTTCTATTTCAGGTCCATGCAAAAACAGAAAAAACAAAAACGTGATATAGGTGAGAAAAGAAGAAAAGCTTCTCTATTCCGGCGAATCAGTAGCAAACGGGCCAGTGCCGAAATGCAACAGGTTCGACTTGAAATATGTTTATTAGGAAATTCTAGTACAAAGTGCAGTCAATGTAAGTTGTAGTTCTGCACCTCTGTGACATTTAAGAGACAAACCAAAGGAAAGCAGTGCAAAATGAGGAAAGTGCCTGTATTCCACAGAATTAGTAGCAAGCGGGCCACTGCTGATACGCAATAGGTACCACATGAAATATATTTATTAGGAACAATTTCCTGCAGTCGGTGTAAGGTGTAGTATTGCACCATGTTATGGTATTTGGTTAGAATAACAGTGTTTTTGTTGTGTTTGGGGGGGGGGGGGGCATTTGATGTACAACCCCACACCAAAAGCTCAGTATGTGCGCCTTTACAAGATTCGTCCACTGACTGTCATTTTCCCTGTATATAAACTCCTTGAAACTAATAAAAATCGTAAGTAGTTGAAACTTTTAAACCCGATGTTTCAGTTTTGAAAGTCATGTATATAGTAAACGCATAGCCGAACAAATAAATAAAAGGCAGAAAAAAACTGACGAAATAAATAAAATTGTACTTCAATAAGGTGAGGGGCTAGGGAATGGTTTTGAGAAAATTGGGGTGACTAAAAAGAAAACGATGAGTAAATAAATAATTGTAAAAATGTCTTCTTTTGGTAAATGTTTTCGGTTGGCAATATTTTGTTACAACCCCCCCTCAAAATTTGATGCTATACCTTTCAAGACATCGGGATTGTAAATCTGCAATGTCCGTCCGCTGTCTGAGCCATTTTGTGCCTTCAACAGTGTCTAAAAAGTTCGTTCTTTTGTACAAAAATCCCATTTGGTTTCAAGTTGTGCCCGCCTCCTTGGCAATCCGATCAGATGAAATCCGTGGTTGTCACGGGCAAAACATGGTTTAAAAAATTAACAAAAACGCAATTTTGGCAGTTTTATCACAAATATGCCGTGTACGGTATAGCTTTCAAGGTATTTTTAGATCCTGCGTCAAGTGGAATGAGTATCAGACGTGTAAAAATGCGTATAGTGAATTTACAGTAATTATAGTGAGCCAAAGTCTACTATTTGAAAGAACTCGCGGGACAATAACCACAGCACGAGTAATTGTATCATTTGTACTCCTGCCCCCCGTCTCATTAGAACCACCCGCCAGCTTGCAGGTGCCTGGAATATTCAGTTTTCGTTGTTCCGTTGTAGTCAGGTTATGTTTCGTATGGCCTACTGGTACTTTTTGATGCTGAATCGAATGGGATCGGCCTCGGAGGTGTGAGACTAGGTCAAGCTGTTCATCAGAATAATAAACCGTTGACTAATAATTTGCAGGGTTTTTTTAAATAACTTGTCACATGGTTTAGAATACATGGGTGTCAAAACTGAGGTGGTATGAACACACACTGAAATTAGATTTTTCTTACTCTGGAGTATATTTTCTCATTAAAAAAATGTATAACATTTATCCATGTAAACTATGTAGGTACATAATTTAGCAGCCGAACTGTACCACTCTTGATTCTCATGCTTGTGGTGGAGAACACGCAAACTACTTGTGTTTATCCACTTCAGAAGGTTATAAGTTGTTCATTTTCGAGTTATGAAACCTCGTGTAAAATGGTAATATATAACAAGATCACATTGTAAATTCTGAAGAAGATATTAAAGGACTCTTATTCAATTTGTAACTCCGAAGAAGGAAGAAAGTTAGACGATTACTATTATTTTAGCAATCGTCTAACTGCCTTCCTTCTTCGGAGTTACATCCAAATGTCAACCAATGGACACCTATCTAATAGCCTTACATTACGTTTTATTTACTACTAAATAATGCACCATGTACTTCTCAATATTTGTAATTCGGAAGAACTCAACTATTTGATGGTGGTATTTCATGAAAGTCTTATTGTTATAGTGACATTCCTTCCTTTCATTTTTGCTTTTTTTGATTCTCATTTTCATTTCTTTCACAGATGGGTGTATCTTCCCCTTCATTAGTGACTCCAAGCAGGAGTTTTCAGTCATTTACAAGGTCTTTGTCCGCATCCCATGGTGATTCAGTTTCAAGGTCTCCTTCGACCCCAAAACTATTGATGAGCCCTTCAGATCCATCGATTCTTTCGGAAACATCTGGCAGCTCATCCAGCTCATCAAATGGAAGCCCAGCCGTTCCAACATCTCATTATCAAAGGCCTTCCACTCTCCATGGTTTGAAACATAAATTGCATTCAGCTGCCAAAACTATTCAGTCACCAAATAGGAGGAAGTCAGTTGGTCATATCCCATTGTCTCCTTTAGCTCGAACACCTTCCCCATCTCCTGTTCCTTCTTCCCCCACACGATCACCAAGCCCTTTAGCCTTTCCACCAGGCCATCAACCTGGTAGTTCAAATACTACTCAATCATATAGCCCCGGTGGTTCAGCTGCAACTAGCTCAAAAAAGAATTTCAATCGTCCGAAAAGTACAGAACCTGGTTCCCCTCTCTTACGGAGAGCGTTGTCGCCTGATCGACTCCACCCCCGTAGTGCTGAAGGTAAAACAAAGGTGTGCCCCACAACAATTTCCCCACTGTGCGACCCTGCTTTAAAAGTGACCATATCTTCGCTTCCTCGGGTCACAATCACATCCAAATCACCACCTGTGCATAAAATAAATGTTGACTGTGAAAACGTGAAATCGAAACCTTCTGAACATTTATCTCACAAGGACAAAGATAGAAGGAATTCAGACGTTGAGCATATTAATATAGTTGAAGCAGAGAATGAATATATCCCGATGTCATCCACCTCTCAACCCTTACCAAGGATTGCTGAAGAGAAAGATTCACCAACAGCCGTGAAAGATGATTTTTCTCCTTCTGTCAGTACTAAAACGATTGAAAATGAACCTACGCATCCCAAATTGAAATCAAAATCATGTTCAAAAAATTCTCACCCTAAAAAAGTAAAAAAGGAATTTTCCAAGGATCCGAACTCGATCCAGTCAACTTCCAAATTGAAACCGATGGGTGATACTCACCTCAAGCCGCAGTCCTCTTGATTCAGTTAGTATTAAATGTTGCTGATCCTATTAGTTGTGTGAAATCTTAAATGTAAGTTATTTAATCAAACGCGATTAATTTCTCATCTTCATGTGATCATAGTTGTAAGCTTATTCATAAATTTTTTCATCGTCTGATCCCCCAGCTGGATATTAGAGTTTGAACGATTGATTATTGCTGGAACGCTTTTCTTAATACGTTATTGATCTAGAATTAATTTTTGAAAAATTGCCCCTCTTCATTTACATTGTCAATATGAACGTCGCACAGACAATTCAGAACTTATTAAATTAGTGATGGTACTGTGAGGTATATAGAATACTAATAATGGATGTAGCTATTGTAGAATTGGATGTTAAAGTTAGCAATCTATCTTCCTTACTTTTAAATTCATGGGTGTAGAGAATACAATGAGCTGAGTAAACTAAATTACTTATATGCTCTATAAACGAGTAGAACAAATTTAATGACTAATTGAATAAATAATTGATCATACTATAGTTGAACCATTTTGAATAGGTACAGTTCAGGAGAGTCAACTCTAGTTTTCATCAAGTCTTGGTGTTTTTTGAGGTATCAAATGAACAACTATCATGATATTTTCCATTTGCTTCGTCGCTGTTAGCATGCAACAGAAAACATTGCGTATATCTGGTGTACTGAGAATTTGAATCCTTGTGTTTTACATTTTTCAAATGCTTTTTTACTTCTAATCTGTGTTATGTGCCAAAATTCGTATCTGTTTGATTAAAAAAAAGCGTGGCATACAGTTTGATCAGTTAGGATTTAGTTGTAGTCTCCTATGACAACTTAGATTGTTCAAACCCGGTAATTTGTCATACAGGTTGTCTATTAACATGTTCCACGAACTCAGTCAATGCAAGAATGTGAACCACTGTGTGGACCTTGCTGCGTTTAATCCGCTTAGCTTTCCTATCTTTTCCATTTTATTCTACTCATAAGTTTCTGGGAAAGTCGCAGAATACGTATACGTATTTCTCTTCCTAGGCAAACTGTTTGAGAAACTCAATGCATTAGCAAATTTATTATCAATGTAATAAGTGTTTAGGAAATGGTTAGCGTGGGACATTGATAGCTGACTGCTCATTACAGATCCCTGGTTTGGAGTAATCATTATTTTGCATGTTACGATATAGCATTTCTTCAACTTTATTAATATTCAATCGTAAGACCTCACAGGACCATGCACACAGATTTCGTCTAACTATAAAACATACTTAGGTATGCCATAAAACGACGTTCTCTATTCTCAATAGTGCTCAGTATGTGGCATGAATCGCTATCACTTGTGTGTCACGTGGCTCTTCTACTGCCTCGATGAAATTGCTCGTGCATCTCCCTCCTCTCGAAATCATAAAGGAAGCTGCAAAAACAACTCTACAAAAACAAAAATGGGATAGAGTGCTGAAGGACAACTTCCACCTAGCCCGTTCATAAGCGTTAAGCATGCTTTGTGAACCTGTTGTTGACATGCCTGGTGTTCATGCTGAACATTACCTATTCAAACCATCATCCTTTAAATTTCTGGGGCAGTAGATGGAACTGTACTGCCCTAACGACCTAACTATGGTCGTGTTATTAGATGTTATGCTTAGTGGTCATGTTGAACATCACCTATTCTAACGATCCTTGCAATCGATGGAGCAGTAACTGCCTAAGTGCTGATACAACAACCTAATTATGGTACACTGATGGATCCAAACTTGGTATTGTACTGCTGCAGGTAATTCCAGGACCAGTCAACAGGAGCAATAAAGTTTCCGTTGAGAGATTTTGGGACACATGCAATAGTGTTGCAGGCAATGAGAATGCTGGTAATTTGCTTGTTGACTCCATTTATTGGAATGGAGATAGGCATCTCAAGATGCACCTTTTGGAAAACCATTGATTAATTTGTTTCTTATTAAACCAGTTGAAAATGTCGCAAACGGGGCTGATCAATTACAGGTCTGTTTCCTTATCAAATGACTTCCTGAGCCCTCTAAGAGGGTTATATCAGTCTTGCAGATCACATATCAGAGTCACGTTAGTCTTGCAGATCAGTTACAGTGATCTTGGCTGGTAACAGACATCAATCCTCCTACAGTTTCACAATGCGCAAGCATATTCAATTTCTTCACTGGAATGAAGAGAATATTATGCTCATTCGTACTTGCCTTGTCAGAGAACAGTCGTTGACAAGGCTCGATGAATTTAAACCCAGAAAACTGCCATAAATAAATACTTGTGCCAAATAAATCGAGCAGCAAATAAGTTTATGAATCAAACTACACTCAAAAACTCATTGACAGTTGGTCAAGATTCAATTAATTGATGCGCACCTTGTTGATCTCGACCCCTTTGATGATCATGAAAGAGCATAGGCATACAGAGTGACATGGACACATAAGTAAAGAAAGCACAATAGGTAATCTTATTCCTGCGGAACAGGGATTTTCTTCAGGTGCTCAGGGACTACTAATTCCTGGGAGCCGTGGGACTTCCTTGAGTAATTCAGGGCATAGTTTCTGAGTTGTGCCTGATGATCAGCAACCCCTTCCACGAATCCATCATCCATCCATGTTGAAACTCTCTGGTACATACCGTACTGGTTTTGTCCAAAGCAGAGCAACCATCTGTCTAGTTGTTACAGCTGTGTTTGTGTTTTCTATGGTTTGACATGGTAGTCATGTAGTAATGTATCCCCAACCGCATGATTTGATAAATATGAAGTGGGCATTCGTAAACTGCTGACCATGTATCAGTGAAATGTGCAGGAATAGGTTTTGCAGTCAATGAAGCTTTCTTCATAAATTGTTATGGATGGGTGACAATCAGACTTAGGAAAGTCTAGTTGCACCTGGTTCCTTCAAGTCTGGGTGCATAATTTGAATAATTTAGCATCATTGGAATACACCTTTTGGCCTCGTCATACAAATTCGCCTGTTCTGGAAACCATGTAGAAATGAACGAATATTAACACTTTTTTATTAATGGACATTACAAAATGCTAAGATTTGGTGATAGCTCAACTCTTTCTAGTGGTCAGTACGATTCCCTTACTGCTGAAGTAAGGCCAAAGCACTAGAGAACTGTAAGAATATCTGTGTCGCATAATTTAAACGAAATGCTTGCTTGTTAGTCAATCCTTGAGAATTGGCAGAGTTGGAAAATTGGTTAGTTGTACTCAGAATTTTCAAGAGCTCAGATATCGTTGAATGTTAACTGAGGAAAAAGTGTTGTTTTAACGAATAGAATAATCCCTTGGATTCATTACGAATTAATCACTGGCCTCAGCATTTGAATTATCATCTTGTTGTATATTAATTGTTGAATGATCTCAATAACTGGTGTTGTTATATGTATATTCATGAAGTGTGCAAGTTCACAGACCCTATTACTATTTTCAAATTGATTGGTAAGTAAGATACTACTTGAGTTTATTATTTTGGTACTTTTGGTGGAAAACTATCAAAACGTTATAGGCGCATGGTTTGTTCCACGTAGTATTTGACTTATGCAGTTTTCTAGGCTTTATCTCTGGAATAGATGAGTTGTTAGGCACCTCTTTCATAATTTGTGTAATTCATCCATGTAATTTCAATCATTTGACAGCTAAAAATGAACTACAAAACACATATAATAACAATAACTGACCTACCCCCCCCCCTCATCCAACCTTATAATTTGTGCCTGTATTTAGTGTTAAACACTCAGGTCTGTTGGTTAGTTATTAACTGATTATTATTCGTACGTCGATTTAATTTAGTATCAAAAAGTTTCTTAGAAGTAGGGGCTGTTTTTTCCTTTTTTTTAAATCCAAATGTTCTTAAAAATACAGTGCATTCCTCTCCTAACACACAACGATTGATGTGCCCCATATTTCTTAGTTAGTAAATGATATCCATGAGGCCACCTTCCGTTGGATATGGTTGCTCCTGAGTGAACTCGAGATTTAGGTAGTTTCTCAAGCATAAGGTTCCATTTTTTTAATTCGATGAAACTAGTTTCTATTAGTCACTTTTAAATTTACTTTTTGAATTCTTATTTTCTCTATGATAAATCCTTCAATCATTTTTGCACGGATTGTAACAGTTCTAGCCACTCCCCACAGCCCACTGTCCTTTTGTTAACATTTTCTTAAAGCTCTCTATCTCTCAAGAGACCTCGTAATATGTAATTAAAGGAGAAGTTGTTGCATTACCATGCAATGTATCTTTTTGTGAGTTTTGTATTCGCAGGAAAATTAGTGTCAGTTTTACTATTTCCACATGAAATTTAGGGTTAATTATTTTGTTGAGTATCATAAAAACTGTAAATCAATGGTTGGGCATTCGTAGTAGGAAAGAAAACTTATAATGTTTGCTTTGAGTTTGATCATCGACTGAGATGGCTTTGTTAATTGTTTCCAACAACGCCCTTATGGTATCAAAAGTAGTATTTATTTGAAGGAATGGATTTCCCATGCAATTCGAGGATTCGTGCTTGGATATGGATAGTCTACTATTCCTCCAACTTGCTGGCTTGCTTCCACTCTCTCACCTGTGCGCATACCTGGTCTGCAAAGGGCTCAGGGGGAAGCGCAAATCCTTTTCTCCCCAGTTCTTCGGCCTCCTCATTCCCTTCCATTCCCGCATGACCTGGCACCCAACACTGTGGTAATGTGTTTTCCTTTACCAAGGTCTTCAGATCAGTCAGTCATTCCCAAACCAGCCCCAACGTGATGGTATAAGAAACCAGGGCCTTAAGTGCAGCCTGACTGTCCACAATAATGTATATTCTTTTCAGCTTCTGGCCCCTACGTAGAAGGTGCTGCGAGCACACTGTCACAGCGAAGAGCTCTGCTTGGAAAACTGTCACTTGCACACCAAGTGGTATCGCTGTCCGGATCCCTGGCCCGTAGACACCTGCCCTGCACCTGCTAGGCCACCCCGCACTGATCCGCCTGTATAATATGCCAAGGCCGTAGCCTCAAGAGAGGAACCACCGCCTTCCCTCCTGGATTTTCCATGGATTCAAGGCAGGCCCAACCGCATCCACCTAATCCAATACCAGGTAGTGCAGCGCCTTTCTCCCCCACCTGACAAGACCCTATTCCAGGGTATGAGCTGCCAGTAGGTAGGCAGCTCTCTCCACATGTATGTGGAAAGGTGCAAGACCCAGCAGGAACTCTAGCTCAGTCGTTGAGGCTGTCTGCATACAAACCCTCACAGCACGCACGCCCTGCGCTGCAGTTTACTCAGCGCAGTTTGCACAGTATTTGTCCAGGTCTTACAAATCTTCAGAAACAGTCATTATGATAAGGAAACATACCTTTCTGGATAGGTCAGTTCCAGCATGATTCGCACGTTGCTCTCTTGATTGTGCACCTTTTGGCATTTGGTTCCATGCGGGCTAATTTTTCACAATTAACTGGCAATATGTTAGACACTAATGTACAGATGTGGGGCGTTAAAGTGTGTGGAGCAGCCAAAGTTGATAATTAATGTTTAAACTGTTAGACAAATATTAGGAAAGGAGACACACAATAGTCTGAATTTTGATTGATGTTTAATTTGTAATGTGAACGCAAAAGAATAATCCATTTATTGTTCAATAAAGATCGGGCTTGTGATTACAATAGAAATCAGGCTACAATAAAGTAATGATGAAATTAAATCTGTTTGAATGTTTATTTAGATAGTAGTTTGTGACTCTTCAGACAATTCTTAATTGGTCAACATTGGAGCATTTGCTGCTCGCTCAAATAATTCCTCACCTTATTGGCTGCCCAAGTTTTAGTGGAGAACTCTTCAACTGAAAACTTGGCAGACTGTATTTTTACATTTAGTTCCAGTAATTATGGCAGTAATGATTGATGATGAACCTCAAGTCCCCTGCGTCTGAGCTTTCCTGTTGGATCAAGAGACATTATACTATAGAGAGAATCGAAATAAAAGAAAGCCCATTACAGTAGCAGTGTATGCATATTGATGCCATATTTTCTGCCTTGCTTCGCAATCAAAGCTGTTAATATACAAATAATCTAATCCATTTTCTCCTCTTACTGGGAAGTCACTTTAATAAATGCAATTGCCTCAACAGAAATTGATATCAAGCCCCAAAAATATATTCATGTTACTCAACCTTTGGTAATACAATCCAAAGCTAAGATTTTAGGGGCTGTTAGATACCGTGCGCTGTAGAATTCTGTTAATTTAAAAAATCCATCTAATAGTTCAGCCATTAGTGTCGTGATAGTCCAGCAATTGTGATGAAGAGTAGTGAAGAACGAATTTATTATGTGATAGAGTCAGGGCAATTGAGCCAATGGGTTATCAAGTCAATTATGTTGTTATTTGTCAACTTCTTTTAATCTCTGCTGGTGTCATTGAACGAAACATTTCACTCCGCCTGTCGGTGAAATATATGCTCTAGAACGTGCAAACCTGCTTTCATAGCTTCTCATAAGTTACATCATTACTCAAGGTCCTTATTCTTAACCATCCGCGAGAATGGACCAAATAACTTATTCTGCCTTGGCTTCCAGCTTATTTTTGGATTTACTGAGGAATTTGTCTCTCAAAAACGTCGTCACTGATAATTTTTGGAAGGCTCTTTGATGGCCCTCAGGCGTCCCAAAGTCAGTCCAACTACTGTCATTGAGAAATCATGAAGTTTCCTGACTTCCCATTCTTTCATTGCCATTGGGTGTAGGCAAATGGAACGGGTCTGTTGAGAATTGAACTTGCAGAGCTGTGGACACAATGTACTGTTAAATATCGTTCTAGTTTTCAAGATAATTACGTTAGTGAGAGATGTAATTCCTTCCCATGTTCTAATGGATTTAATATATACGGTATATCCAACCATTGATTAACGTTTCCTTAGAGTTTAAATTTCAGCAAATGTTAGTAATAGTAAATCTGTGAGAACAAAACTAGGTGTGTAATACCTTTCTTAGCAATCCACATATTGAACTGTACTTTATTAAATGTCTAATGAAATCCATTACCCTGCTCCTGAGAACTTTACTCCTGGGTATTTAATCATCGATTGCCCGTAATATTGTAAATAGAACATTAGCTCAGGGAAGAGCAGGTGAGTAGCTTAGAACTTCGTTTTCATTTATAGGTGGATTAATCGTATATTTAAGGTGCCTAGCCATGTTTTCTCATATTATTGAAAGATTATGGATTGATAACGGTGCCATATAACCAAATCGTCGAGAGATCTTGTTTCTTACCTGCTCGGTTTCTTATTATGCTTACCTTTCTCTGTTCTTGCCGCATTAAATTTGTTTCTCATTGTGATTGATGTATTAAAGTAGACCCATGTTACTAACACGCAGTATGATGGAATATTTCATTGTGAATAACTGGATATTGAACTTATACTCATTGGAGGTATACGATAGTAGCAAATAAGAAGCATGATTTGATCTATTGTAAATTTTTGGATGTACGTATTTTATGTAAACCCCTTTAAAACGCATTGTTTCAACTAACTTATTGCCTACTGAGGTTTGAAGTGAATGATCACTTTTTGTCAGTATTGTCCTGCGCAGTATCTATAAATTAAATTTTCATCTCCTGTCAAACTCTTTCTCTTCTCACCTCTTTTCTTTTCATATTATTGAGAGTTGACCGACTAACTGGAAAGTTGTGGCTTTTTAGGACCAACACATGTTGACCCTTGATGCGAGTTTAGCCAGTACAATGGTGCCTTAAAAACTGTACCGCATAGTGGCTGTTAGTATGAGATGTGGAGGGTTCGGAAACAAATGTTGGATGTGGATCTCGATAGCCAGCAGTTCGGCCATTAGTCAAAGAAACATACATCAATGAGCTCTTTCATTGCTTGAGGAACGTGGATTGTTAGCAATATCCTACTAGATCCCTCTGATATTTAATACGTTCAGTATGGCATGACGCGAATTCGCCTCTCATTGTGTTCTCGCCAAAAGAGAATACTAAAGAGCACTGAAAACTGATAGGCAATAAGGTTGTCTCTCACAACTATCAAAACACCTTCCTTGAGCTTTTGAGACGGCAAAGTTCGTTTTTGAGTAGACCCCCAAAAGTTTTCGAGTTATTGTTACCTGAACATCAGTCTGCTGCAAAACTTCCCTCAAGTGTTCCGGAATTTCAACTACCACCATTTTAAAAGTTTTTGCCCGATAACTCTGTAAAAGTGATTACTATCGTCTTCAAAAAAATCATGTTTACAGCCTCATTAATTCTCTGTGTACCAATTGCTCAATATTGTCCAGGAATGAGTACTAGCAGCACAATAAATTTCGGAACTAAGCGCTACTACTTCCTGCTGTACTGAGGCGAAGGACTGACGGAGATGCTTTTTGAAGAGCTGCTGTCTAAGGCAAAAATTACGGCAATCGCGCCGGAGATTCGATCCACAATCCTCAACTTACGTCGAGAATTATGAATCGTCTGTCTTTCCACTAGACCACAATCAACCGGGTGCCTTCAATGGGAGTCAGTCAGCACATCTCCCCCCTCGTCTGTTAACCGCGACTCCTGGAGCGGATTCTTTTAAGGAAAGAATTTACTAGAGTTGAGCGAATCCCCGGAAAATCCGATCTTTGATTCGAGAAACGAGAGGGCTACAAGGAAAGTCTTCTTTCTTTCACATTGTAGTGGGCGCGTCGCCCATTTTACCTTCGCGCTGGAACTTTCACAGCGTCAGCGAATCCCGGACCCGAGAACTCGTCTCATTATTTTCTCTCTTAATTTTTTTAATTTTTCTCTTGGGGCCTCTTCTTTTTCTTGGAAAGAAGAAATTCGACCACTAGTTGGGCGCCAATGTACTGAGGAGAAGGACTGACGGAGATGCTTTTTGAAGAGCTGCTGTCTAAGGCAAAAATTACGGCAATCGCGCCGGAGATTCGATCCACAATCCTCAACTTACGTCGAGAATTATGAATCGTCTGTCTTTCCACTAGACCCCGATCAACCGGGTGCCTTAAATGGGAGTCAGTCAGCACACTGCTGCTTTTTAGTGTTATTGACCAAGTTCAAATGAACTGAGTGATAGATGAATTGATTAAATAGAAAAAGCCATGTAGAAAGTGAATTGGCGTTGAGCTAAGGAAAGTTGTGTTGCAACGCACCTGATTTGTTTTTTAAACATTCTAGTAACATTTCAGTGGAGTTTATAAGGAAAAAAAGCGCTTGAATCAATTTCTTCGAAAATTTTGTTAATTTATTGTGCTGCTCTCGTCATTTTCCCACAAATGGGAATTTTATGGAATAGTTGCCTTATTGGGAGTTACCAATATAACAAATTTAATCAAAATCGTTAGAGCCGTTTGTGAGAAAAAAATATTTGGTGTTTTGATCACTACGATAACTATAATTAACTTTCGGTGGATTATGCTCATGCCCTTATTTTGGCGTCCCATGGAAACCTGCGGGCTGGATATCAAGTTTGAGCTGATTTGGTACGGCCATTTTCTCTAAAAATCACACACAGACCATTTTCCCAAATAGTGTTTTTCGGACTCAGGAGACTCTGAAACGTAAAGATCTAAAGAGAACTCAAAATTTGTTTTTCAGCCGATTACATAACTTTCCTCTCTACTCCGTAGAGCCAAGGAAAGTAAAACGACTTAGAACCGACCATGAACAGACTACTTATGACGTAAAAAATTTCCAGGGTACTACGTTTGACTCTAGTGTCTCGGCGACATCACTGAACAGATCCCTAAAAGACTGTTTTTGATCGATTTCTTGCCAGTTGACCTCATAGCTTGTTTTTTCTTTGATGGTTACACGTAGATTATTGATTTATGACAAAACTTCGGACCTCCAAAAGAGGCATGGAGGAAGTTTCGCTAATGAGGAGGGAGATTAGGAGAGGTGGTGGGTGTTAAGGTGGCCTCGGGTTGTCTCCTCTACCCAGGTAAATAAGACCTGATTGTCGACTGCCAAGTGGTTCTCAATGAAAGTAGTCGCAATACCCAGGGTGATGCCAATGATCTAGTTATTACAGTAATCTTTGACCTCACTCAGACATCTCTAATGTTTGAGATGTTGGGAACCTTGGCAAGACCTTTCTCATGCCCATCACTTAAACTTGGGATTATCGAATCTATGTAAAGTGTAGAGACTTGTAACTGGATGTTCTCCTACATGCACAGCTCCTCGTTAGATAAACTCTCCAGGTAGGGGGTTATGGAATGAACGATTTTTCTTGGAATAATTCTCTACCTGAAGTAAAAACCCACCCACTGAACAAAGCCTTTGCTACACATTTCACATCAGTCTTACATTGAACTCTTTTTGTTAACACAATTTGGTACTGCTTTCTTCGTAGCTTTCTTAATCGTGATCCTTCAGAGCTTCAATATTACTCCACAAAGGTATTTATCAGCAATAATAAGGAAATTAAACAGAAGGTTGAAAAGCAATATGGATCACAAACGTATAATAACAATCATTTATTACAAAAAAGTTTCATCTAAATTCACTTTTCACTGAAAAAAATATCACTATACAACCGTTCACAGATAAACTATAATTAGATTATAATAAAATATCGTCATATATTAAATAAAATGCACATCAAATTCAGCATTTACTGCTCCAGTAGAGTACACAAAAATCCTTTTCTTGGACAAAAGTGGTTAGCGTATCAAATTACCCCAATCGCTCCACTGCGAGGTTGGACCCCTTAGAACTGAATGCAAAAAATAAGTAGTTCCAAAAATAAAACATTTCCGTTACCACTTAATACAAGTTTATAATATTATTACTAATGACGAATGATAATACATCAAAATGAAGTGGTAAAACTGTATATTTTCACCATACAAATTACAATGTTTGATAATTATCACAGCAACACATAAATGAAAATTATAAAGAAGACATTCAATTTCTGGATTTAAAGTTGAACGAAAGGACATCAAAGTAACCGACAATAGATGACACTGGATGAGAGTGAAGCACGCAGCTTTTTTCGAACATAGCACAGCTACAAATTTCAAGAAAAGGCCTACTTTGTTCGGCTTATAAAATGGATGGCAATTGTAAATGGGTAATTGCAGAGCCCAGAATGAAAGCATATTTAAATCACCTTTGACGATTAGATCAGTAACTAACTATATAAATGTGACTCGCAACAAGAAGTCAATCAGTATATCACAATCAGGGGTGGTCTTCAAGTAGCTTCAGAAAAATTCAAGTAAAGGTAACCCAGTTTTGAGCGTGGGGTATTGCATGTTGGACTAGATTTGTATTCTAATCAATTGAGAGCTTAACCATTCGGAGGGAAAGGCTAATAACACTTCGTGAGCGGAAGATAATGAGAGGGAGGGAATGTAGTGGGTTGTTTCCTCAGAATCCTACAGTAAGCGACAATGTTGACATATCCTAAAACACTAATAATGAAAGACATTACATCTGAGATAGTTTATCCATTGGATAAGCATTGTGGTGAATCTACTACTTGAGAAGCGACGAATAGTCTGTAACAACTCGCGGCATAAAACACAGTTTTGGAGTTGAAGAGGCAGAAGTGACCATGAAAGAATTTTGGAAGGACTTCTTACTATTAGAACTGCGGCGTTAGTTCCTTAATTTTGCGTCGGTTTTGAACAAACCGGAGCAATTGATCAAATTTAGGTAGTGAAGAGTCATTTATTCAGACTTGATCAAACATCCTAGAGGGTAGGCATCGCATCGTGCCCAAGTAAACATAATAAAATCGTAAGGCTGTTTTACTTCAGATTTGTAAAGACTGCCATATTCGATTTAAAAACAGCTAAGAAGGATTGCAACTCTTCAACCGAGTCACTGGAAATAGGAGAAAACTCGAAATGGTTGTTCAGATGGGTAGCTACTAGCTAGAGTTCGTTCAGAAGGGAACTTATCTTTGATGGTGTTATAAGCTATATATTGTAGTTTGCATTTGATATTGGTACGTGTTTCATCATGGATAAAGGTGTACCGGTAAGAAAAGATCGTAAATAAGTCAGCTTAGCAGTAAGAGGGTAGTCTGCTATTACGTCTTTTCTTGAGAAAGCCACTCAGCTCAGAAAAGACACGGAGCAGAGAGGATCAAATGTTTCCTCAATCCCCATTTGTGACTTCGTTCCTTCGGAACAAGAACCTTCTATCTCCGATTCTGTGATATTATGCCTTTAGCCCCGATCTCTCAACCACCCCACCCCCAGAGGGACCTCCTCTTCGGATCTCAAACTAAATGAAAAGCTGGTTGTCAATCCCCTAATTGTCACAATAGACAAGAAGAAGAGTGCAAAAGACAACCCTTACTCCCCATCTTGGCAAATCCAAGCCCCAAATTAGGCCTCCCACCTAAAACACCATCGTCTTCACTGAAGCCCAAGTCTTCCTCAAGCTCCACATCTCTTCATACTACAACTCTTCCTTTCCCTTCTGTCGATGAGAATAACTTTTGGATCCTACGAATTCATGATCTCTTATGGAAGATTCAAACGTCAGGTTCCAACTCAGATTCCAATTGTCATGCCACTCCCGAGGACTTTGATCCAGACGTCTCATCTGATCCGATCTGGCCAGGGAAAATGCGTCTCATGGAGTGAACCGATTCAGGGAGCTATATCTGTGGAGCATCGAGACAACCTGAGTCACCTTTTGACAGTCTTATTCTGAGGCATTAACCACCTTACGCCTTTGATTTTTCCTCCTCTAAATAAAACAAGCAGAAAAATCACGTACGTTTTTGAACCCCCGATGTCAAAGTGCATACAACTTATATATATACAAGGCTGTGGCTTGGATGACCACAATGACAGTTTGGAAGCAGAATCTTAAATAGTATAAGGAAACTAAGTGCTATGCTTGAAAACATTCACTTAACTCTCGTTGAAGAAGGCAACCAGTAGAAAAATCAGCAGTAGCCAAGCAGATTCCTGACAATCAACGACTAGTACAAAATAGAGGATGGGGGTTACGGTAAAATAGATGCTCGGAAGAAGCACACAGTGTAATGAGGATCAGGAAGAATTCTACAGCAGTTGATGCAACTGAAATCCCCATTCACAACCGAAAAGATCTAGTAGAATACTATCACTGAGATTGAAAAGCGTCTCATCCCATGCAGTATAGATGGACTCGTGTCAGTTTCTTACGAACTTCCTAGAGTATGGGATCCAATTGAGGACTCTCAAGGGCTATTACTGGATTGTCCTAAATTCCCAAGAAATTATCGACTGCAGCACCTATTACTACTTCTCAGGGGGTGCCTCCCCTCCAAAACACCATGGGGGACCAGTTGACTATGAGTGACCTATAGAAGGGAGGTGGCTGGGAAGGGCATCAACAGGTGCTTTAATTAATCAGTCGGAGTGAACGTGTCTATGGGAAGTGTTAAGCACTTGCACATTGTACCAACCACAACAATTGCTTCGCATGAAGGATAGTGGACCAACTACTTTCAAATTATGAAGCACCGAGCACTGCCTTGCCTACATGAAGCATCAATACCATACAACTTTCAAACAGGATTTAAAATTATTGGGTGAGGTTCACAAGGAGGTGTATAATCAATGCCAACATACCTGTTATCATGATGTAAACAGGGTCTTATCGCTCAACGAGTATGCCAATAAGGCACACCAAGGTATGACAGACTCACCCAAGGCTAAGTTGACTCGGAAACGAAAACTCCCCCTAATTGCATAATTGAATTATTAACCATCACTTATCGCACAATAAGGATACTTTTCCACAATTTACCTTACAACATTCCGGAAATTACACTTCTACTAGATTGACTCAAAATTGGGTAAGGAGCTGAGCAATAAGCCTGGGAAAACTGACCTTCAACTATAATTTCCTCTACTACTGAAAAGGTGGTGGTTTGTAAATAAACTCAATCCAATTTTTGTACATAACCTACGAATATTTTTGGAAGTATTGTGAGGTCAAGCAATGAAGGGAAAAAACCTTTGGACAGAGAAAGTTTTTTGAACAATTCTGAACATTTCTCCAGTCTCTTGAAACACCAAACGTTTGAAATATAAGATGCGCTGGCAGCAGAGTCAGACGAACACCATTAGAAATGGTTTTGACTCATCTTCAACTCCACCTTATTGAGTCAAGAAAAGTAAGAACTATAGCGTCTCTATTTCATTCAATATCACAATTACATCATTGGTTATCTTGGATGACATGATATACTGCGTATAACTTCAAGTATTTGAACATCTAAAATAGGCTAAAACAAGTGGAAATAATATTACCACGCAATAATGTATATTTTATAAGAATAGAAAGCTACCAAATAGTATTTCAACATGTATTGACTGTTAGTTTCTTCACTTTGAAATACGCTATTTCCGTTATCAAGGGAAAAGAAATGTTTGGTAACTAAAACCCTAATAAGAATAACAGTTAACTCAAACTCACCTTACTGCGCGTCGGTTGATTTATGGAGAAACAAAAAACACCATGCTAACTAATATCGTACTTAAAAAAAACTTAAGCATCCAGAATTTCAATGAATTTACAGCCTTGAGTTTTTGTGAAGCATTTCAAAGTTATGATGCTGCACATTACAAGGTGGGAAGAGAGCGCAATATTGTCTGTAGACACAATTGGTGCGATTGATTCCTACTCAAAATTTAAAAGATTGTTAAAGGAAAAACTAGTGACTCAGAGATCAATATAATAATGGGAGCGTTTATCTCTTGCCCTTGAGACATTTAGAAGCAATTTACAGTAGTTTAACAATATGGCACTGGAAACAGGCTGTGTCAAGAGCTTGACATCAAAAGTGCGTCCAGTCGGTGGGGAACCAATTGAAATTACTTCAATTTTACGAAAGATTAATCTTCCAAAAACACTTAAACAACATTAGATTAGAAATGATTAGCATTAATTGAAAATATATTAGATTACAACATTTACTGAAAAAGCTACACGACAGGAGTTACATATATATAACAAATAAAAGGCGAAAATTCGTGCTTTATTCAACAAACATATTCCACAAACCACAGGTTAGTTACAGGGAACTATGGAAATTCACTCCATCAATCGTTTATAAAAATGAAAGCTTTGCAATAGCTTCCAATAGTTTTGTATGGTTGTAGATCATTTTTATGAAGTTAAAAGATCTGTATTTCATCATCTTCACAACATTAACCTCTTAGATACCCACTGAGTCATTCCCTGTTTCAGTTTTGACTACATTAAATCTACTTAATAATCTGTAGTTGCTGCATTCCTACTAGGATGTTAGATAAATAGGAGAGAGAGAGAGAGAGAGTGAGAGGAGGAGGAGAAGGGGGACGAGTAGTTTTATGTAGTACGTGTTTTAGCAAGCAACAAGTACTTCCAACGTCAACAAACTCAATACCCAAAACTGAAGAAAAATGCAAAAATAATGATGAAGCAGTGAAGTGATGCACGAGTAGGTACACCATAAGATTGAAATGTAAAGGCAGAGGATTGGTGTTCGCATGAAAACCCCAACATAGATGCGTTACTTCTTTTTTTTGTGTAGTTTTATTTGTGTAGGTTGGAGTAACTGAACCCACATTCAAATGGACTCAATAAAAAACGTTGTTCATATAACTTTACATGGAAATATAAGGAGAATTTATGCTACTAAATTTAAAAAAATGCCGATACTACTTTAAGTGAAAGCAGTACATAAGACACTATCAGAATTTCAGAAAGTACAGAAGGGTCTTCTTTCAAACAAGATTCGTAAATGGGAAAGTAATCGTTTTCCATTGGTTTTAAGTAACTTCTAATAATCAGTTGCGGGTTTACCACAGTTCAGAGGGTGATCCTTATGAGTGGCATACACTCCAAATATTTATTCATTAGGTACAGCCTTTCAAGAGCTTCAACTTCAAGCAGGAATTTAGTACAACAACGAATCTAGCACTGGTTAAAATGGACCCCATCAGTTGTCGACAGTACCCAAAAGTAGTCCTAGAATGAAATTAGATGAGTCCTCGGAAATCGTTAATAGTGATTTTGTTTGTTTAAATAATAATTCCTTAACATCAAACACTTTTGAGACCTTGCACAGAACTGTAAAACAAGTGAATATGAAGAACAAATTGGCCAGCCTGTGTGTGGGGGTTTCATTAAATTTGTTTCCTGTAATTCAGCGTAATCCCTTAGGCAGAGTTCATACAGTCTGCAAGCTGCTTTACTCTTCATGTTAATAGAATTTGATGAGTCGCATGAACCATCATTGAGCTTAACTGTGTGCAATTGCCACTGAATACATATATCAGTGGAGCACTTCACGAAACTCAGTCATCTCACGCTGTAAGTCATTAAAAAGAATGTGAATGTTCCAAAATTTGGGTGAGGTTAGATCTACAAGTTGGTGTGAAGATATCCTCAACTGAAATCATGAGTTGGATCTTAGCAAAAATTATCTGCGTCCCTTTTAAAAAATACTAGGCACACACATCTGGATACAAAATTGTTTCTTTATCGAAATGACTGTTCCTGAATAATCACAAGAGAGTTATATCAATCAACCCACGAAGAAACGCTGCATTACGAAGTTTCGATTTTTCCTGTTATTGAAGAATAACATGGAAAGTAATCCATACCCGACAACTACTGACCGAGCTTTTGGTATGAATAAACTACACAATTCATCATAGGTTTCCTCTATCGGTTAATGTACGTCTAAATATATATATACATAATACATACTAGAAGAAAGGCAACTAAACACTCTTCAAGAGATGTACAAAATGCTACTCAAGAAGCCACTTCCATGCTGCTACACACAATTCACAAAATGTTCTACGACCATACAAAACATTAAAAGAAGGGAGAATTCCCTCCGCTCAATCTTTTCTATAACCACAACCTAGCACCTTGAAATATTAAATCTTATCAGAAACAACAATAACTAGGCGTAATTTCTACCTTAACAATATAGTTTAAAAAAAAAAAAGAAAAAAGGAGGCATCACTGATGCAATGCGAATACAAATCCATCAATTGGTACGCTTTACATTAAAATTCTTTTGAAGTAATCCATGTTCAAGAAGCTTTTACAAACATCCGACTATCCACAATACAATTCAGACAATCCCAGTTCACTAGAAAAATAACTACCTTACCTTAAAACTCGAGGTAAAACTAAAAATGCAGAGGTAAGGAGCATTTTGCTTACCTTTCAGAGTAATTCATTTTCGTTGTTTCTTTTTTTTTGTTTTTATTTTTGCAAAATATGTGAGCTCTCGACAATAAATTTCATCAATATCACCAAAATGGGAATAGAGGAACATAACCTGGCATCAGTTGAAGGAGTCATCACAGTTAACAACTCCCCCTCATTAGAGAGTTATATGATTGGAGTTCATCTTCGTTTATCACAATTGTTGTCCGATTTATCCAGTTCCGCATAAACAGGATAAGCAAGTGTTGTACTGAGAGAATCATTGTGCTCCTCTAATGAGGTCTGTTTGTAGTGCAATACCAATGCTTTAAGTGATTCATAGATGTTATAAGGCTCGGCAAAACCATACCCCCGCTCAGTCTCATAAATAATGCAATGATTCACGGTCCCATTACACCTGCAATACAATAAGTTATTAAATAAAGCTACTTTTTAATTATGGAAAATTCATGAATATAGTTAAGTGTAAAACAACATGGTGCCTCACAGGTTGCATACTCATCAGCTATAAATGAATTTTAGAAGCATTTCTCCTTCCTGTGATTCTTAATTAAAATGCCTGATGCGATACATCACAGAAATGTCCTCATCTCGACGTAAATCTGACTATCATTATGTAGCGTCGCATAATAGATATAAACAAAACGGTTCACTTACGTAATTGAGAGGGCGTACTGGCCAGTACGACTAGGTCTTACTAGGAATGTACCATCTTTCGTGCCAGCTAATAGGCTTTCTGCTTTCCGGCGGGAGCATTCCTTCAAGAACCATGTACTTTCATCATGGTGAGGTACTTCTCTTTCTTGTTCACAGATTCCAGCCCCATTATTCAACAGCTGTTCAATACTTTGACGAGATATTCCATGTTTGAGGAGCCACCTGGAAACAACATAATGTCAAAAATGTGGATCACCGATTATAAAGCTAAGGCCTCATTCGTGGGGTAATTAACAAAATTATTGCTCAATGCATTGTATCTGAGAACTCATTTAAAATACTCTTTTATATTCTTCGATAGTAAAATAATCACAAATTTTCCTCATCCGGTTCACTTTTTGTGAGCACAAAATACTTAAATGAAGAACTCTCCGTCTAATAAAATGCTGCAAATTATTACAGTTTATTATTCTCTTGCACTACTTGATGCAGTCTCACGCTTCTAAGACCCATCCCATTCGACTCAGCATCGAAAAATGCTACTAGTGACGATATGAAACATGGCCTGATTACAACAAACAAACGATAATTGACATTTTTTATGCGGCACTAGGCAATTCGCGTTACGCGATGAGTCACACTGATGGGTGGTTAAAGTGAGACAAGAAGCAGCAGGAGAAATCGCTGACCAGAATGAATAATATACTAAACGTAAGCCCTTCCTGTCAAAGAAAATGGTTAGCATAGTGAACTGCTCAGCATTTATGGGGCTTGAGGTTGTTAAGAGAGCTTTTGTTTCAACATTACGCTCATACTACCAATCATATTAATTTTCAAATAGCTGTCATACTGATTTCCCATTTGACAAACATAAATTCAGTGTTGCTGTTGAGTTTTGATCATTAATCTCAGGACACACTATGACGTTTTCAGGTTAAAAACCATGAAACAATTGAAATGATGCACACTGATGGTTAGGTAACAATCTGAAATCCATAATGACCTTCACTATCCCCATTTGAGTGTCGTCAGCCAAAACTGATGATCGTACTGAAATGGAGGTCATCTCTGTGTATTGAAACTTTTGAGTCCATCACGTAACTTCGAATAACTCGAGCGTTCATCCCCCAAAAGTTGTTTACATCATGTGAGAAGTTTCTGTTCACTTTTTAAATAACCTCAGACAATACTAGACAGTAACGGGGAGCTTTTCTTTTTAATTCATCCCAAAAACTATTAATCATGAAAAGAACCTACCCACATCGCATCAACTACTCCAGTCATCCACATGTAATCAATAGCCAGAAAATTATCGGTCCGAGAGATGAACATTCCTAAGCAGTTTCCCACTGTTTCCTTCCATCAGCGCTGTTTTTTCCATTCGTCAATTGAAAATCCTTCTGACTTTTTAATCAGCCCTCATTCATTTGCTGTTCAAGTATTTGAGTTAAATTTTGAGGTCGTTCACTACGTCAACTGGGCATTGATTTCATTAAGTAAACGGCTGATTCTCAAAGCTGGTACAATTTTCTGTGAGACGATTCACTTTATTCTCCGGCTCACTCATGTGCCCCCTGTAATATAACATCCACTTCTCCTCTGTCTATGGGTTATACTTTGCGTAGGCATCACCCAATGTTCCTATTTGGATTTCTTCAAAGAATATTAGAGATTGAACTTCAATATATCCATAACGCGATGACTAGACTGAGTGATCATATACCCAACGTCGCATTTCATACACTAATAGTACAATGTCATTTAGCTGTTCTAAAAAAACCCTGCGAATTATTACACAATGGTTTATTATTCTCATGAACAGCTTCACCAAGTATTACTGCTCCCCCATCCCATTCGATTCAGCATCAAATACTAGTAAACCATACGAAACATGACCTGGCTACAATGGAACTACTTGAGCGGGGGGCGTTGCAAGTCGAGCAGTGACGATTGGGCGGGAGGGAGGAAGTACTAACGACGAAACGTTGACTTCCGTAGTAGTTCCCGTGATGTACTGCATTTCGTTAATTTTTTTAACCGTTTTTTACCCATTACAACCACGGGCTTCGTCCGATCGGATTGCCGAGATGGCGGGCACAACTAGATACCAAATGGGATTTTTGTGCGAAAGAACGAATTTGTTACGTACACAACGGCCCGGACGGCGGACGGATTTTGCAAATATGGAATCTCCATGTCTTAAAACGTAAAGTATCAAATTTTGAGGGGGGGGGGTCGTAAAAAATTTTTCGTGACCGAAAACATAGGGTTATTATTCAGAATGAATAATAAACCAAAAATGTACACATTCAATAGCATTTTTAATTCTTACAAACTTTCTGAAAATCCAAGAAGTAGGGGGTGCACTTTTGGTTTATGACGAAGCCCATGGTTGTTATGGGCAAAAAATGGTTAGAAAAATTAACGAAACGCAGTATAACGTAGGATCTACAGCGGAAGTCAACGTTTCGTCGTTAGTACTCCCTCCTGTCTCATTAAAACCACCCGCCCGCTCGCCTCGCAACGGGTTCACCTGGCGCCGGGGGATATTTAGTTTCCGTAGTTCCATTGTAGCCAGGTCATGTTTCATATGGTTTACTAGTATTCGATGCTGAATTGAATGGGATGGGTCTCGGAGCAGTAATACTAGGTCAAGCTGTTCATGAGAATAATAAACCATTGTGTAATAATTTGCAGGGTTTTGAAATTGTACTTACACTCTTCTATTTGTTTACTACTGCTTACATTGCCCTACTTTCGAGGGAATTGAACTGATAAATACAACCAGCTGGCCCACTCTATTATGTTATTAGGATACACCAATGGAAATTAGTGTAACAATTCAACAGTGTGACAACTTTTCTATTGGGGGAAAACTACAAAATTAATTACTTACTGAATGTGTTTCTCTTTCTGTTTGTTGAGTTGCTGCACCTCAGGCTTCAGTTTATGCATTTCTCTTTCAAGCGTCCTGTTATACGCTATCTGTTGATTCAAATTGTCTTCAAGCTGCTGCTTGCTTTCTTGTAGAGAACTTAGGCGATACTGAAGAATTTCTGCATTTTTAATAAAGCTGTAACAACAAAGTGGGATTTAAGGTTTAGTATAACCGTACGCTAAGCGCAAAATAAGCCAAAAACGTAGGCTGTAGCTGTAAATGCCGCGACAGTGTGAATTGCTAAGGAGTGAAAGTATATTTCTTCACTCAAATATTCCAAAGATAAGATTCTGCAAGTACTTGACACTTTTACAGGCTTGTTCATCCAACAATAGATCTGTTTGGGTTTTATTTTATTTTCAGACTCTCGTTCATCAAAACCCCTATTCAACACGTCATCCCAATATTATTACTGGTGTTATAATACCAGGAGACAGCTGTTGACCTTCGTCATTCAGCAAAGGCATGAATCTTCTTCCAGTGATCAAATACGCTAATATCATCTCAATTATGATTGCTTTTAAGCTCAATCCCCCCGTCATAAGACGATGCTCCGAACACATTTAATTAACTCTGATAATTGGTGAACTGCAATACCATATATGCCATGCTAGAAGGGACAGTGGGGAGTGCATCTGGCAGTCAAAAAATTGAGAGCATTCGTAAACAGGAGGCAAGGATAGACACAATGGCCCCATGCTCAAGGCATTAGCACTATTGGGCTGTGCAGTATAACTTCCCCACTTATTGTAACATGGATGCGTAGAATAAATTAATGATAAATTTAGAGTCAAAATGAGTTGGTATGTGCAGAGGTGTTCCTCTTATCTTAGACAGAAATACATTGAAAGTGCCTACACTCTTCATTCATTCATCAACTTTAGCACACACATTTATGAGGAATGATATACTCTTGAGACGTACTCCCTACTGTGCTCCAAATTGGAGTAAAACCAGGCATTGCACAAATGAAACCATTGCAGTTCTAGAGAAAGGGCATGTGACAGTTGACTCAAATGATGAGTGGGTTTTGCATCAGTGAATACCAATTTTATATAACACGCAGGCTATTGACGTAATAATGACACATGTAGCCTCAAGTTGAGAGTAGCGAAAAGACCGGGGATCTTATCAACAAAATAACCATGTTATACGTGAGCCTATTTGTATTCGGAAGATTTTATGTAGCATCAAGAATAGTGTCCATCATTTTTGCCCTGCTGTATGGAATGCAATGAACTGTAATTGCATGAACGCATACATAAGCTGCCAAATTACCACAGGATGGGCAATCTAGCCAGGAAGATTGCTGTTACTGATCCATTATGTATTTATTAGTGATATCGTGGGTAGAGGAATAGATAAATACAACAGGAAATCGTCTTTCCCACACTTTTGTTGAGGCTATACTGATTCCAGTCATTAAGTTGTTGCGAGCGCCAGGTTAGTTTCATTATCAAAACGTTCCACTACACTAATAAGAGTTATATCAGTCAAAAGGCAAGGATGTTGCAGTATCCCTATCGTGCAAGAGCCTGGGCACTCACTCAGCATCTACCAAAATCAGACCTGAGGAGGTACAGCAGGTTTCCATTTAGTCAGTCTCCCAATGTAGAGCTGTTGTACATGTGTTACCGCACGGAGGTGACCATCTGAGAAATACGTACCATCTAGAAGGAATTCTTAATCTGGTTTCCCACCTGATCTAACTACGAACTAATGCACCAAGTTTCAAAGGGATAGATCAACTTTGGCCACTTTTTTGTCGTAACACTTTTCGCAAACTGGTTATAAACTTGCTCAATGCTGGATGGTTGGGCTGCTCTTCCAACAACTGCCACCCATGCATGGGGTTTCTGGTTCCCTCCACACTGGAGGTACAAGACCTTCAGGATGAAGTCTCTGAGAGAAAAGAAGTAGAACTGCGCAATAAAGTCGCTAAGTCCCTTAATGAACTGGCTCGCCCCGTTGTCTAGCTCAACTCACTTTCTCCTAAGGTGATCACGGATGTTGGGGGAAAAACTCATACTAGTAACGTCCTTTTGACAAGGATTCCCATCTCAACTACCCATTCATCTAGCGTGACAAGTTTTCATTCAGTGGAGAGGTTTCTACTCAGTTTGACCCAGAGTGATGGAAGCCAAAGCCAAAGATTAGAATTATATCACAGTAACACACACCCAAGTGGCCTTGCTAATTTTTCTTAAAGAGGCAAACCTTGTGAGGGTAGTGCGTTTGAGGGACTAGATGTGCTGCCTGAAACCCCACCTCTCACCTGCATTGACTACCAAGTACTTGACCCTTTACCAGTACCACTAATCAGCTTTAACACACCTTGATCATGTCTACCATGCCACTGATGCTCCAGTCTTCTGTCAGCCATTGCATAAATTTAGGGGTGAGAGAGATTGAGAGAACAAGGAACACGCCCATTTGAAATACCCCGTTAGTTTCAACGAAAATAGAAATTTGGAAACATACATTAAAACAAGCGAGGTTTCAGGAAAGGATTCAGTAGGCTCAATTTGTTGCTAACAGATACCTTTGCACTATTAGTCATCGAATAGTCAATGCAATACTTTAGCTGTATAGTTGTACCTTTTTCTTTCATGGGGCTCCGCTTCTTTTTGGAGCTTTTGTTGAATATTTATTTGTTCTTCGAACATACACACACTTTCTTTAAAGGCATCCATCGCTTGTCGTTTCAGTTGTATTTCCTTAGCAGTTGCACTGTAATCCTCAGAGTAGTCAGCATACGTCTTTGTTTTCCCAAGGTATTCACTATTTAACTCAATGAGTTTGGCAGCAACCTTGTCTATGTCGTTACTACCTATTTCTTCTTCCTATAGAAACATTAAAAACGGAGAGACAAGTTGAACTTCAGGTTTACAATATTGCTCATTCAGTACAAGTTAACTCAAAGGTCAGTGTTTCACTTCCAATACTCTTGTTACACAACAATTCACAAATAACATAATTTACTAACCTGCTGAAATCGAGATACTGGATACAGGAGTTTAATATCCAAAGTCGGGTTGTACTGGGATAATGAGACACCTCGATAAAAATTGACTAGTTCCACCACAGTATTAAATTTGTAAGGCTCAGTGAATCCATATTTCCCATTCCTATGAGCTATTTTGATTAATTTGTTACTCCCTCCTTTCCTCAATGTGAGAGTGTATTCTCCGCCTTTATTGGATGCATTTCTCACGAGAAATGCGCCATCAGGAGTATCAATTAGTTTCTCATTAACTTCATTCCTACAAATGACACAATTCAATTATAAATAAGGTAAATAACTAATAATTTTCATTCCATTGATCATAAGATTCCACTAATACACAATACAATGGGGTTGTGCTGGAATTTGTCTTGGTTACTAATCCTTGATGACTACATAAATCAGCCTGACACTACTGCCCTACTAACAATCCATCAATAGTATCTGTAACAACATCCACAACCCCTGGAAGAGCGCCTACGATAAAAGTTTTTACAAAGGTCATTTAACACTTTCAATGCTGTACGACCACGGCTACACAAGAAATGGCGGAGTGCGGTAAACCCGCGCTTTCGGGCGTAGTCACTCGCAAGGAACAAAACGTTATTTTTCTTTCCTACGACTACCGTGCGGTAAAACCGCGCCCGCTGTCCTTCAGGGCTCGAGCAAAGATTTTTCGTTTATCGTCTTACTTTCATTTGTATCAAATATGCTCTGCCTTGAATGGTAGGTACCTAGCATTAGCTGGATATTAGGTATCGAAAACGGCCAAGACATAATAGGTGATGAAATTATTATTCTGGATATATGAACCAAAAAGGAAAAGATATTTTAATTGTCTTCGATTTGTTTCAAACGTTCCGCAAAAACTACATTATTTTACGATTATACCAACGGATTGGGAGGTCAGCAGGTACCAACTAGAAATACATATTACAAATATCTGGTGCGTAGCAACACACAACTTTCCACCCTCCCCGTAAGTTCGAACACCAGCTACATATGCGGGTGCTATATCTTCTTTCAACGCATTTCTACAGAAACATTTACACAGAACTAAATGTAGGGACTAGTTAGTTGAGAGTACTCCGTAAGTTTGATTGAAATCGTTAGAGCAGTTTTTGAGAAAAGTGTAATACCGATAAATTAATATTCGAATAATTTTCTGAGTTAACTTGGCTTATATCTCCGTTCAACATATATACACAGAAATAATTATAAAGAACGAAATGTTGGTATGGGTGACTAAAAGACACGACATTAGGATTTATCACATCTGGTGAAGAAGTTACCCTGGAATTTACGGAAATGTTCGAAAAAACGTTATTTTTGACACATTTTGATTTTTATCTCTGTTCAATGTCTGTCAGAGGAACATTTATTTAGAACAATATGTAGGCATTAACTATTCAAAAACATCTTGAAAGTTTGGGGATAATCGTTGAAGCCGTTTTTCCAAAAAGCGTAAAAAAACTATTTTTGCTTCATAGGCCTATATCTCCGTTCACAGAATTTTCATGGATAGATGTATGGAGAAGAAAAGTTAGGTATTGATTAGTAGAAGATAGTTTGGAGCCATTTTCGAGAAAAATGCGGAAACCCCTAGTTTTTGGTACATTTTCGTCCCCCCCCCCCCCCCCCGACTTTATTTTGGTGTCTACAAAAAATAACGAACAAAACAAAACAGAACCAGCTCAATCGGATCAGCCGTTCTCCTGCAAATCGAACTACAGACACACACATACACACGGACCACGCGCCGAAATTAGTTTTTTAAAACTCAGTTGGCCTCAAAACGTGAAGATCTGAAGAAAACCCTTTTTGACCCGATAACTATGCTTCCCTTCCCTTAGGGTAGCGGAAAGTAAAAAAATACATCCATATCACAAAATAATAATAATAAATTGGCGAAAATGCAGGAGAATCGCGTTCTATTGAGGCTGTCGTCATACTGAAAATAGAAAACCGTCGCTACCTGAACTCCTCGGCGGATGCTCCCCGCTCATTTAGAAGGGTCTTTCCCACTACTACCTGTATTGAAAAGGGGTTATTGAACTACTACCGTTTCAATACGGGCTTGCATTGTACAGGGTTTTGCCGAGGTTCGAGAGCGGTAAAACCGCGCGTAGCAGGGAAGGTGTTAAAAGATGTTGAAACTATCCAAATCAGTCTTCTATATAATCAGGGTGAAAAACATGAACGCGCAGTGGAAGGTCAAAGTGAAATAGGTTAGGCACCTAAAGTCTGTATAAATTCGGGATTGCGACAGCTTGCCGCTGTACCCGTGTAATTAGACATCAGGCCAGAATTGAACGTATTCGAAGGTCTGTTTGAAATGATATGAAGGTTTTCCCGAAGCTGAGGGGAGAACATGTAAATGTCGCCTCACTTGGCATTTCACTAATCGTGATTTATTTTGACAAGATCAACAAATTTAAATTTACGCATACATAAACGAGCAAATACTATATTATCCTGTTCCAAACTGTGAGCCATCTCTGCTGAATGCTTCAGTTGTTGAAGTTAGTACATATATTTCTACATTTTTAAATGAGAAAAACACACACTACATTCCACACACATTATTTTTCCACATTTTACATACTGAGTTTTCATTAGCTGTTTAGGAAAGAATATAATGATAGATAAAGCAGTGTTTAAAAAAATATTAATCGTGTACAGGATACTACTCCAACAATAGAAAAAATGTACCACAAGCAAGTACCAATGTTGCCCGTACTGTTTTTACACGATTAAAAATCAAATGAGGACCCCCCTTGAGCTCCAAAAACTTTCATGTTCCAAAAACGTTCATCTATCAACTGCCATAGACTCTTCATCAAATGATTAAGGGTGGGTGATTAGGGACACTTCTGGTAGTACGTGAGTCACAAAAAGAATGCACACTGCACTTTCTGTTTTGATAGTTCTTCCATTGCCTGAATTGCAACGAAGTCTTTAACAGGGCACATTCCATGTTTGGCAAATCGCTACCCAGAACTTCCAAGTACCGTAAACACTTACATGCGAAGACAGTCTCTTGTTCTAGCTTGGAGCAACTTGGCAGCATTTTTTCTACCACCCTGATATAAGTAAACCTGTGTTCAGCAGTCACATTGTACTCTCCACTTTACAATATTAGCTCTTCATTTCCTGAAATTGTGCAGATGTTCGAACTGACAAATGGCACATGCCAGTACTTTGAAAATCCTCTGGATGTCAACAAAAAATACGCTAAATAGTTGACCGTGCGAATTTCTACAAATCTCGCTTATGACTCCCTGTATTTGTAAAATAATTGTACGTCCCACTAAACGCCAGAATAAAGTTGAAAATACTACTCAAGCTTACAAAGAGTGTTATCAAATATTCTACTGACGCTCCAGCTGAACACTTTGTCTCTTTTCATTACTGAAAAAAGAGGCCTTTTAGAGGCTATAGGATGGCCTAGGGAATTCATCATTATTATAAGCTAATACAACAACATTCATTCATTGACCACACTTCGTAGTTGAAAGTGTGAACAGATCATTACTGAGCTTCACAGCAACGAAATACGCTGCAGTTAAACAATTTCCCTAGGTAAATTTCCAAAGAAATGTTTTCAACATGATGCATAATTCTTGCATCATTAAGGTTTGAACCGTACACTCTTTTTTCTTGCTGAATCCTGTAGAATGAAAATGTACTTTAAATTACTGACCTAGTTATATCGCCCCAATACCATTCAGCATCCATCAATGACATTTCGTTGTCGCAAGATGTGGGGTTAGAGTGAGCTTCTCTGACAACATTAGGGTTTTGGTAAATAGAAACCTTCCTTGGGGGCAAAGAGGGCACTGCAGAGAACTCAGGCATATTTTCACCCCATTTTCCATGGACAAGAAGAACCTCCATTATTCGCATATGAGCTTCTGTATTGTACATTACTTGTCTGAAAAATAAAAGCAATGATTTGAAAAGAAGGAAGAAAACTTAATTGAGAAGTCAATTTCTTCAAAACTGTTAAAATATTATGATTTAGTATGTATTGCTCAAAACTTACGTGTGAAGCCATGAAATTTGCATTAATGGGAAAATGACTGGGAAGGGGCGAGGGACCAGGCAGCTGATTCCAGTACTTGGTCCACAGTGAGGTGGATTTCTACTTTACCCAGTTCCTCGCGAGACATGGAGCATTTAGGGCGTAACTATACCGAACTGGCAAGGCTGGAAGCACAAATTGCCAGCACTGTAAGGCAATAGTGGATGCTATAGGTGGGCAAGCTGGCAGCACACAGTTGCCTGCTCACACCAGTCATTCGTCCACACCATGGCAAATCCCAATGAAATTGGAGGTGTATGGACCATGGAGCTTATTGCTCCAGGGCCAGTATCTCACAGGGACGAAGAATGAAGACATAGAGCAAAGACCGTTCCTGAACACCCAAACTGCTGGGCTCGGAGAATGTATGGGAATGGCGACAGGCTGCTAATTCTCAATTCTCGTGAGGGTGAAGAGGACAAGAAAGAAGAGCTACTACCGCAGAAAGATGTGAGCACCAACCTGATGCAATATGCAAAACGATTCCGCGTTGGCTCTCAATGGGCAAGAGTCATTCATGGGACCACTAAGAGGAGACCCTCCCTCCTACGTTCACAAGAAAAGAAGAAAAAAACACTGCAAATTATTACACAACGGTTTATCTCTTGCACAGCTTGACGTAGACCATCGAGACCCATCCCATTTGATTCAGCATTGAAAAATACCAGTGAACAATACATAACATGACCTGACTACAACGCAATTAGCATGACAGGGCGAGTCATCTGGTGGGTGGTTTTAATGAGACGAGAAGGAGGGAGTACAAATGATGAAATGATTAGTCTAGACGCAATCATACACCTCTGAGAATTTTTCCATTCGATCTAGCGTCTAAAAATACCTAGAAAACGATACCGGACACAGTGGATTTGCGTAACTGCCAAAATTGCCTTGTTGTTAATATTTTGCCCATAACAACCACGAGCTTTGTCTGATCGGATTGCTGAGCACATGGGCACAACTAGACACTAAATGGGATTTTTGTGAACGGATTTTTTCAGACCATGTTAAAGGCACAGAACAGCCCAGATGATGGACAGATATTGCAGATTTGGAATCCCGATGTGTTGAAACATAAAGTATAAAATTTTATGGGTGGGCGGGGGTTTGTAAAATTTATCTGACCGAAAACATAGGTGTATTATTCAGAATGAATAATAAACCAAAATGGGAAAAATGACAAAAGGAAATTACGCTAAAAAATTCCCTTGACCTACGCAGAAACTTATTTTTAACCAGCATTAAGTCAGAGCAATTAAGGGATAATTCAACTTGGAAGAGCAGGTAGCTAGCTATTACCTTTATGAGGTAAAGCGTGTGTGGTTAGTTCAGATCTGTGTGCATTGTTGTATGAAATCAAATATTCCAAGGGTAACCACCATTCCTAGCTATGACTACCTTAGTCCACGTTGCTTTGATGGTCATACGACTCATACGTATCACAACTAAAGCATATAACACTACTGGAATCAGAAGTTTCCAAAAAGTGCTGACCAATTTTGTTTGGACGAAAACTTACCAAGTTATCCTATGCCTAGAAATAGAAATCATTTTTTCAAAAAAAGCACTGACATTTCCAGTTTATTTGTCCCCCAATTCTAGGCATATAATAAGACATACATATGTCAAAACTGTACGCAAAACCTGAGTAGATTTTAAAGGCTAGTAGACATGAAGATTTCATTTTTTCCATGAAATTTTGCATATGCTCAGAGTTGGATTTGAAAACAAACAAGAATATGGATGGTATTTGTGAGGTGTCATACACAATTATGGGAATACAGAAGTGACTAATCAACTCTAATATCAAAATTTGACAACCTTCATGATGTGCAACACAAAGCAATTCACATCCTGTTGGACCAATAAGAGTCAAGTAATGGTGCACTCCAGACTCCAAATGAAACTTGGATAAAACCTCCTTGGCCTTCACTAAACCACAAAGATTGCACTATTTTATGTAATGCTCTACCCAATGTAACTAACGATGTAACACTAGAATAAATTACATTTACAACAGGAAAGAAAAAATACGAGCCCAACACATAGTAATTGAACATTTCTCCAAACTTCTAATATGATTGGGGGAGATGAGCTCCTTTGACAGCAATCAAACGTGACTTGAATTAATTGTATATACTTACATAATTCTCTCCCAAGGAGGACGAAGAAAAATATGGCAAAGCACTTGAACCATAGTTGTTGGAGGTTCCCGAATACCCTTGCTGTGCTGCAAATTGCAGATTCGACAAATGTGCGCCAACATATAATGCAAAGTTGCCTTGTGGTGAAGAGGCAGCTCGTTCACTAATGTTAGAAGGCAGGAACTGCATTGTTCGATATTTCGTATCCCTAAACACAAAACAAAAGACTGAAAATTCGAAACGTCAGCATTGAAATAACTACAGTGACGGAAGAATGGGGGGGGGGGATTACAAAGAGCCCTCTTGGCTTACAAAGTGAGCCCACACTCGCCCTAAAGTTCCTCAGCAAATGGAAAATACAATATCTGATGCATGGCAACACACAAATTTCTGGAAGCCCCGTAAATTCGACAACCTGCCATGGAAACAGGCTCTGTATCTTCGTTCAATGCATTTCTACTTAAACATTTACACAAACAAAATGTAGGTACTAGTTAGCTGAAAGGACTCCATAAGGTTTACACCTCCATTCAACAAATAGATACAGAAATTATTGCGGAGAGCAAAATAAAGTATAGGTCGCTAGAAGACACTGCAAGATTTATCAAATCCAGTGAAGCAGTTACTTCAGAAATAACGAAAATGTCACACAAAAAAACGTTATTTTCAACACATTTTTGTTTTTGTCTCTATTCAGTGGACTGTCAGAGGAACACTTATTGAGAACGAAATATAGGCATTAACTATTCAAAGGCATTCTGTGCCAGTTTGGTGAAAATAGTTGAAGCCGTTATGCCAAAAAGTGGAAAAACCTTTTTTTAATCCACCAATTAATCCACCTGGCAGCCAAAAACATGGTGGTAGTTTCTTCCTGATTCACACTTCATCCAGTTTTAATACTGAGTTAACTAGCATTCTGCCCGAGCTCCTTATTAGGACCAAGCATATAAAGGAAGTGGGAGCTTGGCTAGTTAGATCAAATTGAATTTGTGGCAAAAGCTAGCACCTATCATAGTTTCCTCGGGGAAAGTAAGGCAGGGAACATTTCATCAAGAACACTACCAACTTGTCAAGAAGGTATATTTTATGGAACAATGTAAATCTTGCAGCAGAAAGGAGTGAAACTCAAGACTAGAACAAAGTTTCAGTGTCACTTGAACGGCAATATTAGGATACTGGGGGTAGAATACTCCCACAAACAATAAAATGAACCATTCAGTCAAGGTCATCAAGTACTACATTAAACTTTAGGTTTGGCATAATACACTACACAGCGGCATACCACATAAAGAGACTCAAAAGTATGCAGGCAAAATATTAAGAACAGTAGTCGCAAGAGTTTGACAGTAATTACTGCTGTATCAGTAGTAATATGCCCCCCCCCCCCCACTTACTAATCTACATTGCATAAACACATTTAATAAATGAAAGAAAGTTATCAAGTACATCAACTATAGCTTGAACTTACTTGATGCTTCTAAAAACCTATCGTACCACTGTACTGGGATTATAGGATCTGGTAATTCTCTGAGAAACTTTTTGAGGACTGATGCAATAGTGTTCAATTCAAAACTGCTCAAATCAACAAGATGCGTTCCTGTAAAAATAAATAACGACCACAATCTTAGTAGGGGCAGGTTTTTTCGGAAATGTGTACAAAAATGTATAGGTGTTAAGCATTGCATACATAAATGGAAACTTCAGACACTTTCATTCAATCGCTAATTACCAAAGAATAAAAATAAGTTATATGTATTGAAATAACGATTCAGTTTTGGAGTGAAGACACAATTTAAGCCATCAAGTCAACTCTCCTTGCACACTTTATGTTCATGGCGGGATAACCCTCAAAGGTGCGTGATCATTTATAAGACTCTACTCTGATTGTAATAGACTGACTCATTACAGTTTGCGTAGATAATTGTACTTCATGGACTTTGCCTTACTCTTTCTTTAAGGTATATTATTTAAATTGAAAAACATTTCAATTTTTGGAAAGAAAGCTCAATTATATTTCTTAGGGTTAAATTTTGATATGAAATCATTGAGAACATTCGTGATTAGCAAGACTCTATGGCAAAAACACTTTGTAAATCTTGATTGACCTGCTGGAGGTACACCTTAAAATGTACAGCCATTAAGGCAGTACAGAATGAAGGTGCAGCATCACCATCCCACCCACTTCAAAACAGACACCCAAAGCAAAACTCTGGAGGAACAAGCGGGAGCAATATACCTCCCTTCCTCTTATACCTTCAAGAGACTTTCCACAGAAAAATTCACAGTAAAACTTGATTATGAAAAAATAGAACCGAGATGAGCAGAAGAGAATTTGTCTATATGACTTGCACTTTAAACGCTGTATAGACCTTGAGGTCTCTAATTGTCCAAACGTGGATGTTAGAAAGAAAATAAACACCTGTGTACGCTGTTGGATATTGTGCATTTTGGAACTCTGCACTGGAAAAGGAGTGTTAATGAATGGATATACATTGACTTTAAAATAATTGGCTTGAAGTGCTGAAAACAAACGTTTCAACCGGTTTCTGATGATGTTACGGTGACAATGGTGCCGCATAAGGAATCAAACGATTTAAAGGGAACCAGGTTCAGGAAGAAAAATATAACTGGAGAGCGCACATACGAGGTAGGGAAGAACGAAAAACAGGAATAAGAACAAAAAGACTCTAAAAATGAACAACATTTCAGAGATGAAGGCAGCTTCAAGTGAGTTCCATTTATTAAAATATACAACAGGAATAGAAATAAAGAAAGTTGTTGTAGAACTTTCAAGTGGAACCAAGTGGGAGCTTGGAAAATGTATGGGTCGATGGAAATAAACGTAGACTTCAAAATTGACAAAGCTGCCAGTTTGGGGACAACAGTAATCAAGGATTGAGACGATTAGTTATGGCGATTGGAGGATTTGGTGATTAATTCCAACAACCAGAAGCACGAAGAGCACAAGTAACCCGCTCTAATCAGCAAATTGAATCAATTCGAGCATTTCTGTTCAATAAGGTACAAACAAGGCTAATGAAATGTTTTCTACTTCCTCACAATGAGATCCACTACTGTGTGGAATGTTCTAGACAAACAATTATACTTATAAATAACTTACTTTCATTAAGTAATTGACGAAGGCGATCTGTTTCTTCCTTTGAACCATTTTGCTTATAAATTTTATAAATGTCCTTCACAGTATTAGCGTGCGCTCGTTTCTCAATCTCCTGGACACATTGTATGACAATATCTGGGGCGGCTTGTTCATTTGGGTTGAACTGTATGCATAGAGCTAATCCAAAACCTAATAATGCAATCAAACAAAGGTCATCGATGTTAACGGCCTAATTATTAAGTAAAGCATACCATACGGTAACCATTTTGATAGTAAATCCCAAGTATTTAGTTTACCAAATTCATTAGGTATGTCTGAAACCTTGAGATTTATCCCCATCACTTTCAACAAGCTCAGTTTTTCTAAAAAATTATATAAATTAACAAATTTAGCGAGCGTTTTCAACTTGGCCCATGCATATCAACCATTCATTATTGCCAGCTAGGATATACAGCAAGTATAAGGTGTTCACAATTTATATCATCTTTCTAAGCTCTTAGGGCAAGACTTTGCGATAATAAACCAAGCTCATGCCGAACATGGCTCAGAGGTTAAGCAAAAAGGAAGTGAGTGAATTTTAATGTAAGAGGGTCACTTAAAAAGTTAGGCCCCAAACATAAGTTGGTTACTCAATAAAGGGCTCACAAGTTGGCTACTGTGAATATGGGGCCTCAATATTTTCCATGTGATTAAAATTACTGTTGAATCAATGCACACATTAAACAATGACTAAGAAATTTATGTCGAATAAAGTATATTGCATCATGCACTTACCCTGGTGCGACCTTTCTTGATTGCTTGCTCTCTTCAAATACCTCTTGCACTTCTCACACCTTTCAAGGTCCACCCCAGGCAGTAATACCTGTTCTGTTGGAGGTATTGTGGGCATCACCTCGTTGAACTTTTTAGTACTGTGGGTATCTCGTTTACCCAACTCTTCTACGTAGAGTAAAATGTGCTTTTGATGAGACTCGTCTTTTATACCAATATTCTAAAAATGGTAAAAATTCTGGTTACAACTATAAATAATAAAACGGAAGAATAAGGAAGAAAAGGCATGATTGCTCCCCTCTGGTCTAATGAATACACCTACAGTGAAAGTAGAATAACAAATATAGAATATATTTGAATATATATTTATATAGAAAATAGAATAACACTCCTAAAATAATTTGCTTCTTCACAGAAAAAGATGCAGACATGATAAATTTACCTAAGCTTTATAAAATCCATGAACTATCATTTCAATCCTACTACTTGATACAATTTCTCATGCTTATATATCCAGTGATCATTATCAGTGATGTTAAAAACCTTTATCGAAAAATGCCAAATGAGAAAAATTAGAACCACTTTCTTTAATTGATGAACGAATTTAAATTAAGAGAGAACTCGACTGAAAAAAGATGCAATCGGTCTCATGGGCCAGTGTAAAGAGGCAAGGTAATTTTATCAGGTGTAGTGTAATTTCCAGCCGACACCCCACTTCTCTCTTCTTCTTGAGCATGCTTAATGAGAGATTACAGGGTGATGGGGGTTGTAGAGGAGGCGCTCGCTATATCTACTACAATTTAACCCCACCCCCTTCCATCCTTTCTCTTCTACTCATTCTCTTTTCCTATTATACCTCAGTCCCTAATCCACAGTAGTGTCTCTGACCACAAAGCCAATAACAATCCACTGGCCTGGAGAAAAAAAACCAGTTTGAGATAAGGGATAGGTCATAGTTTATCTTTATAGAGCATTCGCCGTTAAACCTCCCAGCCATTTCCATGCCCTCTGCATTGGAATTTGTTAAGATGATTCACCCTACAGTACAACATGGGTGACACATACAAGCACAGGAATGAAGAAATAATTTTGCTCTTCGCGTTCTACAGCTGCAGTTGACTCAGTTGTGAGACAAAATACTCCTCATTTGACGAGTATCAAGCTTTACAACTGCTTTCCAGCATATTTGAAGCTTCCTTGTTTCTCGTCATCGACAGGCATCTAATAGCGTTGCATTCAATTCTGAGGAGTGTTGGGAGAAAGGGGAGCTTGAGTGTGCGTAATAATAGCTACAGTAATAATAGCAGTTGTCTATTCTGATACTTCCACTACTATTACTCATTAACTGTTTTACAACAATAAATGTAATTGAGTGATACATTGTGAAAACCCATTTCAAGTAAAACGAGCGGTGCGTAGCAACAAACAACTTTCTGCAATTCCTTCAAGTTCGAACACCACCTACATATGTGGGCGCTATATCTTCGTTCAATGCATTTTTACAGGAACATTTATACAGAACAAAATGTAGGTACTAGTTAGCTGAGAGTACTTCATAAGTTTGATCGAAATCATTAGAGCCATTTTTGAGAAAATTGGAATACTGATAAATTAATAGTCGACAAATCTTCTTTTCTGAGTTAACTTAGCTTATATCTCCGTTCAACATATATATACAGAAATAATTATAGAGAACGAAATGTGGGTATGGGTGGCTAAAAGACACTGTAAGATTGATCATATCTGGTGAAGCAGTTACCCTGGAATTTACGGAAATGTTCGAAAAAACGTTATTTTCGACACATTTTGATTTTTATCTCTGTTCAATGGACTATCAGAGGAACATTTGAAAACATCTTGAAAGTTTGGTGATATTCGTTGAAGCTGTTTTGCCAAAAAACGTAAAAAACCTATTTTTGCTTCATAGGCCTATATCTCCGTTCACCGTATTTTCATGGAGATATGTATAGAGAAGAAAAGTGAGGTATTAATTAGTAGAAGATAATTTGATAGTTTAATCAAAATCGTTAAAGCTGTTTTTGAGAAAAATGCGAAAACCCCTAGTTTTTGGTACATATTTGTCCCGTCCCCCATCCCATCAGCCGAAATTGCCCATAATCTTATTTTGGTGTCTACAAAAAATAACAAACGAAACAAAACAAGAACCAGCTCAATCGAATCAGCCATTCTCCCGAAAATTGAACTACAGACACACACGCCGAAATTAGGTTTTTTAGTTTCAGTAGTCCTCAAAACGTAAAGATCTGAAGAAAACCCAAATTTTTTTTTGAAACGATTACTATACTTCCCTTTTCTTTTGGGGTAGCAGTAAGTAAAAACAAAGTTATAATAAAATAGCCATAAAGTTAGGTTACGATGTTAGATCAATTTTGAGAGGTCATCAGTAGTAAATTTATAACTTGCACGCTACAGCCAACAGAGTTAGAAAACATATTGAACACATGGAATAAGGAGCCTACAAATTTAATTTCCTAACTGTGTATTTGGATACATGTTGTTTCAACCATTCGATTTGACATTAGTTTTTTAATGTTTCAAATTGGTACAAATATTTACTGTTTCAATGATTAATAAACGCTCAAAAGTATATTACCTCAAGTGCTGCTTGGTCTAATGTCAACAAATCAGTCCCTTTTATATTCTTCTTTTTGAAAAGATCGACGTATCGATACAAGTTGAGTGATGTCAAGAGATTCACAACATTACTGCAAGTCCATTCTGCTAACGGCTGAAATAGAATTTGGAAACTCATAAGATTAGGACAAAAGCAACACAGGGCAGGCCACTTATATTGTAAATACAGACTCGATACTTGTCACAATGTTTTTTAATCGCCCGCTATATTGTTATAAGGTTGAACTAAATGGAAGATCCGTGTGTACCACGCACAATGTAATAATTACCAGGAGGTAATTTCAACCATTAGAGGTAACCCAGGAGACGCTTTCAACCCATACGCTCTGGAGGTAATTAAATTGGAGGGTGGCTACGAAGACAATGCACACGTGTCGCCATCACAAGGATTCTAGCCACCTCATGGATATCGAAACATCAGATGAAGTTTGAAACGCTGCTCTATAGCTCTTCCCCAGAATGAACACTTCAAGCAGAGAGATTTTAAGAGAAATGAACCACCTTGGGATAAATCTGTATAACTAAAAACAAACAAGTAACCTCTCCTTCTCTTCTCTATTATTTAATTTTTATACAGTTCGTAAAATGATATCTTTATCCTGTATTTATTTATTTATTTTAATTTTCAATTTACTGCGACCCAGTAAATCCGTTACCTATCACGCTTGAGTCCTGCCTCCTTCCTTTATTAACTGTTCCCTCCACTACAATGCGCTCTAGAGGGAAAAGGAACTTCTGGAGGTACTGACGATGTTGTCAAGCTGCAGGCTACACAGTAGTAACGCCTTTTCAAATGCTTTCCTCCTTTTTTTTGTTTTCCTGATTAAATGCTGCAATTACAAATAAATCCCAACCCGACAACAGCCCTTCAACTAGAGTATCATCTCTTTGGGTGAGTTGTTTGCGTTCTGTATCGCATTTTATTCGCTCGTGTTTCTGTTCTGAGTTTATATTATGATGAGCGTGCATTTAATAATTTCTTTATGGATCCGGTAATATCTAAGCACAATTGGGAAATTCATCAAATATGCAAGTAGTGGGTGTTTGTTCATTCAAAATCCAATGTGTTGAATTTCGTGTTCCATAACACAACACATAATGTTAAAATGTCGTGATCAGGCTTAACGAGGTACTACGTAGAGATTTACTGAACCATGGCAGCGCAGTAAACAAACAATTTCCAAGTTTGCGCAGAGCACAGAGTTCTTACAGCAGAACTAACTAGCGGGTTAATTAGCTGGCTTGTGAATTTTTCATATTGAACATTTCTCTAGATTTTCAAGTTTAAGTACTTTTCTTTCTTTAATTTATTTGTTTTCTTTTACTCAATCACTTTTCACTTTCTTGCAAAAGTGTTGCTGGGTATAAGGGACCAGTAGTGAAAGAGAAGTTTATTTTCAGCCCCTGCATCCTAAGCCTCCCCTTTCAGTGCCTTGGGGTAGGGTTTTGAGTTGCATTCATTTTATTTCTCTTCCTACTTTGTTATCTGTCGTTTCGCTCTTGTAATGCGAAAAGCTTCATTGTTTTTTAATCTCAATGTCGGAATGTGAAGACACGTACAAATATTTCGAAACTGGCAACTGCCTAGCGCTGGAATCCTTCAAAATTCGAATTGAATCTCTCTGTTCACAGTTGAGCTATAGAATGAAACAGTTCAACCCTCTCGTCATCGATTTTCTGTTGTAACCCCTTTCCCCTCGCAGTTCAACAGTGGTGCAAGGCTACACACCCCTCGTTGTGTCTCAGCATTTACGACTCAACTGTTATCCCCGGTGTCATAGCAGGTCAACATTTTTTGTCTATTTTTTAACCAGCAGATTCCTATGATTGATCTTTGGGCAGTGTTGAATGCATGTCAGTCAGGTGCCTAACGAGTGGTGCGTAGCAACACACAACTTTCCGCAATCCCTTTAAGTTCGAACACCAGCTACATATGCGGGCGCTATATCTTCGTTCAACGCATTTTCACAGGAACATTCATATATAACAAAATGTAGGGACTAGTTAGCTGAGAGTACTTCGTAAGTTTGATCGAAATCGTCTGAGCTGTTTTTGAGAAAATTGGAATACCGATAAATCAATATTCGACAAATCTCCGTTTCTAAGTTAACCTAGCTTATATCTCCGTTCAACATACATATACAGAAATAATTATAGAGAACAAAATGTGGGTATGAGTGACTAAAAGACACTCCATTAGGATTTATCACATCTGGTGAAAAAGTTACCCTGGAATTCACGGAAATGTTCGAAAAAACGTTATTTTCGACACATTTTCATTGTTATCTCTGTTCAATGGACTGTCAGAGGAACATTTATTCAGAACGGTATGTACGTATTAACTATTTGAAAACATCCTGTGAGTTTGGTTAAAATCGTTGAAGCTGTGTTGCCAAAAAGCGTAAAAAACCCATTTTTGCTTCATAGGCCTATATCTCCGTTCACCATATTTTCATGGAGATAAGTATAGAGAAGAAAAATTAGGTATTGATTAGTAGAAGATAATTTGAAAGTTTAATCAAAATCGTTAGAGCTGATTTCGAGAAAAATGCAAAAACCCCTAGTTTTTGGTACATACACCCCCCCCCCCTTTCAATCGGCCGAAATCGCCCATTACCTCATTTTGGTGTCTACAAAAAATAACGAACAAAACAAAGAAAGAACCAGCTCAATCGAATCAGCCGTTCTCCCGCAAATCGAGCTACAGACACGGACCATACGCCGAAATTAGGTTTTTTAGACTCAGTAGGCCTCAAAACGTAAAGATCTGAAGCAAACCCCAATTTTTTTTTTTTTTTTTGACACGATTACTATACTTTCCTTTTTCCTTGGGGTGGCATAAAGTGACATATGCCCTAAATGCGGTGCTTGCACTAGTTGAGTGAGGTTAATTCTCAAGTTGATTTTGAGTAGAGGTATCAACAGTGTTAGATTGCTTCAAAAGAGAGTTCTAATAAATAATTTTTTTCGTTAATAAAGTTCTAATAAATAATTTTTTTCGTTAATTCCAAATTATACCACATCAATCTTGTGGATTCTTAGTTTAGTTTTATTTATTGCGGCATTTTGCCTACATTCTTCGTTTAAATTCATTTCTCGTTAGTTGCTCGATTAGGCGTACAATTATTGTTCATATTTCCTCCCAGATACTTTCGCGATCAGCACTTATTGACATTCATTTCAATGGTGATATGCTGCCTCGACCAGGAGAGACAGAGATGCGAGACAACAAGACAGTCTCCCCCCTGGACCAGGAGTGTCGCCTGTTGCCCTCGAAAAGCACATGTGTTTATTATTATAAAATGAGTGAGTTTGCTGTTTAAATGGCAAAATGCTTATTGAATATAATTCGTTGATAGGTAATCTATTTTTTGATATGTAACGACCCCTTCGAGTTGGGGAGGGAACAAGAGGCCCTCGGATCCTGAGCTTTACCCTGGGAGCTTGGGATTTGGCAGTAAACCTTGAAACCTTGGGCCCTTTCAGAGTCTCGTGGAGTAGCCCCAGGGGCAGGAATGTGGAGAGGTTCCTCAGCTCTTGCTGTTCACCTCAGTCAAGAGATAACGAGGGATAAATACATGAGCCTTGCTCATCCAGGATACTTCGTGAGAGCGTGGATACGTGTTTTCAACTCGCCCAACAAGGAGGATACTTTGACTTTGCCTTGCCCCACTAGGGTGAACAGGCACTGTGCGAATACTCCTCGAGAGTCTGAAAGGGGATTTAGAACGTAACCCCAGCTCAAGCTCCATAGATTTTGGTTACAATTAGTTTTCAACACCTAACTAGTCATAGGTAGTTCCCATACTGAATCAAACTCAAGAACCGAGCGAGGGTTCCTTTCAACATTGCGCCTGGAACGAACTTCAACTTCCACAAGCGATTAAAAGACAACAAAACATTAAGAATGGCGTACTCTGGACTTTGAGAAGGCAGAAAATCAAAACAAAACAGATAAGTGGTTAATTAGAGGGGCGACGGAAAACAAAAGGAAGATAAAAAGGAAAAATCACCTTATCGTCACAGCAGAGAACTGGCATCGATTGAGCGTGCGAATAGCTAAAGTAGGTTCCAGTAAACTTGACGCAAGTCGCCTGAATACAAGCGTTGCAGTCCGGAGGACATAACGAATCGCACAAACAGCAACAAGTCACGCGGCAGGAGCACAAAAGAGCGTGAAACGACAAAGTGCGAGCGCAACTGTGAGTCACCGGTCCAAACAAGTGAAAAGGCGAAGGGGGTTTGACTACAACCGGCGAGAACGAAGCTTTCGTCCACTGATTTTGACAGTTGTTTTTGACACCTGCTTCCCTAACCGAGAACATATCCAAGTCCAACGGGTTCCTGCGCTCCGTCTCATGATAAGTTACGTACGGCGAGAACACGGGTTTTGAAACGCCATTCGTAAAACTGAAGGATCGTTGACGAGAAGAGCTGCCTCCTCTGACCATGTAATTGTCTGAATCGATCTTCACGACTCGAAGAGGAAACGCCGCCGACGCCGAAGGTTTGTTTAAATTTGCAGTTTCGACATCCCAATTTGAGTTGTCGCCGCAGGATGACATTCCGTTCGGTTCGACGAAGGTGAAAAACGAGCTCCTCCTTACTCCTACCTAACGCTCAGTCGATGGAAAAACTATAAGTCTACCGCGGTCTGTTCATGGCATCAATTTAAAGAAACCTCCCCTCAGTCAATGGAAAACACATCAATCGTTCACTTTTTTCGCTCGCCGCCACTTCACTGCCCGATTATTATTTCGCCGCCGTTTTCAAACAATTCACTCCATTTTCGGTGTCGTTTATCATTCGCGTTCCCCGGTAATAATTTCAGAAGCCGATTCGAGGGCGCCGTCGGCCGCTCATCGCACGCATCTTGACCAGGAAGCTGCCGAGACGAGGCTCAACAATTGCTATCACTTATCACCTCTCCTTTGTCGAATTCCCATAGTTCAGTGCTTCGCTTCCGATTCTTCGTCCCCCTCCAATTCTCTGACGACTCCAAGTTAGTTCCTTCTCCCGCTACCAGAAGCGCTCAAGTTCTTATTCCTCTTCTTCTTGACAATTCTCTGCCGCAGTGCACCACCTATCTACGTTTCTCAGCTCTTCTAATTAAACACAAGTTATGTAATCGGCTGACAAAAAAATTTGTTTAACGTAAAATTTATTTGTATCTTCTGATAGACCATAGTTGCGTGACACGACACTGGAAGATTCAGAAAAATAAGAGAGAGATGTGGAGGAGGGGACAAATGAGCATTTATTTTTTATTTTATCCATTTCTTTGTTTTCAAGTATTATTTCTGTGGTTGTTACTATTATCTTTATGGATTCAACCAGGAAAGAAAGTATTGAAGGGAAAATGCAAAAGAGAGTAATAAATCTTTATTTTCTCATACGAGACAGGAAATAAACGAGCTAAAAAAAATGTTAATCCGAAATTTTGCCATTTGGATCTACCACTGGGGCATGTACTAATTAACATGAAATATGTGCCGGATTGTTATCCATTAGCAGTACCTGTTTTTATTCAATAGTACAATTTAAGATGTCAAAAATAATGAACGTAACAAAACGATAAATACAGAGAATTATTTAACGGTGGTGGTAGTGGTTGTTGGTCACTGTTATCCAAGATTTGCATGATACTTGAGTTTCAGGCTTATTCCATGGAGGGTTGGTTTGATATAGCTCTTGCGGTTTGATCAGGGTGACTGGTGAGAGCAGTTTGCAGGTGTTGGTAGTAGGATTTAAAAGCCCTATACTTTGCGAGTAGCAACTTATTGTTTCGTGGGAGTTTTTGAAAACTCTACTCTGTCTATCTACCTGACAAAATAAAGGGAATTTCCGTTATTAACAGAGACCTCCTTTTGCTTTGAAATAAATTTCGATTTAAATCAATGTTTTTCGAATTAACAAGCTAGTGTAACCTCACAGAAATGCGCGAATTCACATTTTGGCTAATATACTACCAAAATGAAATACCATCACTGGACGGAGTATCATTTTTAGTGGAACACCAGCGAAAGTTCGCGCTGCTGCAATATGTACAGTTCTGGCATTGTATTAGCGAGTCGCTAGTTATTTTTACTTTCCTTGGCTCTACAAAGTAGAAAGGAAAGTTATGTAATCGGCTGAAATTTTTTTTTTTAGTTTTCTTCAGATCTTTACGTTTCAGACCCTCCTGAGTCTAAAAACACTATTTGGGAAAATGGTCTGTGAACGATTTTTAGAGAAAACCACCGCACCAAATTAGCTCAAACTTCATATCTCGCCCGCAGGTTACCATGGGACGCCAAAATGAGGGTATGAACAAAATCCACCGAAAGTTAAATATAGTTATCATAGTGATCAAAACACCAAATTTTTTCTCTTTCAAAAACGGCTCTAACGATTTTGATTAAATTTTTTACATTGATAGCTCTCAATAAGACAACTATACCATAAAATTCCCATTCGTGGGAAAATGACGAGAGCAGCACAATAAATTATCAAAATTTTCGACGGGAATCGTTTTCAGTCCGGGTTTTTTCTTAATAACTCCACTGGAATGTTAAAAAAATTGGTATTGTAGTCCAATCGATTACCTATAGGGTGAGTGTTTAAAAACGCTCATGAGATACATGGGAGCTCACTCCAGAAATTCCTGAGTTTCAACTACCACAGATTCGCTTACTACCAGTACTTTAAGTTTTTACCCAATAACTCTGCCAAAGTGATTACTATCCGTCTTAAAAAAATTCGTGTTTTCAGTCTCATTAATTATCCGTGTACCAATTACTCAATAATGATCATGGAATGAGTACAAGCAGCACAATAAATTCTGGGACTGTAAGCACTACCGCTTTCTGCTGTCATGAAATGTTGTTTGACCAAGTTCAAATGAACTGAGTGATAAATGAATTGATTAAGCAGCAAAAGCCATGTAATTTTAATCATAGCAACTAGTATATGTTCATGTCTTATAATTAGTTCTACTCCTCAATCTGAAATTAGCCTCATTCAAACATGTTAAGTTGAAGCATTTGCAGACTGGCAGTCCTGTAATGAAACCAGTGCCACTTAACATGGCGGATGAAATCAGAAGTCATCACTAAATGTGAGCAGGAAGAAATCAAAGGGTTTAAAAAACAACACGTTGCAAATTTAAAAAAATATTATAATTAGAATTTGTCATTAAAACTTTGGTTTCATTAAAAACAAAAACTTTAAAGGTATAGCAGTTGAATGGAGCTCGGGAACGAAATTCAGTACTGTGAGCTGCATATAAAAAAGAAAAGAAAAGGAAAACTTCACAAATGAAAAACCTAGCACCTTAATATACGTCAATGATATGAGTTTCTCGAATTAAGAAATGGTATACTGAACACAATCACTTGTATGAAAATTCTTTCACAAACTGTGTACTTTCCTGAACCTGAAGACAACTGAAACCCCCACGACTAAACTTTATATAATATAAGGCAACCAGATACGGGGGGATCAGGAATCATCTTAAAACAATACTATTGAATTACAAGGACTAATGGTGAATGCCACTGGGATCAATATAACAGAAGTTTTAAACGTAATGTAGGTATTTATTATGTGGTAGGGAGCAGCCTTGGTTAATGAGAGAAACCAGCATTACACACGAATGTTCATTCATAATTTATCAAACGAAGGAAGGAAATAATTGGACATTGCAATTTTAGTTTCCATGCAAAATACAATGTCATAAGACTAAATTCGTTAACCAACACAGCTTCGTTTGCTGGAAAAATATAAGTGTTCAAGGTAATACAAAGGGCCAGTGTATTCAACTACAGATACTCAAGCAAAGCATTCGTTACTAAATCAAACTATCACAATTTTGTTTAAAGATACCGCTGGTTAATTATTGATTAGCACTCTCAGTAGAGAGTAACCATAATTTGAATTTAAGGAACTGACAGTGGTATCAAATATACATTTTCAATTTCAAGACCAACATCTTAAACTAATTAAACATCAAATGGCACGAACACCAGAACTCAACAGAACAGAACAGAAATTCGAACGATAAGAAAAAGCAATAGCATTTTTCGTTGTCATAGGATGTCACTCCTTGGATGGGAATCGCGGTGGAGGAAGGTCACCAAATATAGAGCTACCTCGAACGCTTTGCGCGAGAGCTCTAATGCTAGCTGCAATGTCAGTAGGTGTACGAGGAGACTGAAAATAGAACCAAACCTTATTGTACGTCTACAAACAAAATCAGAAGGCCTGCGAATGAGCCTGTTCATGAATTCATTTCTTTAGAAAAGGAGATTTACATCCCCCAATGTTATAACAACTGGGGAAAAGAAGAAACTAAAGGGGTTTATTACTAGTTGCAACAACAGTGGAGGTCATCAGACAGTATATGATTACCTCATCACGATCCCCATCTCTATCCCTTCCTCGTGAGGATCCGCTCATTGTAATAGGCATTGACCTAGCAAGCATCGGTTGAGCGTATGACCTGGGTGTACGAGTATCCACGTAACCATCGTCTGATTCTGAAATGTACAAAAATTCAAATGGTCAGCAATACGGGAACAGCCGCAAAGAAATAAACCCGAACAGCAAGAAGCGTACTAGGCTTATAACTCCATGAAACTAACTGAGAGTCTTGGGATGCATTCTCTGTGACACCTAATTAAGTACATTTTGGTGTTTTGAGTGCAAATTGATATTACATATATTGTATTGAGGTATAGGAAATGAGAGGAAACATATTTTGTGCATTCATCCTACTGGAACTCCTTTATTGTTCCACACTGGCTTCGTGCGTAGCCAACTTCCTGTCCTTCCTGTGGTAATAATAACAATAATAGAAACATTCATTTACAACTGAGGCGTAGAAGATAAACACAATACCAATGAGTATAATTTCAATCGCATTGGTGCATCACTTGGTGCTTGTGGGTCACTACAATGACACAGTAAGTTGAGTCAACAATCTGAACAACATAATTATTCTCGAGTACTCAAACAATTCAAAATCACCAAAGAACAATGAAAGGACTTTCACACAATGCATAAGCAGAAAATCAATTACAGAACTTTCCTCATCACCAGATAAAAGTCAACAATTTCTGTAGAAACGACACATGCTCTAATCATTCGACAAGGAAAGAATCGGTCGAATAAATTTTTCAAAAAAGTTCACCAAGAATCAAGTACAGGAGACAACTAGTAGAAGTGATAGCATGACTTTAATTCAAGTCTTCTCATTTTCGGAAGAATGTTCGTAAATATTTGTAACGCATACAAATATACGAATTGTTTTTTCGATGAGCAGTCAATCCCTTGAAGCAGCACATCACTCCCACTCGAAGTGAAGAAGAAGAAAGTACAAAATGAAATAATTCTAACGAAAGCGCTAAGACTCAATTATAAGCAAAACCCTCAAACCGATTTCATGCAAGGTCTAACACTAAAGACGACAATTATAAGTTAGCAGTCCAATTGAATTCCAAAGCCAAACTAACCACAGGAACTACTAACAGTATCAGACATCATTGCATGACTTTTTTTATTCCATTAAAAAAGACCAAATATGCTCAGCCTTTTCTTCAACAAATTATCCGTCAAGTCACACAGGTTATTTGACATCAATTTTTACAAACAGAATACGACAGGAATTTTGGACAGAGCCCTTTACAACCACCACACTGTGTCGACATCGAGAAAACTGGCTAAATATGAGCATGCAAAAAGGGATGTTGTTTTTCTTTACTGATGAGTATGGGTGGGGGAGGCAAAGAAACCATGGGAGGTGAGTGGGAAAATCATCTACGCCCATCTTCAAATAAATTCCCCCTCCGAGTAGCACATGGGATCGTAAACTTCTTTTGGAAGTAGCTTCTAACATTTATACATTCAGGGAAATTAATCTTGGTTCTACATATGGATGAACGAAGTTTTATTTTGTTGTTAAAAATTGTGTAAACTGCAAAAACTCTGGGCACAGTTGGGTGGACTAGGTCTTAGAGGAGGCAACTGGAAAACTCTACAAATTTCATCATATGATCTACTCATAAAATTTAATTGCCATAAAAATGTGGAGTCTAGGATATTGTCCTAATACGTTGTGGGAGCAAAATGACCTATCTCTAAAAAACTTATCAACAATGACATACGAATTCATAGGGGATATTCTGGAGACCAACCCTTAACTACCCTCCAATTTGAGCAAAATCTGCGATCACGTCATCAGTATTTGAGAACACTCACGTTAGCAGATGCACAGAAGCTGCAGGCAGTCCAACTGGGATGAAACTCACAGGGTGCTAATCAGCATAATTCCTAAAACGACATCAGAATCAGACCATGGTTGTAGAAGTAATGCCTGTTGCAATGGCTTCTCACTTGTGAATCTTCAGTTGCTACCACTGATTCGAATCATGATTAAATTCAGTGACCGTCTGGTGAATTGATGAGTTTGGGGAACTTTCTTGCACTTAACATAAGGCTTCCCTTTGGTAGTGAGAAAGTAAAAGATGACATATTTAACCCATTGGCGTGTAGACTACACAATTCACCTACTTGCCCAATAGGTACAGTACACTATTCACGCAGTAGAATAAACATTTATTGTTTAGAAATATGCGATGATTACCTTCTGACTCCTGAGAGCCATTCTCAGAAAGCTTAGAGCCAAATATGATGGATTCATCAAATTCAAAGGTAGTGTCGTCTGGGTCACCAAAGGGGTTCACAGCATCCTAGACAAATTTCAAGCGAGATATTAAAAAACAATAGCCAGTAAATGCTTAGCGAATCTCACAAATGAGTGAAACACCAAGCACCTAATTGACCTCAGCTTGACTACAAATCACACCTGTACAACTAGGAATACTCTGATTAGCACAGTTGAGAGTTGAGATAATTTATCTTGTCACCCCATGACTAACAAAATTCATTATGTTATTGTTTTAAGAATTATGAAATAATGTTACAAATAAACTAAGAAAGAACTGTGCCAGGGGGAATGGGATTACATCTATGAGGGCCTACTGGCCTAATAAAACTAAACTAGCGCAGGCACGAATCCCATACAAGTAGATATGGCTACTATGGGAGCATTGATTTCATCCAGTACCAGCACTATTTAGTACAGTAGGGCCCTTGCTTTTTTTCAGTAACAGAGTAGCATATCCCAGGGATTCGTCCGAAAACTATAACGAATGTCAGGTGAGACGATGAAGGAACAGGAGGCAAATCAAGATGGCCTCATTGTTGTGCAAGCACAAGTGGAGGAATTAACTATGAGCATGCTTCTTCTGCAAGTGTAAGTAGGAGAGTACAAGTTGGACCAGCCTCATTTTCACTTCACTTTCTTCCTATCAAAAGCTCGTGACAGACTGATTCAAGTTCACTACTCACTCACGTATGACCTGAAGATGATGTGTTTAGATCAAGAGTGCTCACCTTCAGTCAGGGAAGATGGACTCACTCAACAGGTACCTAAATCTAAATCAAAAAACACATACTCCTACTGGCAGACCTAACACAATCTCTTAACAAATTAAGTATGTTGACTGAGGAAGTTTGCCTATTTTGCAGGGTGGCTTCTTTACAACAGTTGGTATGTCACTAATAAACACATTCTACTGACTACTAGAGGGAGAAGAAGCAAAGACTGATATTAACCCATACACCCCATAATTCCCCGGAAGATGACATACAAACGTTTACATAGGATAGAAGTAGATTGGATTAGGGATTAAACGACACAAAATTTGTATAACTGATCGCATTACTTAGCTAATAATAAAATGAAGCTATACTACGCCAAAAGATCACGTATATGCTAACAATACCTTGTTTGGGGTTCCATCAGTATCAAATGAAACAGCTTCTAGGGATGACCTCAGGGAGCCAGGCAATCTTGAAGTTTTAACTGGTTGAGATCTTTGAATGGCCCTTAAAAACCAAACACCAGGAATTATTGTCGGACATCAATTTCAATCTGAAGATATTGATTAGATGAATTTTCACTGCTATGGTACCTATAAACTATAAAAACCTCTAGCTCTAGTAAACTATAAAAAATAAAACCTCTAACTCATTTCTGCTAGTCAGACCAAGTTCAGCTAAGCTAAGTTGTTAAAAAATATGAAGAAGAAAGGAAAGAAAGAAAATCTTCATGTTCGCAAAATCAAGTGATTTGAAAACATCAGGTGACACAAATCTTGGGTGTCTCCAAGCCCAATCTAATTATAAGGTTAGCTATTTCTGTTGAACAAGCAATGTGCCCGAATGTAGGCATTCATAGATGATTCTTGAAACACATTAATCCTCACTCTGCCGTACTTTACTCAAGAGCGATATCTTTACCTCGAGGGACAAATGCGTGAGACTTGCTTCACTACGATACTTTGCTAGAGTGTGGATGTGTTTTCACCTCGCCCAACTATGGTAAATGAGGACCCACTAGGGGTTTGGATGGGGCCCACGATGTACATTAATTTTATTGTACCAGAGAGACACTGACTGCTTTTATACTCTACGTTCAGCAGTATAACCCCAACCTCCCTCAGCAGAAGTCCAGATATAAGTGCTTTAACATAATTTTTCCATCAACCTTGTATCTTACATGCATACTGGGCCGAGGCATATGCTGGGTTATGCTTGGCTATTCTACTACAAATTAAAAGTAGCACACATATACATCGTCAACAAGTTAAGCTTGACTGGGGATTGCGATAATGCTTGCTAACTATGAGGGTTAAGAGGAGAAGTGCATGGGAGCTTTAGATCGAACAGCAGGGGAAATCATGTGGCCTCACAGTCCACCAAAAGCTTTTAATAAAATGTGCAAGGCAACTTGACAATTTAGTCCGCCTTTTTAGGGTTGGGGGGGGGGGAATTAAAGAGAAAAAACAGGCCTCATGTCATCGCCATGCCAGAATCCTAAGAACTACTAAGAAATCTCAACACTTTTTAGTTTCTTCATTAGAAGCCCTACATAGATAGTATATTCTGAATATTTCAATCTAAATGTAAAAGTTAAATTTCATTACTAATTAAAAATTATAAGAAGACAATTAAACTAAGGTTGTTAAAAGAATCATGACTAAGATAAAAAGTTTTCAATTGATTGACTCAGTAATGTTAAGTAACACCAGTGACTACTGCAAGCAGCGTTCAATTAAAAAAATGTTGGAGCTTTATTACCTATCAATGGCCGATTGCTCCACATATGCCCGCTTCTTCATGGCATCTAACATCTCAAACTGTTCCTCAGTGAACTCGCGAATTCTAGTGTCAACTTGAATAGATTGATGGGTTAGCCATTTTACAGCAGCAGGATCTAATGATCTGCGCCAATCTGAAAGAAACGATAATTCACAAATTATTTCACAAGTCAACACGAATTGCAGTAAAAAAAAAATAAAAACAAACAAAAAAACCAACGACAATTGCAAACTACATGGAACTGGTTGGTAGAAGAAATAGTGCCATGCTAACGAGCACCTATGACATTAATTGAATTAACTTGAACATTTTCAAAGTAATTATAGCCAAAATATATCACAAATATGCTAATAATATATCACAGTAAATTTCAAACGCAGGATTTGTCAACAATCTCCATTTCTATGGACAGGTCTGCGAAATGGGGCTTTACCATAACATTTTCAATACTTTGTCATCCCCTAAACCAAGTATAACAATTACAAAAATCAAGAGCCAACAACTGGCAAACTTGCTCAGTTTTAACATGGGGCTAGAGAACAACATTTCCATGTACGTTGTGCAAAATGATAGTTCAACAGGTTAACAATAGTATAAGATGAAAAACAATTACTAACCAGACTCATCTGCACTATCTAAATCAAAAATCAAAATCTTGAAAATTTCGGAAAATTTTGGGTCTTCCCGTCGATTTTCCAACTCTGAGGGCTCTACCTGTAAGAGTAATTATCTGGGGACTGATTTTGAATATGAAACAATAAACTGATAAAATTATTTCCTTCTCTCTAGTAAGTCATTCTGCCTATATATACTACATAAAAATTAGAATTATGAAAATGACTAATAAGCCAACCAACTGCGAGATACTGGAATTTCGGATTGATGAGTTCATGGAAACTAATACACGCAACAACTTATGACAAAACAAACCCAGGTTATTGAAATTTGAATAAAATGAAACTGAACATAGTTGAAACTCTAACATCGTGCAGTTAGGTTAAAAAAAACAAAAAAAAAACCCAAAACCTGAAACCATTTCTTCACTCGTATGGTTGATGAACCCAGTCTTCACATTGCCACTAGTTTTGTTGGGACCACGATTTATTCAGAAAAACTCATCAGTACAGAGAAGCCAACTTTAAAAATCACAGTGTGTTTACCAATAGAATCAATGGCTCTAAACTCTTAACCAAGTCTTCCAAAATATATTGGATGCTGTAAATGATCAGGCAATGCCCACGCACAATACAACTACTACTTAGCTCTTCCGTGGTCTGTTTGACATGCGGACATGCAGAGAGGGAAAGGGGGTTCACTTCAAGAAGCCCCTAAACGTTGATAATGCGATACATTGGGACTGTTACAAGAAACAATAGAATCAATCCCCCCCACCTTCAATTTGGAACATTTACAGCTAAAATGCCACCACACTATTGGACAATTGAAGATTTGAAAACAGAATAGTTAATTCCACAATTAGCACAGGTGTCACCATCCATTCAGTAACATGTATGCTGCCATTCAGTATCAAGAGGCCCCAAAAAGGTGTGAACATATGTATCAGACCAGGAAACTACATCGAAAACCGTCTTTTGACCAAATACATAGTCAAGGAGAAACACCCAATCAACAAAAAGGGGATTTACTACTATATACAAATAGTAACTCACCTTCGTAGTTAGGTTAACTATTAGTGATTGGTTTGATTTGTATGGTACTGAAGTCAAATAAGCATAAACCCAGATTTCACAATTTATGCATTCTGATCCGGTCCATTCGTTGAGGTCTCTAGTGGAAATTAGAGAGTTCATCCGTTTTTTGATCTTCGTACTCTTGACTAGCATCACATCCTGAGGAAAAAATATCTTATATATAATCAACATGAAACTACAGAAATTTTTATTATTAGGAGTCTCCGATTAGTCTTTGAAAAAATACAATCAGATCTCCAGCCCCATGTCCTTCCTCTCGCACATTAAAAATCTTCATTCACAACATGTTTTTAGACATGTTAATACATCGAGCTATTCTTCCTAGATAGACAGTCCTTCGACAGAATACATTGTAGTCTTTTCAATTCTGTCACATTAGGAGTACTTCGGAACACCAATCTACATCAAGATAACTAATCATTCAACACCAACGGCCAATGAAACAACAATGAGTCTGATCCATTTCGTGAGGAGAGTAATCGTACCAGTAATGACGAAGGCAAGTTGGACAAATGGCTGCCCAATTAACGAAAACTGGTGTTAGCTTATTTTTATGAATTTACTTCTTCAGAGTTTAAAACAGGGAAGAAAACTGTCACAAGTGAGTACATCAGGCCTTGGACATTTATTGTCTGCTCTTATGGAAACAGTACCCACACCTTACTGTAAACAATTCCCTGTACTTTAGAACTCAGAAACAAGTACAGGCAAGCGTAAGGGGTTGAGACTCACAGCAACATGAAGATAGCACGTTTGTATGAGGCTTGTGGCGGTAACGACAATATTATCAATTTGGTTGATTCAATCTTCTTCAACTCAAGTAATTTGTTCAATAAACTCATCCTATTTTTGATTTTTGAATGAGCGACTTAACTTTGATTTTATTAACAGAATTCCCTTTAATTCAAATACGATATTTTGCTCTCTATTATCTATGTTGGACTGATTGTCAGAGAAGTAATCATGGAAGGCAGTAATGCCTAGTTTAGGATATCGGGAGAGTTTGATCCAAAACGTTTTTAGGCGGTTGCAGTTTGTTGCTTCATAAAATTCCACTTTTACCATAGCACAAAAGCAACTTTGTTAGATTACAACACAACACTAACAAATTTTAGATAACTCTGTTCACAGCCATTAGGTTTGCAAATTGATATTTTGCTGTAATCAATATTCTAGCCCTCCATGAGATTCCAACGTTTTCCATGAATTTACGTGAAAACGGGAGTTCCAACATTGTGAAATCATAATAAGAGCAATAGCCAACCTAAATCGTGAATGAAAATTAGCAAAAAATATATTTATTATTTAGCCCCAATACTCCTAATGCCACTCTCAACACGATTTTTTTAAAATAGAAGGACACTGTTTCAAAATAATCGGGTGCAAACGGTGAGAAATAGTAGTAAGTGAAATGGAGGTGGATTTATGAGAAAATAACTACACTAAGATAGATTCATTCGAAATTATCGATAATTTACCATGCTGCTCTCATTATATTTCCAAGGACGAGCATTTTATGGTGCACTCGTGTCATTTTGAACTGTCAATAAAAAAATATAATCAAAATCGTAGGAGCCGTTTTTGAGGAAAAAAAAATTGGTTTTTGATCACTATAACTACAGTTAGTTGTGAGCTACTTAAGCTTATACCCGTGTTTTGGTGTTGCTGCAGGCTTAATATAAAATTAGAGTGGAGTTGGTTCAGCTGCATTCTCTCAATCACGTTCCAGACCATTTTCCCACATGGTATTTTTCGGGAACATTAAGATCTGAAGAAAACTTAAAAAAAAAAAAAATCAGCCAATTACGTAACTTTCCTTCCTACCATGAAGAGCAAAAGCAATGAACAAAAAACGTTTTGTTGTATAATTTATTACATTAACGTTATTTCAATCAGGGAAGGAGTGTAGACTCATATAGGTGCTTGATTGAACTACAACCAGAATTTTTCCTAAAATCCTAGTAGCAAGGAAAAAACTGTGCTAAAATCGTCGAAATGTTTGGTAATTTATTGTGCTGCTCTCGTAATTTTCCCATGGGTGAGAATTAATGGCATTTTCCTGTTATTTACAAGAAACCCCATCCCCCCCCCCATTTTCCTGCTATACAAGAAATTTTATCAAAATAGTTTAACCGTTTTTGAGAAAAAATATCTGGTACAATGCATTGCACAACTTTCCTTGCCTTTGCGTGCATTCAGCGATTCTACATGACAGCAGGAGGCACTTATGGTTCTGAAATTAATTGCTCAGCTCCTACTCGTGCCACAACTGTTATTGAGCAATCAGTTCAGACTGTCTACGTGATTTTTACTTTCCGCTACCCAAAGGGTAAGTGAAGTATTGTAACTGTGTCAGAAAAAAGTGGGGTGTTCTTCAGATCTTTACGTTTTAAGGCCTACTGAGTCCAAAAACCAATTTGTTTGTGAGGACGCGAAAATAAGGCTGTGGGTGATTTCGCTCAATGGGAAAGGGGGTGGGGGACGAAAACGTACCACTTTTTGGCTAAACAGCATCAACGAATGTTTCTCTAACAATTGAACAGAGATAAAAATGAAAATGAGTCGAAAATAATGTATTTTTGAAGTTTTTTAAGTTCCAGAGTAACAGTGTCACTGGACTTCATTAATCTTATGGAGTGTCTTCTAGCAACATATACCCACTTATTGTTCACCGTAATTATTTCTGTATCTATTTGTTGAACAGAGGCATAAGAAAACGAGATTTGTCAAATATTAATTTATCGGTTTTCCAATTTTCTCAAAAACGGCTCTAACGATTTAGACCAAACTCACAGAGTACACTCAACTAACTACTATCTACATTTTGTTCTTTACAAATGATTCCGTAGAATTGGCGTAAACGAAGGTACAGAGCCTGTATATGTAGCAGGTCGTCAAATTTACGATAGTTGTGGACAGTTTCATGTTGCTACGCACCAGTTATTACAGTTTTAGTTTAATCTGGTTAAACAGTGAGAAATGGTAGTAGGTGTAACGATGGTGGGTGGAATTCAAGAATTTCTGGAGTAGCTCCTACATATCTTTTGAGAGTTATCGAACACTCATAGAGATACTTGACTGGGCTAGCACATCAATTTTTCTGAAGATCCCAGTAACATTTGTGTGGAGTTTGTAAGGAAAAAACTGCGCCAAAATGTTTGGTTTTTTAGCATGCTGCTCTCGTCATGTTGACACGAACGAAAATTTTATGGTATTATCGTGTCATTTAGAACTGTCTACCAAAAAAAGGCAATCGAATTCGTTCAAGTCAATAATGAAACAGTCTTTGTTATGTGACATGCAGATTTGGCTCATACCATTATTTTGGCGTGACATGGTAATCTGCGGGCTAGATATAAAGTTTGAGCTGATTTGGTTCAGCCATTTTTGCTCATCACTTGCACAGACCATTTTTCAGAATAGTGTTTTTCGGGCTCAGTAGGCCTTAAAACGTTAAGATCTGAAGCGAACTTGGAAAAAAAATATCTGGTGCGTTGCAACACACAACTTTTCTCAGCTCGACGCCAATTCTTCCGTGCACTTGGCTTTTTCTACTTTCTCAATTCATTTGAACTTGGTAAAACAACACTTCACGGCTGTAGAAAATGGTAGTGCTTAGTTCCAAAATTTATTGTGCTGCTCGTACTATTACTGAGCAATTGGTACACTGAGAATTAATGAGGCTGTAAACACGATTTTTTTGAAGAGCATAGTAATCACTTTTGCAGAGTTATTGGGTGATCACTTTTAGAACTGAAGATGATAGAAACGGCAGTAGTTGAAATTCCGGAATTTCTTGAGTGACCGCGTTATGAGCGCTTTTAAACGCTCGTCCTAGAGGTATTGGATTGGACTACTACACAATTTTTTTTTTTTTTGCATTCTAGTAACATTTCAGAGGAGTTTATAAGAAAATGAAGAAAACAACTTTTTTTCAGCCGATTACAGAACTTTCCTTTCTACTAGCCAAGGAAAGTAAAAATCGCACTAAAATCGAGTTTCATCGAAAATGTTGGTAATTTATTGTGCTGCTCTCGTCATTTTTGCACGAATAGAAATCTTATGGCATAGTTGCCTTATTGAGAGCTATCAATATAAAAAATTCAATCGAAATCGTTATAGCTGTTTTTGAGAAAAAAATATTTGGTGTTTGGATCACTATAACTACAGTTAACTTGCAGTCGATTTTGCTCACACCATTATTTTGACATCCCATGGTAACCAGCGGGCTAGATATCAAGTTCAAGCTGATTTGGTACGGCCATTTTCTCTAAAAATCGTTCACTGACACAGACTATTTTCCCAAATAGCGTTTTTCGGGCTCAGGAAGGTTTGAAACGTCGAGATCTGAAGGAAACTCAAAAAAAAAAAAAATGTCGGCCGATCAGGTAAGTTACCTTTCTACTTCGTAGAGCCAAACAGTAAAAATTATCCGCTTCTAATGACATATTGGTTTAGTGACAGGCTTCAGAATAATTCACCGAAGCAACAAGCGGTTGTCAGTTAATGGCCTGAATTGACCGGGTGATTGAGACCGGTTTAGGTTCACGCCAAGCTTTAGGTGTCACATAATGCGAACGAATTAGGGCCCAATCAGGAGCGCAGAGCGCCTAAATTCGGTTTCTTCGTGAACCAAGGAGATCGGGCTCGCACTAGAGGAGCTTACGACCAACTCGGGGGCCGGAGCCGCTGCGGAGAGCAGCTAAGATGCTGCTGGACCAATAGCAAAGCTTCTTACATCGTAGGCTACGCGTTGTACGACGTTCGAACCAAGATATTAAACAAATTGGAATGAACACATATTAACAGACGTACGTCTGCACTTGATTTCGACCTACTAACAAAGGCGTCGGCGGAAGAGTCCGACTCGAATCATCAACACAATTGTCAACAAAATTTACCTGGACGTTGGATTTCTCGCAGAAAATTTTCTTAATGGAGTCGTCCACTTCCTCCTCGCCGCCTTCCGCCTCGATAATAATGTTCAAGCAATTGCACGCAAATATCATATCTGAAACTAAAATTGAAATTGACTAATGTGCGAAATTGACTATTAGAGCATCGCGCCCGGGCGTTCGTTGTGAAGTCGGTGTTGTCAACGCGGCGTCTCCGCTCCGGTTGAGTCGAGTCAGACCAGTGAATGGACTAAACTAACAATTGAACGTTGGAAAGGGCGAAGGCGGCGACAAGAGGCGCGAAGGTTGAAGATTAATTCTAATAGAATGCGGCAGCACTGACAAACTAAGATTCAGAAATGAGATGACTACAAACAGTGGAAACGTAACCTTCGGAGAAGCGTATTCGGCGGGAGGCGGCGGCACGAGGTATGGAAGATCCGTTGTCGCTGGGTTCCCTTTTCGCATTCGGTCGACCGCAGCGCTGAGGGGCGGTGCGCAGATGCATTTAACGCAATTGGAAAACTACTGGGGTTGACTCGGATGCTGTCACTGAAGCACTTTTTTTCTGTCACCATCTGACGTTTCAAACTGATCGAAATAATTCTCATTTCCTCTTTCCCCGTTGACGAACATCGTCGAAATAATTATAAATATCCTCCTCTTCCTCTAACGCACGTTCGCGCGAACCGTTCTTTACCCGAGTGAGCGGTGACTCGAATATAATCACTGGCAAAAGTGATGACTCACGCTATGTCTGGGAACCCTTTGCATTTGGCAACTAGTATCAAGCGGCTGATCTCGCACGACCAGAATTACTGCGGGGGGCCCAGTTCTTTAATTTATAAAAATGCTTAATCTGCTTCAAAAAAAAAACCGATTCAAAATATTACACAATGCATTGTTATTCCTAAGCTCAGCATGATTGGGACTCATCCTGTTCTACCTATCGACGAAAAATATTAAGAATGTAACATTTCTATAACAACAAACTGAGAAACGACAACCTCATACCTCAGAGACCCATCCCATTCAATAGAGCATCGAAACATACTATTAGACGATACATAACATGATGTGACTACCGTAACTACAAAAATTGAATGAGCCGAACTGATGGGTGGTTGAAGTGTGGCAGGAAGGCAGTGCAGGAAATGGGTACAGGCTGGGAAGAAATGGTAATTTTAGCTATTGTCTGTATTGTTGTATTGTGAGTTCCTTCGAATCGTAGCCCCACTGCGTTTACCGTGATCTAACTGTTTCTCATCTAGATGCAGCCCTACACCTGTGAAACCCGTCCTATTTACCTTGCATCGTAAAATACCTAGGAATACAATACCGCGCGTAACATAATTACAGTAAAACTGCCAAAATTCCGTTTTTGGCTAATTTTTTAAACAACATTTTGCCTATAACAACCATAGGTTTCGTCTGATTGGATCACCAAGTGGGTGGACGCAGCTAGATCTCAAAAGAAAGGATTTTAAAGGCGACTTTAAAGACAAAATACGTCATCAAAGGCTGGATTGCAGATTTCGAAGTCCTATGCCTTGGAACGCTGTGTCCAATTTTGTATAGGGGGGGGGGGGGGGAACTCAATCGAAAACGTAAGTGCATTATTTAAAATAAATAGTAAACCCAATCTGGTTCTACGCTTCATACAACTTTCCACAGTGATTTTAATCCCTCTAGCAACCAATATAACTGACATCTTAACTCATAGTTCTACACTTACCTCAGAAACTGGCAGCACTTGGTGTTCCAAAACTTATTGAGTTGCTCCTACTTACTCAATTCTTGCGTAAGCGATTCATTAGATTGTCAACCATAGCTGTTTCTTTTGGTTTATTATTCATTCTGAATAATAACCCTATGTTTTCGGTCACGAAAAATGTTTTACAACCCCCCCTCAAAATTTGATACTTTACGTTTCAAGACATGGAGATTCCAAATTTGCAATGTCCGTCCGCCGTCCGGGCCATTTGTGCCTTTAACTTGGTCTAAAAAATTCGTTCTTTCGCCCAAAAATCCGATTTGGTATCTAGTTGTGCCCGCCATCTCGGCAATCCGATCGGACGAAGCCCGTGGTTGTAATGGGCAAAAAACGGTTAAAAAAATTAACGAAACGCAGTACAACGCGGGAGCTACAAGCGTTTCGTCGTTTGAATTCCCTCCGCCCCGCCCATCTCTTTAAAAAACCAACCGCTCTCGAGGCTGCTCGCTTCCCTCCCAACACTCGACTCCCCCCGGGTTCGCTTCGAGCGCCCCCGTTCCAATTTCCCCGACGTTTTGGTTTTAATACGATTCAATTTTTTTAGATTCTTTCGTTTCATTCTCATTTTGGTTTTTTTCATAGATTTTTGGTTAAATTTTGATATTAGTATTTAGCGTGCATGTTTTCATATTAAAATTCAGTTTTTTTTAGATACTTTCGGTTTTTTTGTTTATTTTAATATTACGATTCAGTTCTTTTCGACTTTTTTTTGGGTTTCATTATGATATTTTTTGATGCTAAATCGAACAGGATGGATCTCGGAGCATTAATGCTAGGTCAAGCTGATTATCCAAATAATAAATCGTTGTGTAATAATTTGCAGGGTTTTTTAATTGTATAAATGAAACAGCAGGGGCTAAGCTAAAACCGATTTTTGTCGAAATGTTTGCTAATTGATTGTACTGCTCTCATCATTTTAAATTGCGACAACCCACTCTGAAGCTGATCAATTGGGATCCATTTTTAAAAAGAAAATTCGGTATTTTGATTACTATGATAACTACAGTTAGTTTTGAACCGATAAGGCTCAGCTCATATCCTTATTTTGGCGTTCTTCGGTAACAAGCAGGTGAAACACGAAATTTGAGTCAATTTGGTTCGCGCATTCTCTGTAGGGTATACTGACTCACATACACGTGCACAATATTTTCATAAAATGGCGTTTTCAGGATTTTTGCAACCGATTACTTCACTTTTCTCATGTGCTTGATAAAATAAATGTGCAGGGTTTCAAATCATAACGTTTCACAGCCCAGGTAAAAATCCCTTGGCAAAATGGACTGTGTCCGTTTCTGGGCCCGTTTCAAAACAAAACAAAGATTCTTGTCGTTTATGTGGTGTGCTATGTACTATGTGTCATGCGTTGATGGTTGTGGATTTTTTGTAATTTGATGTAGGTACTTTTGCCTAATGCAAAGTGTGTGTATTGACGTATGAAGTGTTTGTGGGGAGGGATACAGTAAGTGGTGCTGATAGTATCATTTTCATTCCCCACTGGCCCTGTATTTACTTTGACATTTTAATTGTGTCGGCAGTTAGCTGAGTGCCAGTGTTATATTTTCCCAACAGTACAACTAGTTTTGTCAGTGAAAATACCCTGTTCCCAGTACTGACTCAATCGTGTCTAATTGTATTCATAGTATAGTTATAAATTTATTTTTACATTGAAAAAAAAAAGAATCAGTACAATTTACCTATATTTTAGCCATGTTAATCACACGACAGTGAAGAAATGACTCCTTGGTTTTTAAGTTTTATTAACTACAAAAATAAGTGCAATTGATTATGGTTATATCAAAATAACAATTGCGAAGCATCGTGCAACTTTCCTGATAATTTTTTTATTAATTTTCTCTTGAGACCGTAACAACACTAATTTGTGAGAGTATTGCGGCAACACTGTTAGTTGACCAGTTTGTCACAGATAACGAACTGGAAGGAGCCCAGAAAGTAGAGATGTGACCATCCAGTTCCATTTATTGATCGGTGAACAAGCCGATCGTTCACTAGAATGAACTAGCTCACTCAGTTCACTTTCGATCCCTCCTCTCATTTTAGTCATTGGTCGTTGTTACTTTGGATGAGTAGTTCACGTGCGAACTATATCAATCGTTTTAACTTTTCGTACAAACGAATCAAGTGAACGGTTCAACTCGTTTTACATTCCTTAGCGCAAAGAAGTAAAGAGGAAATTGATATAATCGGCAGAAACGTTTTTTCACTCTTCACTTCAGCTGTTAAGGAAGGAAAGGAAGAAAACTGCATAATAAAGATTGCCGCCTTGTCAGATTATACCGCACGCAAAATTAATTGTCCTCAATGGACATGCAGACTCTTTCTATCGTGCTTGTCACAAACAACATTGGAAGGAATTACCTCACGCATTACAGCCGTATACCTACTTAACTTTACATTGGTAGAGCGGCGCAAACAAAACGTTTAGCGTAAACCCCATTTTAGCACAATTTTTTCCTCACGAATCGGCCATACTACACTAGAGCTCTGAAAAAAATATCAGGAGATATACAGTAGAAGTTTAATAATAAAATAATCAGGAGCAACCCCAGAAGTTCTGGGTTGCCTTTTACCCTACAATTACAGCAGGGCCATTCCAAAAGAACAAAAAATCATGCTGATAGTCCCATCCATTACCTATGCGTTGGGTTTTCGATTGGGATCGCGGTTTAAGTAGCAGCAGTCCAATAAATACCTGAATTTTAAGCGCTAGTTTCTTTGGTGATATTTTCGTATGAACTGATGATGATTAAACAAAAAAAAACTCCACAAATTATTACAGGATGGTTCATTATGCTATTATCTTGCAGTTTGAATTAGTCATACACTTCTGAGATCCACCCCATTCGATTCAACATCGAAAAACACGAGTAAAGAATACGAAACATGACCTAACTACAAAGGAACGAAGAAAACTACATTTTCCAGGCGCCTGTCGGCATTTGGCACGACGTGACGAGCGGTTGGAGTGAGACAGTAGGCAGTGAAAATCATGAAACGATTACATAACTATGTATTGTCCCGTGAGCTCTTTCAAATAGTAGACTTTGGCTCACTATAATTACTTTGATTTAACTGTTTCAAGTCTAGACACAGTCGTACACCTCTGAGACTCGTTCCTTTCGACAAGAATAGACAAATAATTGCGATAAAATGGCCAAAATGTCGTTTTTGTCATGTTTCTGCCCATAACAGTAATGAGGTTGTCCGATCAGATTACCGAGCGGGCGCCAAATAGGATTTTTGTGCGACGGAACGGATTTTCTGCACCACCTTAAAGGCAATGGGTGGCAGTGTGCTACATTTTGAGGGGAGGGGGGTGTTGCATGTTCCTGGCCGAATAATAATAAACTATAGATTGGATTAGTAGGTAGAATGTTTGCGAGACCGAGGAAAGTTGTGAGATGCGATACGTCGCACGCGATACTTCACCTCACCCTCCTCTCATCTTCTATCGTCAACTCCTGCCCTCCAACCCTCGCGGTCCTCTCCATTCTCTCTCGTGACTTACAAACTTTCAATCTCATTAATTATCGCTCATTTCTTAACCATTGAACATCGAAAAGGGAATTTCGGCACTCAGTAATAGGGGCAAACAAAATAGGGACAGTTTTTTCAATATTTTAAAAATGCGGCACTTGAGAATCACAAGTTCATGTGGAATATACAACTTTCTAAAGAACTCGATCTTAAACTTTTTATGTGCACCTGTATCCATCATTACTCTCAATAGTTCAATAGGAGTGAGTTAAGAGATTCAAAATTGCAACAACAAAAAACTTTTGTGATTCCTCTCGCCAAATCAAGAGCGGAGTACGGGAAGTATTTGAAGTTCGATTTTTTTTCAAAATCAATTTTGGGAAATTCACGAAATCATGGGCGGGCACGGTTTTACGGAGTAGGAAGGAAAGTTAGGGAATGCAACATTTTGAGTTCTCTCGAGATCTTTACATTTCAAGGGCTCTGAGACTTATAGCGCGATTGAGAGAAAACGGGTTAACCGAATCGGCTCTAACGCGATTTTTAGAACGTAGATCACCGTGCAACGCCAAGATGAGGCTGTGAGCTAAATGAGTTCAAAACTAACTATAGCCATTTTGTGCTACAACATTTTCACCCACGAGAACGTGATAATAGCAGCGCAATCAATTATCAAACATTTCGACAATAATCTATTTCAGTGCAGCTTTTGGCTTATTATTCATTCTGCATAATACGCCAAGGTACTCGGTCAGGAAAATTTTGTGCAACGCAATGCCGTCCGGGTCGTTTTGCGCCTTTAACTTGGAATCCTCTAATTTTCTATTTCGCACAAAAATCCGAAGTTCACGGTTGTTATGGGCAAACAATGGTTAACAAACTTACCAAAAACGCAATGTTGGCAGTTTTATCGCAATTACGCGGTGTTTAGTATCGTTTTCTTCGTATTTATTGACGCTAGGGTCGAGTGGAACACATTTTAGAGACCGAAGGCAGTAAAATCACAGTAGCTATAGCGAGCAAATTGAAAGAACTCGAGGAACAATACTGCGAAAGTATTAGTTTCATAATTTTCCACTCCCTCCCGCCTGAATCCAACTACTCGTCAGCACGACTCGTTTCGTAGTTCTATAGTAATCAGGGCATGTTTCGTATCGTTTACATGTATTTTTCGATGCTAAATCGATTGGTATGGGTCTTTGAGGTGTGATGACGAAAGTCAGGTGACGGTAAACAATTTCGAACAAAACCCATTTCAGTTCAGTTTTTCCTTCTTAAATCCCGCTCATATTCAGACAAATCAGGGTGGCAGTCCTATAAACTGCCTGTTGGTGAGATCTTGTTTACATTTATGAAACAATTAGCGGCTGCAACAGAAATTGCAGAATACTATTCCCTTTCTACCATTTTTCACAGTGTCACTCTTGTAATTTCAAAAATTTTAAGACAAACCTCAAAAAAATCATGTTGACGGCCTCACTAATCACTTACGCACTGATTACTCAAGAATAGTCGTGCTTTAAGTAGGAGCAAATCAATAAATTTCGAAACCGTATACGCTACAAGTTTTCATGTGAACTTGGTTCCACCTAGTTTGTACAAACTGATTGAAGAATAGGTTTGATTAGTACCTAAAGTGATAAAAATCGGTGTAGGCATCAGGATCTGAGGAAAGTTGTGTGATGCGTCACACCAAATATTTCACTTATAAAAATCGAATGCGACCATTGAAAGGTTGGTGCGTTCTTGAGATGTAAGTTTCACAATTTGTTTATATTTTTCAAGATTTACGATCCTCGAAAAACCGCCCATCAGGAGCGCTGTGCACCTGGCACGTTGTTAATGCTTGTTAATGTAATGGCTTCTTGTGACAAGCCACATTAAAACATTAAAACATACGCGTTATGTCGTCTCAACAGCTACTTCATATAGAAAGAAGCGTTCTGACTCGGGAAGCCATGAGCCTTGTGTGTTCACGACTCTTCGCAACTGGTGGAGGGGAGAGGGGAGGCGTCTGCGACACGTCGTTCAACCTGATGCAGGAAGGTCACTCTATGATGTACGATTTCGTCGAGCTCTATTGGAAGCTGGAGCACGGAAGCCCTAGGGCCATGAGCACCCTCTGGTATTCATCCGGCGATCCTCGTAGGATATTTGAGCAGGTAGGGAATGTAGGGCCAGATGCGAGGTTGTGCGGTGTGCTGACAAGATGGCTAGGAGCATATTTGTCTGCGCGGTGCGCTCAGTGCTGATCCTGGTACTTCGCCTATGATGACAGCCTGATAATAAAGATGTCAGCACCCAGCTCGCGCATCATCTCAACATTTTACTCGCACCAAACATTGTGTCAAGGTATTGTCAGTACTGAAACCCTGACGTTATTGGACAACACTCAACGAGGTTTCGACGCTGCCATTCAAAGACCTCATTAGCTTTTAGAGACTACCTGGACATCAAGGATTTATGCAGACCAACAACAATGGTCGAGCCTCAGTCCTTCCCTAGTGACCACCCACTCTTATTACAGTTAACGTACCTGTTTGGTGGGCCCGTCTTCTTTGGCTGGTAAGATACTATGGGGGAGCGCTTTCAATGTAACAGCAAGACGATGATGCCTTTGATAATTCACCTACTGGAGGAATTAACCCTAAAGTGATTGGTTGATTGACCACCCACTCTCTCTCCACTTCCAGGACTGCGAATGATAATGTACTGGCTGCTTGCTGACTGACACTTGACGCAGCCCCCATGAGTATGCCGGCGCAGGTCTGTTTTTTCTTTCGAAGTGGCCATCACTGAACCCTCTAACAGAAATCTTGCGATCTACAAGGGTGTATGTAAGTCAGGCCTGCACCGGATGATTCGTCGACTCAAAATCGTTATCACATTGCGAAACAGCGAGCATCCACGACGTTACAATATCAGTTTCTTGTACTTGCGTGTCGTGCGCGCGCAATGTCTCCGTGCAAACGACGGAAAAGTGACAGTGATCTCGTGAATGCTTTCTGCGACACAATTGGACCACACTGAAGAATAGGGAGAGTTCGCGCTGTCAGAAGCGCAGTGGGCTTTGGTTCGTGTGGTATTACTATGTCACACCACCACTGCTAGTTTTGAACCAGTCCAAGACCAATTACGGCGCTCACGAAATTCCAGACAGATTCCTCTAGAGCAAGCAGGTGCTCGTAAAACTGGAAGTGGCAGAGAGGGAACGGAACTCGCAGCGCTCCAGAAACAATATTCCATGCTATTTGAACGCGTTTTACTTACAAAGTGGTAGCACTCAGAGTTCCAGAATTTACCTAGGTGTACTTACCCCGCAACCACTAATGAATAATCATGAGACTGCTACACGTCTTTGTATGGGTTTGTTAACTGTTTTGGAGTTGTCTGGTAAAACATGCGAGAAATGATAGTGAGTGAAACGGTGTCGTAGTAGTAATTTATTGAACCACCTCGATTTTTGTGCGAGATCGATGAATAAGAACGGCGGTAAAATCGATAATTTAGTGCGCTGCTCTCGTCACTTTCGGACGGATGACAATTTGACGGTACTGTCGTGACATTCAGGCAGATGGAAAATTATTTTGTGTTTTCCATCACTATTATTAATTGTTTGCCGATTTTGCTCATACCCTTATTTTAGCGTCTTATGGTGATCTGTGGAAAAATTATCATCACGCGTCCATTTTTTTCAGCTGATTATTTTCCCAAATATCAGTATCCATTGAAACGAATTTTCTTCAAAATTTCTTTTCGGCAGAGGCACAACATCCCAACATTCCTATTTATGAGTGTGGCAGAGGGTCGTGTAGGTAAATTGGCTCTCGAGCTTCCCATTCAATGCAAACCTCTCTTCTAGACTCGGAGATGTTGGGGAGAAACTGCTCGAGTCGTTCGGTTTGCACAGGGGAAGAGATTCAAAGCTCCAGATTGAACGTCTTTGGTTTGAATTTGCGTGTCGAGAATAAATAAAGCCCTTGCTCAGCTAATAGAAGAGGCAGAGGCTTAATAAGTTGCGTGTACTTTAGTTTCGTATTCACGTTAGTTGTTTGGACGAGGTATTTTCAATTCATTCGTTACTCACGTTTTTTGTCCGAGTTGATAAAAAATGCTCCTTCGTCTTTTCTTGAGAGCAAAGAGGAGCGAACTTTTTATTAATCAAATGAAAAGTGGTGTTGGGATTGAGAGGACGGTGAGTGAGGAGGGAGGGGAGAGGGAGTAAAGAGCAGTCGAGAACAGAGTTGAGATAATTTACCCCTTGATTATTTAGTAACCATAGCGACACTTGGAAGGGTGAGAGCCGGAAGCCTTGAGGGGTGAGGAAAGCAGACAAAAAAAAGTGGTCGATAACTCTTTACCCCCCAGAGCTCTGGGTGAGTCCTCAACATTAGCATTCATTTTGAATAAGGTGCTTTCCAACCGGAAGAGGAACAACCTCGGACCTCCGAACGGCTGGATAATAATTCAACTCCTCCGCGATAGTCAGATGGATCGATAAGTACGAATTGTACTTGCGGGCCTCCGGAGGGACGCCACGTTACGGACCCGTCTGTTTTTTTTGTTTTTTCTCTTTTCCTCACAACTGTCGTTTTATTCAGCAACGAGTTGTAAATTATTCGTCGGTTAATAATAGTTCAAACCTTACTTACGTTTTGGTGCGATACGACGCGTGACTGCGTGTTTTGAGTGGTGTCAAGCGTGGGTACATGACGCGCTAAGACGCACCTTCAGGTTGAGCGAATTATTTAGGTATTTACTATGCAGCATTCGAAAACGGTAATAAACAGTACTTTTACATCCCCCCCCCCACCCCTACACTAACACACTCAAGTGGGACTGTATCTTCAGGCAACGAGGATGATCTTGCTCCCATTTTAGTTAATAGCCGCACACTTTAGGCGAGTAAAGAGACATTGGCGAGGGTTAGGAAAGGCGAGACAGCAACCTCGTCCTCGGGCACTTCGCGCTTGTGAGTATCCAACGCCTCCTCGATGAACTATCGTAAACTCCAATAAACACGGTGTACTGAATGAGAAAGGGCTCAAGGGGATGTTAATTGAGCCTTGTTTCTCAATCTAAAACCAAATAATAGATATATTAAGCATGACTCCAGAACAAAGAAGGCCAAACTTGTGGCAAGAGAAATTACAGACTCCAATACTGGAACTAAAATAAGAACCGCGAAAAGCGATCCAAGCGTCTGAATACTGGAAATACAAAGTTTAAACGGTTGATCTGGACACGGGATGAAGAAGAAAGATATAGTCTCTATAAATTAATAAGTTCTTCACAATAAAACTAAACGGAAAGTTCTGACCGGGATTTGACGAATGCAGGTTCAACGAAACAGCAGTCGAACGAAGGTGAAAATCCCTGAGTACAGAGCAATTGCAGAACGAATTGAAATACGGCTACGATGTGGCAGAGTCGATTAAGATGTCCTGAATTTGCGCCTTTTATTCCCCTCTTTAACTCTCTCTCTCTCTCTCTCTCTCTCTCTCTCTCTCTCTCTCTCTCTCTCTCTCTCTCTCTCTCTCTCTCTCTCTCTCTCTCTCTCTCTCTCTCTCTCTCTCTCTCTCTCTCTCTCTCTCTCTCTCTCTCTCTCTCTCTCTCTCGCTCTCTCTCTCTCTCTCGCTCTCTCTCTCTCTCTCTCTCTCGAATGGGATGGGGGAGCACTAATACTAGGTCAAGCTGTTCATGAGAATAATAAACCATTGTGTAATAATTTGCAGGGTTTTTGATTATGCTGCCGTTGCGTACTGCGACCTAAGAGGTGAGGACATGCTCAGACTGCAGAAAGCCTACAATGCGGCAGTGCGCTATGTTGCCAGGGTACGGCCCACTGAGCATGCCACGCCTGCGTACAGATTGCTAGGATGTCTGAAGATAGCAGAAAGAAAAAAGCTAGCGCTGGCTGCGATGACATTTAAAGTGCTGAAATACAGGAGTCCCGAGTATCTGTACAATAAATTTAAATTTATGTCGCAGGTGCATAA